>OU745263.1:22041402-22741402 GCA_916618015.1 Xestia c-nigrum
AGATGGGCTATGACCTGCATTGCCACCGGGAGGTAAGAGTCAGACAGTTGGACTTGCTGTTGTGCTGAGTCTACCTGTAGATGAAAGAAATTGTTATTTACAAACTACTTGTTGATAATAATGTGAAACCATACCAAAATGTCTGAGCGCCGCCGAACCTTTATATCTCCAATAATTAGAAAATTTGGCGGTGATTTTCGGGCAAGTGCTAAAAATCACATTCAAAATTATTTTCGTCGTTCAAACTGAGAACACCAAAAAAAAACTATTAAATATGCCAATGAACCCATGTGTCAAAATAACTATGTCACCAGTTATAGGTAAAAGTGAAATCGTTGTGCCAAACAATGGCAGTACCTACATGAACGAAAGTGATGTTTAGTGAATTATCCATCGCCTTTAGTACTCATTAGATACAATTTGGTAGATTCCGTTGAGTCAATCATAATTATAAGAGCTAGAAATACCTACACGTGTTTTTCTCAAACTATGGATTTTTCAAATTTTGTGTTGATATTCTCTCAAATGTTTTCACTAAGATTGTACTTAGTTTTTTTTTTATATTAGACCAAATTAAGGATGTTTCGTTTACTTCAAGAGTTCAACTTACCCGACTTAGTGAACATAGAGTTATCACCAGAAAAACCGCGTGACGAATCATTTTGATATCTGAAACAGAATAAATAAAAATGTTATTCAGTTTTACTAAATGAAAAAGGCTATTCCTGAGAAATACCAATTAATATAACCTAGAAAGAAAGAAAAATATTTATTTGACGTCAGTTAATAAAGCACACACACAATAATAAATAAAAAAGATACAAAACAATAAGTTGGACTTAGTGGTAATGTGCTGTGTGCCTCACGGCTGCGCCAAAAAGGTCCATTTCAGCATTCATGCCAGACAGGTGTAGAAGCTGTCTGACGCTGGTCTTCCAATGAACCTTGAGAGGGTACGTTACAGAATAAACGGTTTCAAACAATATATAAACAAATAAACAAATGGTTAATAAGAATAAATAGATAACCTAACCTTAAAATACTTTATATTCCCTATTTCTGAGTGCTGGGTTTAAAGGAACCTAACTAACCTAACTAACCTAACGGGGGGGTGCCCCAAGTCCCGATTACGGGGGCAGAGATACTTCCGTATGTTCAGTTGACAATATTTCGAGAGTTTACAATATCGCTAGAGAGAAACACGTTATATTGTAATATAACATGTTTGACAATTTTACGGTGACATATATAAATAAATGGATCATATATGATTGTGAGTAAAAAAATACACTGAGATGTGTTTATGCATTGGGTAACCAACATTTTATGTGTATTTTTGATAACTGATTTATTTTTCTTGTGAGTATCTAATGCATTTTTTTTTACCATTGTTTTTATTTTGGTGGTCTCCATCTATTTTAATGTTACGTTATATATCTTCTTAGTAAAACATAATTAGGTCCGCAGCTGTATCTACGGCTGGTAACCGTTCCGAAGTTACTGAACTTCAACAAACAAGTAAGTAAACCACAATTCTACCCTACTTTGGCATCACCTCCGTGCCTACAACTGTGAACCCTAAATCTTCTCGTCTGCAGAGTTAACCTGTACTTGTGCCGACATTGTACTTGTGAGAGCTCGTAAAACCTCGTCCGTAAACTTTACAACCCGTAAAGAATGACGTAAAAATCAGACAATGTCTAAGTGAGAGTTGGGAGGACTCGCAAATTGTTGTTATGGTTCATAGGAGGTTTTTATGTACTTTGTAGTTATTTTTTGTTATTACTATCAAACTTAATTTACTTAGACCTACAGGCTGGGTCTACACTACCCCAAAATAGATAGGAATTGAATGGAAAGAAGAATGGGAGACTTCTGTACTGAACTGAAATGAAATTCCTTTTATTTGATTTCTAAAATGCGTTATAATAGCAACAGATGTAAGTGCATTTAAAAAAAATATATATATTTGTAAATAAAAATAAACATAAAACGAAAAAGCAAAAATAAAAAAATATCTTTCAACTTCAAGTCATTAGAATTTAATTAAACTTTATTTTAATATTTTGGCAAGTTCTTAAGTTGTCTGGGTGTAACTTAAAGTATTTGTTACTGCACTCCCAGCGTTGATTAAAAATCAAACACAAGTACCGACGATCATCCACCAATTTAGGTACGCCTCAATAATTTTCACATCATCTTACGAATCCCAAATGGTCACAAAGGTCGAAAGGTAATGTGGACTGAATTGTGTTCTTGTTAATTACCGAGGGACCAGTTACAAAATATATCGATGAAAATGATTGCATGCTGCTCAACATGAGCTTGAAAATCATTTTCATCGAGAAATCTATCTAATTATGCCCAAAAGTTCAATTTTTCAATTCAATTATTCTGTAAAGTATTGTAGAACAACGCTAATGCACAGCTTATGAATTTGCTTCGAGTCGCAAGCGCAGCGAGCGCAGCGAGCCTCAGTTGCCCCCTACCTCGCAATACTGATGCGCGTTTATCGATCTTTGTACCTATAGTACTATAATTGTATTATGTTAATTTTAATTACATTTAATTCCATTAATTCTCTCTTTATACACTCCTCAGAACGAATAACGCTAACACAAAAATCGTATCAATAATTCTAAATTATTTAATTTGGCAGAATGTCGATATGCCATGTACACAGCATGGAAGAAGAAGACAATCATGTTGTACTGGATCTCAAAAAAATTGGTATAAGGGCAAAAGAATGTTGAGGATGACTTTGATATGCCATATCAATCAATAACAGCAGTATGCAGTTACTAATCATAGTTCACTGAAAGTGAAGATGATCCTCAAAACCTTAAGGGTGTAAATAACCTCTTAACGAAGCCGAAAGACACTTGTTCTCTCTCTCTCTGTTCATACCTGGGAACCTTCTAGTTACGGAGATATCGGGGGTCAAAGTTCCAACATTTTCACAAGTTTGTAATGTATTTTTGTCCTTATACACCTCCACAATCCCGATTCTAGTCAATACATCCAACAGCACAATGTTTTGAGTCTGTAACATTGCGTTCTACAACAAAACATGATTTTCAACTTAAAAAAAAGTCTTCTCCCATCAAATTTTTTTGCAAAAAGTTACTTATTTTGATGTACAGAATGCTTTGTTGACAGCTTCGTAATGAGTCTGTTTATACTCTGTATAACTTGCTCAACACGTCTGAGTCCACACAGTTCTGTCACCCGAGTCCCGACAAGAACCGAACATCCCCAATGTGACGAAACAGAACACATTAAATGTTGTCCTTTATTTGTAGGCAGTTAACTCAGTTTTGTGTTTATATTGTTACGAGTAAGTGCCTCGTAATACTGGAATATTAAGGTTCTGTCTGACATGGAACTGAATATCTTAGCAATGTGTTTACATAACGAAATTGGGTCGAAAATAAGTCCATTAGATTTTTGGGTATTGTTTGCTCGTTGTATTTCGTGTTGCTTGGAGAGATGTAGAACTTGTACTGAATTATAAAACTTAAGTAGACGGGTATTTATCGCGAATTTACCTTTTATGTAATCCCGACGTTTCGACCGGATTGCACCAGCCGTGGTCGCCTGAAGTGGGAGACTGAAGTATTGGAAGTACCGCGACAGCAAAGTGAAGGCATTTTTTTTTGTTTTTTTCTTTTTTTTTTGGGTTTTAAAATGTGTTTTGTACCGAATTGTCTTATATGCCAGTATCTGAGATAGTTAAAGTCACAAAAAATAAAACCCCCATTGTGAAGCTGTCTATACAAAACACTCATCTAAGTCAGAAAGATTTATTAGTTGCACCATTTCATATTAAGACACTAACTACCAAGCAAAATAACAATAAATAAACCCAGGAATGCGTTATCAATTTCAAATCAGCGCAGAGCAATTCCGCACAAAGTACGGCCATGTTCTGGGTCATTCTAAAACGAGTTGGTATACAAACAAGGCTGTATATCTAGCGATTCCTGTGCGACCGTTAGACAAATCCGGTTCTCTGTTGAAGTGGGCCAATCCTTATTCTTGCCATTATTTTACTTTGTGTCATGGTGCCGATAGCATTTATGCTTATCTGGATTTTCTCGGGAATTAATCCTTAGTTCAAAATCAGAATCAGAATGCTTTATTTGTAAACATAGGTCAGATTACAATAATGATGTTAGGTACAGATAGGTAGATCCTCTATGTGTTGCCCAGAGGCGTACACATATATAATTTTAATTGACATTGGTGTCGATTCTGTTGTGCACAAACTTAACTTAATTTAGACTATTGCTATCTTTTACTTAAAGGCAGTGCGAGAAAAGGACGGCTATAGCTATGCACTAAGTTAGAAATGTCAAACTAGTTTATGCCTTGCACTTCACCGTGTTTTTAGTCGACATGTTTTTACGGGCACCCTTCATTTGTATGGAAATATTAGTTCGAATTAAATTTGACAGCTCTAAATTACGTCCATCTCTTTCTCATTTTATTAGTGAGAAAAAGATAGTAATAGCCTAAATTAAGTTTAGTTTGTGCACAAAAGAATCGACACCATTGTCTTTACTTTAACACCATAATAGTAGTTTATTGGTTGTGTTAAATGTAGTTCGAATAATGTTATGTTTGAGTTATTTGGTTTTAAACTTGTTTTGTTACAGCTTATTGCTACTTTTATATATTACTAGCGGACGTCACGCGGTTTCACCCGCATAGTTTCCGTTTCCGTGAGAGTACGGGGATAAAATAAAGAACATTTTATTCTCTGATAATGTAGCTATCCATTTGATTGCTGAAAGAATTTTTCAAATCGGTCCAGTAGTTTTTAAGTTTATTCGTTACATACAAAAACCGACTTCAGACAAAACAAAAAAGTGAAAAATAACTTTAGCTTCAGAAGTCGGTGACCTTTGTTTGATTGATTTAGTTTTTTTGTCACCGACTTCTGAAGCTAAAGTTATTTTTCACTTTTTTGTTTTGTCTGAAGTCGGTTTTATTTTTTGTAAAAAAGTTTTTATTTTTCATTTTTTAGTGGTTCACATGTACTTACCCCTGCACAGCGTACCGGCGTGATTTTCTTTTATGAACTGGTGTAAACAATAGACAGATATGAGATTTCAGCGATCCCAATACATTTGCTATCATTTATTGAGGAGTTCCCGTCGCCTATCTTCCGAAGTTCTTCATCAGATCTTTACCAAATTGAAATGGGATCATTCCAAGAACGTACTCTTCCTAAAACTACCCAAATCGCTTCTGGTGTGCCTATTTCTCCAGAATCCCATTAAATAGAACTTAACATATGTAACTGTCGAAATCTGGGTGTATTGTACACTTCTGCGCACTACCTCAGAGTAATCAGGCGTAATGTTACGTCACTATGTTACATAAACAATAAACAACCAAGCGATTGCAGCAAAAAATGGAACCACACGGAAAGCACCAGCTTTCAAATAAAAAAAGAATCATCAAAATCGGTTAACCCAGTCGAAAGTTCAGAGGCAATAAACATTGTCGAAATCTGGGAGCTTTGTACACATCTAGGTACCCCCTCCGACCATACAGGCGTGATGTTACGTCATGATATAGTATGAACAATGAACCTACAAGCGATTGCAGCAATTACGGCAGATTTGCCGTCTATTTTCGAAGAGTTCCATTGTATATCTCGGAAGATCAGCATCAGATCTTCAACAAATTAAAATGGGACCAATCGACAAGCACCAGCTTTCAAACAAAAAAAGAATCATTAAAATCGGTTCACCCAGTAACATACAGACGAATTGATAACCTCCTCTTTTTGGAAGTCGGTTGAAAAACACAAATATTTCCTTTTTATAGAAGAAATCTGGTTATGATTTGTTAAATCGACATCAATAACAGAAGCTTATTTCACCAATTACTCATAAAATTATAATGTAAATAAAATGTAAACACAAATAAAACGATTAATTTTACAACTAAATCCTTATTAGCATAGAAAACAGGTGTAAGCCCATTAATTTTACTTTTATTGTGTTCATAAAACCAATCTGTGTAATTATTGTAATTAACATAGATAGGTAGGAATTATAAACAAAACTTATTCATAGAAATAAAACTGTCTATTAATAGAATATAAGATAGTTAACTATTTATATAATAGTTAGACATATATTGATAATTAACTATACTGACTCATAAATCTTTACTTTTTTACTTACAAATTCGTTAGTAAAATATTTATAAATATTAATGTCTTTCTTGACATAATATTTCTATAAATCATAATACTTTATTCTTTACTTTTGAGACAATAAATGTAGGCACTGAAAAATCAGCTGGTTGATTAATTAAACACAATATTTGTAACCATTTTGCATCGAATTGGCACTTAACAGAATTGAATACGCCCGTAAGCGGCCAATCGCGTTCGATACACGTAAAGTTATTGTTTTACAACTTTGAATATTATTAAGATAACTATCAAGTTTATTTTTAAGGTAGCAATACCTTAAAAAGTCAAAGTATAATTATCAAGGTATAAGATGACAAAAATCTAAATAGTCCGACAAATACTTGGCTTATCAAAAAATATTTTACCCGTATTTTTTGTTTTGGTACGTAAACATTTTTTTTATATTCTCAACACGTCACGTCGTGGTATAATTTTTAGTGCGCTCTGACGTCACGAGCGGACTCCCGAGTTTAAGGGCTCCTTTTTTTGAGCAGTCATGTAAAAACAAAAAATACCTGTCCATTATTTTACAATGTTCTAACTGACGGACTATCTATATAAAATTTCAATTTATATATGGTGGAAACTAACTTATTATCGACTTCGTTACTCGACGACACCACTTTCCGCCTCGCTGTTGCTCTACGCCTAGGTGCTCCATGTTGTTCTCCTCACCGCGTCACCGCTGCTGTGCCCTGTGGTGAAGTTGTCAACAGCCTCGGACACCACGGCCTGTCATGAAGCCGAAGTGCGGGCCGATTTGCGCGGCACGCGAACTTGAATGACATCATCCGTCGATCTCTTGTTATCGTCGGTGTTCCAGCTTTATTAGAACCCAGTGACTTGGCACGCTACGATGACAAGAGACCGGACGGCATGTCTTTGTTTCCATGGAAGATGGGTAGGCCTCTAGTGTGGGATGCAAAATGTGTCGATACTCTTGCGCCTTCAAATCTTCCTAGTTCATCGTGCTGTGCAGGGGCTGCCACTGCGGCTGCGGAGAACCTTTAGTGGCGTAAATAAACCTTATTGGTAACTACATTTTCGAGCCATTTGGGGTTGAAACTCTAGGACCGTGGGGTCCGAGTGCTCACAGCCTTTTCAAGGAAATTTTAAAACGCTTAGTTGACACTTCCCGTGACCCTAGGGCTGGCTTTTACCTGGGCCAAAGTCTTAGCATTGCCATTCAGCGTGGTAACGCTGCCAGTCTCTTGGGGACATTACCAGTTGACAGGGTAGAGGAGGAGTTTTTGACGCCATTTTTCAAGTTTTTAGTTTAAGTTGTTAGTTTAGTTAATTTTAGCAGATTGTAAATAATGTAAGAAAGAAAGAAAGAAAGAAAAAATGTTTATTCGTCGCAAAGTCATGACGTGCATACAATAATAATTAGGTAAACATAGAACGCATTAATACAAACACAAACACTTAAACTTAAACCGAAAATTAACACACACACACATGTACATTTACATTACTTATTCCTAATAAACTTATAGTACTTATTATCTTGGTAATTATTACTTCAAACCCAAGGTGATCAGGATAACAATTTTCTATCTAGACCAATGGCACAGTTCTGTTTATACTATGCCAATGGAGACGTAGAGATAGAAGAAAGTAGATATGCTAAGTAGAATAATAATGATGATTAGGAGAATTAACTATCTAGCTTTTGTGGCATCCTCATCATCTGCCTAGCCTTTTCCCAACTATGTTGGGGTCGGCTTCCAGTCTAACCGGATGCATCTGAATACCACTATTTCACATGAAGCGACTGCCTATCTGACCTCCACAACCCAGTTAATACTGGGTAATACGATACCGTAAGACTGGTTGTCCGACTTTTTAGGCCACTGACTATGTAACGACTGTCAAAGATGGACAAAATATGTCAGTTGTCAAGATGGATAAATGACAGCCGGGACCAACAGCCTAACGTGCTAGCTTTTGTGACATACCAATGTCCTTAAAGTTATTGACGCTTATTGATTCTACAATCTACGTAAGTCAGTCTTAAGATGCAACTAATTTACAGTCAAATAAAACCTGCTTTTTGATTCGCCCAATTAAAAAGTATAGGTACCATACACCCTTAAATCCTTCCTGATCCTTCCACAGATTAGCAAAACTAATTATATTGCTGGGTCGTTGAAGGCTCTCAACGACACAGCAATAAAATTAGTTTATGGCTTTTTATAATAAGACAAAATGTCGGCGACGAATGCAGACCAATCAGCGAGTCCTAATTAGAGAGGGCCATATTAAGAATACCTTTCCCTGTTTCCAAATAAAGCGCAAAATAATTCCAATTCAGGAATATTTTATCCTTATTCGCATTTCGTTTCCAAAATGGCGGACTGTCGATATGATTAATTTTATGGCAGGTTTTATAATTGCGTTTTACGAAACACTGCGGGTACGAAATGTATTTAATTTTGCTTCTAATGAAGCTTTTAAGGCTTTGTTACGCGAAATTGTTTTAATTTAACAACATGTTGATTAAATAATACGCTGCTACCCGAAATTATGTTGTGGATTTTTGGTTGAAATCATGTTGATAATTTTAGAGCTAAGGCCGACGATAAAACAGTAACCTCGTTTCTATCATCAAAGGAAGAACACCGTTTTTTTTTATTGGGATGGGTAATCATCAAATGACTTCTGCCACTCTGGACGGAGCGGGAGGGAGTGTCAGACTCTTACTGACTAAAACCAATCCAAGTTCCTTCTTCGCCCTATGTATGTTCCGGTGCCGCGGTATCTCTTTCGAACAGGCCCGCAACCCCGGCAGGAGGAAGAACACCGTGAGTTAGGCTTAATTTACACTGCCGCAAAATGAAATGGAAGCAACCACCTATTTGCAACAAAACTACAACCCGACAGTATCCAGGGGAATTCTCGAGGTTAAGTTTGTATGCTATACAATTGACACAAAGTTCACTATGCTACGTAGGTACAATTTCGATGCCAAAAGTCGCGGTAGTGTAAATTAACCCTTAAGCGTCCTTTCCGAAAGGCATACTAGGCCTTCGTGGTGTAATGCCGCTCACACGCTTTCAGATAATGCCAGAATGTCATTAGTGGACATATTATCGGCTGACCATGAGCCTTCATTATGCTTCCCCTTATTTTTCTTCCATTCAACCGTATTTTCAGTATTCATGCAATGACATGCCATATATGTAGGTTATAGAAACGGTCTTCATGTCACGGAAAAATGTTACACAAAACACAAATGCGTCGCATTACCTACATTTTTAATTTAATTGAAATACTTTGGGTACTTTTTGTCCCCTCTTAATTTTTTTTTTACGTATTCTGATGTGATTTTCCATTTCCTTCCCTTTTTCCACCATCATTAATTCCATAGTTATCAAACCTAATTAATGTCGGTAAGTTCATTTTCATCTGCCTAGCTTTAACCCAGCTCTGTTGGAGTCGACTTCCAGTCTAATCGGATGCAGCTGAACACCAGTATTACACACGGAGCGATTTACCTATCTTACCTCCACAACCCAGTTCTGTACTGCATTATACCCAACAACTGACAACTAACTTAACGACTGTCAAAGAGCTACAATTGACAGCCGGGACCAACGGATTAACGTGCCTTCCGAGGCATGGAGGAAACTCGGTATTTAACGGCGGAATCATCCAGAGACCAACCTTGGCAAGCACGACTTAACCTGAAGATCGACTCATGAGATTATTATTTAGCCACGAGCTTCTCGTAGCCTCAAAGGTAGGAACATGGATGGGCTTTAGTCAGAGAAAGTCTGACACTCCCCCTTCCGCTCCGCCCAGAGCGGGAAGGGTCATTTGATGATTCCACATCAAAAAAAAAATTTTGTTAACTACAAAAGACACTGGTATTTTAATAATTAAAATGTACAAGTGTTAATAATTAAATGACTTTTAGTGGGAACACTAAATTAGTAAGCACTTTGAGTGTTTAGTGCTAAAAACGTGCTTATGAATAGAGCTGCGATAATTAACTAGTTTTACTAAGAATCTTTCCTCATTAGAAGTCTTCACAGTAATATCTACAGTTTAGTTTTGTATAGTGCTTATTACCGGAGAGAATTCGTCACTTTTAACGTGGATGACGTTAAAAGTGACGAATTTTTGTACAGATTGCAGGTTGCAGATAACAATATGTTTTCTTCTTCTCGCAGTTTAAGATGTTTTCTTTGTCATATCTAAAGATGAATACCTAACCATACAAAAATACTAACGTTACGCAGATAAATTACATTGACAAATTCAAATTACAACAAGCTTAGTTTGATACACTGTTTAGACTGAACACGGTTTTTCACTCCACTTAAAGTACTTTCGGGATTATATCCGTGATTTTCTTTAGGTTTTTCGAGCAACCGATGTGATGATGCTTGCAAAAACCACAAGAAAATCACGGATATAATCCCGTAAATACTTCAAGTGAAGCTTAGTTTGGTATTGCAACTGTGTGATAAAAAAACACTTTAGAATTTCCTTTTATGACTGTTTTATGTAAATTACAGGCAGTGATAGCCTAGTGGACGTCGGACTATAAAGTCAAAAGTCTCGAGTTCGAGCCCAAGACACGCACCTCTGGTTCTGCGGATTCATGTGCGTACCTATTGTATAATTATCACTTGTTTCGGTGATGGAAAATATCGTGAGGAAACCAAATGCCTCAGAGATATTTCTCGACAGCGTGTAAAGCCAAGTCAGATGCCAGGTCAGGCGAACTGAAAACTCTGACACCAAGTTACGAGTATGCACTAACCATAAGAAAAAACACTTCCTTAGCAGTCGCGTAAAAAAAATAGCAAATTATTTAAGTACGTTTAAACTTATTTTTACATTTTACTGTACAGTACATGCTCATAACACAAATCCTGAGTCAAACAAGCGAAAGTCTCATTAGAATTCGTACAGCATTTTAAAAGAATGTGCAAAGAATAGAATTTTACTTATTTGCCAATATTACGTTTAGTTGAACAATACTTATTTACATACATTCCTCGCTTTCTTTCTGTCATGACATCAGCAGAGTTCAAGTTATTTAAATTTAAATTTGAGAAAGACTTCCTATTAATTAGTTTATGAGTACATTTACTGTTATTTTTAACCGACTTCTTCCTTCCTTTTGTAATAATTTATGCAATAGTCTCAATATTGTTAATAATTAAGGGTAAGAGCAAGATAAACGCAACCACAGAAATATTAAAATATATCTTTGAACGCAACCACAGAAATATTAAAAACAGAACGCAACTCTATCTTGCTCTTTTACCAATTACTTACTGGGGATGTATTATTTATAATCCATATTAGTTTTTGTGACAAATAAACATTTTTCATGATTATTTTTTCATTGTACCCCAGCACCCAACTGGAGCAGCATTTCGTCAAAAATATCTGACTCCAGGCTGAAAAACTCTTGACGGAAAAACCCAAACACATTGAGCCCGATTTTACGATTCGAAATGAAGATTTTAAGTTCAGGAATAGCTCAGTAATTTAAGCCGTCGACTAAGATTGGTGGTTATTTCTTTGTTTCCAACAGCTCATTAAAGCATAAGCTTGGAAACAATATTAACCTAAAACGTGTTGTATTAAAAAAAAAAATGTTGTCAAAATTTGGAGCTATGACCCCCAATATCTCCGTAACTGGAAGGTTTCTAGGTATGGTGTAAAAAGAAAAAATGATTGCAATGACAGGGTAAACAAGTGCCTCACAGCTTCGTTAAGAGGTTTTTACACCCTTGCTTGTTTATAGGGTCATGAGGAACAGTGTGTAAATCTCTTCATCTCCCATAGAAATAGGAAGGATCCTTCGTACTGTAACTGTATACATTTATGTGAAAGTGATAGACTGTGTTATTTACGTATCGGTACAGCACAAATTCACATAAAAACACCTAAACGAATCCTTCAATAAGAAAATAAAGAAACACAAATTCTGTGGTCACACCAAATACCAGTACAAATATAAAATTAGCACGGTTTTTGTCAGCCATTGTAAAACCGTTAGCTATAATTCACGACCATAACATAAATGAAAACGTAAACAAAATCGCGATGAATCATGACAAAAAATATAGAAATTGATTCTTGATTCTATTAAACGGTAGAAAGATTTATAATCATTAGCATAAAATTATCATAAGTCAACAAAAACCGTCAATTTTAAAGCTAGAGCTAGATAGCTAGTTTTCGTTTTTTTTTACCTGAAATAAATGTCTTTTTTTAAGCTTTACGAAAGACTTCACGTAATATCAATAAAAGTATCTTCATCATCAGCAAAATTCTTCCTCCATACCTATCTAGTACTCGTCATCTTATCAGCCTCGTCCATACTAGCCATAATAATCATCCTTCAATCAGTCCATACATCTTTTCTTTAGTCTTAAATACGATTTAACAAAAAAAAAAAAAAAAGCATACGAACCTCTTTTCAAACACCACAAAATTAAAATCACTTTTCAAATTTCGAATATGTTTGGTTCGCGCGCGTGCGTCTTGTGCCGGCGCAGCTTCGCACTGCGCAGCATCCCCGGCTACTGACCCCGCCCCGAGCGCGGTATGTGTACAGAGATGATGATACCGTACAACTTACAACCTGTTTTAAAGTTTAGTTAGGTTTTTTTTTTGGTTGATTGCTTGATTGACAGGTAAGTACAGATACTTCCCAAATTAGTATAAGCAAGTAAGTAAAGTACGCTTAGCGAGTTTGAGACTATACGGAATTTTAAGACCTATTTAAGAGGCCGTTTTCCAGGGTGAATAATACAAAGCACTATTTAAGTATCCTGATAAATATGAAAACGTAAATAAATTGGTTGATTATAGTCATATATCAGACTAGCTGACCCACGCAACTTCGTCTGCGTCACTTAAGAGAGCTCACAAATGGAATAAAATTTCCCCCGTTTTTGCAACATTTCTTATTGCTGCTCCGCTCCTATTAGTCATAGCGTACTGTTATATAGCCTATCGCCTTCCTCGATAAATGGACTATTGGTCTAAGAATTTTTCAATTCGAGCCGGTACTTCCTAAGCTTAGCGCGTTCAACCAAACAAACAAACTCTTCTGCTTTATAATATTATACATAAATATGTATATATAGATAGATAAGTTACACCAGCGACCGTCCATGAAAAAAAATTGTTATTTAACTCTATTAATGTTCCCATTGTTGGGACACAGGCCTCCTCTCTTTGAGAGGGAACGGGCTATAATCATCCACGCAGGCCCAGTGCGGATTGGTAGATGTCACACGTCTTCCAATTTTTTTTAGTTCTAAGACATGCTGTTTCCTCACGATGTTTTTCTTCGCCGTTTTGAGAGCAGTGGTGATGAAATAAATTACACAAAGTAATGTGGCTCGAACCCACGACTTATTGTTCGTAAGCGTGGCTGCGACCACTGGGCCACCGCTACTCTACAATTAAGAAAATAAAACAGCACAGAGACTAAGTTCGTTACTTTTCCGTTCATATAATTACACTGCTCCTTAAAAAATCCCAACAATAAATTTTAAAACATAAAAGTCAACCCTGTGGTATCAACATCTCTATAACCAATGAAGCACAAACAGTTGGTCAGTTCATCGACACAGTATTAACATGCAGGTAAAATTTAGCCGTCTTACACTTTAGAGGCAAACACTTTAGATTAGCGCGAAATATCTTAAAACTGACCAATCTTTTGTTGTATTTATTAGGACGGTACAAAACCTGACACATTTAAGTATGTTATTTACGAAGTTAGCTGATTTAAGGGCAACTTTTTTTAATCGTTTTAGCTCTAAAAAAGACGACAAACGAATACATCACCAGGTCATCGTCATCATCATGTAATATCCCCACTGCTGACACACGGTCTCCTAGGAGGGAATGGTCTATTATAATCCACCACGCGAGCCTAGTGCGAATTGGTCTCCGAATTTTTAGTTAGGACCTCCCAGTTTCCTCACAATGTTTTCCTTCCCCAGATATTCCTTTCTTTCTTCTTCCTTCCTTCGAATCAGAGAAATTCTCCCCTTCTTCCGTATCTTCTCTGTTACTCGTCATCGTTCTCATAACTCCTCTATTAGTAAAATCATCTTTGAAGCAGTCTATTCATTGTTTATTTGGTCTTCCTCTTCTCTTATAGTATGACTAGATGACCCATGCAACTTTGTCTGCATCAAGTAGGAGAGAAAATGCTCACAAAAAGAATACATTTTGCCCATTTTTGCAACTTTTTTCATTCCTGATCCGCTCCTAATGGCCGTAGCGTGATGTTATATAGCCTGAAGCCTTCCTCGATAAATGGACTATCCAACACAAAAAGATTTTTTCAATTTTAACCAGTTGTTCCTGAGATTAGCGCGTTCAACCAAACAAACAAACAAACAAACTCTTCTGCTTTATAATATTATATATATGTTTACAGTAGGCAGTTAGCAGTAGGGAAGAGTAAATTTTTGTACGAGGTGAGTCGGAGTAGGTACATATATTTAGTGTGATTATATCATTTGTCTATAGAATGTTGACTGTGCAATTTTCAAACGGCATCCAGTATGAATCGAGTTGTTTGTAACCATCGCCACTGCCATGGAGTGTTTCTTATGGTGTAGAGGCCTCAATTCTCGAACATTGGGCTTCTTATGCTAAATAAATAAATAAATATCGCTGGACATTAACACACAGCGCCACCTAGTGCCACACTAAGCAAAGCTTGTGTCGTGGACACTAGATAGTTGATATACTACATATATACTTTTTTGTTTGTAAATACATACTTATTATACATGCTAGGTAAATGAATAGTGGTAGCTCGGTCATGAGTTCTAACCTGGGCGGGTTATATTGTTCAATTTGTTTCATCTTTTACGCTCAAAAGCGGTGAAGGAAAACATCGTAAGATGAACAGGGTTGTTCCTAGGTTATTTGAAGACATTTGTGACATCTACCAACTGCACTGGGCTGGGTTAGTGACTGAAGGCCAGGCATAGAAGGTATACATTGTTGACTTGTATATTATGTTTCGATAATTTAGTCAAAGAAAGAAAGAAAGAAAAAATGTTTACTTGACGTCAGTACATTAAGCACAAACAATAATATTGAAAAAAGTTACAAAGAGGACAAAAATACATATAGTAGGTATGTATATGTGTGCCTCACGGCTGCGCCAGAAAAAGTTCATTTCAGCATTCATGCCAGACAGGTGATGCTGTCTGACGCCAGTCTTCCAATGACACTCGAAAAAAAAAAAAAATGGGGGTTAGTGACCCGGGGTTGCGGGCCTATTCGCTGGGGTTGCGGGCCTATTCGAAAGAGATACCGTGGCCCCGGAACATAAAGGGCGAGGAAGGAACATGGATGGGTTTTAGTCAGTAAAAGTCTGACACTCCCTCCCGCTCCGCCCAGAGTAAGAGAAGTCATTTGATGATTTCCCATCCTAAAAAAAAGGGGGTTAGTGTCAGACAGAAAACAGTTTCAAACATAATATATAATAAATAAATGGTTATCGAGTAAATTAATGAAATGAGTAGTCCAGTCCTCCACACTCTCCTTCATACCCTAACACTAAAATAACCTGGAATCTTTATCAAAACTGAGAATCGTTTAATAAGCCATTAACCCTAATAACACAAGGTTTGTAGGAAGGCACATAGTTTAATCGTGGCACACTTTAAATCTATATTTAATCATCATTATTATAAATTGTACCACCTTAGTTTCGATTGAATCGTAGATCATGCACCAATGAGATGAAGCGGTTTCTTACGTCACGAGCTAACTATTTTGAATCCCGAATGCAGCGAGGGATTGTAGGATTTAAGTTAACTCCTGAGTGGAGCGAGGAAGTTAAAACTTGAATCCTGAGAGAAGTAAGGGATTTTAGCTAGCCCAAGACCTTTATCTCCGAGGTGCATACTATACCTACTGTAGACTACAAAAAAAAAACCGAAGAAATAAAACCCAATTCGATTTTCGAAATATTGCGTCGCTTACAAGTATTCTACAACTGTATCGGTATTAGAGATCGTAGCTAAATAGTTATATATATCGTTCGGGTCGATCGCTTGCCTAGGTTGCTCTGTGGATGGGTGACCACCCTGACATACCGAGTTTCCTCCGTGCCTCGGAAAGCACGTTAAGCAGTTGGTCCCAGCTGTCATTTGTAGATCTGTGACAGTCGTTACAGGTAGTCAGTGGCCCAAAAAGCCTGACAACCAGTCTTACCAAGTGCTATCGTATTACTCAGTACTAAATGGGTTGTGGAGGTCAGATAGGCAGTCGCTCCATGTAAAATACTGGTATACAGCTGCATCCGGTTAGACTGGAAGCCGACCCCAACATAGTTGGGATAAGGCTAGGCAGATGATGATGCATCAGCATTCTATTGGGTCAGCCCACCCTATAAGCAGCTTAATATACCTTGACAGTGTTTAGGGTGGAAGATTTCAATGCCACCTGGAGGGAAAGTACGCGAAATACTGGAGATAGCAAAGGAGATGTTCCAGAAATGTATGGAGCCTGGGCCAGCACTATGTACACTATATGTAAATATTGCTGTATAATACAGTAACCGTTTTTCATTATTAATTTTCTTAAATTTCACTTCGTTTCCATGTCAATTCAAATGAGCTTTGTCAAGGAGAACAACACAACATAAAATTAAACATGGCGAATCAGAGCAGCAGTATGCAAACAATGTCATCTTGACAATGACATTTGATTGAACCTGAGGATTGAAGAGATCCAATCCAAACTCAAAGCAAAGACAGAAGAAGATGTCACTTCTTAAAACTGTCAAGGTCGTCAAAGTTCATGTCACACAACTGTCATGGTTGCCCTAAAATAGGGTTTTCTTATTAAAAAACTACATTTATGTACTCCTGGAATACCCCTCTTCAAATTAATTCTTAGTATTTTTATGGAATTCCTCTATTTTTTTCCTATTTATCCATGTAGTGTACATAGTGGTGGCCCAAAATTGAACATCTCCTTTTACTCTAAATCTGAAGGGTGTATATAGACCCTTAACGAAGGCAAAAGGCACCTTGGACCATGCCTGGGAACGGAGTTCTAGTTACGGAGATATTGGGGTATGCAAACGACGATTATTTTTTTATGCTACCTACTTTTAAGGTGTACTTAATTACCGCCATAAACCGTTTCCTATAAAATGCTTCCATGCACGTTTTGAGTGCTATAAATTGAGTTTTACAGTAAAACGTGATTTTTCACCCCAAAAAAGAAATCGGTTCCTAGCAATAGTTTGTAAATTATACGTAGAGTTACTTGGTTTTAATTTCTAATCATAAAATTGGGCAACACGGTCAGTTGACAAATTCAAACATTCATTAGGTCGACTGATCCTGCAAGATCCACCTGTGTGGGATCAAAACTGATATTGTCACTAACAGTTGCAAGCGCTATGATGGTGAGTTGGTTGGTCGGTTGCGGTCGGTTGGGTGTCATAAGTGACAATATAAGTTTAGTTTTAAACTGTGCTTAAAACAGTGTTTGTGTGAGATCAGTTTAATAAAGAGCCATGCAGCATCACCAGTTAAACTTATCACTTTCTCCTTTATAGTAAATTACCAAGCTTTCTAGTTCAAGTCCGTTGTCGTCATAGGGATCACTAGCCCGCATAATGAACTTGGCTAGTAATTATACTACATGTCATTACACTTGCATTTAGAAAGTTTGTAATTACATTACTTACATACCCACCCGTATGGTTAGTATTACATAATAAGCACCGATTTAGGTCAAGCGTAGTATTCAGGTTGTTGTGATCTAAATATTAATGATATCGGTGACCGTGTGTTTGTACACATCTTCAAATTGAACTAATTTGTGTATGGTACCATCGATACGGTTAAAATATATCAGCTGTCTCATATATTTGGTCAAGTACCTTTTTGGCGCAGCCGTGAGGCACACAGCACATTTCTACTAAGTCCTACTTGCTTTATTAACTGACGTCAAATAAATATTTTTCTTTCTTTCTTTCTAAGTAGGTACCTATAGGAACTTTGTATGAGACCGTGGGTTATATTATTACTATTACGATGGTGGTACAAAAAAATGTTCAGTTCGATGTTCTGTAGCCACTCCCTCGGATTTGACCAGGATGCAAAGGCGCATGGTGGTGGGCTGCGGGACTGTTCGAAAGATATACCGTGGCCCTGGAACATAAAGGGCGAGGAAGCAACAGGGATGGGTGTCAGTAAAAGTCTGACACTCCCCCGCTCCAAGAGTGGGAGAAGTTATTTAATGATTTCCAAAACCGGAATGAAATGCGCAAGGTGGTGTTGACCACTTCCTGCCTACTCCCGGGGGAGACCGTGAGTTTAAACATACAAATAAACCTACATGAGAAATGAAACAGTTTTAGAGACTCTCTATCCACCTCGTCCGTAAGATTTGTGACAAACTTTCTTCTTACAAATAACTACCTGGATACAGAACGCTTGCTATTCTCTGATAATAACCCACCCTAAACTTATTTTTTATTCTTAGCCGTATCTGACCGTGGCATCACTTTGGGCCTTATCAGAATATCAGCGCTGTAACGTTTTTTTTTTAATGTTACAGCACCATGCTGAGATAGGAGCCTTTTGGTCTTGTACAGGACAAATTCTGTTTTGTATTTTGTTTGTTTTTTCTTATGATTTCGTTATTATTTTTTAGTTTTTTTATTCTCTCATTATGTTTACTATAAACTAGTGTTATAATCACAATTTTACCATTTTATTATTTATTTATGTGTTGTCCTGTCGGGCTAATAAATGCTTTTTCTTTCTTTCTTTCTTTCTTTCTAAACCCTTCCATCACCATTACACACGCACTCACAGAAACACACACACACAAACACGAATAATCCAAATGTTGAATAAATCTAATTATTAAATTGTTTGTTTCTGACTTCTGCAATTATGACCTCATGTTAACTTGGTTTTAAAACACTTGCTCTGCCTGCAATTATTTTGTGAAACTAAAGTATGTACGGACTTGTACCGCTGCCCTTAATACAAGTTATTTTGTAACTTAGTAAGGGTGCCGGTTGCAACACCTACCTATTTTGTTAACTAGCATATTTAACTCAAGTGTTCATAAAATGTTATTATTTTGTGTTATCATTGTTATTGGGAGCAGCAGTGGCCCAGACTTACGAACAGTAAGTCGTGGGTTCAAAGTCAAACCCAGACAGGCGCATTACTTTGTGTTCGATATTGTTTGATACACCTTACTATTTTCATCGTACTTCATTAGTCAGTGACATGTCCCATCCCTAATCCTTCCCCCGTACCTCACTTCACTTTTTTGCAACCTTACGTCCGGTCGCAATGGCGCGCGCGCATTAGAAGAAAAAATCGATTTTAAATAATTTGTTGGCCAAATCTAACTCTTAACTAGTGATCTCGCTATTGTCGTAATATCGGTGAAGTGGAATTACTGTGGTGGACACTCAAGCAACCCTCAAGGACTATATTTTGTTATTTGTGACCGCGTGCACGCGGAAGAAGATCCGCCATCAAGATAAGAAACTCAAAATAACGGTGAGAGCTGGACAAGCGTAAGTGTTCTGCAATCCCTTTACCGCCCTAACCCTTTTCCTGTTAGTCACTGATCGAAATAAGTACGAAAATATCCATTCAGCAGTCAGCTAGCCCATTATCTCCATATAATATTTAGACGCCATCTTTAAAAAATAACTTCGCATTTTCAAACTACAATACAGTCCATTTTTCAGGTGAATACTACTCCTAGTTTTATTCATCTTTTGAACCACGCGTCTGTTTAATTTAACAGACCTTTGTTTTTCCCTTTCGCTTTTGAAACACCATATTTTTTGGTCCAATCGAACCGGATAATACTAGTTCATATTTTAAAATTCGAATTTCGAACAATCCCGAAAAAATGCGTACTCAAATGGTACTCATTCAAATATTCTGTTGAATTCTATTACTACTAGGTATTCATTGTTGTGCTGGCTGAGCCTATATTCGTAACCGATAATTATTACATATTTTCGTGTTCAATATCGTAATATTACACACATCTATTAGAAAAATCTATTTAGTCGGTGTTCTAAGTACACTTATTGGTCAACTACCTACTCATAATAATTTATCTACTTAGTTCGTTCGTTGTTCGTAGTCGAAAGCGCGCGCCGATATACGTAGGTATAAACGTAGCTGTGGCTTCTGTGCCGCTATTCGTATATTCGATAATTATCTATATCTTTCGTTTGCATATATTATTATTAGCTAATTGTGTCTTGAACGTCGTTTAATTTCATTTCGTTCGTTCATTCGTAATACTATTAAGTAAGTAGGTACGTACATTAGTGTTTACTCATACATAATATTATTCGTCCTAGTACATACCTATAAGTCGTTAAGGTTGTATTCAGGAGCTCTATTCGGGAGCATCTCGTTGTTTGTAATTGAGTAAGCCTAATACCTACTTATTGGTGGTTGCATACATACCTACCTAAGGTTATGTGAAAGGCCCATTCGTTGTTGTCGCATACTTATCGTTGTCGTTTACTTTAGTTACGCTCGCGTTGGAAATAGGTAAATTGTTTACTCATTTCATTAACTTCTACGGCAAGACACAATTATAACGTATTTCTATACTTACGTCACCTTTTTAGTTTACACATTCGCATTTTTTTACATATTGTTTAGAATCATGTCGAACGACGACAATAAAAATAAACTAGCCTTATTACAAGCTAAACGAAATGCACATTTCGAACGTATGCAGAATATATTCGAGTTATCAAAGCAGGATATGAATGATGAAACTTGTAGGGAGTCATTTTTAAATAATGTCGCAAATCTTCAAAGTTTACGTAGTGAATTTCAAAGCGTACTAGACGCCTTCAATACGTGTTCTATTAAAGTGGATCCTAATGCTACTATAAGTTACCAATCATGGATTTCGTTTGAGGAATTATACTGTCGGGTTCAACGTGTCGTAAATTTACTTAAAATAGAAAAATCTGAAATAAAAGAAACTCACAAAAATAATTTCCCAAAATTACCTCGTATCGATTTAGTTTCCTTTGATGGCGATATTCGTAATTGGTCGTTATTTTATAATCAGTTTAAGCGCGTAGTTCATGATAACACGCAACTGTCTGACTCGGAACGCATTCATTTTCTTGTTAGTAAGCTGACTGGCAGCGCCGCGTCTTTGTGTGCAGGGATACCACCTACACCAGAGAATTATAAAATATTATGGAACTCGCTCGTAGATAAGTATGATGATCCGCGTTTTCTTGCCGCGTCATATTTAAATCAACTATTAGAATTTAAACCTATATCTGCTAAATCTACAACCGGTTTAGAGTCATTTATAAACACATTTGATACCGCAGTTAGGGCGCTCAAGCAGGTCGATTTGGGAAATCTTACGGACTTTATTTTGTTACATCTCGCATTGCAAAGATTGGATTCCGAGACAGTTAAGTTGTTCGAAATGAGCAATCGCAAGAAAGCCATGCCTTGTTATGATGATTTAGTTGAATTCGTTAAAGAACAAGATAAAATAGTACGCTCTAGTCCTATAATTTCCAAGCCTCAACAAGATGGCCAAACTAAAAATATATCTAATTCAAAACCGAAATCCACAAAAGCTTTTGTCGCTCAGAAAGCCGATAATTGTATTATGTGTAAGTCAGACAAACATGATAAACTATACTTTTGTTCTGATTTTACAAAGATGACCCCTCAGGAAAGATTTAATTTTGTGAAATCTAATTCGTTGTGCATTAATTGTTTAAATCACGGGCACAAGGTTTTGTCATGTCCTTCAAAAAGTGTTTGTCGTCATTGTAAGTCCAAACATCATTCAATCTTGCATTTTGGTTCATCTGGTTCGCAAAATAATGCATCAAATTTGCCCGCTGTCGCCTCCGCTCCCGCGACCTCTCAACAGGTTGACCGCACCTTAAGCGTAAGCGGAGTGGAATCTAGTTCGCCATCGAATGACAATAGTACATCTGTTTGTGGTGTTGCTCGTGACTTTTTTGATAATAGATGTTTAACTACTTTGTTGAGTACCGCAAAAATAAAGGTTTTCGATAAACATAATCGTGTGCATTTCGTACGATGTTTAATTGATTCCGGATCGCAGAGTGATTATATCACAGCTTCGTGTTGTAAACGTCTATCGTTATTTGTTTCGAATAAAAATCGGTTTGTTGAAGTTCAAGGCATCGGTGGTGCATCTCAACGTATATTGGGCTTGACCAAGGTTCTGTTTACATCTCGTTTTGACGCTAGGACACAGTATAGCTCGCAGTCATTTGTAGTCGACAAGATTACGTCACAGCTACCAGACGCTTTTATTGATGTGAACGCACTTCATTACTTAGATAATTTACCGCTTGCCGATGATGAATATCATTCACCCGGACAAATTGACATGCTTTTGGGTGTCAATTCATATTGCAACATTTTGTTATTTAATAAAATAAATCCTGGTAATGATTTGCCTACAGCAATCGAAACTAGTTTGGGATATATTTTAATGGGAAATGCACCCACCATAATTTCACCTCAGTCAACTCTTTCATTCTGCGCTTTAACACATGAGCAAATTAATGATTCGCTTCAGAGATTTTGGCAATTAGAAGAAGTGCCTTCTACAATCTTTATAAGCCCTGAAGAACAGGTTTGCGAAGATATTTATACATCTACTACTACTCGAAATATCGATGGAAGTTATATTGTTAATCTGCCTTTTAAGGAAAATGTCGATCAGCTTGGCAATTCTTTTATAACTGCAAAGCGTAGATATTTGTTTCTCGAACGTAAATTCGCGCGGTCTCCTGGATTACGTGAGGAGTACAATGCCGTTATCACGGAATATCTCAATAAAAAATATTTGTCGCTCGTCCCGCCAGAGAATTGTCTCGAGTCAGGATTTTATTTGCCTCACCATCCCGTTATACGTCAGGATAAATCAACGACAAAACTTCGTATCGTACTCGACGCTAGTGCTAAAACAGACTCCGGTTTGTCGCTTAATGACGTTTTGCATACAGGCTGCAATTTGCAAAATGATATTTTTCAGATACTTTTAAAGGTTCGTGTATTTGAATTCGCTTTTTTCGCTGACGTTCGTCAAATGTACCTCTGCATCGAGGTCCATCCTTCGCATCGTTCTTATCAAAGAATCTTATATCGTTTCTCGGATGACGCTCCAATCGAGACTTATCAATTTAATCGCGTTACTTTCGGTCTTCGTTCTTCGCCGTTTTTAGCATTGCGTACTATGCGACAACTCGCTCATGACGAGCGTGATAATTTTCCTCACGCTTGCAGCGTGTTAGAAAGTGACATGTACATGGACGATCTAGCTTCCTCCGCTTCTAGCCTGAAGGAAGCGGTCGGAATGGCATCCGATCTAATCCAGCTTCTGAAACGTGGTGGTTTCGAGCTAGTGAAATGGACGAGTAATTCTCTTGACTTGCTCGGTACTATTCCTGATACTCACCGCCAATCGGAATCAGTCTCTTTCGACACGGACACCTCGTTCAAAATTCTCGGCCTTCAGTGGTTGCCATCTTCTGATTCGTTTAAATTCACTGTCACGCCACCTAATCCCGAAGGTACTAAACGTGCGATTTTGTCTGTCACAGCTCGCTTGTATGACATTCTTGGTCTTGTTGGTCCTGTTATTCTATATTCAAAATTGCTTATCAAGGAACTTTGGCTTCTCAAACTCGATTGGGATGACCAACCTCCAGAAGCTGTTCTCCGTTTGTGGAATCAGTTTATTTCGGAATTACCATTAATCTCTAGTCTTTCGTTTTCCCGCCATTTGGGCGTTGATTCGCATTCTCGACTTTATCTCTTGGCGTTTTCCGATGCATCCGAAAAGGCATATGGATGCGTTGTCTATACCTATGTTTTGAATAATAATCAGAAACCCATTGTTCGGCTGTTATGTTCGAAATCTAAAGTCGCTCCTGTTAAAACTGTAACACTTGCTCGGCTTGAACTTTGTGGAATTCTTTTAATGGCTAAATTACTAAGGGTAGCTTATGACACTATTTCAAAACGACATCCTATCGAGGATGTGTATGCTTTTTCGGATTCACAAGTTGCTCTGTGCTGGGTACATTCTTCTCCTCATCGGTTTAACACATTCGTAGCTAACAGAATAGCCCAGTGCCAAACATATTTCTCGTCACACTATTTTCGTTTCATCCCGGGTTCTCAAAATCCCGCGGATTGTCTGTCGCGTGGACTATTACCTTCACAATTAGTTCAACATGAACTTTGGTTAACTGGTCCGCCGTGGGCATCGCTTCCAATCGATGATTGGCCTGTTTCGGAATTTTCTCTTACTTCTACTCCAATGCCTGAGGAGAAGTCAGCCGTATTCGCTTTGAAAAATAAACCTGAACATATCCTTATAACGCTAAGTTTAAAGTTCTCGAACTGGGATAAATTTCTTAGATGTGTAGTTTACATGCTTCGGTTCATAAAAAAGCTCCCACGCAATAATTGCATAACAGCGTCAGACTTGGACTTCGCAGAATTGACTATTGTAAAGGCTGTACAACACACGTATTTTTACGAAGATATAGACAAACTTAAAAATTCTAAATTATGTTCTCATGCGTTACGCAAACTTTCCCCCTTCTTAGATCAAGGGATATTGCGTGTAGGGGGTCGCCTCGCTAATTCGTCGTTGGATTACTCGCAAAAACATCCAATTCTTTTGCCTCGAAATGGCCATATTATCGAACTTATTATTGACGCTTACCATGTTAAACACTTTCACACAGGTCCCAATTTGTTATTATCGATACTTAGACAAAGGTTTTGGATTTTATCGGCTCGTCGCATCGTACGTATGCGTACTCATCGTTGTAATATTTGCTTTCGACTCAATCCAAAACCTACATTTCCAGTTATGTCTGATCTTCCGGAATGTCGTGTCGAGCAAAGCAAAGCCTTCTCACACACTGGTGTAGACTTTGCTGGGCCATTCAATGTAACTTTTTCTCGTAAGCGCGGTGTACGCAGCCAAAAGGCGTACCTGTGCCTTTTTATTTGCCTAGTAACCAAGGCAGTTCATCTAGAACTTGCTTCTTCGCTTAGTTCGGCATCATTTTTGGATGCCTTCAAAAGGTTTCTATCTCGTCGTGGTCCTTGTCAATGTATTTACAGCGACAACGGTACTAACTTTGTTGCATCTAAGGCTTATCTTAGCGAGCTTAATACATTTCTTCGTTCTGAGGAATACTTTAAGACTTTTACTCACGAGTTAACAAACAATCGTATAGCTTGGAAACTTAATCCACCCAGTGCGCCTCACTTTGGGGGCATTTGGGAGTCCAATATTAAATGCGTCAAATCGCATTTATTTAAAGTCATCGGGACTCAGATTCTGACTTATGAGGAATTGAACACAATCCTTATTCAAATTGAGGCGATTCTTAATAGTCGTCCTCTCTATCAGCTAAGTTCCGACCCTTCTGAACCAAGTGCTCTTACGCCCGCGCACTTTCTTTCGCTCGCACCACTTTCTTTATTACCTGCGGCTGACCTCAACAATGAACGAGCTAATTTGCTTACTCGATTTTCGCTGTTAGACTCTCTTGTCCAGTCATTCT
The DNA here is from genome assembly GCA_916618015.1 of Xestia c-nigrum. NCBI lineage: Eukaryota > Metazoa > Arthropoda > Insecta > Lepidoptera > Noctuidae > Xestia > Xestia c-nigrum. The sequence goes on from OU745263.1 coordinate 22,067,253, forward strand.
GGAATCGTTTCAAGTCTGAGTATCTCCACAATCTCCAATGTCGCGAGAAATGGAATACTTCAGCTAATCCAGTTTTGGTCGGCACAGTAGTGTTACTAAACATGGAGAATGCACCTCCTCTTCAGTGGCCTCTTGGTGTCGTCACTAAGTTGTTCCCTGGAAGGGATGGAGTAACTCGCGTCGTTGAAGTTAGGATCAAGAGCGGTGTACTTAAAAGACCGATCGTAAAGCTGTGTCCATTACCAAATCAATAATCGTTCAGCCAGCATACATAAAGCTTACCTAGTTTGTAGTAATCGTTTGTCTTAATTTTGCCTCATTAACTTTAGCTTTACTTTGTAGTTTAATACTCTATTGTTCTATCTCTATTGAAGGGGTTCCTTCAAGGCGGGGGGGATGTTCGATATTGTTTGATACACCTTACTATTTTCATCGTACTTCATTAGTCAGTGACATGTCCCATCCCTAATCCTTCCCCCGTACCTCACTTCACTTTTTTGCAACCTTACGTCCGGTCGCAATGGCGCGCGCGCATTAGAAGAAAAAATCGATTTTAAATAATTTGTTGGCCAAATCTAACTCTTAACTAGTGATCTCGCTATTGTCGTAATATCGGTGAAGTGGAATTACTGTGGTGGACACTCAAGCAACCCTCAAGGACTATATTTTGTTATTTGTGACCGCGTGCACGCGGAAGAAGATCCGCCATCAAGATAAGAAACTCAAAATAACGGTGAGAGCTGGACAAGCGTAAGTGTTCTGCAATCCCTTTACCGCCCTAACCCTTTTCCTGTTAGTCACTGATCGAAATAAGTACGAAAATATCCATTCAGCAGTCAGCTAGCCCATTATCTCCATATAATATTTAGACGCCATCTTTAAAAAATAACTTCGCATTTTCAAACTACAATACAGTCCATTTTTCAGGTGAATACTACTCCTAGTTTTATTCATCTTTTGAACCACGCGTCTGTTTAATTTAACAGACCTTTGTTTTTCCCTTTCGCTTTTGAAACACCACTTTGTGTAATTTATTTCATCACCACTGCTCTCAAAACGGTGAAGGAAAACATCGCGAGGAAACAAAAATTCGAAGACATGTGACATCTACCAATCCGCACTGTGATAGAGTGGAGTGGCTGGAGGACTTACATGTTAGTGTCATGTAGGTTTCAAGTTCAAACCCAAAACACGCACCTCGGATTTTTCAGATTCATTAATATACTATCGGTGGTCACACACACCGCCATCTAGTGCTACACTAAGCAACAAGGCTTGTTTCATGTGCTTATTGTATTTAATCATCACTTGCTTTGGTGAAGAAAAACATCGTGAGGAAACCAGCATGTCCGAGAGAGTGATATTTCTCGTCTCGTATAGCCAAGTCAGGGGCCCATGGGCGGCCACAAGATAAAGAAGCATTTTGACTCTTACTTGACAATCCTGACACTAGCTTGTCATTTGCCGCCAAGTTTCACAAAAGTTTGTTATGTTGGCCAATGGGTGTCCCTTTAAGGTAAAGAGATTCAAAGACAAATACAAGAGGCGTCGGCGTCGGGCGGTGGTGTGGCGCGGTCGCAGCGCAGTCGTGGCGCCACTTCTTTGATATTTCATACACTGAAACGCCGCCGCCGTGGCACTGTCGTGTCGCGGGCGCCGCTTTCTTCTCTCGGCGCACTCGCAGTTAGCAGTGTCATGTACAGGGAGAGAACAACATGGCAAAAATGCGTGACAATATAGACTTTAAAGATTAGCATACGCCCGCGTCTCGCCTTTCCCACACTTTAGCCCGCCCGTTCTGCGCTGCGCAGCGCCCCACCACCGCCCGACGCCTTTTATATTTGTTCCGCGCCTTATAGAGCGGACATTGGCAATATTATAATCTAAAAATGTGGATCCCGAATCTCATCGACGTGAATCACACGGTGATCGTGACATCGGGGTATGAAAAAAATACAACGACTTTTGTTGTTATATTGTAACAAGTATTTGATAACGGTTTTTTCGTCTTTTTCCGTCCATCGTTCGTAAATATTTGAACATTTTTGCTTTGAGCTCACGCTCCCATAAAAAAGAAATAGAATATCTCGACTTCCTAACCAACGCTACAATGATTTGTATAATTTAACCACACAGTTAAATAAGATAGCGTAACTGTCCCACCGATCGATAACGTTTACTTGCATTTCTAGGACAGAACAAACAAATTGGTTTAAAGGAAACGCATAAACGTTTCCTCGTTAATGCAGCTTTGTGATACTATTATGGTATTTCATCGAAATAGATTTAATTTCAGAATATAAAACATTGGTAACGTACAGCTTTGAGCCGTTTGGGGTCAAAACGCTCGGGTCATGGGGTCCGAGTGCGTGTCTCGTTTTTAAGGAAATCTCCCACCGACTGATCGACACTTCGCGTGACCAGAGGGCTGGCTCTTTCTTTGGCCAAAGAGTTAGCATTGCCATTCAACGTGGCAATGCAGCCAGTCTTCTGGGCACGTTTCCGGATGACAGCGATGCGGAGGAGTACTTTGACGCCTAAGTGTTCTATTGTCATCGTTGTGTAGGTACTAGTTTACAATTAGTTTTATTTATGCAATTACATATAGTTCTAGTTGTAGTATGTATATACATGGTGTAAACCACCTCATCACAAAGCCGTTAACCAAGCATTCTGTACATCAAACTAAGTAACTTTACGCAAAAAATATTGCTGGGAAACGACTTTTTTTTTTGAGGTTATAAATCATGTTTTGTGGTAGAACTGAATGTAACGCACTTAAAACATTGTGCTGATGGATGCATTAAGTAGTACGGGGGTCGTGGAGGTGTTAAAAGTAAAAATCTTACAAAAAAAACTTGTATTTAAAAAAAAAACTTTGTCAAAAAGTTGTAACTTTGACCCCCTATATCTCCGTAACTAGAAGGTTCCCAGGTATGGTGTAGAACAAAAAAATTATCGCAATGATGGGGAGAACAAGTGTCTTTCGGCTTCGTGAAGAGGTGTTTTACACCCTTTATTGTACATAGTGATTCTAAATATGTATAATTAAATTACTGTTACATGTGTTTAGGTGTTTTATCGAGAAAATAATCATCATCATCATCATCAGCCTATAATGTTCCCACTGCTGGAACACGGCCTCCTCTCAAGGAGAGGGAAAGAAAGAAAGAAAGAAAGAAAGAAAGAAAGAAAGAAAGAAAACATATTTATTCGGCTCATGCCATAAGTGCACACAACAAATTAAAAAAAAAAAATAAGTGAAAACAACATAAAAAACTTAAATGTATTCTGTAAAACTAAAAACTAAATAAAAATAAAATAACATTGTGCGTCTCACGGCTGCGCCAAATAGGCCCAGTTCAGCAAAATGCCGAGCAGCTAGCGCCCGACGCTGGTTTTCAACTGGACCTGTCATGGTGACGTTACGGATATAAAACAGTTTTGTACTTACTTTGTGTTACCGTTACTAGGTATGTGTAATTGAGCATGTAATGTATACAGGGTTATTTTTAACCGACTTCTAAAAAAGGAGGAGGTTCTCAATTCGGATGTTTCTATTTTTTTTTTTATGTTTGTTCGGGCATAACTCCGTCGCTTGCCAACCGATTTGGAAAATTCTTTTTTTGTTGGAAAGGGTATTCTATCCAAATGGTCTCATAGCCACCAAGTCGGGATCTGATGATGGAATCTTGGCGAAATCGAGGGAACTCTTCAAATTTTATATGAAAACGTGTTGCGATTTTGGTATTTTCTACAACAAGTGAAGCATTTGCGTTTGATAAGAACCATTCTACCATCAGATCTGATGATGAAGCCAAGAGTCACGGAACTCCATAATGAGACAATGTACCCTAGTCGTGTTTGGGCTTGTTGTAATTGTAACGGTATGCACATTCCAAGTATAAGTATCAAGCACATGTGAACCACTAAAAAGTGAGAAATAAAAACTTTTTTGCAAAAAATAAAACCGACTTAAAAAAAAACAACAAAGTGAAAAATAACTTTAGCTTCTGAAGTCGGTGACAAAAAAACTAAAGCTATCAAACAAAGGTCACCGACTTCAGAAGCTAAAGTTATTTTTCACTTTGTTGTTTTTTTTTTAAGTCGGTTTTATTTTTTTTGTTTACACTAAACCCGAAAAGGGGACTCATCATTTTGAACAACTTTTTCTATGGGACGAACCTTGAAATCGCGAAAAAAAAATCATCTGTTCCCTACATTTTGACGAGTTATGCGAACATAAATGTAGGGAACAGCTGATTTTTTTTTCGCGATTTCACGGTTCGTCCCATAGAAAAAGTTGTTCAAAATGATGAGTACAATGACCCCTTTTCGGGTTTAGTATAAACAAAAAATAATGTTGTATATTTATAGATAGGTACTTAAATAAAATAAATTGGTGTGCAAAATAATTAAACAAATAAAACTACATGTTAATAAAAATTGGGAGACAATACAATAAAGCAAAGGTACTAAATAAATCAAATGGACTGGGATTGTATATGTCACCGTAAAATTGTCAAACACGTTATATTACAATATAACGTGTTTTTTCTCGCGATATTGTAATGTCTCGAATTATTGTCAACTGAACACACGGAAGTATCTCTGCCCCCATAATCGGGACTTGGGGCACTCCCCCGTTAGGTTAGTTAGGTTCCTTTAAACCCTGCACTCGGAAATAGGGGCCCCGCGAAGCGGGGCTCCGTCGACTACGCTTTTTAGGGGGAATATAAAGTGTTTTAAGGTTATGTTATATTAATCGGTATTTCTTAGGAATGGTGCATTATCTTCTCATGAGAGTTGTGCCATTGGGCAAGGGGGACCCCTCCTTCCCTCCACACCGCGTAAGTTGACTACCGTCGCATGCATTTCACGAAAAATAATGCGTTTTGTTGTAAGCAGTATGTTCATTTGACAATAATTCGAGACTTTACAATATCGCTAGAGATATTACAATATAACGTATTTGACAATTTTACGGTGACATATACATCACTTATTCTGTGCATCATTAGTCGACAAAGATATTGTGCCGTGTTCAAGATAATTAGATAGGTAGGTAGGATGATTTGTACGTCATATAATCGAGTCATTCTGTGCGACCAGCGGGGTTACCACAACGTCCAAATGCGATTCAATTTAGGTTTGAGCTGTCATTTTCTGACAGTTTTTCTATGGAACTGACAGCTTGCGACTCAGTTTAGGACCTGAATTGAATCGCATTTAGAGGTTGTGGTAACCCAGCATATCTAATTTCCGTTGTGATTCAATTAGATACTGCCGTAAACGTCTTCTGAATGTGTCTATTGAGCTGATAATTCTGATTGGTGGTGGCAGGTTATTCCAAACGTTGGAAGCTGCATAGCGAAAACTACCCCTGAACGCTGATGTTTTATGGGGCTGACAAGAGAGTTGTTGCGAGCATTGTCTTCTCCCACATTCGCGTCTACTAGTTAACCAACTTAGTTTGTCGTATAAGTAGTCCGGTTTTTTGTATTTAACCACACCGAAAAGGAGGCATGCCAAGTGTAGTTTACGTCGGGACTTCATTTTTAACGGCTTAAGCTTGTTTAAAAAAGGTGTTACGTGTCCTCGCCGAGGAATATTGTAGCAAAACCGCGCGCAAACGTTCTGTACTCTTTGAATGAGTCGGTCTGTACGAGCTAGTAGGCGCGGGCCGTACACTGCGTCGGCGTAGTTCAACCTACAAAGTACCAATGTTTCCACAAGCTGTTCCCGTAGTGATTCCGATAAGAAGGACCTCATCTTATATACAGGGTGTATTTCACCTCATCACAAAGCCGTTAACCAAGCATTCTGTATATCAAACTAAGTAACTTTACGCAAAAATTATTGCTGGGAAACAACTTTTTTTTTTGAGGTTATAAATCATGTTTTGTGGTATAACTCAATGTAACACACTCAAAACATTGTGCGGATGGATGGATTGAATAGTACGGGGGTCATAGAGATATTTAAAGTAAAAATCATGCGGATAAAAGTGGTATTTAGAAAAAAACTTGTCAAAATCTTGCAACTTTGACCTCCAATATCTCCGTAACTAGAAGGTTCCCAGGTATAGTGTAGAACAAAAACATGATCAATATGACGAGGAGAACAAGTGCCTTTCATATTCGTTAAGAGGTGTTTTACACCCTTTAGAACCTTCAACCGATAAAAACAGTTTCTGACTGAATCTGCGATGTGGTTCTCAAAACGAAGGGATTTATCCATCACAAGACCTAGATTTCGCGCCTCGTATACCCTCTCAATTGGAAAGGGCTGTAATCTACCACGCGGGCCCAGTGCGGATTGATAGATGTCACATGTCTTCGAATTTTTGGTTCTAGGACATGCCGGTTTCCTCACGATGTTTTCCTTCACCGTTTTTGAGAGCAGCGGTGATGAAATAAATTACACAAAGTAATGCGCCTGTCTGGGTTCGAACCCACGACTTACTGTTCGTAAGTCGGGGCCGCCACCACTGGGCCACCGCTGCTCTCTCGAGAAAATAAACGATTTCAGAATTAGTTTCAGACTTATAATTATGATTCACTGATAGATAGCTTCTACCAGCAGCATCGTCCGCCCGCATTAAGTTTAATAATTGTCCCATGAGATCTTATAACCGGGATAGAATGCGTTGGATAACCTATAGGTAAATCCAGGTTATTAACTATCTATGTGCAAAATTACGTCCAAATCCATCTCGTAGTTTTCGCGTGAAAGCCAATAACAAACATCCATACATCTACACTCACAAACTGCTCATTTATAATATTCCTTGGACCCGGTTATGGGTCTACCCACCGGGACCACGGGTAAGAACCTACATTTATACCTAAGCAGAAGAAAACTCATGTAACAGGTATTCCATAGGCATAAATTCAGCACAAATCCATATACTACTCGGGGAACCAAATGTGTCCAACCAGGGGTTCAAACCGCCAAGGAATCTAAATCAATGAAAACCATTACTAACACTAGTTATTAAGTTATTTTGTGCTACTAACACTTAATGGACTTCATGTCTGAAATAAACAATTTGAATTGGAATTTGAATTTGAATTTGAATTACTAGTCTAACCCTTTTTTACACTCTTTGCTGAGCGGCAGGGAGTGTCAAACCTTTACCGACTAAAACCCATCCATGTTCCTTTCTCGCCCTTTACGTTCCGGGGCCGCGGTATTATTTCGAACAGTCCATCCTCCTAAGATACGGATAACACCGAAACTGTAAATATTTCACCGAGCTCAGCTCTCTTACCGTTATGTAGATAGAGCCTTGTAACAGGCAGACATTACAGATACTGTAACATAATAAATGGATCAAGTGTTCTCAGTTTGTGTTCGGAGCTCTGAAATAGATTAGAAAATATAATAATACTAGCTGACCCACGCAACTTCGTCTGCGTCATATAAGAGACAAAAACGAAAGGGATAAATTTCCCGTTTTTGCAACATTTTTCATTCCTGCTCCGCTCCTAATGGTCGCAGCGTGATGTTATATAGCCTAAAGCCTTCCTCGATAAATGGACTATCCAACACAAAAATATTTTTTCAATTTGAACCAGTACTTCCTGAGATTAGCGCGTTCAACCAAACAAACAAACAAACAAACAAACAAACTCTTCTGCTTTATAATATTAGTATAGATGAAATTGGTTACAGACCTAGATTACTGATGCAGGACCTAGATTGCACACAGGTATTGGCGAAAATTACTTTAGTTAAGATGGACCTAGCGAGTACATAGAGTAGTAGTGTGTAGCAAATTAGTTGACCCACCTTTGAAGAAATTCTATAGAATTTTGTAGCTCTTTGATAATTTACTAGCTGATGCCTGATTTCCTCGCGTAAAATTTATATACTAGAACCTTCCTTGAGAACCATTCTATCCATTGGTGATTAGATCAGCATGGAAATTGGTGCTGCTGTTTTTGAGTTTATCGTGAACGGGCAGACCAGCGGAGGACTTTGTTTAATAATATGTAGTATTAGTAAATAAAAGACTTTAAGCAGTTTTACAAAATAAAATATCGTACAAATTTCAAGTGAGAAAAATTAGTGATGTTCCACATAGGCTATGTGTTTCAGGTGTATTTTATTTTGTAAAACTGCTTAAATGAATAATTTGTGTGACATAGCGTCCTCATGTAGTGCTGTGCTGTATCGATTGAGTAGGTTTTCGGTTTTCTTCCGTCTAAAAGTAGTGGATTTAATGTGCTCAAATGATTGCTATACTTCACTAGTAATAAAAACATCATAATACTCCTCCTCGACATTGTCAACCGGTAATGTGCCCAAACTACTGGCGGCGTTGCCTTGCAAAGCTTAAAGCCAACCTAGGTCACGGGAAGCGTCAACTAAGCATATGAATATTTCCTTAAAGACTGCGAGAACTCGAGGGCTTCAACTGCAAACGTCTCGATAATATAGTTAGGTACACCCAAATAAGCTTAATAAGTAGTGTCTTCCATGGATAAATGCAATCATCATCATCATCATCAGCCTATATGTTCCCACTGCAGGGACACGGCCTCCTCTCAATGAGAGGGAATGGGCTATAATCTACAACGCGGGCCCAGTGCGGGTTGGTAGATGTCACATGTCTTCGAATTTTTGGTTCTAGGACATGCCGGTTTCCTCACGATGTTTAAAAAAAAAATGCAATACCTATAACATTTATATATTCGCCGAAAAGTTCACCACAGGTGTAACGCGTGTAACACACTTACATTTCAATATTTGGTTTAATGGCAACAGGCATACCTGCCTAACCTACCTGTTATGGTGCTACAATAAAAAGTGCCTACATTTTACTTCACGCTTTTATTACTTACATTTTTATAGGTGGTCCTATATTGTCCGTTCTTTTCTAACGACCGTACTTCAGAAAATAGCGATGCTTCCATTAAATATTCATTCCAGTCTGCAAGAATCTAGTTCACGGAATTTAATTCTAACATGTTTCATAGTCTACTTTGTTGGAAACTAGAAAATTGTGAAATTGTAATATGGTTTATTGTGTAACTTGGATATTTTAAGTCACTATTACAAGTTAGCTTTAAGGCTTTCGTTCCTCCTGCGCTGACGTGTTCTATGTAGTACTATTCTGCGACGCTGACGTTTTCGGCGTTGTTTTTCTCGCTGACGTGCCCCGACCGTGCACGACCGACGTCAGCGTGGCAGGAATTCTGTCTACTTTTTAAACGGGTCCGACTTTCTTTTTTTTTCCTCAGGATAAAGTGACATTTTAAGGAAATTCTCAACTTTAGCGTTCTTAAGATTGACATTATTTGATCAGTAGGATAACCCATTTTAAAGTTTTAAGATTACTCATATACATTACTCATCATCATTTTCCTGCCCTTGTCCGATGTTACCTGGGGTCGGGCAACACGTTTTCTTCCAAGATCATTACTAATGGGTCTTAAATAAAACCAAAGAAAAAGTTTCAACGAACAATAAATTTATAACAACAACAAAACAATCACGTCAAACTAACATGTCGTCCACGTACATTATAATCAGCTTTATCTACATTTTGAACACCATTACTTACACCAAGACCTTCTCCATTTCCAACAGCCCTTTCAAATCTGTCTCTATGCTTATGTTCATCATCATGTTGTTTATGGAAAAAGCCTTGGAAACAATTGACGACACTTTTTTGAAAATTTTGAATATATGCTTTAATTCCTTTAAGAAGTCCAAAAACTTTATGCTCATGTGGATGTTCTTTATCGTCAAATTCAGCGTTGATATGGAGTATGCTAAGACAACCTTTTTTTGGTTTTTTATCACCTGCTTCTGTAACTTTATCCGTGTCTGTCTTGTTCGTAGGTCTTGCTAGATTCAGAATAGGTGGTTGATGAGTGTAACTCGTGTCTATAGGTCCAGCTGGTGTTCTATCATCAGGTATATCTATTACATTCTCAGTTACTTGATAAGAACTGTAAGATGGATAAGAGTTTACAATTTGAGAATTTTGTGTTTCCATTTCTTCTTTGTTAGGTTCTGGTTTCTTAGTTACTGTTCCATTTTTATCTTGGTCTTTGATAAGGGGTAGTACAGTGATGCTATTTCCTGTGCCATTTGTTATATTTCCAGTTTTGTTTATACTTTCTGCTGCGCCGCCTGCAGAATCGTCATTTAAACTTTCTGTAACTATTATTCTTGTATTTCTTTGATTATAATGTGTATGTCTTGATGAGGATTCTGAGGTAGTTTGGTAGTGGCTTGCTACGATTTCCGTTATGAAAACCTGCGAAAGAAAAACACAAATAATTATTTTGTTGTGGAGATAATATTAATGTTATGCCTTTGTGTTGTTAAGGCACAAAGGTGTCTTTTCAGGTTTATTATTACTAGACTGTGTTTTACCACAGCTGAGCAAAGTCTCTCTTACCCTTCTTTCACCAATCTATACCTAGAGCAGCTAAGGATCTTCTATCATCCATAAATAAATTTGGATATTCATAACAGTATCGCACACTGGATTGGCCAAAAAGCAACACACACGTTAGGTTTTATTTAGAAGACTGCACACAAAGTGCTCACACTGTATCATTAATCCTTTGATTATTGAGGTGAATAACATTTGGAGATCGCTCAAGAGGTATAATAAACTTTTGAAGTGTGCTTCAAGACCCTCCTCCTACCTACCTACCTACCGACACACCACGATATGGTATTTTTTTACCTCCAGCCCATATTACATCACCTTTTACAGTAACAAAGGTATTATTGACAACACTAATAACTTTACTAGTTGTTGTTCTAATAATGGTCTTATTTATGGAATTTGAATTTATCATGTTAATAACTCTCTTTTTTTTCCCTCTCATTGAGAGAAGGCCGTGTCCCAGCAGTGGGAACATTATAGGCTGATGATGATGATGATGATAACTCTCTACCGAGTCTTCTTAGTGGAAGAAAAAGGCTAAATAAGTAAATAAATATCGCTGGACATTACACACACCGCCACCTAGTGCCACACTAAGCAACGAGTCGTTTGTCCTGTACATCAGATAGTTGATATATTAGTCATTTTCATCGTCATCGTCTGCCTAGCCTTTTGCCAAGTATTTTGGGGAAGGCTTCCAGTCTAACCGGATGTAGCTGAATACCAGTATTTTACATGGAGCGACTGCCTATCTGACCTCCACAACCCAGTTAATACTGGGTAATACGATACCACTTGGTAACACTGGTTGTCAGAATTTTTAGTCTACCGACTACTTGTAACGACTGTCAAAGATGGACAAATGACAGCCGGGGTCAACCGTTTAACGTGCTTTCCGAGGCACGGAGGAAATTCGGTATGTAAGGGTGGTCACCCATCCAAGAAGGAACATGGATGGGTTTTAGTCAGTAAGTCTGACACACAGCGGGAGAAGTTATTTGATGATTTGCCAATAAAAAAAAAACGTGGCCACCCATCCACAGAGCAACCTAGGCAAGCACGGGTTAACCTGAACATCTTATTTGGATTTCTTATTTATGAATACCTGTAAATAATACAGGGTGTAAACCACCTCATCACAAAGCCGTTAACCAAGCATTCTGTACATCAAACTAAGTAACTTTACGCAACATTTTTTGTTGGGAAACAACTTTTTTTTGAGGTTATAAATCATGTTTTGTGGTAGAACTCAATGTAACATTGTGCTGATGGATCGATTGAATAGTACGGGGTCGTGGAGCTGTTAAAAGTTACAATCTTAACAAAAAAACCGTGTATTAAAAAAAAATCCTCAATAAGTTGTAACTTTGACCCCCAATATCTCCGTAACTAGAAGGTTCCCAGCTATGGTGTAGAACAAAAAAATGGTCGCAATGATGGGGAGAACAAGTGCCTTCCGGCTTTGTGAAGAGGTGTTTTACACCCTTTATCTTTTTAACGTAATTCATTTACGATACTGCTGAAGCGGCCATTTTAGACCCCCTGTTCAAAAACACTTATTTACTGCGTGAACTATAACTTTAGTGACTGCTTCGTTGGTCTATTGGTGACAATAGTGACAGCTGAGCATTTGGTCCTGCATTCGATTCCAAGGTCGCGCCAGATGTTATTGGAATTTTATATCAGGAATTTCTTAGTAGTAATCACGGAGTCTGGATTATTTCATGGTTGACGGCAATAGGATAGCCCCCTATTATACGGGAGGTCAGGGATTTAAGGCATGATGTTATGTTACTACAACTTTTACAATAAAATAAATAGGACCAGAACACTTTGTTTCTAATTTATTTACCTAACTTATCCTTTGAATATGTATTTTTTTACTGCAAACAAATGTCTTTTTTATGCATGAACCTAATTTTCCCATCGAACAGAAATATAACCAGAACACTATACCAATGAAATTGCTTAATTAGCTGTTAGTTAAACAATTACATTATTTTTTATTTGAAAAACGAAATGTCAGACATACAGATAATAATTCAAATGAAACATTAGATAAAAATTTAGAATAAACTCACCAAACAAATTAATGATCGCACAGACATTTTCACAGTAACTAATAAATAGACGAGACAACTAACAAGACCAATAACCGAATTAAACTGATACAAACTAAATAAACGTTCACAATAAAACGGATTTCAACAAAAAATGCGGGCTTTATCAATTCATTAATACAAATTCACTTTTCACTGTAGCTAGAGACAAGCATTGTGACCGCTTTTGGTTTTTATAAGGACATGAGCCAGGTATGAGTCAAATAGCCTGAGAGTAAAGGTTAGGTTCCAATGCACACGACAAAAAAGTCGCTAACTTTTGTCACTCGCGACTAACTGTGTGAAAATGTTTGGAACGCGAGAAATATTAGCCCGTCCACAAGATCTAACTGGGATAATTGTAATGAGACGTTTCAATATTGAAGTAAATGACACGCAGATTCGATCAAGACTGATTTCTTTATTATAACAGGTAGCACAACATAACTTAATATTCTGAATACCCACATAAACATACAATATCTTCCCCCAAATATTTTTAAAATTACATTTTTATTTTATGATAGAAACATATTACATTTAGCGTATTTATAAAATCTAGTTTAAATTATATATAAAGCTTATACTGACATCCTCACATTATTCATTTATCTAGTAAATAAACATGTACATTTGACAGAGGAAAGTATTTAAAAACTCATTTCATTAATAATTTTACTTTCATTATTTATTACATTTCTTGTATTCTATACACATAAATTACTAATACTTACATTATTTATTTAACCAGTAAATAAATATGAAGTACCTAAGTATTACCTATTTTATCACACTGAAACACTTTACGGTATCAATTAATTTTGCCATTATGTTCCTACCTTAGAAGACAAAAATATCATTGGAAATTGCTACACTCCCATTAAATATTACATAAATTCATAGGTACATGCAAAATCATAAAAAAAAATCATCAAACTTAATAATTGACTCGGAACACAAAACTACTGAAACTGCCCATTATTGGTAATGTAAATGAAAACTAACTGAGTTAGGTATTTATCGGAGCTTTAAAAATACAAAAAAAAAAAAAAAAACCTTAAACAACTCAAAATAACATAACTGTCATCGTCATCCATGTTTAATTCTCATCTTATTCTTTGAATATTTCCCCTAATTTTTTACGTGCAATGACAGCCGCTGGTCTGTGTGTGCGCACTGTATGCGTATTTTCATCATTACTGTGGTTGCCTAACAAATTATTGGTCTCCCTAGACACATGCCCGTGTGGACTAGTGGTAGTATCGTCGTCACTCTCTGCACTAGACCATTTCTCTTCGTCACGGTCAGGTTTGTATAAACTATTTGATTGACCCGGACTGACGTCATCGTACTGAGAGTTTGATTTTACTTTAAGTAAATGACGCCGATTGCGTCAGTATCGCCTTCCCGTATTATCTGTGACAAAATAGGACCTCGGTTGAACAGCCTGTGATTGCACCCTAACATTTTTACGCCTATTGCCATCGGCCATAATTGCTGTGTCACCGGTTTTCAAAGACGGCAATGGTCTAGCGTGTTTGTCATAATATTGTTTGCTAACCTCCTGTTTACGCACAATATTTTGGTAATCGGCAGTGTTATCGCGACTTGGCATTAGTTTTGTAAAGTGTGAAGGCAGTCTACTATTAAGTCTGCGCCCCATTAATAATTGTGCAGGTGAGCCGATATCATCACGAGGTGTATTCCTGAAGTTTAATAATCCCAAATAAAAGTCTGATCCGGATTCAATTGATTTTATCAAAATATTTTTAATTGTTCGCACACTGCGCTCACTACGACCATTAGATTGCGGATAATTGGGTGAAGTAGTGATGTGGTGAAATCCCCAATTATTTTTAAAATTTGCAAATTCTTTCGAAGCGTAAGCTGGCCCGTTGTCGGTCACCAGCTCGCTTGGAACACCATGTCTCGCAAATTGGTCCTTCATAGCCGCAATTACTGCCTTGCTCCCTATACTCTTTAATGGATTTACCTCTATAAAGTTAGAAAAGTAGTCTACCAACAGCATAAAATATTTATTTCCGTATTGAAATATGTCGGATCCTACTTTAGCCCAGGGCCTATCCGGTATATGATGAGGAAGCAAGGGCTCACGCGTGGGCCGTGGTTGCCGCTGCGAACAAGCTGCACATCGCCTTACAGCATTTTCTATGTCACGTGACATTCCTGGCCAAAACATCACCTCGCGACCATTGCGCTTGCACCTGTCTATCCCCATGTGCCCATCGTGTACACGCGATATCATCTCCGGCCGCAGACTACGCGGGATATAAACTAAATTATCCTTAAAAATTATTCCATCCATATATTCAAAATGTTGGCTGTATGACCACTGTGCCCGTACACTTTCATCAACTTCGTGTTTATTTGCTGGCCATCCATTATGAATGTACTTAATTATTAATTGACACTCATTATCTTTAGCTATCTCATGTCGAATCATACTCATTTTAGTATCGCTGAACCTTACATTCTGGACTAAAAAACACGATTGCTCGGTTATTTCTTCAGAAATGCTTTCTTTTACATTCTCGACCAAAGCCGCACGTGATAACGCATCAGCGACAAACATGTATTTACCCGGCTTATACACCACAGTGAAATCATAACCTTGTGTACGTAACATCATGCGTTGTAAACGCGCAGGAATTGAATCTAATGGTTTTTTAAACAGTGCTTCCAAGGGTTTATGATCGGTTTCCACCGTGATGTTATTTCGCCCGAAAACATATTGATGAAAGCGTTCCAGAGCATACACTATCGCTAATAGCTCCTTTTCAATTTGAGCGTAACGAGACTGCGTGTCTGTCAAAGTCGCGGATGCAAACTCGACTGGCCGGCCGCTCTGCAATAATACCGCACCTAATGCGCGCGAACTTGCGTCGACTGATAAGAGAACCGGTTCGCGTGGCGAGTAAAGCGCTAATACAGGTGCTTCGCACACTAAATCTTTTAAACGTCGTACAGCCGAATCATGCACTTCATCCCATAACCATTCTGAATCTTTTTTCAACAATGAACGCAGTGGTGATGCGATTTCAGAATAGTCTGGAATGAATTTAGACAGATAATTGATCATACCTAGGAACCGCTCTAACGACTGTTTATCGCCTGGGCTCGGCATCTGCTGTATGGCCTTTAGTTTATTTTTATCTATACTCATACCTTCAGCGCTAAACGTATGCCCTAAATAGGTTACTTCCTGAACACAAAATTCGCACTTTTCCTTGTTGAATTTAATGCCTACCTCCCGAGCCCGGTCGAGCAATAGCTTGAGTCGCGCGTCATGCTCAGCTTTGCTAGAAGCCCATACAATGACGTCGTCGACGAAGGAGTCCACCCCCGGTAAGTCTTCCAGAATTTGGCGAATTTTTGAATGGAATACCTCTGAGGCACAATTTATACCGTAAGGTAAACGTAAGAACTGGTATCTACCAAACGGTGTGCCGAATGTACATAGATTTGCGCTTTCGTCATCGATCTGCACCATCCAAAACCCAGACCTAGCATCTAACTTACTAAAGTATCGGGCTCCTTGCAACTTAGTAGCAATTTCGGTGAGCGTTGGCAACGGGTAATGCGCGCGCTGTACGGCGCGGTTTAACGGCCGTGGATCTAAACACACGCGTATCGTGCCATCCTTTTTAGCCGCTACTACTATCGCGTTTACCCACGGTGTTGGATGCGTCACCTTTCTTATTACACCCAAACGCTCCATGCGATTCAACTCGACCAATAATTTGTCTCGCACACCTAATGGTATTTTACGAACTGGACAGATCGACGGCTGAGCATCACGACAAGTTACAATATTATATTTACCCGGTAGCTTTCCTAAACCCCGGAAGAGATCCTCATATCTCTGAATATTTAAACTAAATATTCGCTTAACTATACCGAGCTCCTCACACGCGTATTTCCCCAGTAAACTATAACAATCTTGCTTGGAAATGACAAAACGTAGTTTATATATCTCACCTTTATAGATCCAGTCAATGTTATAGGAACCTGCTATTGGTATATAATTGCCACAAAAAGATTGAGCCTTTGTCTTATCACAATTTAAGTTTTGAACTTGAAAACCTAATCTTTTAAACGTATTCATGGATATTACATTTAAGTCAGATCCTGTGTCTAGTTTAAATTTCTCTTTTTCACCATTAGCATGTAAGATTAACGTTTCATACCACTTAGTGTCCCCAGTATTGTTGTATTCATCTATAGCAGATATATAATACATTTCGCCGTCACTTATATCGTTTTCCTCTAGCTGGTAAACCACACGTTTTGATGAGTATGGACATACTTTTTTATAATGACCACGTTTATGGCACAAATAACACATAACCTTAGCTGCCGGACACTGATAACCATCACAAGCCGCACTCGCACACGTGGTGCACGCTGATGGCTGCGCCGCGGCCGCGCCCGGCCGGCGCCGCTGCGTGCCGCTGCCGCGCCAGCGCTGTGCCCGGCGGCCCCTGCCACCGTGACTGCCGCGCGACCCTTGCACCGCATCCACGACCACCGCCGTACCCTCACAACTAGTTCCAGCCTTGCTTTCCTCGATCTGCCGTTTTTCCTCATGTGACATCTCATTCGCTTGGCACAATTTGACTGCTCTGGCCAAGGTGAGATCCTCCGATCTGAGGAGACGGTCACGTAGCGTACCGTCGACAACACCACAAACTATGCGGTCTCTAATCAACCCTTCTTCCAGATGTTCAAATTCACAATGTTGAGTGAGAAGCTTGAGAGCGGTGACGTACTCATCTATAGACTCGCCTGTCACTTGATTTCTGGTAAAAAACTTAAAGCGAGCCATCGTAGTATTATGTTTTGTTTGAAAATGTTCGTTAAATTTGCTAATGAGAGTTTCAAAATGTTCTTTGTCCTCCTCCTTTGTGAACTTGAATGTGGTGTACACGTCGTAGCCCTCGGAACCAATCAAATTTATTAGCAAGCTTGCTTGGACATCAGATGTCTCTTTGTGAATACCGGATGCCTTTAAAAATACCATAAACTGTTGGAACCATTTGCGCCATGCTTCGGCCCGACTTGCCGGTCCACCCTCCAAACATAATTCCGCCGGCGGACGCGCATGTTCCATAGCGATTTATATTGTTTAGGTACTCCGCCTTTGCACTGATTTCACTGTAGGTACACACTTTTATTCAAATGATAACTTTGATATTACATTTATTAAGCACCGCTGCCACCATGAAGTAAATGACACGCAGATTCGATCAAGACTGATTTCTTTATTATAACAGGTAGCACAACATAACTTAATATTCTGAATACCCACATAAACATACAATAAATATTATTGCTATTGTCAACGTATTTACTAGTAATTAAGAGCTCTCTTACAGTCCACTAGCGCCGCCAATCGAAAAAATGTCATAACTCGTAAATAGAATCAAAAATACAAAATGTGGTCTATTATTACTGTAGAAAAGGCAATAACGTAATTTTATAACACATTGTCACCACTTGAAATATCGTGCATTTGTAACAAAAACGGCCGTTTACGTTTTGAATGCACGATTTAGCTAAACAGCTATATTTCAAGTGTTGATAAGGAGTTATAAAATTACGTTATTGCCTTTTCTACAGTAATAATAGACCACATTTTGTATTTTTGATTCTATTTACGAGTTATGACATTTTTTCGATTGGCGGCGCTAGTGGACTGTAAGAGGGCTCTTAAGGACAGTTCTAATAATGTTAATTCGGGGGAAGTTACGATCTGTTACGGTAGCCATTGAAAAAAAAACGTCGAAATAGATTAGCTGTTCAATTGAGCGGATACGATATAAAAAGAAACAGTTTTTCAATTACTTGCATTGAAGTTTTTGTTAGGATAAAAACAGTGTCGTTAATGATTATATTTATTGGTCGTCTTGTAAATCTGTTGTGGGAGAAATATGAAAAGAATCTAGATGATTCCATATTTTTCTTTGTTTTGCTGCGGATTATGATTTTTTTTCCAAATTCAAATCCTCTAATGAGGGATTTTCTTTTTCAACTCTTCCCTAGTCGCTGGATAGATGGCGCTAGTCTGACTACGTTACTGCAAGGAACAGAACTTGACATAATATCACTTGAACCTAATGATTGTATTCGGAAACTTATGCAAACAAAAGTGTCAGTCAACGATCGTATGTGACGTGTTTTCACAAGCGTTTTGGCTTTGGCACCCAGTAACGTAGTCGGATCAACGCCATCTATCGATTAAATGGAAACAATTTTTTTTTTATTGTCAAAGTGAAAACCTCTCATTGTATCAGGTGTTTTGTCTAAAAGGAAGTTCTTCGAATCACGCCCCTATGATGTCTACCTTATTTAGTAATTAATTAGGTTAATTAGATAGTTAACTAACGACTTGTTTATCTTTTAAACATTAAGATGATAAACCAGCTATAACTTCCTAACCTCTTGTGGCTTGTCATCATCTAGAACATCACGGTCTCTTTTTAATTTAGCTGAACATAATTAACTAATAACTTTGAACCAGAGTTGATGGTGGCAGATAGTCCGTCTATAGCACTGGTTCCCAACCTTTCTAAGACCAGGGACCACTTTGGTATGTTCATTGTTAACAGGGGCCATATGGGGTCCTAGATAAACATGCACACCGACAGGATTATAACTAGGGCAGTGAATCTTTAACTCACACTTTACAAAAATTGGATAATGTGATGAGAACCTTTAGAATGAAGATAGTGATGGATACAAAAGCGATCGAAATGAGCTGGAAAAAGAAAAAAAAAATGAATTTTGCCTCTGATAGGTTTAATTAGGTTGAGTTGAGCTTGCATCTCCTGTGCAAGTTAAAAAGTACGAAAAACATTTAACTCTTTCGCGGACCGTAGTCGAGGCTCCTGCGGACCACCAGAGGTCCGCGAACCATGACAGGTTCGGAACCAGTGGTCTATAGGGATCTAGTCACCACGATCCTAAGTAATTATTAATCGACCGATTGAAGAAGAATTTGCAGAACACAAATAAAAAAATTACAAAGGAAATAAATATGTCGCCGTGTCCAAGTTCAGACCACACCTTAAGTTTTACTACAAAAAATGCATCATTCACGGTGTGACACCGCAATCGGGAAATCCTTTAATTTGTATTATTTTATTTCATTCCATTGTAATGTTTCAGAATGAATGACCTCATTCTTACTTGGATCAGGAATTCAGAAACTAAAAGGGTCATTAAACTATCATCTATCTTAAGTTACAATGTCGTAAATGGTGGTCTGATAGTCCATTTTGTGCTCGGAGTTTATCGGCCAAAGTTGAATATGCTAGCTACTTGAGAGCACATGAAATAGCCAAAGTAGTGCCAAAGAGCGATAGACCGTTGTGGCCGGAATCAGTTAGATGCCATCATCGTCATCAGATCAGCAAGCTTCATATACGTTTCCATTGCTGAGACATAGGGCAGACACAGATCTGACGGAAGATGCGTGGAGGGTATCGTCGTTAGTAGGATCGACGTACTAGTGCTGGATGTATCAGTTATCTGTTGGTCTGTTCCGAAGCACATCATCCGTCAGATATGCGTATCTACCCATTAGCCTCCTATCTGCGAAAGCTTGGGTTTGTTTGTCTTCGAATTTCTCATCTACAAGCAGTTTTCCTAAGACGGTTGTTTATCCCGTTAATTTCAATGTTGGAGGAACAACACTTGCATGCTGCTGGATAGCAGTGATAGCCTAATCGGACTGACAAGTTATAGGTAATTGGGTTAGTAATAACGTTTGCTGTAAGAAAATAAATAAATAAATATCGCTGGACATTAACACACAGCGCCATCTAGTGCCACACTAAGCAAAACTTGTGTCGTGGACACTAGATAGTTGATATAATACATATATACTTTTTTGTTTGTAAATACATACTTATTATACTTATAAACATCCATGACTTGGAAACAAATGTCCATGCTTCATCACACAAACATTTGCTCCTACCGGGATTCGAACCCAACACCCTAAGAACGTAAGGCAGCGTCACTACCACTACGCCATTCGGGTCGTCAAAAACCCAACTCGGTGTTAAGCTCGCCTTTGTACATAAGCTATAATATTGCAATTGATAAGTATATTTGTTGTTTCTTTTGTGTGCAATAAAGAATGAGAATAGATCTCGTGTTTGAACTATAAGACACACACCTCTGATTTTTGGAGTCACGTGCGTATTGTATTATTTTACTTGTTTCGATGAAGGAAATCATTGTAAGGAAACCATCAACATGCCAACAGAGCGGGAGGAATCATTTTAGGAGTGTCAGACTTTTACTGACTAAAACCCATCCATATTCCTTCCTCGCCCTTTATGTCCCGGGGCCAGAGCGATATTCCTTGACGGCAAGTAAAGCCAAGTCAGAGGCCCCTGGGGCCATATATAAACTTTGACACCAGGTTAGGCACCAACTACATGATATTGAAAAGATCACTACTTACTACTGCTCATCCATAGATGCAAACAAACATAAGCAGTTTAGTTAAGTCGCGAATTCAATCATAATCTTCTAAATTTTGTTTTGGTGTGCTTACAGTCTGTACACAGCTTAGCTTATACAAGGAGATTACAAGAAGTGGTTTGGGTAAAAGAAATATCGATATCGTGGCACTTTTTCCTCAATATTTTTTTTCTTATGACCAACCAGTTACTTGGAGAGCGATAAAGTGGAACGCACTAGGTGAGCAAACCGCTAAAGCCTGCTACTAGCGCCAATTTGGAACTGGTGTGATAACGTTGCGTAGAACTTAGAAATATCATTCGTCAACAACCTTAACATTAAAACAGTCAAGGAAGAAACAAAGGAAAGGATGAAAAAATACAAAACCAGAATCACACACCACCCTAATTTACTTACAAAGGGGCTAATGAACGAAATATAAATGCCACGAAGGCTCAAACGCAAAAACCCACAAGATCTGTTATTGTGAAGATTTAGATCGCTTATTGATGAAGCGATACTGTTAGTGAACAATTATGTCGCACAAGCCCTATACCGCAAAAACCAACCTTATGCTGAATATCACCCGATAGATTGCATTATAAAATTATTAAAAAAAAATAAACCCGAAACTCTCATAACCATTCTTACCAAAGGGTATTGTATAACTGGGTTGTGGATACCAGATAGACTTGAGGCTTTGGTGTGGAGTTGCGGACACCAGCCAACAAACATTTACGACGTCGAGTAGACGTTTTGGTTACAACTTAATGTTATTTAGTATAATCGTATAAACGTTATAAGGACGTTTACTGGACGGCATTAGGGCCCATTTTATTCAACTTAAGTCGCTAAGAGTTTCGTGTAACAGTCATATAAATACCTACTTAGTTGCATATTGTCGTATACATGTCGGCGATTTGACTACTTATCATGTAATGATAGCTGTCGCGGCGTGTATTCGACTTCGGGTCACAATATGACTTTTATATAATGTAATCGTTGTGTTATTGTCATATAAAGATGGTGCCTAACTGAACGAAAATATTGTAACAGATTATAGCCCGTTATACAATACAATACAGATAGATAGTCGGTCCATGTAAATTACTGGTATTCAGTTAGATCTAGTTAGACTGGATGCCGTTGGAAAAAGAAAGTCACAAGATCTACTTGACAGAAAGGTTCGGCTGCTCTGTATGTATAAAACTCGCTCGTTTTCGCAGCCTAGTGCTAACAGTGCTTACAATGACGCATGCACAAGGTCAAGTTCATTGAAAGATGAATAACAGTTATAGCAAGTACTTCCCTCCGTTGTTTATTTTTAATTAGTTGTCATTACAATTTAACATTCATTTATTTGTCCTGGCGGGCTAATTTCAAAAAATTTAAGAAAGAAAAATCATTTGATTTTTCTTTCTTAAAAATTTTGATGTTTGGTCATCATGATCTGCCTCGCCTTTTCCCAAATATTTTGGGGTTGGCTTCCAGTCTAACCGAATGCAACTGAATACCAGTATTTTACATGGAGCGACTGCCTATCTGACTTCCACAACCCAGTTAATACTGGGTAATACGATACCCCTTGGTAAGACTGGTTGTCAGACTTTTTGGGTCACTGACTACCTGCAACGACTGTCAAAGATCTACAAATGACAGCCGGGACCAACAGCTTAACGTGCTTTCCGAGGCACGTAGGAAACTCGGTATGTAATTGGTGGTCACCCATCCACAGACCAATCTTGAAAAGCACGGCTTAACCTAAAGATCGACTCGATTGGCTGTCATTATATTATAGCCACGAACTTCTCCGAGCGTTAACCTAATACATTATCGGAATTTGAACACTCAAATAAATGTAGAGGCATAAATTTAATAACAAATGTTTTAATAAGTTTATATCATAATTCAATAAGTTTATATAATAATGTAATAAGTTTATATAATAATGTAATAAGTTTATATAATATTTAATAAGTTTATATCATAATTTAATAAGTTTATATAATAATGTAATAGGTTTATATAATAATTTAATAAGTTTATATAATAATGTAGTAGGTTTATACATATAATAATTTAATAAGTTCATGTAATAATTTAATCAGTTTACATAATAATTTAATGAGTTTTTAATACTCCGGATACGCATGACAAATAACATCAAGTTAGTGACACATAAACCACACAAGTATTGATCGAAAATACCGATCATAGCAATTCTAATAAATCGTGACAATGCAACATACCAGATATAGATCCGTAAGTTTTACGAGCACAAAACTTTGATGTTATGATTCATACGTTATCTATACTTCCCGTAATTTATATAATAATAGCTGACCCACGCAACTTCGTCTGCGTCACATAAGAGAGAAAAACGAAAGGAAAAAAACATCCCCGTTTTTGCAACATTTTTCATTCCTGCTTCGCTCCTAATGGTTGTAACGTGATGTTATATAGCCTAAACCTTTCTCAATAAATGGTCTATCCAACACAAAAATATTTTTTCAATTTGAACCAGTAAGCTCCTGAGATTAACGCGTTCAACCAACCAAATAAACAAACTCTCAACTCTCTCGTTCTCTCTAAACTCTTCTGCTTTATAATATTAGTATAGATATATAGTAAATATAGTAATAATATAGTATAGATGGTGTCATTATAGTCTATAGAACCAAATGTTTGAAAGAAAGAAGAAAGAAAGAAAGAAAAAATGTTTATTCGTCGCAAGGTCATGACGTGCATACAATATTAATAAGGTAAACATAGAACGCATTAAAACAAACACAAACATTTAAACTTCAACCGAAAATTAACACAGCAACATTAACATAATAGTAAGACTAAACGGACAAAAAATAAGAAATTGCACACCGTGAGTGCGACAAATAGGTTTACCACTCAGCATGATGCTGTGCTATGTAGAATCATTATCATCTCAGCCGCAAGACGTCCACTGCTGGACGTAAGCAAGCAAGCAAGCTTCCCCCCTCAAGTAACGCCACGTTGACCGGTCCCGTGCCACACGCATCCAGCGGATTCCCGCAATCTTCACCAGGTCATCGGTCCACCTAGTGAGAGGAAGACACTTTAGCGAATGTCTCAGTAGATGAATGCTGTTAGATTTTCGTTACTCAGCTTATTACCAAAAGCTTATAGATTTCCATCATTATAATCATATTAAAGCATTCATTTACGCCATTTCCCAGTCGTTCCATAGTCTTGTTCCATTATGGGAAATAACACTCAATGTTAATGAAAACAGACTGAATTGGTCAATGAAATTTTTTGGTTATTACAAGTAACAGAAATTTTACAAAAGTCCTGCTAATAGGACAGTTAGAAATTTAATGAATGTACATATATTTTTACAGTAAATTAAGGCGCTTAGACGAGCTAAATTAGCAACTCTATTTGTTGTGGTTCAAACTTCGTTTGAAATGCTGTTAGAATAAAGTTCTAATCAGCTTGCACTACAAAGTCGTTGTTACGTCAGCCACTGCGGGCCAAATAGCGCGAAATGAGTGGTTTCGATCGATTTACAAAAAAACTATTGATTGGATTAAAAAACTAAAACAGTATCATGCTAATATATTGCTTGTAGAATTATTTGCCAAAAAATCAGAATTATCGCATGGACATTAGTATGTTTTTTATTGTTTGAAAGATATTTTTATTGATTTCGTTACGTGATTTCTTTTTATCGAGCCAAATTAATTGTATTATGTTTTCAAAACAGTATCATGCTAGCATATCCTGAAGAATATCGTATATTTTTCTGGTCTTGTTTATAGCAGTGAATCATATACTTTTAGTAATTGTAAAACTCGCGTTTAGGTCATGTAATCGCCTTAAAAAAAATGAATACTTGCAGGTAATATTCTTGTGCGAGACAGGAGCGTTAGCATATTAATTTACTGTTTTCATCTAGTCCGGTCTTGCTTATTTGCATTCTGCGGAGTTTGCATTTCCTGGGTAAAAATAGTGAAGAAAGTTTTATGATTTGATGGGCAAATGTTATAATTTTATGAAAATGAACTGGCAAAGAAGAAAAACTAAGAACATGTTTTAATTTCCTAGCCTGCTCTATCTCACTCCTGGGCAAAAGCCACTCCTTCCACTTCTCGTGAACCCGCGCCTCTTCCTTCCAGTTCAGAAGGAACTTGTCCAGTGCATCCCACAATCTCCTTCGTGACCCTGCCTCACTGTCAGGGCACCAGTTTTAGCTTTAATCGTTTTATTATTATTAAGAAATTATCATGGTCTTAATAATAACACCTGCTATTATTAAGACCATGATAATTTCGGAATTATAGACTAACGACGAATATGACTACACGATAGCTCATGAAGATGATACAGGATGAAGCTCCAGGTACGGACACATTTCTAAACACATAAGTAGGTATCTATAATTAAGGTTACCGACGTAGCCCGAAGAATAATTGCCAAATTTAAGTGGCTAAAGGCATCGCACATTTCTCGCAAAACGGATGGCCGAAGGGGCCGAAAAGTTCTGGAGTGGTGACAGCGTACCGGAAGACACTAGATGGACCGATGATCTGGTGAAGGTTGCAGGAATCCGCTGAATGCGAGTCGCACGGGACCGGTCAATGCGACGACACTTGCGGGAGGCCTATGTCCAGCTGTGGACGTCTTTCAGCTGAAATGATGATCTGCGACGGGGGTCTGCAGCTTGTCCGTATTTTTTCTGTCAGAACAGCTGATGTCTCCCAATGCAATAACATCCCTACGGAACTAGTCAACTACAATCTATACTTCTATACTAATATTATACTTTATACTAATATTATTAAGCAGAAGAGTCTAAGACTCGTGTCTAAGACTCGTAAATAGAATCAAAAATACAAAATATGTTCTATTATTACTGTGGAAAAGGCAATATCGTAATTGTATAACACCTTATCAACACTTGAAATATAGCTGTTTAGCTAAATCGTGCATTCAAAACATAAACGGCCGTTTTTGTTACAAATGCACGATTTAGCTAAACAGCGATATTTCAAGTGGTGACAATGTGTTATAAAATTACGTTATTGCCTTTTCTACAGTAATAATAGACCACATTTTGTATTTTTGATTCTATTTACGAGTTATGACATTTTTTCGATTGGCGGCGCTAGTGGACTGTAAGAGGGCTCTTAATGTAAGATTTTTACAACACCTCCACGACCCCCGAACTATTCAATCCATCCATCAGCACAATGTTTCGAGTGCGTTACATTGAGTTCTACCACAAAACATGATTTTTCACCCCAAAAATAATTTTAGGGATAATGATACATAGTTTTATGTACAGAATGCTTGGTTGATGGCTTCGTGATGAGGTTGTTGACACCCTGTAATCCTAATTTAAATTTTCCTGTTTTTCTTTTCTACACACTGTGTCTACATTTCTAATACAACTTTCCTCTCGCAGGTCTGCTGGAAGAATGTTTCTTATAAAATAAGCAGTACAGTAGGTATTGTATGTATTTTGTGTGTAAAAAAATAAATAAATAAATGTTTATAAAAAACCTCTTCAAGGTAATGTAATTTTATTAAATGGTGAAACGGAGCACTTGTTTTATAAACCCACAGTAAACACAAGAAAACTAACTAAAAACGTGAAAACTTACAAAAAAATAAAGATTATCTAATCCTGAAGCTACCATCTCCTACGTCCCCTACTCCCTTACATTTCACCCCCAGTCAACACCAAATTTCACCCCAAAAATAAGAGATTATTATCTAAGTGCTACATAAGTCGGTAAACATAGTCGTTACAGCTATCTACTGTAAGAATTGTATTATTTAAGTCGCAGGATAATTGAAAAACTGTTTTTTTTTTGCGAAAATCCCGGGATCTAAAATATAAATGATTGGTACATCGACAGCTGATTGGCTAACGTTAAACTTTTTTTGTCTGTTCTAAATAGTACGTACTGTCCAAATGCACGGCAAAAGAGTTCATCAAATCTTTCCAGGAGTTAATTTATAATAACTCTGGTCGGACAGAATATGCCCCGTTTCCTGTATCCCTGCTGACGTGTTCCCGCAGGAGTTATCCCACTCTCAGAAGTTAAAAAGCGCTGTCATTGCAGCTTTTTTTTTGTAGTTCTGACATTTAAAAGTGCCTGTAATGTATAAGTTCTAATTGAAATAAAGAGTTGGGGTTTGGAACTTTGAACCAATGTAAACACATCAGTCTGTCAGTGCATAACTTTCGTATCAGCCAATCAAAACGTCGTTGTTGACAGTATAACTAAGAAGATCTGTTGTTTAGTAAAAATCCTAGGATTTTCGTAAAAATACGAATTTTACAATAATCCTGCGACGATGGTATCGTACGTGACCAATGGAAACTGTCTGGGTCACCTTTTATTTAGAGTAAAGATGACAATTACGAGTTTTATATGTTTTTGTAGGTATATGGTAGGGGGCAGTAATGACCCCGAACGTATACGTACGAGGGATGTTTAGGGGTCAAGATATGTCATCTTGTAGAGGCTGTGGGGGTGAAGACATGTTGTTTTTTAGGGTTAATGTTCAAGTTGAATTATAAAGTTGACTCTTCTTTTGAATTTTAGCATTTTGTGCCTAGTAAAAGTGATGATTTTGCTTAGAAAGATATAATGAAGAGAGCAGATTAGCAACCCTTTTTTGTTCGGAAGGCAAATCATCAAATAACTTCTCCCACTCTGGGCGATGCGGGAGGAAATGAAGTGTGTGTTAATGTTCCTTTCTCGCCCTTTATGTTCCGGGGCCACAGTATCTCTTTCGACCAGTCCCGCTGCCAGATTAGGTACCTACCTACCTAGCACCTAAAATTATTTCTTAATTTTTATTTTATTTTGTAACAAAGGACTCTTTGAGTAAGTAGGACTTAGCAGATAAATACAAAGCAAATTAGAAACTCCAGAAACCGGACACAATAAGAATCTGGGTCTTAAACGTAATGAGAATTCATAATCTTCTTCCATTTTAATAATGAAAAAGGGCTTTTAAATAAAATATTAAAATAAACAAACCAGGCGAGGTATTTGCTCAAAAGATCGTAAACTTAAATAAGTAATATACAGAAAGTAATAACTCCGACATTGCTATTATTTTTCTGCAAGGCGCTTGAGCTACACATACATTTATCTGAGTTTTTTTGTTCTTGTTACAAGACTATTTGCTGGGAGCTGAGTGTTTTCTATAAAAGGAGTGGCGCTTATTATTTCTTATATAAATGCAATAGCTTAGTGGGTGGAACAATCAGGACCAAGAAAATTGTTCTCTTCCACCACGGTCACTGAATCCAAAGTTATAGCTTTGAAAGATTAAGATTTTTAATTTCAGGTTTTTACCATATTAGACTTCAAACTATATTTTCTTTAAAATCACTTGATTATAATACGTAAAGGAGATAGTTTTTTTTGGGCCCACCTGGTCGTTGCATTTATTATTCATAATAACACCAAAAAAAAGTAGCCATTTTACTATGGTATTAAACGAAATATTACGTAGAAATGAAAACGGAATCTTAAAATCATAATAAATAAGCTATGTTATGATATCTTTTTGCGAGTCAAATCATTCCTGTTGTGGTCAATGTCATTTGACAGCAAATACTTACGTGAATAGGGGCGTTTTCTGTTTACTAAAAAAAGTACGATACCTACCCGCTGGTAATCACATGTGCTATATAATTATTATAGAATCAGAAAGAATATAAAATTATAATATTATTAAACTGTGAGCATTTAGTTTAATGCTATTTTTAAAGGCTTACACTAAAATCGCATAGATGGTTTAAATAATGAACGTGGCACGGAACGTTATAATAGTATATTTTATAACGAGGGACTAAACGAAGCCATTATATACCCGAGGTGGTTTGACTCCCGAGCTTGCGAGGGAGGCAATGAAAGCGAGGGTATATTAAATTGGCGTTTAGTCTCGAGGTGCAAACTGTACTTTTCACTTCGAGTGCGAGAAAAGAGTCATTTAAAACCGAACAAATTTACATTCGACTAAAATTCTGAACTGAGCAGTCAGATTTTCTTCTATCAGGCCAGTCACAGATTAACAATTTAAAACACAACACAAACTCTCAACATTCTCGCAATGAAGATGATCCACACTCCACAGAGAAATACCTACATTACTGCAGCGGCTAGCAACAGAGGCATTCCGCATACTTTTTCAAAATCAACGATGCACACAAACAACCATAAATTTTCCCGCGTTGAAGAGTTCATTTGTTTTTTTTTTCAATATACCGCTTTCTATTTGCAAGCCAATTCGAAATTTAAATAAAACCTTGGACAAGTTACTCTTTTGTGACCATGTTTCAGAGTAAAAGATCGTTCCATTTTTAAATTACTTTTTACTCCCTAGGGAATAAACGGTCACTTTAATCCCGCTTCGTAAGGCTATAATGGCGTAATTTTAGAGCATGAGAAGTGAAAACAAACTTTTTTAGTGATTGACAGACAACTTCATTATTTTGACATTTCGTTTTTCTGTTTATTTTGATTTTCGTAAGTGTTTTTGCAGATTTTTCGCATTTACTCCGGTTAGACAATGCTTAACTTATTTAACCACTGGAATCTAGAGGTTTTAAGGGAGAAATCAATGTTAGTTTTATTATTAAATGCTACAATTTATGTGGGTAGCCTAATCCTCGAACAAAAAAAATTGTCCCCTTTAATAAAGTGAGGTTGGCACTTAATTAATAATTCGTCATCAAGAAGGATTACTGAATTAAAATCAAAATCAAAATCAAAGCATTTATTTTAAGTAGGCCAGTTACAGGCACTTTTGAACTGTCGAAACAAAGATGAAGTGACTAGTATAACAAGCAAAACCAATATATATAAATAAACTAGCTGACCCACGCAACTTCGTCTGCGTCACGTAAAAGAGAAAAAGCCCACAAAAAGAATACATTTTCCTCGTTTTTGCAATAATTTTCAATTACGCCCTGCTCCTATTGGTCGTAGCGTAATGTTACATAGCCTATAATATTTTCTCGATAAACGGACATCCAACACAAAAATAATTGTCAATTGTAACCAGTAGTTCCTCAGATTAGCCTGTTCAAACAAACAAACTCCAGCTTGATAGTACCACAGATGTAGATTACTAGCTGACCCACGCAACTTCGTCTGCGTCACATAAGAGAAAAAAACGAAAGGAAAAAAATGGCCCCGATTTTGCAACATTTCCATTCCTGCTCCGCTCCTAATGGTCGTAGCGTGATGTTATATAGCCTAAAGCTTTCCTCGATAAATGGGCTATCCAACACAAACAGATTTTCTCAATTCGAACCAGTAGTTCCTGAGATTAGCGCGTTCAACCAAACAAATATAATATTAGTATAGATTGTTTTTATTGCTTACAATGAAACTATATGTCGTAACTTTTTCAGGAAGAAAACAGACTTAAAATTGTATCCAGCTAGCTCATATCCCCCAGAGCTTTGAGCCAGCGTCAAGCTGAAGTCCTCACAGCCGACTCCTCCACTAGTTTATCAGACAGTAACCTAGTTAGCACAAAGTTTGTGCTACACTTCGCTAACTCACCTGCTAACTTCATTCCGAAGCTTCGAAGCATCCAGGAACGAACTAAATTCCGTTTTTCTTTTCATTTTTGCGGGATGTTGACTGCGAATTCGTTCGGTAGTGTACAAACTTTTAGCGAGCGTTTAGCTTGCGAGAATAGTTTTGGAAAGTCGTTTCTAAGAGAACCTATTCTGGGTGGAAAAGTCTGTTTTCAAAATGTTTTGATGAATGGCGTTTCTATGGCTGGTGATGCTGTCTGTTGGTGAATCAGTCAGTATGTTTTCTATTTTTAAACTAGGATAGAATATTTCAGAAAACCATTGTACTTACATTAACATTTCTTAGACCTCTTTGAATTTTATTATTATATATTTATTTATTTACCACCAATTTCATCATCATTTACAGACTCTTCCAACACGATGCTATAAGACATACATTATAGATAAACATCCATTTTGAGCACATTATAATAGAAAAACACACAATTTAAAATAAGTTAAATTACCCAGTGAAAACATCATGGAGGTCCACTAAATAGTATTGTTGTTGTGGAAGAACGGAGTCACCTAACACAAGCATCTTCTTGCTTATAAGGCGATCTCCAAATCCTGTTTTTTTATCCTCTTTATAGACACAATTAAAAAGCCATTGTGTCTTGTGTAGATCTACGTTCGATACGAAATAACATTTTTTTAATAAAGAAGATTAGCTACAAAACTGCCACAAAGTTTTTCTGTCGTGTCACCAACATGTTATGAATCCCGTAATCTCCCTTAGCACTTATTTGTAAGAAAACCTTCCGCCGCTAATATTCAGAAATCATCGCTACGCCGCCGGCCATTTCCACAGACCAAGTAATAATATGATCAGCAAAAAAACCTTTCTCATCACAATAAAATAAAGAAATAAATGTAGTCACTAAATATATTTCAATTAGTAAAATGAAAGTAAGTCGAATATTCTGATTAAAATACTGAAAATACTACAATATTTTATCCGTGCATTATTTTATTTCGACTATCTCTTGGGTCGCAAGCGCGACTAGGTACTGAGCCTGAGGCCCTGGGTTCGATTTCCGGATCGTGCAAACTATTATTGGAGTTTTGTTCATCAGGAATTACTCAGTAACAACCACGAAGTTTCTAAAGCAAAATCGGAAAAAGCCTAGACAGATTTAATAAATGGTGTAAAAATCTCATAACGAAGCCGAAAGGCAATATTGGTCTCCCCGTCATTGTGATGTTCTACAGCATACCTGGAAACCTTCTAGTTACAGATATAAGGGTAGTTCTACTTTTAAGGTCTTCACCATGGACAAAAATGAATAAAGCTATTTCATACATGTCGTGTGACTAAACTGTGGGAAAATTACCATAGATTCGGTATTTGTTGACCAGCAGCTCAGTTTTTTATTAAAATTTATAATTTTTTGCGGATTACTAGATTCAGATGGAAAATAATGTATCCTTCGTTACGAAATTCAGTTGTTTAAAACTGGCATAAATTAAAAGAAATTTTAAAAGGTTATTTGTATTTATTATTATAAAATCCAAACTTTAATCAGTCTCAAACATTTTGGTCTTTATAATCAGGTAATAATTCCGTATAAAAATATAAATTTGTCTCTTTCGTCACATTTACTCCTTTCAAACTTCGTATCAATTGTTTTTTTTCACTTTAACAAAAAAATATTTGAAAGACCAGTATAACATACTAAACACAAAGTATGACACGACATAAAATGAGTAGCAAAAAGCACTTAACGCAAGAATTTTGGTTTTTAACAACAATCTTTATACGGGGACGAGATCAAACTTATTGTTACGAAGGAGACGTAAATGTGACGAAGTAGACTAACAAACAATTATGACTTAAAACTAATGAGATTCTCAGTTTCTTTTTTCATTAATCACAGGCAAAACTTGCTTATTACTAAAATAAAAACTTTAATACGAGTATGTGAGGAAAATCAGCAAAAACCTACATTAACAAACTAATCAAATTACATTTCGAAAACTTCCTCCACTGATTCACTAAAGGAATACAAAACTCTCGTACCTTTTTTAATAATTTGAGGTTTCTCGAGTATTCTAAGCATGTCATCTAAGTGCACAAAAGACACATCATTTTTATCTAAACGAAATAAGGTCTTTGTTTCATCTAAACATCTTAAAAATATAACTTTGGCTTCGAAATCATCAAACTCACTGTCTATCAATCCTACATAATTGTACTGCTTTCTTTTTTCGCTCAAAATTTTTATCACAACATAAGTCCCGATAGATAAGTTTCTGGGGTGGATAGTAGTTTTATCTAGGCTGGTTCCACTACTATTACAATTTTTCGTGTTCCTTTCGCGTAAAGTAGCCAATGTTTCCTCGTCTGAACTATCGCTGGAGTCATAATAAACTCTGTTAAATGTTTGTCCTGTTCTTCCACTTGACATGCTTGTAATAGTAGTAGAACCACCCTCCACGAAATCAGTTTCAGAGTTAATTAAAGGTGCAGTCTCCATAGTGTTTGTTGCAGCATTTTCAATGTTCTGTGCTTCTTGGGCGATTAAAAATTTGTGCGATTTATTAGGAACACATGAACAAAACCCAATTATCTCTCCATTACTACAGAAGCAACTCTGCTCGCTATAAGTCATTTTTCCCCGAGAATTAGACGATATATGATGTAAACCCATCGTGCCTGGAACTCGTTGTAATGTAGCCGGTATCTCCCTAGATACTTGATCTATTTGGTCTTGACTGATTACAAACATCTTCACGGATGTTGCGTCTTTCAATAGATCGTAAAATTGAGTCAGATTTACTACATCACGTCCATGAGCAACTAGCCTATCGGCTGTTCTTTTGATGAGGCCTCCAATACCGTCAGCGGCACCCTTGCCGTGCCCAGATTCAAAATATGACCATGTCATATGTTTAAATCCATAATCGAAAAACTTGGTCGACATCAAATAAAAGTTTTGCTTCTGTCTGTACTGCGTACACGGACCGTCAGAGAAGAAATGTATGGTTTCGACATTGGGGTATTTTTCTTGCACATATTTTAAAATTGGGTCTGTATGTGCCCAGATTGCTGCAGGACCATGAGCTAGGCTAGAAGACACCGTACAAAAGGAAACTGTTTCATTCGTCTCTGCTCCTTCTGGCTTTGCGTACAAAACAACAGTGTGTAGTGTTAGCTGATTACGTGAGCCTCCGAAGTGATGAGCTTGGATTTCTTCACTATGCTTGCAATTATAATTTTCGCTGAAGTCCATATGAATGGCAACACTGTTAGGCGTGAGATTTTGAATGCAATTTCGATAGCCGTTATGTTGTGTGTAAACGTTAAAAACATGTTTCTTAAAATCCGTAAAGTCTTTTTCAAAATTATTAATTAAGTCGAATAATTTTCCAGTCTGTAATTCTTTAACGTTCTTTATAACTTTTCGAGTACCATTTGCCGTAGTAAAATCTTCTGTCTTACGAATCCACTCCCACCATGACACATTTTCTTCAGGATTAATGTTTTCTAAATCAACAACTTTGTTTTTTTTACATTGTTCACAGTTTCCAACCATACAGTGTTTTTGGTTCACATTACACACAACAGATTCCAGCAAATTATTCAAATTATCAGTGTTGATAGCACCTTTTTTTCTTATAGCCGTTGCTTTGAACTGAATATTTGTGTGTTTCTTACACAAACACGTATCTCTTGCATTTACTGATGGAAACATGACATAGAATGGTCTCATTTTTGCAAAGTAAGCTAATGAACAAGGTACGCTGCATTCTTTTTTAAAGAGACGGTATAAATTACTAACTGTATTCAAGAGAAACCTTTTCTGTTTTTTAACCTTATTTTTTGTTACAGTCTCCTTCTTACCTGCAGTTGCACGACTATTGTCGTCACGAATGTAGAAGTTTACAATCATTCTTCTCAATTTCCTATCAACTGCCTTAATTCTCTGTTGTTTGTTGTAGCGTATACCCAGTGCATCCATTCTTATTACATTTTCAAGGCCTGCTTCCTTCACTCTATCTGACATTACGGTTTCTTTAAGTAGTCTTCTATCTTTTCGGGATTTTAAGTTCTTGTAATTTTCTTTAATGCTGTTACAAAGAACATTATATTCTTCACACTTTGCTTGAGTTCGTTGTAGTTTTTTTTTGTACTTTTCATACTTTCGTCTCCATTTGTCATTTTCAGTTTGTAGTTTTAAATTTTCTCGATATAATTTACTTCTATCTCGTCTAACTTTTTTTCTTCCGCTACTTACGATAGGCGAGGCTGGCGGTGATGGTGGTGGAGTACAAGCTTCTAACGTTTTTTCCTGTTCCTTTTGTTTATCTCTGTACTTTTTTTGCTTTATTTTCCACTTTCTGTTCGCCAATCTTTTTTCTCTGTCATTCATATCTTTCACTAGCGTTTTGTTTTTATGATAGCGATCTCTTGCCTTCTGTAAATATTCTTCATATTTGTCCTTGTCTTGCTTTTTTTTCAACCTGCAACGACGTTGCCTTTCAGCTGCTGACAACGGCATGGCTTATAGGTATTTATTTCTGAAAAGAAAAGAAAGTAGGGACTTATATGTAGCGTCCTATAAATGAAATCTTCCATAAATGTAACCTTCGTCACTTTCATGTCTCCATCGTCACATTCTACCTGTGCCGAAGGATACGTGTGACGAAGTATACAATTTTTTAATAAGATTGTTACAAATCGTGCATAGCGAACACTTAGATAAAAAAAATACTTTACTGTAAAGATTACATATTTATATGAATCATATAAAAGCTATAACGATTAAAAATTCATGAAATACATACCAAAAAACGCTGTGACTAAGGATAACCTCAAAAAACACACGCCACCGGTCTTCGTCCTTAATGTAAAAGAAGTGACAAGCTGTCAATGTCAATCACTTGATTTGAGTTACGCTCTATGCTCTATGGTCTTTGGCGTTTCGTTTCACTCAAAAACTTAACACACTCACACATTTTTTTTTAAACTTAAGGTAATATTTGGCTGTCGTGACGATGGATACTCGAATTTTCGGGACAATCTTTCGTCACGGCAAAAATAAAAATCTTTTACAGATAAATTAAATTTAACTAACTCGTTACCATGCTTACCAATTTATCTCTCCATGTATTTATTAAATTGTGTGACTTCAATAAATTATTTTCATAATAAACGTAATAGTTCCAAGCAACACCTAATGGGGACATGCCGTTTTAACTTTGTAACAAAAGTTTGACTCCATTTTAATAATAAAGTTCAAATTAATTTAAAGTAAATTTAAGGATGGTTATCTAAATACAAGTTATTAAATTGATTTAAATAAAATAAATGATACTTCCTCCATTCTGTATTTAGTACTAAACCTTTGTTACAACGGGGACCACCTTTATTTTATGAAGGACTTTAAAAGTAGAACTACCCATAATTGGGGGTCAAAGTTCCAACATTTTTATAAGATTTTTTTAATACAAGGTTTTAATTTAAGATTATTTCTCTAAACACCTCCACCGTCCACGACCCCCATTCTGTTCAGTCCATCCATCAGCACAATGTTCTGAGTGCGTAGCAACCCAATGTTATCTCTATCACAAAACATAATTTTCAACCCAAACAAAAAAAAAGAAGTTTTCCAGCAATACTTCCTTACGTAAACTTAAGTTTGATGTACAGAATGCTTGGTTGACGGCTTTGTGATGAGTTTGTTTACACCCTGTATAATAGAGGACATTAATCTTATGAGAAAGTCAAAAAACATTTGAGAAGGGAATTGAAGTGGCACTCTCTACCTACAGTAAAGAGGATTACAGAGCAGGTTAGTACCTACCATAGTATCTACCTAGTAACAAACATGTAATGAAGGTAGCTTCGCCATGTAAAGGGTAACTGCTACCGTCACGCGACCGTCCGCGTCGTGCGATTATTGTCGACCTCCATTTTTAGTGTTCCGTAGCCAACGGGCTAAAACCCTTTTATATTCGTCGTAGAGTCGCCTGTCTATCTATCCATCTATATGTGACAGTAATTTTACTCCGATTGTTGGCATCGCACAGTTGAATTTTAGAGAGCAGGCGTTTTTTGTGAAATGATACTTACACGTTTCAGGAGTTAAATAATAAACTCTACTTGTGGTGGTTCAAACTTCGTTTGAAATGCTGTTAGAATAAAGTTCTAATCAGCTTGCAATACAAAGTGGTTGTTACGTCAGTCATTGCGGGCCGAATAGTGCAAAATGAGAGGTTTCAATCGATTAACAAAAAATCTATTGATTGGCCTAAAAAATAAAACTTTATGATGATAATATGTTGCCTGTAGAATTATTTGGCAAATAATTATTTGTGTATTTTAGTATAGTTTTTACTCATTAAAAGATTTTTTTTAGAAATAAGAAGAATATCACATATTTTTTTAGTTTTGTTTATTGCAGTTAATCATATACTGTTAGGCATTATAACATTCGCGTTTAGCTCCTGTAGTCACCTTAAATTATGTATGAGAAATATTGAAATAGTTATTTATGATACTAGTGCGGTAAGTTGGTTTTTACAAACGAGTAGACGAATGTAAGCCTGAGACGAAGTCGAAGGCTTACTCACGAGTTGCGAGAAAATTATTCATTATAATACCACGCTATAAAATTTAAGAAACTGTTTTCTGCAATGTGCACCTCATTCAAAATATCAGTTGGAGTAGCTTCCATATTAACATCTGATTTCTCGCTTGAACTCATTTTATTATTTTGTTTATCAGTCGGAAAGTCGCAACAATATTTGACGTTTCTATGAAAGTGGCTCGAATTTGCCAATAGCGCCACATGCACGTGGTGTAAATTAGAACTACATCTTTCGTCTCACTTACTCTTTTGTATTAAAGTGAGACAAACGTATTCAGCTAAAGCACTTCCAAGGAGGTTCGATCAGTCAGCCTATTAATTCTCGTAATGTGAAACTCTTTGGTGTAATCGTTTTCTTTTTTTTGGAAATTAAAAAAAACCGTAAAGAATATGCACGGTACTATACAAGGGGGCGTGCGGTAAAATAGGTACTTACTCGTAGGTGAGAGTACCTATTTTACCGCACGCTCTTTCGAACAATGTATACAGGCTTCGTAAATGCACTTTTTGAGCAAGTTTGTTGAAAAAAAAATAAAGTGGCCCTCCCACGTCCCCCATACAAGTTGTTGAAGGTTGAAAAAATGATAATTTTGACGTATTCACAAACGCTAGAAATGAATTTCGATTCGACAAGTCGTATATCTTTCCTTTTTTGGCATAACGAAAACGACCGAGATAGACATACGACTTACCGAATCGAAATCGAAATGAAGCGTTGTGTTGTGAATATGGCGTCTGAAATACTTATTTTCTTAAATTAATGGTTTATGATTCGCTTTGAAAGCCGTAAAAATTAAAATAAATAAATACTTTAAAAATTTGATTGAAGAGAGGGAAAATTCTGAAAATATTTGGGATTTTAGAACTTAAAAAACTTCCTGCGATAACTTGTTTGGATGAGCGTTGATATTTACCGTTGGATATATTATGTATATTTTTTTTTCTTTTTCATTGAAAAAAATAATAATATTTTTGCTGTTGTGGCCTATGAATGAGTGTTAAAAATATTTTTACTATTTTGTTTCATATAAGAATAAGAATAAGAAAGTTTATTAGCTCAAACATGTGTTTACATACAGAATTAAAAAAATAATACATGCATGCAAGATCTTAAATAAGAGTGGCTCACGACATGTCTGCCATTTCTCATGGCGTGCAAATATAAACGGTACAATTTTATTGAATTTATGATTTTTAAATTTACACTTAGACATTACATATCAATCAATTAAATACAATTATTATAATGGAATAAATTATTTTTAATTTTACTCTTATAATTTAATATATTAAATATCAGACATAGTTTTACATACCTACGTATTATATTCAATCATTTACATTATTTTATGAATTAATGAATTAATCACAATGAAAATTTACATGACTGTCTTCAATAGGCATTCAAATAACATTAGGCATTTATGCTACCTATATTTTAGTTCTTCACTACTACAAGACACCTTACCACAGATTACAGATACTACACTCCATGTACTTACACGCGCTAATCACCTACCGAGCGCCGGGCAACCGGTAGCCCATAGCGCACTGGGTTGTCAACAGCCGCGCGGCGCCTACGTACCTACGCATATTCCCCAAAGATAACTTATTGAAACTATTTGACCGATTTCGAATATTCTCTACGTTAACAATCGGGAATTTAAGAAGGGAAAAAAATATGAATCATTACATCAAAATAAAACACCACTATGCAATTTTTTTAACAATTCTTTTTTATATATTCCGTTAAAATAATTATAAATTCTGATACATTATAAAACATGTTTTATTTTATAACGTAGGTACCTTTACTAAAAATCCCTACTAACGTCTTCGTCGACAGAGGCAGCCCTAGCAATCCGCAATATCCACGCGACTGTGCGATCTACAAAGCAAAACCCACTTTACGTTTGTAAGGTGAGGTACATTTTCGTTCGCAGCGTCTATTGACTTAAAAGTGTAGGCTATTATAGCGGTAGGTATTGAACATTTTGTATGGAGTGAGTTATCTGTCATCTGTGACCTTACCACACTCTTAGTTATTTTCATTTCTTTATAATAATCACCATGAGTCATTTAAAAATTCTGCAATACTATAATATGCTTTTTGTACCAAAAATAATAAAATTTCATTGTTTGTTTTAATTTAGGTATAGTTTGCTCTTTCCAACTTTTGGGCAATTTGTTGTAGATAGTTGGTGCCATGCAAAAAACAATCTTGCGCATAAGTGCAGTTTTTGATGTATGGACACATAGTTTGCTATCATCACGTCTATTTCTTGCTACAGAACTCTTTGTGTGCAAGTCCAACTCGGACTTGACCGGTTTTTAGGTTGTTATAAGTCGTTGCGGTTAGTTTATGGTGTTATTTAATTGGGGTAGTGTTATATTGCGACTCTAGATTAAGGGTAGAGTAAGTATACGTTTAACTTATTTTTAGGGCCAATTAGAACTAAGGGTAAGGTGCTAAATATATTCGAAATGTAACCAATAACTGTTTGTGAATATTTACAAAACTAACCAAAAAAATACACCACTAATTAGTGGAAAATAACTTTACTTCTAAAGTCAATGAAACAAACAACGACATCCGGAAGTAAAGTTATTTTGGGCTTTTAAGACAAAGATAGGTATAAAACTACAACATTTTAGGATTTAGTGTTTTTTTCGGAAACCGGTTGTTTATATACGCTATCCTCACGGATCTATAATAAATTGATCCCGCTCATTTAGGTCTCGCGGGATCAGTTTTAATTTTTATTTCATTTTCTTTAGTAGATTGGTCCTGCTCTTAAAATAAAATAAAAAATGCCACAGAATTTCACGAATCCCAACCATATTCTATTAAGTATATAATATTCGTATGACCTTTTTTTATTTTTTTTTGGGATGGGAAATCATCAAATGACTTCTCCCACTCTGGGCGGAGCGGGAGGGAGTGTCTGACTCTTACTGACTAAAACCCATCCATGTTCCTTCCTCGCCCTTTATGTTCCGGGGCCGCGGTAATATCTCTTTCGAATAGGCCTTAATTAACCATTCAAAATGGCCATGATTATAAGTGGGACTCATTACCCTGCTTACCGATCTTGAACTTGGTCGCCATATGGCAACCTGTAGAAATAGGAGCAACATTGTTATCTCATTACAAGTCTGTTTATATGAGTTTAATGACAGGTCATTAGTCATCGCGACCGGAGTGCGTGTGTAGCAGATGTATGGACTTAAAAGGAGCAGGTTTTAATTTTAATTTTTGCCTGTATTGAATTTGTATGAATTTTAAGTGTATTGACATGTTTAATTTCTTCAAAATCAATTTTTTACTGGAATGTTTTTACTTCAAACACCTCTACGACCCCCGTGCATTCAATTAGTCCATCAGCACAATGGTTTAAGTGCGTTACATCGAGTTCTATCACAAAATATGATATTTCACTCCAAAAAAAAATTGTTTCCTAGCATTACATTCACGTAAAGTTACTTAGGTCCATGTTCACCGACAAGATAATCGTCTGATTATCTGAAAACAGCTGTCACTGTGACATGTTCCCATACAAAAATGCGTTTCAAGCAGCTGTTTTAGATAACTAGACTGTCGTCTTCTTGGTGGACATAGACCTTAGATGTACAGAATGCTTGGTTGACGGCTTCGTG
Organism: Xestia c-nigrum; assembly: GCA_916618015.1. Taxonomy (NCBI): domain Eukaryota; kingdom Metazoa; phylum Arthropoda; class Insecta; order Lepidoptera; family Noctuidae; genus Xestia; species Xestia c-nigrum. Next base: position 22,108,104 of record OU745263.1, read on the forward strand.
ATGAGGTTGTTTAACCCTGTATTTGTACCATCCTCGACCTGAAGATCCAATCTGATGATGATCCCGAGTGTCTACATGATGGCAGTGGTTTTTCTCCGCCTAGCCTTTGAACTATGTTAGTGTAAGCTTCCAGTTTTAACGGATGCAGCTGAATACCAGTATTTTACATGAAGCAACTACCTATCTGACCTCCACAACCTGGTTAGTAACGAAACCCCTTGGTAAGACTGCTTGTCAGACTAACTGGGACTTTGACTAACTAACGACTATGACAAAGATCTACAAATGACAGCCGGAACGAACTGCTTAAGGTGCTATTCGAGGCACGGAGAACCTCAATTTGTAAGGGGCGGTCACCCATCCACAGACCAACCTGGGCAAGCACGGCTTAACCTAACAATCGACTCCGAGGGACTGTTATCATTTAGGCACGAGCTCTTTAAACTACGAACTAATGCATAAAATGGCGTAATGCGCAATGGCGTAATCTATGCGCTGCTCTTTTGTGTTGTGCTGTCCATTAGCGAATAAATGATTATTCTATTCTATTCTAATTGTGTAATAAGATCACCCTTCCACCTTCCTTTTCGAAGAATAAAAGCGTTGTATTGCTACAAAAATACATTACAGAACAGCATTTTAAGAAATACTTTGACAGCAACAAACGCCATGCACAATTACACAATGAGCGTCTTCAAAAAATCCGGAAACTAGGAGATGTCGCAATCCACCCCTCCCCCTTCCGCCCTCCCTTCACCCTTGTAGTACAATCAGCAGAATAAGCGCAAACACGACACAGACACGATCCCTTTATTTTTTTGCTGACCTTATTCCTGATAGTTTTTATAGATCTTCTTTTTTTATACAGAAATCGGAATATTTGCCCCAAGTTTGATATTTTTTCAGTATTTTTCTTTGTTTGGAATTTGATTGTTTGTTAGATTTCATGGACGTTTCATGGACATCAGCAACTCAAGGTGTCTAAAATCCGGGGCTGCGGGACTGTTCGAAAGAGATACCGTGGCCCCGGAACATAAAGGGCGAGGAAGGAACATGGATGGGTTTTAGTCAGTAAAAGTCTGACACTCCCTCCCGCTCCGCCCAGAGTGGGAGAAGTTATTTGATGATTTCCCATCAGAAACAAAAAACTGTCTCAAATGGCCGTTTTATCAGAATAAAGTAGCCATTTTAGACCCCCTATGGTGTTTGCATGTGCCTTTTATTTAGGTCGTTATCTTTGAAGATAAAAGTAGACGATATAAAATAAGACCCTACTAGTATCTATACAGGGTGTAAACAACCTCATCACGAAGCCGTCAACCAAACATTCTGTACATAAAACTAAGTAACTTTACGCAACAATTATTGCTGGGAAAAGACTTTGTTTTGGGGCGAAAAAACATCTTTTGTGGAAGAACTCAATGTTACGCACTTAAAACATTGTGCTGATAGATAAATTGAATAGAACGTGGAGGTGTTGAAAGTAAAATCTTTCAATAAAAACATAACAAAAAATTAGAACTTTGACCCTCAATGTCTTCGTAACTAAAATAAGGTTCCCGGGTATGGTGTAGAACAAATAAAAATTGCAATGACGGGGAAAATAAGTGCTTTTCAGCATTTACACCTTTTAGGTAACGTCTAGATAATCCAAGGGTCACTGACCGTTCGTGAAGTAGGTATTTATCGACCAGAACACCTGACACTTAGCTTTAGTAATTTTCCTCATAAGACAATGGCAGGCCAACTTAGTCGCTTTCCTTGTATACTTCGATTCTCCGTGACCTTTGACCTTTCTCAAGTCTTAGTTTAGTTGACTGTTATGCCAAGTTCCTTTATCAAGACTGGATCGTACTCATAGTTGAGCAGAATCGTCTTTTGTCACTTTGAAAGGCCAATGAGTACGCTTAGTTCGTTGAAAAGCTAAAATGAGTATCGATCGCAGACCGCATCTGCAAAGCCAGAAAGTACAAAATTTGCATGATAAAAATACAAAATTTTCAATACACTTCCTCGAAAACTGGTTCTTTTCGCACTACGATTAGCTTCAAAATGCAGTGTATTTCACACGCGTGAGTTTTTCATGTTTTTTTCACACATGTGCAGAAAGTAAAATTGCCACAGGTAGGTAGGTGGTAGGTAGGATACATATATTTAGTCCAAATTGGTTCATTGCAAAATTAAAAAAAAAAACATTCAACTCTTTAATTTAATTTTGGAAAAGTGATCTACGTCTTTATTTGTAAACATTTATTGAGTATTCAAATTGTGTTTATAAATTCAAGATCGTAGATAAATATGATTATTAATAAGTAATATTTACTTTTACAAACAAATTAACATTTATTTGTGTTCTAAATTCAAAATTAAAACAAAAACTATTTTTTATATTATGCTGTATAACGGCTTCATACCTTTGCCTCTCCTTCAACCTGGAGAAAGCAAAGCGCGGCGTAAAATTTTAATCATAGTCTTGTGATATACATGACACAAACATTTTACATTATTTTATTTTATTTCTTCAAAATTGTATTGAAAAACGTCGTTTGATACACGTGGACATTTGTTATTGCAGTTCTCGGCTCAAAAACACCCTCACCTTACGGCTCGTGTGTTAATACTGTTAGACATATTAATACATATTTTATATTTACTAAGTACGGTTGCTCAATTTTATGAGTACAGTAATTAAACGGTTTTCGCAGTTTTATGAATACGGTGCTTAGTGCCACTGATTTTACTAGTCATGAGCACAGTTGTTCAATTTTATGAGTACAGTAATTTAACGGTTTACGGAGTGGTATGAGTACGGTACTTAAAATCACTGCGTAGTACATTTGTTCTTAGAGAAGGGGTAAGAATTCCGAATGGCCGAGACCGGCCCGGCAGTCTGTTCGTAGCAGTTCACGAGTGTAGATGGCTTTTAAGTGTGTAATAACAAAGTGTTAAGTGAATATATTAATCCTCAGTCAAAGTTTACTTTTATTTCTGAACCTGATCCTATAGTTCAGAAGTGAGATCGAAAAGGATTTTCACGATTCTTCCACGCCTACAAACGTAAGTTTTGGTTTTTACAATCTCTATTTTATTTTATTATAGATAATTTACCTAAATATTCTTTTTTTTCTATTGCTAAATAAGAAATGAATCATTAGGAAGCAAATAATTTTACTTACTCATTAATCTAATGGAATAACTTTATTGCTTACTGCATTTACCGTACCGGGGCTACTCCTCGGAGGTGAATGCGGTTTGTCAGGAAGTACTTACCTTGCCAGGGTACTCCCTGGAGGTCGGTACTGCCTAGACAACTTATTAAACATGGTGTTTTTCCTATCCATATTTTTCGATATTTTTGTTTATTTATCTATTATGCAACTGTACTTATCTTACCGAGTTGCCTTAGTGGGGCTACTCCTCGGAGTTAAATGCGGTTTACCAGATTAGTATCTACCTTGCCAGGGTACTCCCTGGAGGTCGGTACTTTCAGAATTTACTTATTGTGTATTTTTATTTTTTTATGTATAACTTGCTCTTATTCTTATTTACTTTCTGTAAATAGAAATATGTGTTACAAAACTGGATTTTACGTACGGGGGCTACTCCTCTGAGGTAAATGCGGTGGCTCTCTGGAGATCAATATTGTCTGATTAAATTAAATGTAAAATCCTTTACCTTTATTCATTTATTTCTTTTAGTATATTTTATTTTTATCATTTAAATTTTTACCTTTATTTGCTGTTCCGAAACTGCTTGATATCAGCATATAACTAATTATATAGCATGTATTCTCATTTTACTTGTATTAAGTTCACAGCTACGTGACTTTATTTGTCATATTCTAAGCTAAACAATTTAAGTTTCAGATACGATGAATGATGAAATAATCCACCAAGGAGAGCCCAGGGCTGAGGGTCGTGGTGGTATTCATGCCTATAACCCAGGAGTACCCAGAGTTGAGGGTCGGGGTATGCAAACAGTTGATGGTCCAGGAGTACCCAGGTCAGAGGGTCAGGATCTCGATCGTAATAGCCCAGGAGTACCCAGGCAGGGTCGGGGCCACGATTTACTTGATTTAACCATGAGCCCAGGAGTACCCAGGCAGGGTCGGGGCCAGGATTTACTTGATTTAACCATGAGCCCAGGAGTACCCAGGCAGGGTCGGGGCCATGATATACCTGATTTAAGTATGAAACCTATCGTCGGGGACGAGAGGTGCTCGCGAAAACGTAATCAAGATAACTCGGGCCAGCGAAGGAGTCGCCGAAGACATCGTAGTTCGTCATCTGAAGAATCCGGTGAGCGATATCATACCTCTTTGAAACGCCCGAGACCATTTAGGTCCCATAATGATTCTAATATTCTAGATAAGGTGTTATCTATTTTGAACCATGTAAAAAGCTCGGATAAACCCAAACTCACTTTCAACTCTAACGTCGTTCCCGACTTTGACCCTATGTCAAAAGAACAAACGGTATTAACTTGGTTAACAAAAGTTGAAGAGTGTGCGTCCATTTATGGATGGGACGACAGGGAAACGATTCATTATGCTCTTCCAAAATTAACGGGAGTGGCAAAGACCTGGTACCAGGGTTTGCCGTCGGTGTTATTTACTTGGACTGAATGGAAGAAGAAGTTGATTGTATCGTTCCCCTGTCGGGAGGATTATGCTGAGCTTCTAACAGATATGTTAGCTAAAAGAGTACGATACGGCGAATCATTAGAGCAGTATTACTATGCGAAGGTTAATTTACTAAATAGATGCCAAATATACGGGAAAAAGGCTGTAGACTGTATCCTCTATGGGGTTGAAGATCGAGCGGTAAAAGTTGGTGCTCAAGCAGCTCAATTTTCTGAGCCTGAACGGGTACATAAATATTTCAAAACTGTCAAAGTGGGACAGATTAGAGAAAAAGAGTCGCATGACTCATCTAATCGGTTTCGTAATGAAAGAAGGTCTTTTTAACAAGGTCAGGTAGCTCAAAGGATAATCCTACGAATACTGGGATCAAATGTTATAACTGCAATGAAATAGGCCATCGTAGTACCAAATGTGACAAGCCAGCAGTAAAATGTACTTACTGTGAGAAGCTTGGACATTTAGTAAAACACAGCTACAAAAACAAATTAAATAAAAGCCAGGGAAAAGATCAAATCCAGGACAAAGATAAAAATGAAAAGCAGGTTGCAAGACTTAGCATTGATAATCCGCACGACTATAGTACTAATAACCAAAAACCGAATCCAAATTTTAGACGACCCACTGACCCAAATTTTGATAATAATGCCAACGACAAATATATTTTGGATATCAAGGTTAGTGATTCGACTGTTAAATGCCATGTTGACTTAGGCAGTCAGTGCTCTCTAATAAAAGTCAGTGCAGTTAAAGAATTGCAGCTCGATGTTATCGAAGCTGAAAATCTTCCAGTACTGAGAGGCATAGGAGCAAATCTAGTTACACCATTGGGTATAGTCACGTGTGCGGTTGAGGTTCAGGGAATCAGAGAAACAATAAGTTTATATGCTGTTGAAGACTATGTAATAAATCAACCCATTTTGCTGGGGCATTCTTTCACTGAGAAATCCGATATAGTTATTACAAAAACCCCAACAGAGCTGATATTTCAAAGAATACTGAATGATAAGATTCCCTTGAAGGTTAGTAAGCAAACGACTTTACCTTGCAATACCTTAACACCAGTTTCAGTTATATCAGAATCACGAGAGTCGGGTACTGTTCATGTCAATGGTTCATTGCGTGGCCCAGAAGGTAAGGAATATTATCTACTTTCTGGGCAGTACGAGATCAATCGTGGATGTAGTTCGCTTTTGGTATTCAACGTTTCTTCTGATCCTGTAATAATTGATCAAGATTTCTTATTAACACGCGCTAATTTCAAGCAGGCTTATAGTTCGGTTCTTAACAGCTGCAGTGTAGCATTCAATGAAGCCGAGGTCGATGAATCTGTCAATTGTGGTAAAAGTCTTGATAACGAAGAGCGTCTCAGACTTCAACAACTTTTATCCAAATATGGTGGTCTTCATGACCTTGGTTACACCGATGTTACAGAGATGGTCATTGAACTGGAAGACTCGCAGCCAGTAGTCTACCGTCCTTATCGTATGTCTTACGCAAAAAGGTTGCTGGTAAGAAACATGGTCCAAGAAATGCTTGACAACGGCATCGTTAGAGAGTCTTCTTCACCCTATGCAAGCCCCATTGTTTTAGTACAAAAGAAGACGGGTGAGAAACGACTTTGTATCAATTATAGGGCTTTGAATCGAAAAACGAAAAAAGACCACTATCCTCTTCCTCGAGTTGAAGATCAACTTGATCAACTCTCTGGCAATACTTTGTTCACATCTCTGGATTTAGCCTCCGGATATTATCAGATTCCCATTGCTGAAAATTCAAAAGAAAAAACAGCCTTCGTAACTCCAGATGGTCAATTTGAATATAATAAAATATGCGATTGTTTATATGGACGACGTCCTAATACCCGCAAAAACCATCGATGAAGGACTGCATAGGTTGGAAGAAGTATTGCAACTTCTCAAAAAAGTGGGACTCACACTGAAATTGAGTAAATGCAACTTCTTCCAAAATAAAATTGATTTCCTTGGATTCGAGGTTGGCGCTGAAGGTATTCGGCCAGGGTCACGAAAAACTGATGCAGTATCGAAGTTCCCACACCCACGTAATCAGCATGAGTTAAAGCAGTTTTTGGGATTATCAGGATTTTTCCGTCGTTTCATCAAGGGTTATGCCCTCATTACCTTACCGTTGACCAATCTTTTAAAAAAGGAAGCCACATGGACATGGAGTGAAGCACAGCAGCATGCATTTGAAGAGATTAAAACTTTATTGACTCGGCGCCCTCTGTTGGCATTATATGATCCCAAAGCTGAAACACAATTGCACACAGATGCGAGCAAAGACGGTGTTGCAGGAATTCTTGTTCAGGCAAATGCTAATAGAATTTTTCAACCAGTATCTTATTTCAGCCGCAAGACGACCCCCGACGAACGTAAGTTTCACTCTTATGAGCTTGAAACTCTTGCAGTTGTAGCATCATTGAATCGGTTCAGGGTATATTTGATTGGAATCCCTTTTAAGATTCTGACTGATTGTAATGCCCTTAGATTTACTTTGACCAAACGCGATGTGATCCCACGCATCGCGCGGTGGTGGGTCCAACTGCAAGAATACGATTGTTCAATTGAGTATCGCCCAGGATCACGGATGGCACATGTAGATGCGTTAAGTCGCAACCCAATTGAGGAAAGCGAAAACGCTTCTCATGTTCTTGATGTTCTGGTAGTAGATAATGTTGATCAAGATTGGATAACTACCGTGCAAAGCGCGGATGAAGAAATAAAAAAATATAAAACAAGTTCTCAGTGATACGAATTCTGATCAAATAGTTGATTTTTGTAAAAACTATAAACTAAAAAAATGGACGAGTGTATCGCATTGTGGGCGAAGAGTTAAAATGGCTAGTACCGAAATGAGTCCGTTGGCAGATACTTCAAAAAAATCACGATGATGTTGGTCATTGTGGATTTGAAAAAACTCTACAGCGAATACAACAACACTACTGGTTCGCGAAAATGCGTCGTTTCGTTAAAAAGTACGTTACATCTTGCTTAGAGTGCGCACATCACAAAAATCCAGGTGGCAAAAGAGAAGGCGAGCTTCATCCAATAGAAAAGGGTAGTGTTCCCTTCCATACGATTCACGCAGATCATCTCGGGCCCTTTATTAAAAGTAAAAGCGGTAACTGTTATTTACTAGTAATAGTTGATGGCTTCACAAAGTACACCAATATAAAGCCAGTTAAAAACACAAAGTCAGCGACCTCAATAAGAGTTCTTAAAGATCACATTAGATACTTTGGGGTCCCTACCCGGCTCATTACTGATAAAGGCACAAGCTTCACTAGTAAATCTTCAAAGAATTTGTCGCGTCGTTTGGCATTAAGCATATCGAGAATGCGGTTGCGACACCACGTGCTAATGGCCAGGTTGAGAGGTTTAATAGGACGATTCTCAACGCCTTATCCACTTCTTCCCATGGCAATGATGAAAAAAACTGGGATGAACACATTATTGATATCCAAATGGGACTCAACACGACAACACATAAAACAACACAGAAAAGTCCGTCTGAGTTACTTTTTGGTTTTAATATAACCTGTCGGTCGCAAGGTATATTAAGTACTGTAATTAATGAAACACTAAACGTAGTAAGTTCTGAAGACTTAGGTGAAATGAGACAGGAAGTAAACGAAAAGATTAAAGAACAACAAGAAAAAGATGCACAAAGATTTAATAAAAATAGGAAGCCCGGTAGAGTTTACGTTGAGGGTGATCTAGTACGTGTAGAGCGTCAAGTACCGCATGATGGCAAATCACAAAAACTAGTCAACAAGTATCAAGGACCTTATCGCATAGTAAAACAGCTCCCAAATGACCGATATGTTATTGAAGACACACCTCTGACGCGAAAAAAGGGTCGTCGTTACGAAACTGTTGTAGCTCTTGATAAAATACAGCCCTGGATGATTTTTAATAGGGATCTAGAATCCAGTGAAAGCGAATCTAGTAATAGCGATGTAGAAGATTAAAATAGTTATTATCTTGTTTGTTTTAAGCATGTTATAGAACAGATTTATTTGTAACTTTAAGAGTATAAGAAAACAATATGACATAATTATTATTACCATACTAGAAGCTTGTAAAATGAATTATCTTGTTTGAACTGATACTGATGGAATGAAACATTTATGAATAGTTGCTCGTAAACATTTACATTTCTATTTGATATCTACTTTAAGTAAAAAACAAATATATTTGTGAAGTTGATTTATTTGATTTATATAAAAAGGAAGTACTTTTAGATTTACTTAATTTGATGAATTATATTTTAATCTAAATTCAATTTTTTTCACCTATGTATTGTTGTTTAAATAATACTTACATATAAACAATTGAAAGTAGTTCTTAAATATTTGCATTTTTATTATTATAGTACCGTACCTTTTGAAATATTTGTAAAGTATAAATAAATATGTGTAACTTTCTTTAAAAATGAAATACCTGCCAAGAGTTTAATAATTTTGTATACTTTTTTTTATTCTCTACAATACTTTAATTTATTTATTTCGCGAAGGGACTCGCTATGAATAGGATGGCCGAGTTGTTAGACATATTAATACATATTTTATATTTACTAAGTACGGTTGCTCAATTTTATGAGTACAGTAATTAAACGGTTTTCGCAGTTTTATGAATACGGTGCTTAGTGCCACTGATTTTACTAGTCATGAGCACAGTTGTTTAATTTTATGAGTACAGTAATTTAACGGTTTACGGAGTGGTATGAGTACGGTACTTAAAATCACTGCGTAGTACATTTGTTCTTAGAGAAGGGGTAAGAATTCCGAATGGCCGAGACCGGCCCGGCAGTCTGTTCGTAGCAGTTCACGAGTGTAGATGGCTTTTAAGTGTGTAATAACAAAGTGTTAAGTGAATATATTAATCCTCAGTCAAAGTTTACTTTTATTTCTGAACCTGATCCTATAATACCGCCTTGAACTACAATAACAAACTATCTCCACTTATATCAAAATGTACTATTATAGCCTATGTTACTTCCTGTTATTTGAGCTTTCTATTGATGTAAGTTTCGGAGCTTATTCGGTACAACCATAAAAAAGTGTGCGAGCATTTGCCCGTCCGTTGAAAACTGACCCTAAACGTGAAATTGTAAAGCTGCGTCTACATCAGGCGAACCAAGCACGAGGCGAAGTCGCCTTAGCGTACACCCAGCCTTAGTCAAGCCAATCACTCAGAATACAGGATTAAGGCATTAGTAAATTACATGTAATGCACAACTACAAAGTCATCCATTTTAATAGTAGCTGATGCAGATAACTGATGATAACCTAAATGTTTTATGGTACTAATCCTAAAGCTTAACTTACCAAAAGGTCATAATACGTGTGCATAAATTTGAACAATCATTATCATTACAAAATAATCCTACCGAAATCGAAATAAATTCCATTTGGAAACCCTACGTCGGCCCCAAAGATCATTTTATGCATTCGCCGTTCCGCCGAACTTAGCATACATAATAGACATCCCTCTTCCACCTACAAGCAAAGTTTTCCATCAGACAAGATTCACTTATTATCTTCTCAACGTAGGTACTGTACGCAAACCTGCGTTTCCATGGAAACGGCAGCAGCGCGCGCACCCAGTCCCCGCGACACCCTGAGGGCGACTGGTCGCGTCGGTTCCATTTTTGAAAATAAACATTCATTTTTCGAATCGTGTTTCAAAAAATTCGTTGCATGGCCAGTGTTTATGGAGTTTTTTTAAATATGACCGTTGGATTTGCGTTCTTTTTTTTTAATGTGTGTGTTTGTGTAGTGGTATGGTAGTGACAGGTGATTGGTTATGGCCGAGGACGTTAAGTGCGGGGGAGGCTCGGTGAGTTAGTGCAAAGTTTTTTTTATTACACATGTAAAGCTACACGTTTTTCGGTTGTCTTGTTAGACAGAATATTGAACCATTTAGGGCCTTTTTTGCCGGCTTTTGCTCGATCACGGTGGATAAAGTATTCAGAATGTAAACAAAGGCCTTTGTTTTTGTTTATATCTAGTTCTGAAAAGCTTCTGTTATCTAAATTTATTATCTACATCGATGTGCTACGCATGATTTGCATGAAGGGAATTCAAGACTTGGAAATAAGTGCGCAAAACATATTTCAGGAAAACTAAATTAACTGAAAATGATAAGGAATTTTTTGGTGGATGTATTGTTTTTCCTAAATAAAAAAATCCTTCCTGTAAAAATAACCTTCGAGTTATATAGAGACACGTTAAGCTACTTTCAGGATCTACAAAAGAGTAATGGGACCCAATAATGGTGTGAACTAAAGTGAACATCGTTTTTCTTCCAGTTAAATCCCCAAATTGATCCTTTTTTCTTCCTTAAGGGGCGTTTTAACGCTTAATCTCACATGTACGCGTCTTTTCAGGGTCAAATTAAATTACCTAGCAAAACACGACAGACGAATGTAATAGTATATTGTAAATAAATAAAAAATAGATTTTCGTACCCAATAAATACGTTTCCTGTAATAATTCGACCCGTGTAGGTCTAGGTATGTAGGTAATATTGTCAGAATTGCACATGTCTTGTTCATATTATGGACCATTTTGATTTTTTTCGTTTTATTATTACTTAATTAAAAGGAGGCTCCAATCTCCAACTAATATAAAACTTTTTGGTTATGAAATAAAGATTTGTATTTGTATAAATATAATTTTACCTATCACGTTTGTGAAGTTTGCTTGCTTTTTTTATCAAGCCCAAGTATCTATGTTTATTAGTGAAGAAGTCTCTGCCTTCAAGACTTTGTAATTACTCTTAGTAAATTATTTACATACTACCGTTGAGGTCCTGAGTGGCTCCTAAATCCAGAAGGAATAATTACCACCTCATATAATATTCTGGCTTGGGTTAGTACCTAATTACGGTCCTCAGGAATCCTGTTAATTAGAAAAGGTAATTTTCAGGAGCTGACATTTTTAATAATGTATAACTAAGGTACATTAAACAGCCTTCATATTTAATGTATGTTAGTCTGGCACTCCTTATACCGGCCAGTCAGTTTGATAATTGTTTTTTTAACGCAACGGTAGGTATATAACTAACTAAATAAACCCTTGACGAACCTGAAAGGCACTCTTTCACCCCGTCATTGCGATATTTTTTTTGTTCTACACCAGACTTTCTAGTTACGGAGGTATTGGGGTCAAAGTTTCAACTTAATCATAATGTTGTTATTCTAATAGTAGTTTTTAAGATCATAACTTTAAAGGAGATATTTTTTTTTGGGCCCACTTGGTTGTTGCTTTTATTATTCATAATAACACCAAAAACAGTAACCATTTTACTATGGTATTAAACGAAATAATACGTAGAAATGAAAACGGAATCTTAAAATCATAATAAATAAGCTATGCAATATCTTATGATATTGTTTTGGGAGTCAAATCATTCCTGTTGTGGTCAATGTCATTTGACAGTAAACACTTACGTGAATAGGGGCGTTTTTTTATAAAATCCACCTGCCCAGACTGGAAGTCCACATATACAAAGCAAAATCCTAGACAGATGATAATAAATGGTGTAAAAATATTGGGGGTAAAAGTTCCGACTTTTTTTTAAGTTTTTAATTTGAGATTTTTTCTCTAAACAATTCCACGACCCCCGTTCTGTTCAATCCATCCATCAGCACAATGTTTAAAGTGCGGTACTATTAGTTCTACTTCTAAAACAGAACACAGACTTTTCACCCCAAAAAAAAAGGTCGTTACCCAGCAATGTTTTTTTTTGTAAAGTTACTTAGTTTGATGAACCGAATGCTTGGTTGACGGCTTCGTGATGAGTCTGTTTACACCCTGAATGCTATAACATCACGCCTGTACTACCTGAAGGTTAGACAGAAGTGTATCTAATAGTACACCTACATTTCGTCAGTTATGTGTTATCGGAGCACATCTATACTTCTATATCTATCCTAATAATATTATAAAGCATAAGAGTTTGTTTGTTTGGTTGAACGCGCTGATCTCAGGAACTACCGGCTCGAATTGAAAAAATCTTTTGTGTTGGATAGTCCATTTATCGAGGAAGGCAATATAACGACCAATAGGAGCGGAGCAGTAAAAAGAAATGTTGCAAGCGGGAAATGAACGCGAACGAAGTCGCGGGCAGAAGCTAGTCGCTAATAAACCAATAACTCTTTAGGGTCAGGGCCGGAGTTGTCCAAGAGGTCCTGAGTTCGATTTCCCGCTCATCAGCCAGTTGCTATCACGAGCTGACCAGCCATGAGAATCGACGCTAGGTCCGTTCCTGTCACACAAGACTGAGAGGCCTTTGACCTATGGAGGGTCAGTTTCAGCTAGTTATAAAATAACGTTAATTCGGTTGGCATGAATTCGCCGCTGGCTTTTAGCCAGAAAGAGGCAATTCTGTTGAACCCGTCTAGACAAAACCCACATTAAAATGTTTGTAGACAGATCATGAGACAGTACTTAAGGGAGGCCTATGAAAATTATATAGAAAAAGTTTATGGCTGAAATGATAATCACAAACCTGGAAAGACCACGACCTTAGGGCTGGTTGGCCAAGTGGGCTGGCCACGATAGGCCAAAGAATTAGCATCGCCATTAAATTTAGCAACTGTGAAGCAACCAAACCTGTCAAAGCGGCGATTTTCAACTTCCGGGGGTTAAAAATGGCCGCTTTGAGAGGTGTGACCCCCTGGGCACATTTTCGGATGACAACAATGTGGACGACTGAATTCTTTTGTCTATTACAAATGTTATAACTTATATTTACTTACACACTTAATTTTGTAACTTTTTTGGAAATTTTTAGTTAGTCGTAGCAGCGCGGTGGTAAATTAGTGGGTTTGAACCCAGACCGGCGCACATTACTTTGTGTAGTTTATTTCATCACCACTGCTCTCAAAACGGTGAAAGAAAACATCGTGAGGAGACCGGCATGTCCTAGAACGAAACAAATCGCAGACATATTGTGACATCTACCAATCCGCATTGGGGCTGCGTGATGGATTGTAGGTAGTTCCCTCTCATAGAGAGGAGGCCTGTGTTCTAGCTGTGGGAACATTAATAGTCTGATGATGATGATGCTGATTGCTCGTATTTTCAAATTCGTGTCAGTACCTTCACAGAAAAGAACATTAAATTAAGTTTCTAGGAATCCTCTTGTGCGCTTTTCCAGAAAATGCTAAAAAATCTCGTGACTCGTTCATACGTGTTCGTGGAAATTGTGAAGTGTGATCAATATACATGGACTGTGTGTAGCTAAGGGATTTACTCGCGTTCCTTTACTAGACCCGTTTTACAATTAATGTGGATGCTCCAGGGTACTTTTATGAACTTGGAGGGTCGTATTGATGATTTAGATGATTATAATTTTGTTACTTCATACGTCTTATATCCGCGAATCACATTTTAATCAACATACAACTTAGCACTGGCCTGCAAATTGCAAATACGTAAGAAGATTTTAAATTTCGCAGGCCACCCTGACGCTTTCACTTTAAGTAAAACACCTCATGATATAAATTACGCTTGACATTCCAGAAGAGTAACTATTTACTTACACCTGCTGTTTAAGTACTAAGGTATGTTCATTGTGGTGTTCACTCTTACGAGTAAAGCCACCGTATATCAGGGTGGTGTCTTTGTTCAGGGTTGTACAATAAAACAATTTCCAATTACTGGGTTAGGCGTACTGTCTCTAAGGCTCCCCCCCTCCAACGCAAATACCCCACCACAGCACGCATAACTCATTTATTAAATGTCACATTCGTATTAATTATGTGTGACCCATGTAATAGGGGGTGAGCTTATTGCCATCAACATGGCATTAACTTTCTCTTGCTCAGCAGTAGCACTTTTAAACATTGGACTCAAAGCTTTTAAATAATATAACGTTACTAAAATCATCGCAGCGTGGTTTAAGTATCAACTCCGACCAGTCCATACTGATATTACAAAGTTAGGATATCCTTTTTTTTTTTTTTTTTTTTTTGTTTTTTTTTTGACGCTGGGAAAAAATGCATTACGCATACCCTCCCATCGGGGGATGAGAGGGGTATGTGGGACTCCCCGGTCTGACCCGGTATACCCACTAAAACGACCCAGCGACATTCCCGCTTCGTCCAAGTGGCGGGGGACTGGGAAACCGGCATAGCCTTTACGTCCAGTCCTCCGCCGACTATTGCCCTTCATGGCGGGCCCTTCACAGGGACCCGGGAATGACTGACGGAGGTGGTGACGGGTGTAATGCGGGCGAAGGCACCCCCGTGCCTGTCGCCCGCCCGTCGCCACCATGAGGAGGGAGAGGGCGTTGCCGTCTCCGACCCCTTCTTCGTCTGCGGAGCGGCGCAGCGATAGGGTCGTCCTCTCGCACGCGCTCCGCCTCCTCCTTTTGCGAGATTACGTCCTCGCAAAAGGAGGCGACCGCTGCCCAGGCCCCCTCGCTCCCCAGCATGGCGTTGACGACGCCGGGAAGCGAGAGGTCCTGTCCAACCACCGCGGTCAGACCGCGGCGCAGCTCGGACCAAGCCGGGCACACCTCTAGGGTGTGCTGCGCCGAGTCCTCCGGCGCGCCGCAGTCGTGGCACGCCGGGGTCTCCTCCCTCCCGATCCGGTGCAGGTGCGATCCGAAACAACCATGGCCGGATAACACCTGCACCAGACGGAACGAGAGGAAACCGTGGGACCGCTCGAGCCAGCTCCGCAGAACCGGACCGAGCGCGTCCAAGGTCCGGCGGCCAAAGGTGGCGGTGGCGAGGTCCTCTGTCCAGTGAAGGACGATAGCGTCCCTCGCCTCCCGCCGCACGGCCTCCCGCTCTTCGGCGACGGGGCGCTCCCCGAGAGCCTTCCGGCGCGCCGTCCACTCGTACACTCTGGCGAGCACCCAAGCCTCCAACTCCCAAGGAGGGGTGCCAGCCAGAGCGCATGCCGCCGAAAAGCCCACCGAGCGGTAAGCCCTCGCCACCCGCTGTGCAATGGCCCTTTGGGGCCTGCGGATGGCCGTCGCATTCTCCCTCCTGTGGAGGGAGTCCGCCCAGATTGGGGCCCCATATAGGGCCATGCTCCGCAAGATGCCGGCATACAGGCGCCGGCATTTTGCCTTGGGCCCCCCCAGGTTCGGCAGGAGCCACGAGAGGGCGTCCGCGGCCTTGAGCAGGCGCGTCGACAGCCCGCTGAAATGCGGGCCGAAGCGCCACCTGTCGTCTAGCACCAGCCCCAGATACTTCATCTGGGGCTGGACCCCTATCCTGACGCCCTCCACAATTATGTGGGCATCGGGAGGGCAGCGCTGCCGAGGCCCGCGAAAGAACACGGCCTCAGTCTTGTGCAGCGCCACCTTCAATCCCAGGCGGCGGATCCTCTCTGCAACCAAGGATCCGCCAGCCGAGGCCAGACAGGCCGCGTCCGCGAAATTCCTCCCCCGGGCAGTGAGGAGAGTGTCATCCGCATAGCAGATGACACTCGTGCCCTGGAGGAGGGCTCCGCGCAGGAGCCAGTTGAACCCGATGTTCCACAAGGGGGGGCCAAGCACCGATCCCTGCGGAACACCGGATTCTGCGCCGTACCGCCTCACGGTGGCCGTCTTGTCAACTAGGAGGACCTCTCTGTCCTCCAGGTAGCTGGCCAAGAGGTCCTGCAGGTATTGGGGCACTCCGTGATACCGGAGCGCCTCCAATATCGTCGAGTGAGGGACGGAGTTGAAGGCGTTGGCAATGTCGAATGACACCGCCAGCACTCCGTCCCCCGCCTCCACCGCCTCCTAAGTTAGGATAACCTAACCTAACCCTAACTTTTTAATTTCCTAGCTATAAAATTTTCGTAACCGGAATTCCGAACATTTTCTCACTATTATGAAGCTGCAGAATCCCCGAATGCTGTAGGATATATTTAAATACAACAACATTTTCGCTGGACATTACACACAGCGCCATATAGTGCCACACTAAGCAACGAGGCTTGTGTCGGAACCACCAGATAGTTGATGAATACTACATAGATATTTTTTTGTTTGTAAATACATACTTGTACATCCATGACTCGGAAACAAATGTCCATACTCATTACACAAATATGGCAGGCTCCCAACTGATGCGCCCGCGCCATTCATTTCGCATAATTTAAACGTTTCCGTATGACGATTTTCAACCATATCGTGAGCAAAGTCACAGGTAAAAGCTAGTAGCGAATAAACACAAAAGTCAAAGAATAAAAAGCCACTATGCCAATAAGCAGCCGCCACTTGAGTTAACTATACATTTGATATCAAACACAAGCTTATCAGCACTCGATAGTCGCAATACGTGAACTGATAACGATACCGAACGCTTTGACAATGATAACACCCGGAATTTATTGTGATAGTGCCGCGTACAAATAATAAGGCTTCATTATGAAAAGGCTGTGCTCGGAGTTTCCTTGCGTGATCCAAACAGACATTCGCAAGAGAAGCAAGGTTACCGACGCGGACCGAAGAGTTGCCCAACTTAAGGCGGAGGTTTCTTGAAACGGTCCAAAAGGCGGTTTTTATAAGCAGTGTATCTCTAAAACTGTAAATAATTTCGACAATAAAAAAAACTTTGTGTTTTGAAGTCCTTTTTGCATGCACTGATGGAGCTCAAAATATAATTTGACAAACTTTAATGCACCAAAAAAATCTTCAAACATACCTCTTAATTTTCTTTCAAAGCAGTTTAGCCATTTATTGACAATGATAATTATAATTAAAAATATAACATAAAATTTCAAATGCTAAACTACATCGACTGATGGATTAATTATTATTAAATAGTTAAGTTCTAGTTTTAAATCGATCGAAAATACTCATTTCGCACTATTCGGCCCGCAGTGACTGAAGTAACAACCACTTTGTAGTGCAAGCTAATTAGAACTTTATTCTAACAGTATTTCAAACGAAGTTTGAACCACCACAAATAGAGTTGCTTATTTAGCTGATGTCGTCGCCTTAAGTGGCAGTGGATAGGCCACATTGCTTGCAGAACGCACGGCCGATGTAGCCGAATTTTTTTTTGCGTGGCGACCGCGAGCCGAAAGACGTTGCGACACTGCTCTAACACATATTTTTTTATAAAAACGATCCAATCTCCTAGTTACAATAGTTATTTCTGTCGAAAATTGCTTTTATGTCCAGGAAAGTGTACAGATAATTATAAAAAAAGATAAAGTAAAGATAGTTATAAAGATAATATTATAAAGTGTACATTAATTATTATATTGGTGCTCCTGATTGTACATAGCGACGCTGATTGCTGGCTAAAATTGTAGAAGTATAATCCTAAGTTAAGCAAGACCCTGCTGGAAAGTTAGTGACTTGAAGTCACTACGAGTAACATTCATTTCAAATTATGGAAGTCACTGACTTCCATAATTTGATCCACTACGAACTAAAGGGTAGGCAGTAGTGTAGAGTAGTGGGCTTTTGCATGCCGTGTGTTCCAAAGCTTTCATTTTAAACCGTATTATAAATGTAATAGATCGGTGCCAGCCTGTAAGTTATCATAGCTTCACCAATTTCAATAAGTACATATAAATCGCTACAACACTCATAATGGAAATAGCTAAATATTAAAACGATCTCTTGGGGCGCGGAATAGTTTCTATTAGCAAAATTTGAAATACTCCCACACGAAATTGCGGGCAAAAATTGGCTAGTTTTAATTTTACTACCAGGAACCATTTCACAAGTGTCATAATACATTATTACTTAAAATATCTAAAAATCATTATTTGGCCTATACCCGGCCTTTTCCCAACTATTTTGAGCTCAACTTCCAATATAACAGGACGCAGTTGAATACCAGTATTTTAATCGCATAGAGAAGCTGTCTATCTGACCGAACTCGGTTATACGATACCACTTGGTAAGACTGGTTGTTAGATTTTCGGGCCACTGACTACCTGTAACGACTGTCAAAGATCTGCAAATGTCAGCCGGTTCCAACAGCTTAACGTGCTTTCCGAAGCTCGGAGGAAACTTGGTAAGGAAGGGTGGTCACCCATCCACAGACCAACCTAGGCGAGCACGGCTTAATCTGAAGATCGACCCGAGTGGGTACCATAATTAAGCCACGAATTTCTCACCAAAAATTCCAAATCAAAACTCATTTATTCAAATTAGGCCGAGAATTTGTACTTTTTTAACGTCAAAAATTATGTAAGTGCTCATTTACGGAGACGCGACGCGTCGGGCGGCGCGTTGTGCGGTATGTAATGCGGCGCTTTTAGCGTTTTTCTGTTTACAGAGAGGCGGTGTCATCGTCCATGTCTGTAATTTGTGTAAGCCGCGTGCACCGCCGCGTGCCCCGCCGCGTGCCCCGCCGCGTGCCCCACCGCGTGGACCACAGCGGGGCACGCGGCGGGGAACGCTGCATTTCAGCAAACGCGCGTAAAATCGCTTCTCAGTAACCGCTCTCATGCATCGTCATATTATTATGCTTTAATTGAAAGCGAGCCGCGCCATACAACACGCCGCACGACACGCCGAGTCTGCGTAAATGAGCCATAAGACAGTTCCCTACCACGCCCGCCCTTCATCACTTCCTAGTGTGCTTGGTGAGGAGAGGTAGTCACTAAAACACCTCCTCTACCCACCAACACAACTGGGCCTCGATTCTGCTATTACGAAAGTGTCAAAATAGGCGATCATTGAAGTCATATTGATCAAGTTCTGTCAAGTTTTGACAAGTTTGGTAATCTACTAATATAATGGCGTTATTATGACTTCTCAAGGAACAACACTATGACCCCATTGAAAGAAATGTCATAGAATATTAATCACGTACATGAAATCTGGCATGAATAAATTCTGGCATTTAGTCGTAGATTTCGAAAACCATTTGTACTAATGGTTTTATAATAATGGCAATACGAAAATGCCATTAAACACAATTTTATTACGAGACCATCGACCGACCATTGTGAATTTAGCAGACTACGAACTTTAAGCGAAATGACAATGGGATGTGAATGGAATCGTGTTGGAGTGACGAATTTATTAAAATAGCAGAATTAGGCCCCTGTTTGTAAGACAACTATACTTCTATTAAAAAGATTAATTTAAACTCATTTTTTACCTCAACAATTTCCAGGATTAGCGTATACAATCATGTTCAAAAAATGCAGTAAATTGTTTACATAATACAGTGTGAAGTAAATAAACGATCCGCTTTGTAAACTGTTTATTTCTAGATCACCGTCAGACGTTACAATTGTGTTTATATAGGTATACCTAAAGGATCCTGGTTCGTGTTTTATGCTTGTACTAGCTGGTGCCCGCGGCTTTGTCCGCGTACAAATTAAAACTTATCCACCAAGAACCAAGAACTATTCCACCAAGAACCACTCTATCCATTGGTGAAAACAGAATGAAAACCGGTGCAGTCGTTTTTGAGATAATCGCGAACAGACAGACGGACGGACGCGGCGGAGTACTTTATTTTATAATACAGGGTCATGTATACTCATTCATCATGATGCCGTCCACCAAGCATTCTGTATATCAAACCTTAGTTTCAATAATTTTAGCAATATTTTTTTTTAGGGGTGAAAAATCACGTTTTATGGTATAACTCAATGTAACGCAATTAAAACATTGTGCTGATTGATGTATTGAAAAGTACGGGGGTCGTGGAGGTATTTAAAGTAAAAATCTTGCAATGAAAACTTGCATAAGTATAAAAAAAACTGTAAAGTTGTAACTTTGATCCCCAGTATCTCCGTAATTAGAAGGTTCCAGGTGTGGTCTAGAATAAAGTACAAGCTTTACATCCTGTATGTAGTATTTTGAATATTCCCAGCTGTCATTTGCATATCTTTGACAGTCGTTACAGGTAGCCAGCAGCCCAAAAAGTCTGACAACCAGTCTTACCAAGGGTATCGTTTGAGTTGTGGAGGGCAGATAGGCAGTCGCTCCATGTAAAATACTAGTATTCAGCTGCATCCGGTTATACTAAAAGCTTACCCCAACATATTAGTTGGGGAAAGACTAGACAGATTATGATAATGATTTTAATTTTCGGTTGACTGAACCAAAGAAAGTACTTCAGTTGCCTAACTTGTCCATTTCAAAGCGTAGATCTTTATGGAGAAAAATGATAAGAAACTGCATGGACATTCTTTCAAATCAGAATATAATTACAAAATCTTGTTTATAATAGTCAAAGTTATTATCATATTATAAGTTCACCACGTTTGGTCTCCACTGCAAGTTGAAGGATGACAACATTTCGTCAAAGTAGTTTTGGGACATTTTCTCATTGATTCTTCATTTTCCATCGCCGTTGTAGTGATGAAATAAATTACACAAAGTGCTTACCTAGGTTCAAACTCACAGCTTACTGCTCTTTTTAACTTGACTTATAACTTTGTCTCCAAAATCCCTAACTCCTTGGAGCTACAAATGTATAAAGGTGTGCTCAGACGGCTGTGACACTGACCACGTTCTAACAGGGCGCCGTCCTTTGTTTGCCAACACATTACACTAATAGTTAGCATACACGGAACAACAGTATATTTCAATCCATAGGCTTTATCGATGTTGCTAATGGTAAGACTTAAGACTAGTTATAGGTAACACTCGATATTGTTTTCTTGCTACTTACGGATTATTAAACAGAACTGGTATTCCAAGACCTGTCTCAAGTCAATTGCAAGGCTTAATTAAGCTCTGTCATTATGACAACGATTCTAAACGCCCACCAAATTATTCGTAGCTACAATTCGATATGTAAAGTAAAATTAACATACGCTGATTCCAAAACCGTTTGGAGATTTTAGGGTCTTATGCCTTATTTTTCTATTTTTAGCTTTCTATATCACAAGATTGTGTTTATTTTCACAATAATACTTGTAATCATTTGACTTTCATTTGACCTCTAAATTACGTCATAACGTAGCCTGAATAGACTACTTCCTTCGTGCTTTTCAAGATAAATTAAAAAAACAATACCTACTTTTGTTTGTCATACCGTCAGTGTCAAATCACAACTGTCAATGCTAGTTAACTTACTGGTGTTAGGTTATTTGAATGCATCGCGCGCTGATAATTTCTCTTTCTCTACGTTAATTCTTACAAACAATTTGTGTCGGCTATTTGTTGTAGTGTTTTTACATGATGGTACGAAGCATTTAGCACTAGTTGTCGATGACAGATTCATTGCACAGATACGCAGCACGGATAATGGATAGAAATTAAAATTTGCTAAAGATCGTAGGAAAAGTAACTCAAACAAAAAGTTCACATCAGAGTCACGATCACAGCATTCACATTTCACAACAAAATAAAAACACGTATCTGTCAAGCGTCAAATGTCATCAATGTCAACTTTGAAGTTATCTATTAGTGTTTTTTGAATGTACTGAAAACGTGGCAAAGACTTAAAGCTATTCAGGCTATGAAATGACGTCATCACGAATAATACTTTAAAAAATAATAAAAAATAAACTGTTGCTTGGAAAAAAAAAGCTTAAAATTAGTTGCTTAAAATTAAACGTTTTACGAAATAAAAATGTAAAAAAAATACCTGAAAAATACTTTACATACCGAATTGGCGCATCCTCAATTTGACCGACGGATTTTTGCCAATCATGAAAAGGAAAGGAAAGAAAAAGAAACGAAAGGAATTAATTTGACTCACAAACAATAATACAAAATTGAATAAAAAGAAAACAAAAAATAAATAAGTAAGTAATTCTTTAATAAACACAAATTTATAATAAATTCCTAATTTCAAAACCTTCACTTGTGTCGCACCATGAATAAAGAAAAGAAAAATCAAACAAAACCCATTAATAGTTCAAAGTGAATAGTTCAATAAAGTTCTATTGTCAGCTACCTAATTAGTTCTGTTATTGATTGAGCTCAGCTCTCTCGACGTTTAGATAGCCTTCATTCCGGTTTGGTATTTGAGTTTAGACTTATAAACTTAAATTGTCACGCGATATCTTTTGTCTATCTATTCACTATTTTGAGATCCCGATATTTCAACGCTGTTGCAATCGCCATGATGGCACGATCATGGCGCTTACAACAGAATAATGTATCTCAAAATCCCTATCCGTACTCCCCTATCCCTACTTCCCTACTATTATATAAATGTGAATGTAAGTTTTTTTGTTACGCTTTCACGCGAAAACTACTCAACCGATTATCATGAAACTTTGTATAACACATATTCTTGGAGGTATTAGAAGTAACATGACTTTTTTTTAAAAGAACTAACCGTCACTCGCAGACGAAGTTGCGCGGGTCAGCTAGTAATGAATAATCACGAAAGGTATCTCATAAGTGACAATATAAGTTTAGTATTAAACCATGACACCTTAAAACAGTGTCAGGACTCATGGTCTGTTATGAGATGCGTTTTAAGTTCTTCAGATCTTAAGTTTCTTTTCTAAGATTTAAGTTCTAACGTATATCAATAGGACACTAGCTTTTTCATTGTGGCAGGTATGTCAATGTCTACTGAATGTGAATACCTTTCCAAAAAAACTTTAAAAGCAAATAAGCATAACTATTCCTATAAACTCCGAGGTATCCTCATATTTTGCCCGTTATATCTCAGTCACATGAAATAGGAGACGACCCTATTGCCGTACAGGAACAAATCCTGGTTTTCCCTTAGCCGAAACTCAGAAAAACTCTATAACACTTTGCCTGACGCGGTAACTGAACCCAGGGCCATAAGCACGGTAGTCACGCTTGCGACTACTAAACCACCAAGGCAGCACAAAATCCCACATTGAAATAGGTCACAAGTACTTCATCATGAGGTTTTAATCTTGCAACTTAATGATAAAAGTATCTAGTTACTCTAAAAGCCTTCGGCCATCAAGAATGATGAAGTACTAAGAATAACTTTTAGCCATATAGTTTGGTTTATTACGTCGATAAAGCCATTCTCATATAAGTAGGTACTAAAATTTATCACAAACTCGTAAAAGATGAATAAGGGAGTACGCCCCTTTTACCTAATCTTAGGGCCATTTTAGACAATCTTAAAAAACAGCAAGAGCTGATCCGTTGGCTCCGTACATATTTCGTTTCAATATAAAGGATAAAGTAAATCGCCATCTTTGATCCCTAACGATATACCTTCCAATATATTAGATACCAAGACTCCTGTTCACCCTCTGAACGACACAATCCAGAAGAGTGTGCCCTAAGTAATTGCAACCTATAACATTGTACCGGCGTACATTCGCTCCAGAAAGAACGCCCCATTCCAAGGATAATAAACGGGATATATTGCCAGTGAAGATAAAGAAAATGGAAGGTCTGGGCCTATCGGTACGTCTTATAGGAGGATATTGACGAAATAATGTGTATGGGGAGGTAGATAGAAATATGTGGCAAAAATTCAAAGGGTATTTTTTACAATCGCCACTCGAAAAAGGGCAATTTATTCATCGATAAAAATGAATAAAACGCTCCTCAACTCACTGGGTTAATAAAGACTTTTTGAATTTGGAACAAGTACTAATTATGAAATAATAAAACGTGCCGACAAGAATATAACACTGAATTTCGAATATTGTTCTAATTTCAAACAGTATTTTACAAAGAGCGACTGCTTATCTATCCTTCATATCCCAGTTAGTACTGAGTGCGTAGTACAATAATACTTCTGGTAAGACTGGTTGGCACACTTTTGGGCCACTGGGTTCCTGTTAAGAGTGTCAAAGAGCTAAAATTGGTAGCCGGGACCCAGGGGTTTACGCACTTTCTGACGCAAGGAGGAAACTCAGAGAGTAGAGTACACAACTCGTGAAACCAGAATTCTTCTCGGTTCTTGTATCCTTCGCTCCGCTTAGGATTCTACTCTAG
Organism: Xestia c-nigrum; assembly: GCA_916618015.1. Classification (NCBI taxonomy): domain Eukaryota; kingdom Metazoa; phylum Arthropoda; class Insecta; order Lepidoptera; family Noctuidae; genus Xestia; species Xestia c-nigrum. The sequence continues at coordinate 22,132,596 of OU745263.1, forward strand.
AATCACTCGCCACGCTCGTGACTCTGTTCTAGAATTCTTCGCTGCTCTCGGGGATCCAACATAGTCCCTCGAATTAAATTCCCACTTGTTGTTTATTCAACTATTTGGGTGCTGTTCGGTACATGATCCATTGAAAGAAAGAAATACACACTTTTTTGCCAAAAAAAACACAAGAAAGCCGGCCAAGTGCGAGTCGGACTCGCGCACGAAGGGTTCCGTACAACGTTAGACAAAACGGCAATAAAAACACGTTTGTCGTATATTTATTTTATTTTATTATTTATTAAAAAAAATATGCAACTAAATATTCTGAGTGTTCCGGCCTCCGCCGCCTGGCAACACTGCTGGGTGACGTGGAGCACCGCGTCACCAAGCGCGCAGCCAATGGGTGCGCCGATCGCGCGCCGTCTTGCGCGCGGGCCAATGGCTGCGCGCCGCGATCACGCCACCTCAGCCGAGCCAATGGACAGCGGGGCGGCAGCGGCGTCGCGCGAGCGGGAGCACAGGGCTCCGCTGAAGAATCGTTCACTTGGCCACGAGGGCCGCTAACAATCCAACGCATAGTCCTGTCACGGTCGCCACTTGTTCACGCGCTTGCGTGGGTTTTAGGTCTTCTTCAATGAAACAAGACTGAATAATAAATAAACTGATGTATTGATTGGAATTAGATTCTCACAATAATGTCGCTGGACCCGTTACAGAAATATGCGTTGGATTGTTAGCGGCCCTCGTGGCCAAGTGAACGATTCTTCAGCGGAGCCCTGTGCTCCCGCTCGCGCGACGCCGCTGCCGCCCCGCTGTCCATTGGCTCGGCTGAGGTGGCGTGATCGCGGCGCGCAGCCATTGGCCCGCGCGCAAGACGGCGCGCGATCGGCGCACCCATTGGCTGCGCGCTTGGTGACGCGGTGCTCCACGTCACCCAGCAGTGTTGCCAGGCGGCGGAGGCCGGAACACTGAGAATATTTCAAGCGTCCTACCTGTTGCGGTTATTAATCATCATCTGCCTAGCCTTGTCGTGTGATGGTTGTAATAGTACGGGGGTCGTGAAGGTATATCTTACATTGAAAACATGTATTTAAAAATCATAGCCCCCTTTATAAGTTTGAAGTTCGTATGAAATTTGGGGGGTGTTTTGTCAAAACGGACCGCTGTTGCTCTGCATAATTTTACTTGAAATCATCAGTTCGCAACATGTCATATTCCCAAAAGTAGAAGAGACTCTTAGAATATTTTCCATGTAGTATTTTCCACCTATCTCTCTATGTACAAATTTCCCCTGCGGTAATAGGACATACCATTAATAATGTTAAATTGGCGGCATTCGTTCTCTTTGCCAACAAATGTGTTGGTGACAGAATGGTTTAGTGGCTCCAATTATTGGAGCCTTTACTTAAAGCTTGTGGTTCGACTGTTAGCGGGTAAGCAAGTGTGGTGAAATGTGTGAGATGAATTTATTGGATCTTTTGGTGTTGCTATTAAGGTTGAAAGCTGATTGAATTTCAATGACATGCATTCTAGCAAACGGGCTATTAAAAGCACTTTTACGCATTCTTTTACAAATTAAGTGAAGTCGATGTCGCTAAACAAATCCAAACGTCGCAGTCTCCTTTAAAGTCTAGGCATAGTCTTGGACAGATCCTGCGAGGACCATGCAGGTTCTCGTCTTGGGATGGTCTTTAGAACAAAGGGATACATAGTTGAGTGGACCTGTTCACCTGTCCAGTCAGTGCAAGCAGGTGTCTGCGAACGTGCAGTTCGACTCAGAACTTCAGAAACTCAACGCCCCGATGATAGGATAGGATCTTGTGTAGGTCGCATGCGGTTCTCAACTTGGCAGTCATCAAACAATAAAACTATGATAAATAATAAAAAACCTGTGTGTGTACGAGCCGTGCAGGCGCTGCTGGAACCGTCCCTAACACTGTAAGTTGGTAAAAGGCTAAGCAGATGATGAAAATCCCGTGGAACAATAACCGAACTCCACACGGGCGAAATAAGTTGGTTTCCTACAATTTACATCAGCGTTTTCCTAGAGACTGGAACTAAGTTTGATAGTTGATGTTTCCCTACAAATTGTTGCACAAAGTGGTTTACTGAAATAAACAAATGCGTTTCCGGTTATCCAGACTTCTCAGAGCTTCTCTTTAGAATGGTGGGACATACGCCTGAATTTAAGACGGCATAAGTCCGTAATATGACTATACAACATGTAACAGAAAGGGTATAGTCATATGAAAGGATGTGCTACAGACTTTCAAACTGAACAACTTTCTCCATGGAACCACAATCGTAATCCCGAAAAAAATTTCAACGGCCCCATACTAAATTCCAATACCTACTTGACCAAATGTGATTATTTTTAATTACGATTACGTTGGTGGTCCCATTAAGAAAGTTGTTCAGTTTGATGGTCTGTAGCACATGACTATGCCCTTTCATATGACTATACCCTTTTTGTTACACGTTGTATATAAAAAAGAGAGTTTTACTTTTGTTACTACGTTCGTTAACGACATGCTTTAGGCAAGATCATATTCCGTGTATCACTGATTAAAGCTATAAGCTTGTTAAAGTTTGAAGCCACATATAGTAAAGGGTGTGAACAGACTCATCATGAAGCCGTCAACCAAGCATTCTGTACACTAAGTAACTTTACGCAAAAAATATTTTAAACGGTTTCTTTTGGATGAAAACTTGCGTTTCACGGTAAAACTCAATGTAACGAACTCAAAACACTGTGCTAATAGACGCATTTAATAGTAAGGTTATATTTTATGACCTTAAAAAACTAGCTTATAAATAACACTTTTGTAATAAAGTTGCCACTTTGACAAAAGCAAACAGTAGGTTCCCACATAATTATGATGTAGAACAAAAAAAATGATCGCAAATCATTGCGATCATTTTTTCCTTTCGTCTTCTGCAAGGTTCGATTTACACCCTTTATACCTCGATGTTACTAAGAACGTAATATATAATAACAAACTACGTACATACTCGAGTTCCTTAATTAAAACAATGACTAGCAACCACAAAAATAAAATGTCATTCATGAATTATTAAAACACTTAACGGAACGCACTAGCTTCGTTTGTTACCTACTGCCCAATTACACAATTATGTACCTACTCACCTACTACTTTAATCATAACGTCATTGGATTTGATTCCCGGGTCAGTCAATGCCATTAAGTTTTCGATTAGGAATTTTGAGTCTCAGCAGTTGAAGTTTAGATTTGTGCTCGATTGATCGCCATAGGCTAGCTCCCTTTAAATGAGACCTAATTAAGAAAGCAATTTTCCAAAAACCACCCAAATCGCCCAAATAATACCTCCTTTCAAACAAAAAATAATAATTCAAATTGGTCCAGCCGTCTTCAAGTAATCGGGGAACACACTCCGACGAATTGAGATTCTCCTCCTTTTTGAAGTCGGTTAAAAATAAAAATCCGGTCAAGTGCGAGTCGTACTAAAACATAGACAAAACGGCAAAAAAACACGTTTGCCGTATGGGAGCCCTCCATAATTATTAATTTTATTCTTTTTATTTGTTGTTATAGCGTCAACGGGAATACACATTCTGTGAAAATTTCAACTCTCTAACTATCACGGTTTATGAAATACAACCTGGTGACAGACAGACAGAAAGACAGACGTACGGCCAGACAGACAGATAGACAGTGGAGTCTTAGTACTAGGATCCCGTTTTACCCTTTCGGGACGGAACCCTTAAAATGGAAAAAGCGGTCAACAGTCTATGGAAAAAGCGGTCAACAGTCATGGAAAAGCGGTCAACAGTGTAATTTAAAATTAAAAATCATCGAAGAGTCCTAATGTCACAAATCTATTTCTACTCCTTAGCGATACACGCATCTTTAACACTTCATTAAGTTGAAGACATTAATTAAAATTGACAGTATTTGTTGAATATTCACAAGTTTAATGTCGAGCAGTCGGTTTTGTTTCACTGCTCATTAGATTAAGTCATGTGGCAATATTTTCTGTGGGTGGTAAATAGGTTGAGATCGTTATTTAAATTATTACTAGAAGTAAAAAACCGACTTAAAAAAAAAACAAAAAAGTGAAAAATAACTTTAGCTTCTGAAGTCGGTGGCCTTTGTTTGATTGCTTTAGTTTTTTTGTCACCGACTTCAGAAGCTAAAGTTATTTTTCACTTTTTTGTTTTTTTTTGAAGTCGGTTTTATTTTTTGCAAAAAGTTTTTATTTTTCACTTTTTAGTGGTTCACATGTGCTTGATACATGGAAAGTGCATACCGTTACAATTGCAACAAGCCCAAACACGACTATGGTACATTGTCTCATTATGGAGTTCCGTGACTCTTGGCTTCATCATCAGATCTGATGGTAGAATGGTTCTTATCAAACGCAAATGCTTCACTTGTTGTAGAAAATACCAAAATCGCAACACGTTTTCATATAAAATCTGAAGAGTTCCCTCGATTTCGCCAAGATTCCATCATCAGATCACGACTTGGTGGCTATGGGACCATTTGGAAAGAATACTCTTTCCAACAAAAAAAGAATTTTCCAAATCGGTTTTCAAGCGACGGAGTTATGCCCGAACAAACATAAAAAAAAAAAAAAAAAATAGAAACATCCGAATTGAGAACCTCCTCCTTTTTTAGAAGTCGGTTAAAAATAGCACAGTTTTATTAATAACTACACTCCTGCAAAAACTAAACGCGATTAACTCTTTCATCTTGGACGTGTGGTTTAGATGTGTCGATCATGGTCATGTTGATTTGCGAATTTAAAAGGGGGAAGTCAATCTTTAGATAAAGCCGTGCTTGCATAGGTTGGTCTGTGGATGGGTGACCACCCTTACATACCGAGTTTCCTCCGTGCCTGCTGTTGGTCCCGGCTGTCATTTGTAAATCTTTGACAGTCGTTACAGGTAGTCAGTGGTCCAGAAAGTCTGACATCCAGACTGACCAAGGGGTACCGAATTACGCACCCAGTATTAATCTGGGTTGCGGACATCAGATAGGCAGATGCTCACAGTAAAACACTGGTATTCAGCTGCATCCTGTTAGGCTGGGTGACAAACAATATTTTTATTTATTTTCTAGGTTCCTGAGCAATTGTGTCATTAAATGCACGTTTTTTCCACTCCAAAAGGAAGCAACTGCAGTAGAAAAGCTAGAATTGGCATTATTATAACAATTGAATGTATATTTATCCGGTTATCCCTACACAATTGTTCAGATGTTATCCATTGATGCTCCAAAGGTAGGCCTTTTTTTTTTTTTAAGGATGGGAAATCATCAAATGACCCCCCCCCACTCTGGGCGGAGCGGGAGGGAGTGTCAGACTCTTACTGACTAAAAACCATCCATGTTCCTTCCTCGCCTTTTACGTTCCGGGGCCGCGGTATCTCTTTCGAACAGGCCCGCAACCCCGGCAGGCTTCGGCCCTTGCGGGCCCCTACGGTGACCGGTAGCCACTCCAAAGGTAGGCCTTCAACAAAGATCTTTAAATAGATTTGAAATGACAATGCCCAGGTTATTTTAAACCTTATTGTATGAATGTATAGAGGAATATTTCTGAAAATAGATGAATTGTTAGGAAAACGACAGAGGACTTTCCGTCGCTGGTCTTGTAGGTTGAAATTTTGAGCAAGCTTTCCTTATTTAACGAAGGTGAACTTTACTGAAGGATTTTGGAAAAATCATTCCCGTTTAGGAAAGGAAGACGGTATAGTTTGCATCGTCTTTCGTCATTCATTTTATCGGTGGGAATTCCCATTATGCGGTTCTTGTTCCTTTATGAACAGTAATAGGCCTGAAAGTTGTACTAAAGTTATCATCTAGCCTTTTCCCAATAAAGGTGTCAGCTTCCAGTCTTACCGGCGGCAGCTGAATATGTACTAGTATTTTACGCGGAATCGCTAGAGAGATTACAATATAAAGTGTTTGACAATTTTACGGTGACATATACATCGCAATACAATTTACTCGCAATTTTAAATATGTCGATACATAAATTAAAGCAGCCAATTTTCCCAGAACATTTACTTGCAATAACGGTATGTATCATTATGTTGAATTAAATGAGTTTCTAGTAATTCTTAAATTGTCCTTCATGCCTTTCATTGTGGTTTTGAATTCCTAGAATTAACTATTTATATTTATATTACCAATTATATTCCACTGGAGGTTTAGCAGAGAGTTCACATTTTTCAGTATTTTTAGCTGCACCTGGTCAGACTGGCAGCTAAACCCAACGTAGATGACAAAAGGTTAGGCAGTATGTTTATCTAGCTAATGCCCGTTCTCGTTCTCGTGTTAATAATAAAAAATATAATACTTTAACAATTACAAGAGTTTTTAATTTTTTGCACTTAACCTTAAGATTTTATCTTAAAAACCTTACAACATTATCTATCTGCTAGTAAAAGCCCCGTCGAAATCGGTTGAGTCTTTTCGGAGATTAGCCGGAACAAACAGACAAGACAAACAAAAATTGTAAAAATATGTTTTTGTTGTGTGCCGAATATATTTTTATAAGCATTTTACTTCTACTTTCACTTTTATTTCTATGTATAATAACCGATGCCTGCGACTTTGCCCACATCCAAAATTTTCCTCAAGAACCACTCTATCTATTGGTGAAAACAGCATGAAAATCGTTGAAGTAGTTTTTGAGCTTGACTTTGTTTTATATTATGTAAAGAAATAACGACGTAAAAACAGCAAGCCTTGAGGTCCAGACTCGGTCTGCTACTAAAAAAATCTTAATCCAAAATCTGTATATCACTTAGCCCAACACGAGAATAGAATGCCAGCCTCCATGTTGAACAGAGCTATACTTAGAATATTAGGTACAATTAAGTACCATGAATACAACCTAAGCTAGAGTAATTAGTTACTCTGACAACGCCAAAATTGATAGCAGTGTTGCTGTTCGATCCTTGTCTAGTTTTAAGGTAGTTTTTAAACTCCATTAATTTTATGCCTTCTACCCTCACTTCTGGTGAGGTGACGGCGATGAGCAGCCATCTTAGTGCTGCGCCAGTCGACGTTCGACTACTGAAAGAGAAGTAGGTTCGCTTTGCCGTGCAAGCCGATGTGCTGATTACCACATTGTAAAACCTGACTTTTCGTCTACTATTGTGATATAGTGCCTTCTGATTGTATCAGAGCAACCTAGACAGTAATTTGTGTGTGCCTACAATTCGGATCCCGAAAGACTTTCTAGAAGCCCATAGTGACGTCACATCCTACCACGCGGCAGCAAGCTGCATCAGCAAGCGTGATCCAAGCCAGGACAGGGGTGAAGCAAAAGGTTAGTGGAGTCAAATTACCTATTCTAGTCAAGGATCTGAATCTTAGCCAGTTCACACCATAATTATTATTTTTTTATGTGTCTCTAAAACACAACATTTCTTATACAGTCCACTACTCAAACAATTAAGGGCCCAAGTGCCACATTTTTTGTTTCCCATACCTACTTTCAACACCTTATAGTTTCCACTCCATAATATTTTACGTCGTACGTAAACATCCGGTGTGCAGATCAGCATTACCATAGGTACTTTAAACCTAGTAATTGCATAACTTCAATCCCAAATACCTTTTTCCATTAATAAATACGTACTTATCTAATTTGTACTAAGTACCTAGAATCTACCTACATTCAAACAATATTACAACTTGAAGGTAATCATGCCTCCCAAAAAAGATGTATCATCGCAATCAATTACATACCTAATCCAAGAAAAGGAAGTACTCTTTGAACAATTACAATATGCCTATGAAATGTCAAAAGACATTTCAACGCCTGATAAGCAGGATTTACTTTTATTACGTGTTTCGGACATTGACGAAGTGCGTGATCGATTTAAAAAAGTTATTCTTAAAATATGTGAATCGGAGTTGGAATCAAACCCGGACGCTAAAGTGCGAACCCAGGAAATAAAAAGTTTCGATGATATTTATTACAACGTAAAATTAGTCACAAATAGATTAAATAATAAAGCTGCGGGTAGTGTTAAAGTTGAAAATCAAAACGTAGTTCAATCAAGTCCGCGTTTACCTAAATTAGAGCTATTTTCATTTGACGGTAACATTGAAAACTTTACCACGTTTTACGAAACCTTTTGTTCACTGGTACATAATCAACAACATATACCAAATATCGATAAATTCCATTACCTTCTGTCATGTACGAAGGGCAGTGCATTAAATATTGTTAAAAGTTTACCGATTACTGCAAGTAATTACGATTTAGTCTGGAAAAGTCTTCTTGACAAATACCAGGATAATCGTATGTTAGTGGGTAGATACCTTGATAAAATGTTAGGTTTCTCACCGATAAGTAAGGAGTCTTCAGCTCAATTAAATACCTTTATTGAAACATTTGAGCACTCTTATCAAGCTATTCAAGCGTTAAAAATAGAAAATTTAAATAGTTATGTGATGTGTCATATTGCATTACGTGCCTTAGATTCACAAACTAGAAAGTTATTTGAACAAAATTGGGATCAAAAATCTGTTCCGACTTTCCATGATTTAATCAGCTTTGTACACAATCATATCAAGGTACTTGATCACTCGATTTCTTACACTAATAATACAAGTTCAGTGAACTTTCAGCAAAATAAACGTCAAACAAATAATAAAACGGAAAAAACTAAGTCATTTACTCATGCAGCTTCTTTTCAATTCCATGTGATTACGGGAAGGTTTTGTATGTCAGAGAACAAACATTCTGACGTAACCGCTGCTACTACCTCTCTGCATGCAGTAACGTTTACTGTCGAGGAAAATCTCCTCAATGACTCCCTCAAAAGTTTTTGGGAGATTGAATCTTTGCCGTGCGAAGTTCAACACTTAAATCCGCAAGACGTTCTTGCTGAGAACATATTCTCTGAAAATCATTACAGGGACGAAACGGGCCGATACGTTTCTCCTATTTTATTAAAACCAAACCACGAGCCTTTGGGTGATTCCTACAATTCAGCTTTTAAGCGGATGACTCAATTAGAGCGCAGACTTGATAAATTACCCGATTTAAAACAGGCCTACTGTGATTTTATGAACGAGTATGAATCGTTAGGACACATGGAACTTTATAAGGGTACGGAACCATCTAAATATTTTATTCCGCACCATTGTGTATTGAAGCCCACGAGTACAACTACACCTTTACGTGTTGTTTACAATGGTTCAGCTCCTACCACTAATGGATTATCACTTAATGACATTCTTTTAACCGGACAAAAACTACATTCAGATATATTTAAAATTCTCAGTCAGTTTCGGTTATATGATGTTTGTTTTACCGCAGATGTTTCTAAAATGTTTCGAGCGATCAATATTATTCCGTCAGAAAGAATTTACCAACATATTCTCTGGCGTGACACAACATCAGACCCCGTACGCATTTATGAACTTAAAACAAACACATACGGTCTTAGAAGTGCCCCGTTCATAGCTATTCGGACATTACATCAATTGGCTTATGATAATCCGCAATCCTTGGCTTCGAATGTGTTGCTACAGGGATGTTTTGTTGATGATGTTTTATGGTCATGCCCCACGATAGACGAAGCTTGTACTTTACAAGATGAGTTAACCTTACTTCTTAAAAGTGGTGCATTTGACCTCCGGAAGTGGGCTAGTAATCGTTCTGAATTACTCACGCGTATGTCAACCGAGCAGGTTTCTGCTATTAATTTTCAAGACGATACGATATCGTCCTCAATCAAAGTGCTAGGGTTGACGTGGTTACCTAGCTGTGATTGTTTTTCTTTCAATTATAATTTAAATGACTCGCTATCAACGAAGCGGTCAGTTCTCAAATTACTTGCGAGTATCTTCGATCCCGTGGGTTTTATATCGCCATGCACTTTTGTTGCTAAGTGTATTATGCAAGATTTATGGAAGTTAAGTCTAGGATGGGACGACTATTTACCAACCGAATTAAAAGAAAATTGGCATAAATTCTTTTCAACCTTGCCCTGTCTTGCAGAGTTGCGAATTGAACGACACATTTTAATTCCTAAGTTCAATTCGGTTCAGCTTATCGCCTTTTGCGATGCATCATCCTTAGGCTATGCAGCATGTGTTTATGTTCGCAGCACTGACAACGCGGGTAACATAAAGGTGCGGTTGCTAACAAGCAAATCAAAAGTGGCTCCAATGAAGCCACTGTTGTCAATCCCTAGACTTGAACTTATGGCGGCCGTGCTGCTTTCTAAACTTATTAATTCTATTGTAAAAAAAATAAAGGAATTAGATTCCCCAATAATTGCACTCAGCGATTCGAGTGTCGTTCTTTCGTGGCTTCAGACTCCACCATATAAATTAAAAACATTTATTTCGAATCGAGTCAGTCAGATAACTGATGTCTTGGAGCCTAACTGTTGGTATCATGTCAGTAGTGAGAATAATGCTGCTGATATTTGTTCACGTGGCGCTTTACCTGATCGATTTATGGAATATGCTCCGAAATGGATCCGTGGTCCTTCGTGGTTATATCAGGAACGTGGTCTATGGCCTATTAAAACGGTTTATGTTTCAGACCAAAATAAAGTGCCAGAATTAAAATCAAATTATGACACTTTTTGTTTTAATACTACTGACAATAAATTGAAGAATTGTGAAAATAATCTAGAAGCATAATAATAATAGAATAATCTATTTAATAAACTTTCATCATTTAACAAGTTACAACGTTATATCGCCTGGTATCACCGTTATTTAGACTATTTAAAATCGAAACAGATAGTCTCAGAGCCACTCACTACCCTTGAGCTAGCTCGAGCTCATGATTCTATTATTAAAATAATTCAAAGCAACTATTTTGAATCTGAAATTGCCATACTTTCTAAAGGGGGCAACGTAGTAAAATCCTTACGTAAACTTTCACCCTTCGTTGATGACAATAAGTTCCTCAGGGTGGGGGGTAGACTTTCACAGGCTGACTTGCCTTATGATACCAAGCATCCTTTACTTTTGCCAAAAGCATGTCATACAACTTTAATTTTAATAGAATATTATCATAAACTTTACATGCATGTGGGTCCGCGCACATTGCACGGAATCTTATCTAGGAAATATTGGATTATAAATGGTCGTAATGTTATTAGATCAGTATTGTCAAAATGCGCAAAATGTTTTAAATTTGGACCGACTTCAATTCAACCAATGATGGGTACGTTACCCTCAAGTAGACTTCAACCTAAGAAAGTATTTAATCATGTAGGTGTCGATATTGGAGGTCCGTTCATTGTAAAGGAAAGCCAAAAACGTAATGCTAAAACTTATAAGGCCTATTTATGCCTGTTCGTGTGTTTTTCTACCAAAGCTGTGCACCTCGAGGTCTTATCAGACTTGTCATGCGAGTGTTTTTTAGCAGCTTTTGATAGATTTGTTTCTCGACGAGGGTTATGTAATACCTTATATTCTGATTGTGGGACAAATTTTGTTGCAGCTTCCAAACATTTGAAAGAAGTCTGTAAATATTTTAATAGTCAAAGAAACCGCGACCACATTCTCAATGGTCTAACATTGCGATCAGTTACTTGGAAATTTAATCCACCTAGTGCCCCTTCCATGGGTGGCTTATGGGAAGCCGGAATAAAGTCAGCAAAGCATCATCTCTATCGTTCCTGCGGAGATAGGATCTTCACGTTTGAGGAACTAACAACGGTTTTTTGTAAAATTGAAATGATAATGAACTCACGCCCACTTTGTCCAATGTCAGATAACCCTAATGAATTTGATGTCATTACCGCTGGTCATTTTTTAATTGGTCAAAGTATGCTATCGGTTCCAGAGTTTAACTTAGAGGATGTTACTTTAAGTAGGTTGTCACGTTGGCAATCACTTCAAAGAATTACACAATCATTCTGGAAACGTTGGTCTCATGATTACCTTCACACTCTGCAACAGAGAGCGAAGTGGTATTCATCACCACCTAATCTAAAGGAAGGAGACTTAGTTCTCATAAAATCCGATGTCAAACATCCATCCGAATGGCCGTTGGCAAGAATTGATAAAATTCACCCCGGTGTTGACAATATTGTTCGCGTCGTTACTGTCCGAACAAAAAATAGTACATATAAAAGACCGGTAAACAAACTTTGCCCGTTACCCTACGCTAATTAGTAGTTCTTAGTTAATAAAACCCACCTCAATAGGTAGTTATTCTAGTTTATATGGTCAATCCATACTTAGCGTATATTTTATATTATATTTCTTATAGGTTCGTCCTTTCCCCCCTTTGTTTTTTTTTTCTCCATGGCTCCATCAGGTTTCGTGACCACTGAGCCTGTAAGCCTTCTCTGGCTCGTAGCCCGATCTCTCATTTATTTTATTTTCTTACTCTATGGGAAATCATCATAGAGATTTCGGTGGGGGGTATGTTCGATCCTTGTCTAGTTTTAAGGTAGTTTTTAAACTCCATTAATTTTATGCCTTCTACCCTCACTTCTGGTGAGGTGACGGCGATGAGCAGCCATCTTAGTGCTGCGCCAGTCGACGTTCGACTACTGAAAGAGAAGTAGGTTCGCTTTGCCGTGCAAGCCGATGTGCTGATTACCACATTGTAAAACCTGACTTTTCGTCTACTATTGTGATATAGTGCCTTCTGATCGTATCAGAGCAACCTAGACAGTAATTTGTGTGTGCCTACAATTCGGATCCCGAAAGACTTTCTAGAAGCCCATAGTGACGTCACATCCTACCACGCGGCAGCAAGCTGCATCAGCAAGCGTAATCCAAGCCAGGACAGGGGTGAAGCAAAAGGTTAGTGGAGTCAAATTACCTATTCTAGTCAAGGATCTGAATCTTAGCCAGTTCACACCATAATTATTATTTTTTTATGTGTCTCTAAAACACAACATTTCTTATACAGTCCACTACTCAAACAATTAAGGGCCCAAGTGCCACAGTTGCGTTGCGTTAATTCTGTTTAGATCATAACATGATTAGTCACAAATTGATGTTATTAGAATCCAGGTGCAAGGATTCATTTCAACAATTTTGAGTTGCGATTTACCTTGCATTAGCACTACACAATCACTGTAATTGGATCATTGTAGGTACTATCGTGGACACTCCTCACCACTGATCACCACTAAGTCAGCTAATTTTTCCTTGCACTCGCAACAGAAACGGTCTCTAGTACCGTCCCGTTGACTTTGTATAGAAATAATAAATGAAAGACCATACCGATCGACCGTGAGCACTGACGCATGTCAAACTAGAGTTATTGTTAATTGCGCGCCAAATTGACGCTTTCCTAATAGGCCTTAAAACGGGGCGTGGCTCAGTGTCTCAGCGAAAAAATGATTACTGATCAGGTGGAAAAATCACGACTGTACCCACATATCACCATGCTATAAGTGCAGAACATCGTCTGCCTAGCCTTTACCTCCTCGTGCGTTGGGATCGATACCTCATGGTAGGTAAGACTGTTTTTTAAAACGGCTTGAGTAAATAAAGTTATGTAAATAAAGCCTATGGAAACACTATCTCGGAAAATCACACGTTATAAAGGGTGGTTCTCCCCATCATTGCGATCACTTTTTTGTTCTACACCATAACTGGGAACCTTCTGGTTACGGAGATATGGGGGGTCAAAGTTACAACATTTTGAGAAGTTTTTTTTTTAAAAACTAGTTTTTTTTGTAAGGTTTTAAGTTTTCACACCTCCACGACCCCTGTAGTTCTCAATTTATCCATCAACACAATATTTTAAGTGCGTTACAGTGAGTTCTATCACAAAACATGATTTATAACCTCAAAAAAAAAAGTTGTTTCCCAGCAGTTTCCGAGTCATGAATGTAAACATTCATGACTCGGAAACAAATGCCCATATGCTCACCACAACATTTGCTCCTACCGGGATTCGAACCTGGGACACTAAGAACGTAAGGCAGCCTCATTCCCGCTGCGCCATTCAGGTCGTCGAGTTTGTGTTCTCGATGCTGGTATCTCTTTTGCCAAGTTGTGTTGTTTTATCTAATGATTAAGTTGTGGCTTATTCGTCAACTAGCGCCTGTGAATCTCGCGAGTGCTCGCGAATTGGCCTTCCATTTTTTTTTGCTGTCGTCAACTCGCGCGACCTTATAAATCTGACGTAAAATACGTTAAATGTACAGTCAGCTACGTAAACTTCTTATAAAATGTATAATCTAAAAATCTTTAAACGAGCAAAGCTTGTGACAACAAAATAAAATAAAATTGGCAGGTGCCAACTCGCGAGCACTCGCGAGATTCACAGTCGCCAGTTAATGAATTAGCCTAAGTTGTGGTCAAATAAACAGTCACTACAAACAAAATTCTTGTCTTTTATGACATATTTTTAGCATAGAGCTCGACCTCAAATACAACGTGTTTGTACCCTTCAACCAAGCATTCTGTACACCAAACTAAGTAACTTTACGCAAAAAATATTGCTGGGAAACAACTTTTTTTTTTGAGGTTATAAATCATGTTTTGTGATAGAACTCACTGTAACGCACTTAAAATATTGTGTTGATGGATAAATTGAGAACTACAGGGGTCGTGGAGGTGTGAAAACTTAAAACCTTACAAAAAAAACTAGTTTTTAAAAAAAAAACTTCTCAAAATGTTGTAACTTTGACCCCCCATATCTCCGTAACCAGAAGGTTCCCAGTTATGGTGTAGAACAAAAAAGTGATCGCAATGATGGGGAGAACCACCCTTTATAACGTGTGATTTTCCGAGATAGTGTTTCCATAGGCTTTATTTACATAACTTTATTTACTCAAGCCGTTTTAAAAAATGATTTTTAAGCTAAACAATTCAAATTATAAGCCAAAAACGCAAACAGCAACCACTGCAAATGCAGAGGAGAAGAGGCATTTAAAATTCAGATTCACAAGCGTCCATTTCGCCTGTTGAATTCAAAGCGCCCTGTATCCCCCACATTTATAGTGGAGAGAAAATGCGGTTTCTCTGAGAATGAAAACACACACTGTTTGGAATTTCCCTCGGGTGGACTGGGACAAGACAGCGTAATATTTAGAAAATAGCGGCTAGCTTCTGCTTAGTCTATGTAGTTTGACTATCAAGTTTGTAAGCTTACACTGTTGGACCTTGTGTTCGCATGTTTTTCTGTCTTAGCATTAGTAAACGGGACTCTATTACCTTTAAGACTCCACAGCCCGTCCGTCTCTCTGTATGTCTGTCTGTCTCCAGGCTGTATTTTACGAACTGTGATTGGTAGGCCATTGGATTTTTCACAGGATGTTATATTTCTGTTGCCGCGTAAAGTTAAAAATTAAAAGGGATTCTCATACTTTGATGGTTCGGAACCCTTCAGTGTCTGCGGTTCATCTCGCTTGGCCGGTTTTTTTCGTATTAATAAGAAAACCATTTAGTATTTTTTAAATATTGTAATCTGGAAAAGTATAACTATTTGTTATTCTTGTTTTCAATTTGCACCATTATTGATAGGAAATATTTTAATAGAGAATTCAATGTTTAAGTTTATTCGCCAGCGGCATCTTTGCGTTGACCCTTTATGGTTATTTGGGTACTTCTTCTTCTTGTGTTCCTGTTATTTGGGGTGATCCCAACACGTTGTTTTCCCCTGTCACAAATACGTCATTTATAATACATACAATCCATTCATGATTTATTTGGTCTTATCCTGCATCTATTCATTATCTCCACACATTTTATGATTTTTATCTTTTCACTTTATTTCTATTTCAACCGGTATGTATATAGCACGTGTTATATAAAGTAAAAGTTTTATTATACTCTGGGTTTCCAATAAAACAACACAAATTCCATTGACATAACATACAACACCCTTTGTATCTGACGTTAAATATTTGACGGCGGCCATTTTTGATTCAAATTCAAGCTCCGTACGCGCGCTGTCCGCTGAATTTGAAAATATGCTTGTATTTGCGGCTTCAGTACCTGTGTCCTCGCAACAGAATATTGTAGTGAAGCTTATGTAGATACACTGTAGGTACTATTATCGTGGAAATTAAACCATTACTTTGAGGGTTTTAAGCCCAAATGCAGCAGGGAAGTGTCGCAAAAGAAGGCCTAGAAATGAATCGTAGTTATTGATTGATTTTGTAAATAGGAAATGGGAATCATTTTTACATGTCGTATTTTTAACATGAATTAAGTGGATTCACCATTTCATGAGATCGTAAACAAGTTAACGAATGTCAACCGCTTTGAAAGCGTTTCATTTAATAAGTATGTATTTACAAACAAAATTATATAATTATGTAGGTAGTATATCAACTGTCTGGTAACCACGACACAAGCCTTGCTTAGTGTGGCACTAGACAGCGCTGTGTGTAATGTCCAGTGATATTTATTTTTATTTATTTATTTATATGTATATATAGTGGCCTTTTGCTTGACTTTCACTGCATGAATAACATAGTCTAAAGTTGGTCAACTACCGACATCAGAAACAAATTTAATTCTCTTATTCAAAGTTATGTTTTGGAGCGACAGTATTACAAAATGTGTATTTATTTATATGTACACCAACTTACCTCACTCAAACTTAAACTTCAAGTGTAAGGTGCCAACCACAATGGGACTTTAAATATAAAGGTACACTATAATAATTACATATGAATATAAACGAGTAGATTGGCGTGAGATTTGAGAACAGATTAAGTTTAAAAGGTTTTCAGAAGCCGGGGAAGTCAGGGCCGAGCGCGATCACTTTCTGACGTGTTTTGGGAAATGCGGTCAAGCATTCAAGAAAATATTCAGTATTATCGCTGTGAAGCTTTTTGAATTCAACTATGAAGCAAACTTTTGTGTTTTTATGCCCGGTTCTTGTTGTACCCTTAACTAGATTTGATACCTTTAAACCGAGGGTTTTATTACTTCGATAGCTTAGAGTTTGTTATCCTAGATTTTTTGCTTGCCCGAACTTACATACTAGAGGAACAACGTTGTTAAATGATTTGGATAAATTCATCCAATCAGCTTGTATCAATTTATCAATTGACGACCCGAATGGCGCAGCGGTAGTTAGGCTGCCTTACGTTCTTAGGGTCCCGGGTTCGAATCTCGGTAGGAACAAAAGTTTGTGTGATGAGCCATATTATGGACATTTGAGTTATGAATGTTTATATGTATAATAACGATGTACATATTTACAAACAAAAAGTATATTTTGTAGTATATCAACTGTCTTGTGACCACGACACAAGCCTTGATTAGTGTGGCACTAGATGGCGCTGTGTGTAATGCCCACCCAAATTTATTTATTTGTTATTTTATTTATTTATCAATGGTGATTGGTGACAAATCATCATCATCATCATATCATCATCATCATCATATCATCATCATCATCATTCTGCCGCACTTCCTGATTCTGTGCGTGTGTTATCCAGGTGTTACCCGCGATTTTGATGATGTCCAACGAGCCTTAGGACGCTCCTGGTTACATTGGTCTTTCATAACTAACCAAGTAAATAAAATTCATGACGACAGTATCAAAGAATTGCAAATCTATTTAGTCCGCCAGTTAGAGTATTGGAAAATAATGGACACGTATTTTTTGATTTTGTAAATCAATCAGTCACTTCGTAAACACTTAAGAATTTTTTTAATTTTGTTTCTCCTAATGTACTGATTAAAATTTAATGTTATTACGTATATAGTATGAAACTCATATTTTTATGAAAAACATCCAATTTCCTAGTTACAACCGTTATTTTTCGCGAAAATAGCTATAATATTAAGGAGAGTGTATACATATTATTAGACGTGACTGAACATTGACAAATATAAAATCAAAACTCGGGAGTGGGGGCTCGTGACATCAGAACGAACAAAAAATATACCAAGGCGTAACATATTAAAATTTTAAAAGTGTCGTATCTTTGTCAATTTTGAAAGAAACAAGAAGGGTAATATATAATAATCTAAATGACGGACTAATTAGATTTGTTGTAGTCTCCCCGTCAAGATTTCTATTTTGTCATCAACATCATCAAACTCCTCCTTTATTTGGTGTCGGTACAGCATGCCATCTTCTTTCATACTTCGCTATAACTATAGCTATCTCATCCTTCAGCTTCACACAGTTCATCAAAGTTCTGGAGTGGCGACCACAAAACAGGACACGTTGCGTAGGAAGACCTCCCACTAGGTGGACCGATGACCTGGTGAAAGTTGCAGGAATCCGGTGGATGCGAGTCGCACGGGACCGTTCAATGTAGCGACACTTGGGGGAGGCCTATGTCCAGCAGTGGACATCTTTCGGCTGAAATGATGATGATGATGATGATGATGATGCTGATATCCATTTATCCGTTTCCACATTCTTATGACTTTTACATTACACCCACGTTAAATCGAAATAATTCCACAAAACGATGTCACGACCGCTCGAAATAATTTTAAACGAAATTGTTTTTCGATTATAATCACGAAAGTTTATTTTTTTAATAAAATTCGCAGATGCTGGTACGAGCTTTAATTTTTCCGGCCTGACCTAGTTTCAACTTGTATCAAAAGTATTTTCATATTCAATAGTACAACAGTAACTTTTTTGTAGAAAATGTTTTTGCAACTTCGTCGTCGAGGTCGTGGCTATATAATAACAGCCGCTCTGATCGATCAAGCCTTGCTTGCTTAGGTTGATTCGTGGATGGGTGACCGCCGATGCTCGTAGATCTTTATCAATCGTTAAGTAGTCAGTAGGTAATCAGGGATATCGTACATTATTACATAGTTGTACTAACTGGGTTGTGGAGGTAAGATTTGCAGTCACTTCATGTAAAATGCAATACCTATTTAGCTGCTTCGGGTTGGACTGGAAGCTGACTCTAACATAATTGGGAAGAGGCTATTAGGCTAGCTAGATGATGATTTTGCAACTGCAGCGGCTCGTTGGAATTTCAATAAACATAACCGCAAACGTATGCTTCCGAAAAAGACAGGCAGAAGTGTCTTATGCAGTCAAATGAACCTACGTAAGTTACGTTAGTTCTAGTTTTTCTTCTAGAAATTCCTCGGTAGAAACTCGGGGCTGGATTTGTGTCTGAAATAGGCTCTACACATATGACAGGTGGCTTAAAAATAATTGGTGAAGTGTAAGCGTGCACAGGTATGACCATTAGTATGTATTTACCTACAAACAAAAATCATCTACGTAGTATATCAACTATCTGGTATCTACGACACAAGCCTCGTTGCTTAGTGTGGCACTAGATGGCACTGTGTGTAAATTGACCAGCGAGATTTATTTATTTTATTTTATTTGTACACCTGTGTCTTACTCTTCCGAGATTACAGGCACAATGTTTATGTGGAAGCCTCATATAACAAGAAACAAGCAAAAATCCAAACACCGTTTTTTTTTGTTTTTTTTTTTTTTTTATGTAGGGCATCTCGCAGTTCAGTCTAGGAAGACTGGCTTCTGCTTAACCGGGCAAGTCCTGTGGATGCCTTGAATTTAAGGCCTCCAGCCAGGGCGAAAATGACTATAAACAAAGCGACAGCGCTCTAAGGGCACCCCCTGTGGGGTACGGACTTCGGCTTAGGGCGTCGCTGGGGGCAGCAAAGGGACAGGCTGGATCTGGTTGTCTTTATTTAGGGACTGTTTTATTACTACAGGCTCAGCATCGCGGGCTGGCTCGAGCAAGGGACGGGGAGGGATTGAACGGGGATTACGCGCCGGACCTCTGCGGCAAGGTCGGAATGTTTTCGGTCAGTATTTGTACATTCTACGAACTGTACTGGTATCTTTCCTACTCTCTTGCAAGATAGTGATCGGATCGTGACCAAACATTGAACGAATGAAATTGAATTTATATTGAAATTGTTTGACAAATAATGTACGTTTAAATACTTTCTAAAGCTAAGCCAGCACGTAGCATACCTGTACCTGACATGACTGACCGTCGTGTTATTTATTACTGTGACCTCATTCGAAAATACGTTCCCAGAACTGTGGACAAAACTAGCGGAGTTTTGGGTTCAGAGGTGTGGTATGAGAAGGCTATGTCCAGCAGTGAACTGCTGTGGGCTCATGGAGATGATGATGAGCGGTGGGTATCATGGCACGAGGATATGTGTTTTATTGGGAAGTATACCTTCAGTCGATTTCAAGGTGAAGCAACGCTAGCTTAGGCTAGGGCATGGATATAATAAGGATGAAGACAAACTAAAAAAAATGACTCTGTTTAGTTGACGGTCTGACGAACGTGGAACCTAAGATAACGCTTGTCACATCTCGATACATCAAACTCAAACTCAAAGCATTTATTTTAATTGGACCATTATACGGCACTTTTGAATGTCAAAAATGCTACAGTCGCAGTAACAAGGCATAATAACGTGAGAAAGTACTGTAGTTGTGTACATAGGAAGCACTGTTGACAGGATAAAATAAGTGGAAGTGGAGTGTTGGATATGTATAAGTGTTTTTTGTGACGAAGATAAAACGCATCATAGATCATCAGGTAACGAATGTACCGAAATATGACTTCACACGAGTTTTAGACGCACAATATTGATTTAGTGGTCTTCTACCCTAATAAGACCATCCCTTACATACAGACACGAAAAGCACGATCAACGATAGCTAATTTAGTGACAACCAGTCTTACCAAACGGTATCGTATTACCCGGTTACTGGGTCAGACAGCAGTTGCAAACGGTAGGATTAGAAGCCGACCCCAACATTGTAATAAAAAGGCTAGCGAGGAGATTATGTCATACTACGTTATTAAACTCAGATAAAAGAAACTCAAGTGGTTTTTTTTCATTGTCTTAAATATCCTAAAGAAACACGTTTCTCCTCTCGGTTTCCAAACACTACTTTAAAACAAAGGTAGCAAACAGAAAACTATTGTAATTTAGATCTAGCACAAGTTGGGGGTGAATGGGGGTGAACACATCGCTTAAGAACTAGTTGGGGGTGAATATATCACTTAGGAGCTAGGCAGGGCGCCAGCTCTCCCCGCCTACGATCATTAAGCAGCTGATGTCCTAAAGTTTGTGCGCGAAACATGCAGTTTAGGAAGAACTACTAATCATTTGGAATTGTTTGGGCTTGTAGGGGGTAGTGCAATTATTCAATGAGGCTTTGGGGCATTGGTTCCTGTTTTAAATTGTCACTTATCTTATTTTATTTTTATTTTTTTATTTACGCTGTGGCGGGCGCAATGATCGCGGGTTGACTGGAAAATGCGAATGGACGGAAAAAACATTGTTAGAAGAAGACAAATATGTATCTGTGTGCGTGTCTCTGTTTAGTTTCAACCCATAAAAGCGTAAAACAGTGGTTCCTGTATGTTAGGTTCCGTGAAATAGCGAATGAAAATATTCCCATTTGTCTTGACAATTCGTATTTTAGCTTACCTAAATTGTTACGGGAAATAGTCAAGAGAATTGGGGTTTGAGCGTTAAATTAAATTGGAAATCGGCCATTTTGCTTGAAAAATAAGTTCGATAGACTAATTTTGCTTTCACAATACGAAAACAATAATTTCAATATCCCAACAAAAAATGGATGAATGGAACGGAACTGGCCGGAAGAAACTGGATGGCCATGACTCTAAACTACCAAAAGTGGAGAGATTTGGAAGAGACTTCCAGCATTGGATGGCCAAAAGTTAAAGAAGAAAAACATGGTATTTAACAAGCAAAAGTGAATAAAATTACTAAGCCAATTAGATCAGCTTTATGAAACGAAACCGGCGTCGTTAATGAGGCAAAAAACGGCAAAAATAAATCTATGTTACAACTGAGGTTTGCATGCTCATTAAATTATTGCCGTAAGCACTTTTCTAAGAACATAACTACTTGTAATAAGCCAAGTCTAATGACAAAGCTTACTCGTCCAGCCCAACATTTAGTATTCTTATTGTACGAGTATTCATCACTGATCTTCTTCTATCTATACTATAAGGCAGAAGTTTTGTTTGTTTGTTTGGTTGAACGCGCTAATCTCAGGAAGTACTAGTTCAAATTGAAAAATCTTTTTGTGTTAGATAGTCCATTTATCGAGGAAGGCTTTAGGCTATATAACACTACGCTGCGACCATTAGGAGCGGAGCAGGAATGAAAAATGTTGCAAAAACGGGGTTATTTTTCCCTTTCCTTTTGCTCTCTTATGTGAGGCAGATGAAGTTGCGTGGGTCAGCTAGTAACTGATATATGTCATCATCATCTGGCTAATGTTTTTCTACCTATCGGTGCTTCCAGTCTAACCGGATCGAGTAATATGGACTGACTGTCTATCTGACAATCACAATCCTGATGATTGATAAGATTAGCAACTACAGTATTATCTCAAGTTATTATGCCTTATGACTGTAGCTTTGTTTTTTTTTTCGTATTTTTGTAGTTCAAAAGTGCCATAATTATAATAGAAAAATAATAGTATAAATACTTGGTTTGAAAGAGCGGAGTCTCTCAATACAGGCTTTTCTTGCTTAAAGGGAGGCTCCAATTACTATTTTTGTTGTAAAAGACTTATGTTTAAGAAATAAATGATTTTTGATTTGATTTGATTGATAATGGTTTAATTGAAATAAATGCTTTGAGTTTGAGTTTTAAATTCCTGTGCTCCAGCCGTAGGAATATTTATTTGAATAGAGTATTTTTATACTTAGAGCAGAAGTATCATCACCATCTGCCTAGCATTTTCCCAACTATGTTGGGGTTGGCTTCCAGTCTAACCAGATGCAGCTGAATACCAGTATTTTACATGGAGCGACTACCTATCTTACCTCCACAACCCAGTTAATACTAGGTAATACGAAGTAGAAGCAGAAGTATATGAACAAGAATATTGAATTGATTAATATAAGAATATTGGTTAAACAACTAGAAAGATATAAAAAACAATCCAATAATCTCTGAATACAGCCTTCAACAATCCGTTGACTCAATTCACGTACAACAGTAAAGCAATCAATGACACAAAAGAAAGTGTTTCACCAGTCGTATTCGTGGACAGCTAAATTATTCAGCTAGATATCGACAACATTTGGACCGACTGTCACACTTTAGACTGTGTTCACACTATTGAAACAAAGAACTTCTAAGACACGGCCATTCCAAACGGGACCAGTTTAGGGTTCCGTTGCCTAATGGCAAAAAAGGGAACCCTTATAGATTCGTCATGTCTGTCTGTCTGTCTGTCCGTCCGTATATCACAGCCCCTCCACTTTTTTCCGAAACTATAAGAACTATGCGGTTGAAACTTGGTAAGTAGATGTATTCTGTAAACCGCAGTAAGATTCTTACACAAAAATAGATAAAAAAAGCAATTAATTTGGAGGTTCCCCACACATCAAACTGAAACTCATTTTTTTTTTTTTTATCAAACCCATATGTTTTGGTTATATGATATTTTTCTAAACTGAATAGTTTGCACGAGAGTCACTTCCAAAGTGGTAAAATTTGTTTCCCCCCCCCCCTGTAACTTCTAAAATAAGAGAAAGATAAAACTAAAAAAAATATATGATGTACATTACCATGTAAACTACCACCCAAAATTGGTTTGAACGAGATCTAGAAAGTATTTTTTTTTTAATACGTCGTAAATCGTAAACCGCAATTTACCTTTCATTTACAACGAACTGCAAGAACTTTTATACTATGTTACTAGCTGTTACGGAACCCTTCATGGGCGAGTCCGACTCGCACTTGGCCGCTTTTTTTCCGTTTGTTCCAGGGGACAACTTATAATTTCTAATTGACAATTTATATTAAAGTTTATTTAATTCCTTAATTTTTCATGAATCTTGGTAGTGTGGCAGCGGAGTGGACCAATAAAACGAAGGTTTTGATTTTTCCCAGGAACGTGACACGTTATGGATTTGTCTCGGGGATGGCAAGGCACCAGCCACGCCTCCAGCAGTACCGACTGATGTTTACAGGCGGCATTGATCGCATGATTGTCAGTTGTCACTCAACATATAGGATACGAACGCTATCATAGGTGGCTTGTTTAGCGAAGGGAGACATTGCGCACTAGTCATCT
This sequence comes from Xestia c-nigrum, assembly GCA_916618015.1. Classification (NCBI taxonomy): domain Eukaryota; kingdom Metazoa; phylum Arthropoda; class Insecta; order Lepidoptera; family Noctuidae; genus Xestia; species Xestia c-nigrum. Next base: position 22,156,589 of record OU745263.1, read on the forward strand.
AGTCGACCTAGTGTGTATGTCACCGTAAAATTGACAAACACGTTTTATATTGTAATCTCTGTAGCGATATTGTAAACTCTCGAAATATTGTCAACTGAACGTAGGGAAGTATCCCTGCCCCCATAATCAGGACTTGAGGCACCCCCCCATGAGGTTAGTTAGGTTCCTTTTATACCCTGCACCCGATAATATATAATAGGGGCCCCGCGAAGCGAAGCTCCGTCGACTACGCTTTTTAAGGTTATAAGGTTAGGTTATTTTAATCGGTATTTCTCCGGAATGGTACGTTATCTTTTCATGAGAGTGGTACCATTGGGCAAAGGGGCTCCTTCCCTCCATACCGCGTTAGTTGACTACCATCGCATGCATTTCACGAAAAATAATGCGTTTTATTGTAAGTAGTATGTTCGTTTGACAATATTTCGAGAGTTTACAATATCGCTAGAGAGATTACAATATAACGTGTTTGACAATTTTACGGTGACATATACATTCGACATAGCTGCTGTCTCTAAGCGCTGAGGAAGCCACCTGTCTATTCAGTGTGTACGGAGGGTAGGGACCATTATCAAATAATCACGTTTGTTGTATGGGAGCCCCTCGTAAATATTTATTTTATCCTATTTTTAGTTGTTGTTATAGCGGCAACATAAATACAGCATCTGTATGAAAATGTTAACTGTCAATAAGCTGTCACGGTTCATGAGATACAGCTTCGTGACAGACAGGTGGACAGTGGAGTCTTAGTAATAGGGTCTCGTTTTTACCCTTTGGGTACAGAACCTTATTTTGAACGGCTAAACGGGTCACAATTAATCAGTTTATTTTTTTCAATTTGTCGATTCACCTATATATTGTATTGTACGATTGTTAATACAATATTCTGTGTAACAGATAGTTCGGACCAAGTCTGTGCACAACCTAACTCCACTATTTATACCTACTTGTACATGCAACATACACACGGCTATTTCGATTCTTTTTGGGGCGCATCAGTTTGGGTTGAAAACAATTAGTTTAGGATTGATTTTATTTGTTTGAGCTGGCTTTGCACGCCTGTAAAACAATAAATGAGGAATTGTTTTCACTGATCCAAATACTTTGTTAGCTAGTGGCGGGTTGGTTATTGTTTCTCAGATTTTTAATCTGCCTAGCCTTTTCCCAACTATGTTGGGGTCGGCTTCCAGTCTAACCGGATGCAGCTGAATTCCAGTATTTTACATGGAGCGACTGCCTATCTGACCTCCACAACCCAGTTAATACTGGGTAATACGATAGCACTTGGTAAGACTGGTTGTCAGAATTTTTGGACCACTGACTACCTGTAACGACTGCCAAAGATGGACAAATGACAACCGGGACCAACAGCTTAACGAGCTTTCCGAGGCACGGAGGTAACTCGATATGTAAGGGTGGTCACCCATCCACAGACCAACCTAGGCAAGCACGGCTTAACCTAAAGATCGGCCCGAGCGGCTGTTATTATTTAGCCACGACCTTCTCTTATTATTTTTCAGATGGCCACTCATTAAATCAGAATCAAAACTGAACAGGTAAGCTGGTTCGATTCCCAATTTTATTTCGTGGCAATCTGAAAAATAATTATCATAACAGAAGTATTTAGATGTTTAAAGTCGGCTCCAATAATTAAGTAACTGATTACAATACAGATGATCATGGACGTCAATTTGATATATTTTTCTGACAGCAACTTTTGGTCCCTGTTTGGGAGAGAAAACTCAATATACAGGGTGGATTCTGACTCATCACGACGACGTCATCCAAGCATTCTGTACATCAAACTAAGTAACTTTACCTAATAAAATATGACGTGCTGGGAAACGACTTTGTTTTTGAGAAATATCATGTTTTGTAGTAGAAACTGAAAACATTGTGCTGATGGATGGGTTAAATAGTACGAGGTCCTGATGGTGTTTAAAGTAAACAATATATTTATTATTATTCAATTTATGGCCGGACCTATTTAATTTATTTATTTATTTATTCAAGGACAATAAACAGCTACAAGATGTGTTTGAACAAAGTAAAGATAGTACAACACATTAACAATATTGCAGCCCACTACATTATCCGCATATTGACAAGAAATAATAAAATAATGAGTGCCACTAGATAGGTAAAAACTAATAATAATATTAAAACTTACATCAAATTAATAATAAATAATGGTAGAAATATCAAATAATTAAATAAAGATCATAAAACATTAAATAACTTAGTAATTAATAACATTACACAATAAACTTCACGAAATATTAATTACATCATGCAATTAGATGTTTAACCGGACTATCCTGTGGGTGCTTTGAGTGAAAGGCCTCCAGCCAGGGCAAATGCTTACAAACTAAGCGACTATACGCTAAGGGTTACGGGCCTCGGCTTAGGGCATCGCTAAGGGGTACGGGCCTCGGCTTAGGGCATCGCTAAGGGGTACAGGCCTCGGCTTAGGGCATCGCTAAGGGGTACGGGCCTTGGCTTAGGGCATCGCTAAGGGGTACGGGCCTCGGCTTAGGGCATCGCTAAGGGGTACGGGCCTCGGCTTAGGGCATCGCTAAGGGGTACGGGCCTCGGCTTAGGGCATCGCTAAGTGGTACGGGCCTCGGCTTAGGGCATCGCTAAGGGAAGACAGCAAAGGGTCAGGCTGGATTTGAGTAGAATAGTCAGCGGTGATAAGTTTTCGGCTTATAAATTATTGAGACATGTGATTATCTAATACTAAATAACAGCACGAAGCCATTACTAAAAGGTTGTGTACCTTTCTTTAATCCGAAAATCCCACATCAAAGGTAAAAGATTACTAAAAATAAAACATCTAAGACTTTGTGAGTGTTGAAATATTTCAGCAGATATTTTCTCGTTCATAGCGATGGAGATTTTAATAGCTACTGAGATTATCTAGGTTGAGTGACGGGAACTTGGATTAAAAACATAAACTGAGAAAAATATTTCAGAAGTTTGTAAAAAAAGTTCTTTTTATGTTTTAGTTCTTGCAACGAGGGAATTTGTTTAGAAGTGATATTAGTTTATTACTTACGAGTACTAGTATTCTATACTGCCTCGTTAGTTATTACTGAGCATGAGGTCCTGGCTTCGATTCCCGGGACGGGTTCTAGATCCTCACTCTTTACAAAAGTTAAATATACAAAAAAAGCCTCACTGAAGTCCAAATTCATTTTTATGAGAAATTCAGATCGGTTGACTTCTTGCTTCAGTTTTGTTTTTTCACAGTTAGATAACTTTAACTTTTTAGTGGGTTATTTGTGCTTGCCCCTTCATAGCGTAGCGGGGCGTGATGTTATGTTATGCACTAGTGTAAGCAATAGATGGACATGAGATTACAGCAATCCCAGTCCATTTGCTATCATTTATTGAGGAGTTCCGTTGCCTATCTCCGAAGTTCTCCATCAGATCTTTATTAAATTGAAATGGGACCATTTTAAGAAAGTACTCTGTCTAAAACTACCCAAATCACATCAAGTGTGCCTATAAAATTTGAAGAGTTCTCCTAATTTCTCCAGGATCCCATCATCAGATCCCAACTTGATGATTATGGGACCACCTGGGAAGTATAGATACCCTTTCAAACAAAAAAAGAATAATTCAAATCGCTTTAGCCATCTTTGAGTAATCGGGGGACATACAAAAAAAAATTAAAAAGACGACGAATTGAGAACCTCCTCCTTTTTTAAGTCGGTTAAAAATGCACTATATGCGTTTTTAGAATGCTCAATTATTATTTTTAGTTGTCCATTTTTACCTATTTTGTGTGCAACACAATCAAAAGCTTTAGTTAAATCAAACTTAAGCGTCACGGAATCAAAACCGAGGAAACAAATGCTGCCTATAAACAGTTTTAAAGATTTCAAGCGCCCCATTGCAAAACAAGACCTCTTTCCACATAAGCTGATGTATAAGATATCCTCAAACAATATTCAATTAAGGTGAAATCGTGAGAGAAATTCAATTTTTCTTACGTTTTTTGCAATTGCAGGCCAGTGGTAGGTTTTATGAAGTTAAAAATAGCGATCGCGACTGTAAAACGTATGTAGTAACAGAATTACAATCATCAAAATCATCAGTACAACCCTCTAAGTTCATAAGTCGAGAGGAACGATTTTTTCAACGTCAAAGTCGTTTCTACACTTTTGTGAGCTTGGAGAGTTGTACTGACGAATTTGATTGTAACTACATACGTCTTAGAGTCGAAAATTTGAATTTCGCGGGCTACCCTGACGCTTCCCTTTTAAAGAAGACAAGAGAACAGATCTCATGACTACAGACACAACTTAACCTACAGCTCACCGCGGCGGGGGCGGCGGAGGCTCGTAAAAACTGGCCAACCCAATTTCGTCCACTTCACATGAACAAAATATGAGCCCACCTTACTCAGACGTTTTTATATCTACTCACATTTTACTACGCTTTACTACCACATACTATCTTGTAAATATATTACTCGAATACTTTGCGGTTTACGTTATGAAAGGTCAGCTGTAAATCTGTTTAGTTTTCTCTTTGAGCTGACGAAATATTCTTTTTTTTTATAAGTAAATGCTTTATTAATGTTCCAAGGAATGACAGGCACTGACCCTAATGGTGAGGTTCTTCAGAGATCAGTTGCTCAATCTGACCAGATTTATGTATGTGGACGATGCGGTAAGATAATTTAAGGTGGCGGTCTATGGTTTCTACCTACCCTTATCATCATCATCATCATTTCAGCAGAAAGACGTCCACTGCTGGACATATGCCTCCCACAAGTGTCACCACATTGAACGGTCCCATGCGACTTGCATCCAACGGATTCCCGCAACCTTCACCAGGACATCGGTCCACCAAGTAGGAGGTCTTCCAACGCATCGTCTTCCGGTTCGCGGTCGAGACTCCAGAACTTTTCGGCCATCCGTTCTGCGAGCATTATGCCCTGCCCACTGCCACATAAATTTGTCAATTCTTGGCAATTTTTCTTCTTGTATGTATGACCAGCAAAATATAGCTAAATTGTCTAACACAAGTGATAATCAAACACATACATTCTAATTGAACACAAACTATAAAGAGCAAATGAAGGATTCGCCACCAAAGTGACGATCCGATCACTATCTTGCAAGAGAGCAGGAAAGATATCAGTACAGTTCGTAGAATGTACAAATACAGACCGAAAACATTCCGACCTCGCCGCAGAGGTCCGGCGCGTAATCCCCGTTCAATCCCTCCCCGACCCTTGCTCGAGCCAGCCCGCGATTCTGAGCCAGTAGTAATAAAACAGTCCCTAAATAATGACAACCAGATCCAGCCTGTCCCTTTGCTGCCCCCAGCGACGCCCTAAGCCGAGGTTCGCACTCCACAGGGGGTGCCCTGAGAACGCTGTCGCTTAGTATATTATTATAGTCATTTTAGCCCTGGCTGGAGACCTTAAATTCAAGGCATCATATAAAAGTCACACCATTAACAAGTTTGTGAACGAACACTATAATATAAATAACAACCCTTCATAGCCGAATAAAACCCAACACAATTCAATAAACGAACAAACGGAAGCCACAAGAAAAGGCAATGTGTGACTAATTGACAGCATTGTCACAGTCCGGAACAATTAATTTAATCCCGCCGTTCCCAAACTCGAACAATTTGAATGAGAAAGCCAGCCTAAATTACATCCTACATTTGTGAGGATTCGGATAGGATTAGGACGGTTTAGATCCTTATTATCAGCATAGTATACCTTTTCACGTATTTTAGGATCGTTTGATGAAATTCCATCATATTTTATTATTCCGTTTGTACATTTTATGAGGTTGTAATATTGGAAATAAGAGTTACAAAAGGGAGCTAAATAAACAAATGGAATCATTTTGCTATCTAATATTTAGGGTTCCGTAGCCAAATGACAAAAACGGAACCCTTATAGATTCGTCATGTCTTTGTCTGTCCGTCCGAATGTCACAGCCACTTTTTTCAGAAACTATAAGAACTATACTGTTGAAACTTGGTAAGTAGATGTATTCTGTGAACCGCATTAAGATTTTCACACAAAAAAAAAAAACAGTAAATTTTGGGAGTTCCAATATTTTTTCGCCAAACCCATTATGAGTGGATAAGTCTTCAAAAATGATATTGAGGTTTCGAACATCATTTTATTTCTAAACTGAATAGTTGGAACCCTTCATGGGCGAGTCCGACTCGCACTTGGCCCCTTTTTGTCATTTTACTCGTGGTAGAATCAGAATGAATAAAGATCATTTAACAGAAGCTACCGTTGGAGGTGTCTTTTGTTTAGAACAAAGATGTTGAAAGTACAAAAATCATAACCCTGCTTTTTCTTCTGTCGGGTCATCACCTTTCTACTCTTGTCTCATGTTATTTAGATTCGGCGCAAACCGTTTTCGTCTTCCATTCTCCCGCCTTTTTCTTTGGTAACATCATTCTTCGTAAAAATCCATCCATATTTTCGTGGTCCTTCCCTCTCTCTCCGTTCATCAACATTTATATTTATTCAAAAATCAAAATCAAAATCAAAGCATTTATTTCAAGTAGGCCAGTAACAGGCACTTTTGAATTGTCGAAACAAAGATGAAAATTAAATGTAGCTACAGTCCCAGTCACAAGACATAAAAACTGTGAAAGTACTGTAAGTAGTTGCCCATTCGCTAACGTAGATCTCTATGGAGAAGAACGGGCAAGAAACTCCATGGACACTCTTTTAAATCAAATTATTCTTACAAAATCTTGGTTGCATCATTCATGTTGAGATGGTAAATTATGTGAGAACAATGTAGCAAGATGTGCACGTTAAAAGTGTCCATAGTAAAAACAAAATAATTCTTTCAAATAAGCCATGGCAACTAAGAGATGACCAGTCACAACTGACAGCGCCCGTTCACGAACATGACGCATGGATCAGCACCATTCAGCTCATATTATGTTTATAGTAACATGTGTTTTGTTTCAAAAGAGTAAAAAGTCTGAATCGGAATCGAATTATCCGTTTTTATACTTACTTACGTAGCTATAACTGTTAGCTAACCGTTAGTTAATATGCCTATGCATCGTAGGTATCGTTTTGACGACCCGAATGGCGTGGCGTAGTGGTTGTGACGCTGCCTTACGTCGTTCTTAGTGTGTGATGAGCATGGACCTTTGTTTCCGAGTCATGAATGTTTATATGTATAATAAGTAAGTATTTACAAACAAACAAAAATTGGTTGCCTGTAAAGTCGGTATACGGGCGAAAGTTTTACGTGACAACGACTTTGAGTGGTAAAATAATTTTAATGTGAATATTCATTCGTATAGTAGGAAGAAGGATGAAATGAACCGGTGTGTATGCCTATCTCTCTCACTCTCTCTCTCGGACGCGTGCCTCTCACTCGCTCTCATTGTGAGTGCATAACGTGAGCGGAGCGTAACGCAGTTTCTTGAAGTGTCACCCGGCAAACCAATTTATAAGACGTTGTCACGTCAAAAGGTATATATGTAGTATATCAACTATCTTGTGTCCACGACACAAATTTGGCTTAGTGTGGTACTAGTTGGCGATGTGTGTTAATGTCCAGCGATATTTATATTTATTTATCGGTGTTTCCATAAACCAAGATAGCTTGCAATATCACCGCGTCACCTACCTGTCACTTGGAGGACTGATTAGAAAAAACAAAGCAAGCTTTTCTGTGACGTTCTTCTAACGGTCCGTAACCTAAATGTCAAATCGACAAAGATAGCACCCGCCCGTTAGTAAGTTTTTGAAAATGAGTCTTATTCAACTCAAAGCTAACCACAGACAGGAACATAAACAGAAAAATGACGCTTCTATTAGTTTAATGGTCCCTCCACAACCTCAGTTGAAAATAAAACAGTTGAAAGTTGAAATTGTTTCAGTGCTAGATTGAAATTTATTCCCCACAGAAATTCATGCAGAAGTCGCAAGTTATTTAAAAAGAAGACGTAATCTCTCCCTACATAATGGACTTGTTATTTTGAAGAGGACCCTCCAGTATTTATGTCAAGCGGTATAATTTGTAACAGGTCTCTTTTCTATTATACTTTTTTATAAGTATTTATGCTAACCGTTTCGTTTAAGTGGCGTTAAATTATTTGGGGTTGCTATAGTTTGTGGGAAAGTAGATTTTAAGTATTAAATTGAGCTTTAATTGTTTTTTTTTCAGATTTCTGACATTTGGATAATCATATTTTTTTGCTTGTAGGTACTGTGTTCAATGTTGGTTCGTTCTATAAGAAGCGTAGAAAAACTTTTTTCTATAACAGAATGGGCCCGAAATTTCGCTAGAATAGGGTAGACAAGAAAACAAAAATCTAATAAGCCCGTCAGTTAGATTTTCAAAAAAATATTTGACCCATATTTTTCTTTTGTTACGCAAATTAAAATTGACGAAGATACGAAGCTTTTAAAATTCTCAATACGTCACGCTTAGGTATAATTTTAGAGCGTACTGACGTCATGGGCTGGGGGCTCCCACGTTTTGATGTTTTGTCTTTGTCAATATTCATTGATGTACAGTACAAAAACAAAAAATACGTGTTCATCATTTTCTAATACTCTAACTGACGGACTAAAGAGATTTGTAATTTTTTGATACTTTCGTCGTCATGCCTATTATTAATAGACACTCATATCGATGCTTTCTGACATTGCGATTGGGCAATTTTTATAGGTGTGTGTAGAGCAGTGTTCTACGAAGTTCATATCAAAGAGGAAAAGTTTAAAAGAGCAAACAATTCTGTCTAATTCTCCTCCCAGATAGAACTTAATTCTATATAGGGTGTAACACCTCTTAGCGAAACCGATAGGCACTTGTTTTCATCGTCATTGTGATATTTTTTTTGCTTTACACCATACCTGGAAACCTTCTAGTTACGGGATATGGGGGGTCAAAGTTACAGCTTTTTGAAAAGTTTTTTTTAAATAATAGTTTTTTTGTAAGATTTTGTCTTTTAACAGCTCCACGACCCCCGTACTATTCAATCCACCCATCAGCACAATGTGTTGAGTGCGTTACATTGAGTTTTACCACAAAATATGATTTTTCACTCTAAAAATAAAGTCGTTTCAGCGCAATATTTTTTGCGTAAATTAACTTAGTTTGATGTACAGAATGCCTGGTTGACGACTTCGTGATGAGATGGTTTAGACCCTGTAGATTGACGTAGATCTCACAACTATGTCCTTCACTAAACAACGTAACATTTTCGCTTAAACATCGTGAAACCTCCCACCTTAATGCCATCGCTATCTGCCCACACCATTGCCGCTTACACACTTGACTGGCGTTTCAATAACAACACATAATGCGCAATGAAAAGCGAAATGAGACCGCGTCGTGTTTCATCTTTCATATGTTACCATAAATGTATGTATGTATCAAACAACGTGAGTCTGTCTGTGTAATGATGATCTTTTAAACTGCACAATGCAATTTCGTTGCAATTATTACTATAATTATACAGCAGTTTAATAGGTATAAGAGTAATCTTTTTGTTTACTACTAACCCGGATGTTGTTTATCCGAATTAAAGAATATATATTTTTTTTAATTTCGGAAGGTGATTCTACTCCAAAAACATGCGGGGCAGTCTTTGGAGACTGTCGATAGAAGTGAAAACTCTACACACTCCCACTCCACCCCCCCCTCTCTCTCTCCCTCTCTCTCTCTCTCTTCTACTCTTTCTCTCTTCTAGCTACGAAGTGTAAGGTGACCGAAAAACTGTTCAACGCGCCTAAAGAAGTGTTCACTTTCAAAATCATAAATTCATTATTTTTGAACGCTCTGGTTATGTAATCCTGAACAAGAAACTTCTATAACGAAGATAAACACATTATCTCCTAGACTCGTAGAGGTTTAAACCATGAATGATAATAATTATTGATAATGAAACATCTCATTAAGTGCAAGCCATGCACTTAATGACCTGTCTCATCTTAATAAAAGACAAAATACATTTTTTCTCGTCGTAAAAGCCGTTAGAAGCAAATGCGGGCTGCTAGTTATTTATATTTCACTATTGATGGCGGTTTCAAAGAAACGCCTCCATAAAGTTCTTTCACAAGAAAAGAAGAAGAAAATGTTCCGCTAGGTACCGCGGGTTTTTTAATGAATATTTACTTACTGAAAATTGTAGGTTGAAGAACAGCTAGCTTGTGAACAGCTTTGTGAGAAAATAAATCCACTCTGGATATTACAAACGTGAGATTTTCTCTGGATATTATTGAACATAACATTATGCCCGTGACCTCAGGGGGGTTAGGCAGATGGGGACACCCATTATTATTTTGGCCTACATTCCGCTTGTTATGTTTAAGTCCTATGTAATAGGAACCGGCCTATTCCCACCAACCGTGCCCTAATCCAGACTCCGTGGATGGCTACTGAGAAATTCCCGACGAAAAAAGTCTAACGAGTCCGTCAGTTACATTATAATAACATATTTGACCCGTATTTTTATTTTGTTACGTAAATCAAAATTGACGAAGATACAACGCTTTTAAAATCCTCAACACGTCACGCTTAGGTATAATTTTTAGAGCATACTGACGTCATGAGCCCCCACTCCCGAGTTTTGATGCGTTTAATCAGGTGCTTGGTCTGAATGGACCGCGATCCATTCAGACGTAGACAAAAAAATGTCTACGTCCAAACGGACCGGTGTAAAAAAAAACAAATGATTAAAAAGTCGCATAAATTGTTATTGTTGTCATTGTTCACGTATATTGATACGCTGTGCTGCAGACCAGTTAAACATGAACATCATCTGCCTTTTCCGAACTATGTTGAGGTCGGCTTTCAGTCTAACCAGATGCAGCTGAATTTTACATGGAGCGACTGCCTATCTGACCTCCACAACCCAGTTAGCACTGAGTGCGATACCACTTGTTAGTGAGACTGGTTGTCAGACTTTTTGGGCCACTGACTACCTGTAACGACTGTCAAAGATCTACAAATGACAGCCGGGACCAACAGCTTAACGTGCTTTCCGAGACACGGAGGAAACTCGGTATTTAAATGATATATACCTATTTAATTCAGCAAGTAGGTTTTCTCAGACACTTTTACACGTCATTTTATTAAAACTAGATGGGGCCCGTGTTCCGTACCCGACTACTCTGAGAAGAAACAGCCGAAACAAAACTCATAGTTTCTTTTGTAGTCCAGACAATCTTGCTTAATTCACATGAGGACTATGCAAATTAGTATTTGAGATGGTCTTTTGAAGAAATAACAACACAGTAACATTTAACGGTGATCACCCATCCACAGTCCTACCTAGGCAAGCACGGCTTAACCTAGAGATCGACCCGAGTGACTGTTATTATTTAACCACGAGCTCCTCACAGGTTAAAGAAAATGTTTAGTATACTTACTTAGTTTGCGTAGTGGTAGTGACGCTGCCTTACGTTCTTAGGGTCCTGGGTTCGAATCCCGGTAGGAACAAATGTTTATGCGGTGAGCATGGACATTTGTTTCCGAGTCATGGATGTTTATATGTATAATAAGTATGTATTTACAAACAAAAAAAAAGTATATATTATATGTAGTAAATCAACTATCTAGTGTCCACGACACAAGCTTTGCTTAGTGTGGCACTAGGTGGCGCTGTGTGTTAATGTCCAGCGATATTTATTTATTTATTTATTTATACTAACATAAAACACTATTTTTACGTGTTTGTATAGTTGTATTCACGTTTATTTTATATAGCTATATTTATTTTTAAGGGTTTTCAATTTATTTCTTTATGTTTTGCCTTTTCTACACATTGTGTCTACATTTCTTATACAACTTTCCTCTCGCAGGTCTGCTGGAAGAGATTTCTTATGAAATAAGCAGTACCTTTGTGCTCTTCTATCGTTAATGTAATGTCCTATGAAGTATTTTGTGTGTACATAAATAAATAAATAAAATAAATAAATAAAAGAATAACTCATAATCATCGTATTCCTCCGAAACCGTTCCACAAGCTACACTCAGTAACGTGCTGAAATGAACCTTTTTGGCGCAGCCGTGAGGCACACAGCACATTTCTACTATGTTTTACTCATTGTTTTGTATCTTTTTTATATTATTGTGTGTGTGCTTTATTAACTGACGTCAAATAAATATTTTCTTTCTTTCTTTAACGTCTAAATAAAAGTTTTCCGCCATAAACCCTGCGACGTAGCTCGTAAATCAATCTGGAAGGCGTCGTCATAAATTGTGTGCTTGTCAATCGTCAGTCAACAACGCTGGGATGACAACTGGGCGGTCCAGGATCGATGCCTGATGCTGTCAGTCACACGTAACCGGTGGCGATAAAAATGGGGCGTTTTAGTATCGATGATGGAAGTATTTATGCTTTATTTCTATCACAGAATGGCGAGGATGCCTATAGCTAAGGCTGTTTGTGATTCTTATCAAGAACAGCTTGCTATTCTTTGTCAAAACTTGAGCTAAACAAGCCATCTAATTGGTAAAATCTGTATAAAGCCATTTAATCAATTTCTTACCGCACTCAATTTTCTTCCATTTTATTTTCTGTCACTGGCTTTCAAACTTAAGCTTTCGAGTCTTAATAGCGCTATCTGCTCAAGCTCCTTTAAAAGCAACTTAAAAGTTTCCTATTGAATAAGTGTCTTTATGCTGTTGAAGATCTATAACGAAATTCATATAATTGTATTTCATTGTTGTAAAATTATGCATTATTGTAATATTTTATTGTGGTGTTTTATTTTTGTTCATGTAATTATAATTTATTTTTAAACCATCTAATTTCAAATACAATTCATTGTTTACTAGCCGATGCCCGTGGCGTCGTCCGCGTAAAATTATATACAAAATCCTTCTTCTTGAATCACTCTATCTCTATTAAAAAAACCCACATCAAAATCAGTTGCGTAGTTTTAAAGATCTAACCATACATAGGGACAGACAGACGCGGCGGGTTTTTTTTTTTTATAATATGTAGTGATGAATAAATGACTACTAAATGGAGGCAGCTGGTTGCTTCTGATAATTTTATAAAGGAATCATTGATTGTACTCTTTTACAACTAGTATGTACTCGTTATATACATAAATATGTAGGCTTCTCTTTATATCCCTTGTCATAAACTCCTGATGATTGACCTCTTCAAATCTACTCCGCATTAAATCCACATCACCTTTTTCACAATTTAAAAACAAATCAATTACCGGAAATCCTTTTAACTAAGACCGTCAGAAACTGTAGAACATTAAAAATAACTATCTTTTAAATTGGTACGAGTATAAGTTCTGAATGAAAGTAGGAATTTTATGTAAAGAGGTTTTCTTCTCTGGGCAAAACGTTTCAGAGTGAAAAATAAAAGATGGCCGCTGCAGAGGCGGTCGGAATTAAGTCGTTTTTAGTTGCCCGTCTAGTGCCTACTCTACTTGAATAGTTTTCTCTTGAAATTCTTCGGTGTTGGATTATTTTTTAGTGGTGAAGTTCGTTTGGTGGCTCAATGACTAATTGGACTGGGGACTTGTCAATGTTTCCTTAACTGTTTTGAAATGTAGATTTTGTTTTGAGTTTGAGGAAAAGTCTCACGGGGAATTCCTAAATAGCTACTACGATTTTAATTCTGAACGCGTCCTCAACTCCGACAGCATTGGTAGCGACATTTTCATTTTCTGCAGTTTCACGAAAGTCATTTGCTAAACAAAAGAATAGGTTTTGTCACTATGTTAGTTGTAACCAGTGATTAAACTACTGGGCCTCAAGTCTGCTATTAGGTACAATCCCACTCTAGGCGGAGCGGGAGGGAGTATCAGACTTTTACTGACTAAAAACCATCCATTTTTCCTCCTTGCTCTTTACGTTCCGGGGCCGCGGTATTTCGTTCGAACAGTCCCGCAGATCCGGCAGGCTTCGGCCCTTACGGGTCCCTTGACTGTGCTGACATCTCTTTGACGCGCGCGACCGCGCGTGGAACACGAACGCGCCGTCGACGCGGCCTGTCGTCATTAGACGGACAGACGGCTAGCTAGCCCATAGCCCATCTACGGTGGAATGACTCTGCCCTGGAGTTTACACTCCTGTGTGGTGCTGTTGCACAAACGATGGAGCATTTAGTATCGTGTTTTGTGTTTCCTGTTGTTTGTTCATTACAGGTCGATGTTATTGAAGGCGTTTTTTTTTTGGCTGGGAAATCATCAAATGACACTCACTCCCACTCTGGGCAGAGCGGGAGTGAGTGTCAGACTTATACTGACTAAAACCCATCCATGTTCCTTCCTGGCCCTTTACGTTCCCGGGCCGCGGTATCTCTTTCGAACAGGCCCGCAACCCCGGCAGGAAGAAGAAGACGCCTACAGTTCAAATTATCGATCTATCTAAACTAGCTAGCAGTTATATGACAAACAAATAGTAATTAAAAACTTTAACCAAAGATCGACTAATGACCGATTACCTGGTGAAAGTTGCGGGAATCCGAAGGATGCGAGTCGCACGAGACCGGTCAATATGGCGACAGTTGGTGGAGGGATATGGCCAGCAGTGGACCTCTTTCGGCTGAAAAAATGATGATGAGACAAAGATTTATTCATTCGTCAGCAATCCATTAACTTTGACGACCCGAATGGCGCAGCGGTAGTGAGGCTGCCTTACGTTCTTATTAATCCCGGTAGGAGCAAATATTTGTGTGATGAGCATGTTCATAGTATAGTGTATTATATAGTATATCAACTATCTAGTGTCCACGACACAAGCTTTGCTTAGTGTGGCACTAGGTGGCGCTGTGTGTTAACGTCCAGCGATATTTATTTTATTTATTTATTTATTTGTTTCCGAGTCATGGATGTTTATATGTAAAATAAGTATGTATTTACAAACAAAAAGTATATATGTAGTATATCAATGGTCTGGTGACCTCGACACAAGCCTTGCTTAGTGTGGCACTAGATGGCGCCGTGTGTAGGTAATGTCCAGTGATATTTATTTATTAAGAGAACAGATAAACCGTGGTGCACACTATGCACTATAAATTGTTATACAGCAGATCTCCCAAGACTGATTGGCCACCAATATAACTCGACAGGGAATCCAATTCAAATTGTCTATTGCAATTTCTGTCTATTCATGTACCTCTGTAAGACACAGTCTGACATAGAATCTATGAGCTGTCAGATACAGAACAAGCCATTGATAAATCAATTCCTAATTGAATTAGCATCGCTCGGGTTTCTCACCGAATTATTGGTATTGAATAATTGAACATAACGCCTCGCTTATAATCCTCGGAGTTATAAACAAAGGTGTACCTTGTCCACCAACTGTAGTGATCAATATGGGCTTGAAGCTAATTATACCTATACTAATATTATAAAGAGGAAAGATTTTTATGTTTGTAAGGAGTAAACTCAAAAACGACTAGACCGATTTGTATAATTATTTCACCGTTGGAAAGCTACATTCACCCTGAGTAACATAGGTTACATTTTATCCCCGTACTCCCACGGGGACGGGAACTACGCGGGTAAAACCGCGTGACGTCCGCTAGTAATAAAATAAAATATTTCATGCAATAATACTTTCAAACATACATTGATTTAAAGTTGTACTTACACAATTTTATTTCATCAGATTATTTTGTAAATTTATGATTACAATGATGATGATTATGAAATTGATTTCAACTTCATTTCGTTCAATAAACAATAAATAAACAAAATACATTTAATTTTGATAAACTAACCCCTATTTTTTAGGATGGGAAATCATCAAATGACTTCTCCCACTCTGGGCGGAGCGGAAGGAAGTGTCAGACTCTTACTGACTAAAACCCATCCATGTTCCTTCCTCGCCCTTTATGTTCCGGGGCCGCGGTATCTCTTTCGAACAGGCCCCCACAACCCCGACAGGCATAAACTAACCCCTAAAGTGCACTTAAAATAAAATAAAATTAACATTGAAGTAAAATCATTTCTTATTAAATACTAGCAGATGTCACGCGGTTTCACCCGTGTAGTTCCCGTTCCCGTGGGAGTACGAGGATAAAGTGTAGCCTATGTTACTCGTGGATAATGTAGCTTTCGAATGTTGAAAGAATTTTTAAAAACGCTCCAGTAGTTTTTAATCCTATTCATTACAACCAAACAAACACAGTTTTCCTCTTTATAATATTAGTGTAGAAAAACAAAATAATAATCGTGGAAACTTAAAATTAAAAAATAAAATAACTACGAAACGAAACTAATTAAACTATGTGATGTAACAATGGAAACAAACGGTTCTACTACAAATGTTGTATTTTACGCAGATAAAAATGTGCTGATCTAGTTTGAAGATAAATAAATTTAATAAACAGAGCAACTTTGTTTGTTACCTATTCACGCCTAAACCGAGTGATTTTTCACTTCAAAAATAAAAGAAGTTTCCCAGCTATCATTATTGAGTAGAGTAGCTTAGTTTGATGTAGAGAAAGATTGATTGAATTCTTCCTCTCTCCTAATGTCGCTGTGCCCGACAAGCTGAAATTTTATTTTATATTACTATTTGTGTAAAACAATCAATAGTGATTGTTGAGTATCGGTTGATGGTTTCGTGAAAGGTTCGTTTACGCCTTGTATCTTCAAATCGAACAACAGAACCTCTTCTTGGCAGCAAGTTATAGCTATGGTTGTAACACTTTTTCGAAAAAAACTATTTCAAAATAACTCGTGCATTATAAAACTTATGAAAACGGGTATTTATCGCAAATTTACCTTTGATTGCCGTGGTCGCGCAAAACAAAGGTAAATTCGCGTTAATTATACCCGTTCTCATATGTTTTATAATGTGTTCTGATCGTGAAAGTTTACAAAAGAGTGCTTCCCATTCTATTTTCGTCTTTGAAGAGTCGAGATGAAACAACAAGGTTCTCATTAAGGTTAAGTAGTATTACAAAGGCGATGCTTTTCTTTCAGTTCTGAGTCAGCGGGACTCAAGTTCTGGTAAACTTCAGTAATCCATATTGCGGGTTGGCGGTCTTCCAGCCTCTTCACGACATGACTCAGTCAACTGGTCCTCAAGTGGGCTGAACTCAGATGTAAAAGCGTGTGATTGTTAAAAATACGGGTATTATAAATGCGAGGGTGTTTTTTTCTGTTAATTTGATAGATTGGAGGGTTATCTTTGTACGTTTGATCTTAACGAAATGCAAACTGACAAATAACACTCTCACTTTAGTTGACGTATTTTCATTACTGCTTCTCTGTAGCCACTGAAACTGAACGTAGTGCTGGCAAAATGTTTACCAATTCACATTCAAATTTCTTCTCTATTCTGAATTCCCTAATTGTTAATGACTTTGGAAAGTAAACGCTGAATAAATATATTCTAAGCATACTTTATGCATGTATAAGACACTGGATGTTAAAATAACAACATACCACTACGCTTGTTATCCCAGAAGAGTAAGACACAAGTGTTTCTAATAGTACATCACATTTCATAAGTTATGTTTAATATTTCATAGACTCAGTGGCTACTGAGAAGTTCCTGACGGGAAAATCCAGAACAATTTGCCTGTTCCGGGTATGGAATATCCGGGGAATCCTCAGGCTCAGCAGTCGCTTTCGGGACTACTAGACCACAACCAGGCGTAGGCGGTCAGAGTCTGATTTTACTGAAAGTAAAACCACATTTAGAATAAAATAGAATAGAATACTCTTTATTATGTACACCATAAAAATATAAATACAAACATTTTAAACACTTTACAAGGGGTGACACAATGGGCGGTCTTATCGCTAAAAGCGATCTTTTAAATACAACGTTTGGATGGATTTAAAGGGCAAGGAGAGACACTACTGCAGGTAGCCTGTGGTGTACCATTTACGTATTTACAATAAATAAATACATACATATACACACTTATGACACATTACACTTATGTTTATTTATTATATTTACAAAGTTGCATTTGTTTGATGCATTTTGCGGTATTTATATGCGATTGAGGGTTGATTCAGAGCCTGCCAGTGCTGCGGGACTGTTCGAAAGAGATACCGGATTAAAAAGAGCGAGGAAGGAACATGGGTTGGTTTTTGTCAGTAAAAGTCTGACACTCCTTTTTTTTTGGATGGGAATATTCAAATAACTTCTCTCACTCTGGGTGGAGCGGGAGGGAGTGTCAGACTTTTATCGACTAAACCCATCCATGTTCCTTCCTCGCCCTTTATCTCACGGTATCTCTTTCAAACAGTCCCGCAGCCCCGGAGTGCGACACTCCCTTCCGCTCCATGCAGACCGGGAGGGGTCATTTCATGATTTTCCATTTTTTTTAAAACGACTAATTTGTACCTATCGTGCTACTTTATTAGAGCAAGTCTATATAAAACTGTAATACTCGTATTAGGTCTTTATATTTAGCTGATTTATTTTGGAAAGTCAACACCCGAAGACAATCGATCTACCTCAAGAAAATGATATACCCTTGTTTGAAGGGTTGCGTGTTGAAAAGGTCAAATGGCTCCGTGTGAAATTCTTATATTTAAACTTAGTTGGTGGTTAGCATATTATAAACATAACATTAGTAAAATAAGACAGAGGTGTATCAATCATACTCTCACAGTGTGGCAAATACCCATCCAGTTATTCTGGAAGCCGACCCCGGCACATAGTTGGGAAAAGGCTAGACAGATGATGGCCTTTCTCCATGACTTGCAGCTCTATCGATCAAGGGCTGATATACAGGGTGGTGATGACAATACGACAATAAATTAAACTACGCATACCTCAAGACGTTCCTAACAACCAAAAAAGAAAATCGTTTGAAAATATCAAGTAGTTTAGTCACAGGAAATTATTTTTCACCTTCAACATTTGCTACATGATGTATCTGATTTTAAGGAAGCACTAACAGGTTAACGACCCCTTGCCAACTTGCTATTTAAAAACTTTCGCTAAATTCGATTTACTGCAAATTAAACCTTAAACCAGGCCAATAAGAGTCATAAAGAGTATCCTTAGAGTTAGATTTTGTCTGTTATTTTTTTTTTAATTTCGGTTTTGGGTTTTTTTAAATGTGTAGAATTATTCCTATGAACTAGTATTACGCGTGTTTTCATTTATTGTCGTATTGTCTTCTCCACTCTGTAGATCACAGGTTGTTTCTCTTGTTCAGCTCTTTCTGTCATCTTCTACGACGTCTGCCGCGTCTCCTCCTGGCTGTAAACCTTCAACATACATCATCATCATTCTTCTGCCCTCAGCTCAATTAATTCAGGCGTTACCCGTGGTCCTGGTGGGTCGACCCATTACCGGGTCCATGGGTATTTTAATTACCCGTGGTTGCATGTCATTATCAGGGATTTTTTCCTGGACTTTTGAATTCAGTGCAGCATGTTTTCTGCTTCCATACTTCCCTTTCATTTTCGAAAATAGGTAGGTAGTACGTAAAGAATGTAATCCTTTGATTTTAGTTATTTTATCTGTGGAGCATACTTTACGGTAAAATGTAACACTGGCTGTCATATAAAAGATTATTGAAAAAGCTTATTGAAAACCATGTGAATATTATTGATTTTTATAAAGATTATTCTAAACCAAACTATTGCTGCCAAAGTATTGCAGTCTTCAAAAGAAGAGTAAAAGAACACTATCTGTCCAATTCGCCATAGTTGCATAGGTGTTTTTTTTATTTTTTATATATTATACTGTAGTTTATAGTTGTGTTATATATTTTTGTCTTGAATGTATGTAAGTATATTCTTAGGTTTTTCGTTTGTTATATCTAAATTGGCTTTAAGTTTGTATGTATTCTATTTTCTATTCCTTTCTTCTTTTCTGTGTACATAAGTTGTTAAATAAATAAATACATTATTTAAAATAGGTATTGGCAATTTAAATAATAACTTTAATTTTAGTGTCGTTTTTTTTTAAGGTAAGACAGTCTAATTTATGTGTAAAATAGAATAGCAATAATTGTATGAGTAATTCTAAAATAAACTTTGTTTTTTTCAGAGCAATACTTATTGTTTATTTACAACTCCTAAAACTACTATAAATTGTCTTTTACGTATATAATTAAAAACCCCAGTTTAATTACATATCTACTGAACTTTATATTATTTGTTATCAAACTTGTACATACAGTAATGAAAACCGCCATAAAATTCTATTAAGTACCCCGTTTCAACTTAGGTCATCATTTCTTTTGTTCAACAACTATTTTAATTTCTCGCTGAGTGCCATTTTACTGAGCATTTGAGCAGTGAATAGGAGGAGTGGTTTGAAAGTGAACTGATAACTTAACTACTTTCTGTTCAATGGGAATAGTTTTAAATATTTTATAAAGGTTACCTGAAAGTTGTTTATCTGTTTCTTGATCAGGAGACTAATTCTGCTATTTTAATAAATTCGCCACTCCCACATGATTCCATTCCCATCCCATTGTTATTTTGTTTAAAGTTCGTAATCTGCTAAATTCACAATGGTCGATCATTGGTCGGTCAATGGTCTCGTAATAAAATTATGTTGTAATGACATTGTCGTATTGTCATTGTTATAAAACCCTTAGCACAAATGTTTTTCGAAATCTACTACTAAATGCGAACATTTACATGCCAGATTTTGTTTATAATGTATTTTTACACATTTGTCAATATGTACGAGATTACCATTCCATGACATTTCTTTTAATGGAGTGTCAGTGGTTGTCCATTGGAAAGTCACAATGGCGCCATTACATAAGTAGATTACCAAACTTGTCAAAACTTGACAAAACTTGACCATTATGATCGACTATTCTGACATTATTGTAAAAGCAGACTTGACGCCCTGGTCTAGAAACGATGAAGAAACCCCCATGTAGAACATAAACGAGGAGCTCCCTTTTTATTTGGTCCCAAACCACTGTAACTCCTGAAAGCCAGAATCAGCAGTGTTGACCACCAGAAAAACGCCGAGACAATGAAGCTCGACGAAGTATCAGAGAAACAATTTAAGCTTCTTAGATCCCACAACGAAATTAATCAGAAAATTATAGTGAAAATCTACATAATTACAGTGTATAGCTGTGACATCTATATCAAACCGCACTGGAACATGGGCCGTTCCTCTCACAGATATTTTGTTAATTTGAGGGTTTTTTACCACCTCGTATGGCCCTGACACAACCAGAAGGTGTCACGGCAGACCTCATAAAAGATGGCGGAATTAGTTGAACAAGACCAGCGACTATTGACCTAAATTGGCCCTGGATCGAAACAAGTGGAAGAAATGGGCAGAGACCTTTGCCCAGCTGTGGGATGACGCAGGCTAACTGTATCAGTATGAATGGGTTAGTATACCTAATGTTCCTTAGGTCTGCTGTTTTTTTTGTAGTAGGGCATCTCGCAGTTCAGTCTGTGGATGCCTTGAATTTAAGGCCTCCACCCAGGGCGAAAATGACTATAAACTAAGCGACAGCGCTCTAAGGGCACCCCCTGTGGGGTACGGACCGGACTGTTTTATTACTACAGGGTCAGCATCACGGGCTGGCTCGAGCAAGGTTCGGGGAGGGATTGAACGGGGATTACGCGCCGGACCTCTGCGGCGAGGTCGGATTGTTTTCGGTCTGTATTTGTACATTCTACGAACTGTACTGGTATCTTTCCTACTCTCTTGCAAGATAGTGATCGGATCGTCGGGGGTGACTAGGGTGTGACGTGGACGTTGGACTGAGCTAATACGCGATGGGTCGTACCGGGCGATGCGATTAGAGGGTTCCTATGCTTGATACCAGTGTCAAAGTAACGCTTGGAAAGGCGTTTCATGAACTGCTTAACGGTAGGGATTCTAAGGTTTACGTGTAGACTATCATTACGGACGTAAGGGGGGACGCCGGTGATCTTACGGAGGAATCGGTTCTGTTAGGTCTGCTGTGTGGTTCTGTGAGAACTTCAAATCTAAATCCGCAGTGTGAGTTTCTTGATTGGCATTCTGAAAACTCGGTTGATAATGCGAATTTACACTAGCGCCACCCTTGCGAGCGTGTCAGCAAGTTGAACTAAATTGACAGAGAGATTTTGACAGATAAAGTATGAGATGACGTAAGAAATGGGATTCTGTAAGGCAATTCCCCAATCACTTCCCGTGACTGGGTGATGCTTAGGTACAGAATGCAAAATCAAGGTCATTTTGAACCTTATATGAAGTGAGAGTGAATAGCGATGTGAGATGCGAGTTGTTGTTTGAATTTTACAGAATCGACCGGCTGTTCCAATTTTGGCTGTATGATTTCAACCAAATACGAGTAACTATCAATATCAGAATCCAACATCTCTGCGCTCACAAACGCTAACAAAACTCAATTATTCCCTTCTGAAATCTTAATTTTCTAATTCAAACAAAGATTTTAATTTCGCCAGACTTCCCACTGAACTACATTCATAATATTAGGTTTATGATTTATGAGCCAATCGGAATTTCCAATTACTTTGCTCGCCATTGAAGTCTGTGAGGAGATGTAGTCGCAGCTGCATGTGGAGGCAGTAGAGGCTAGGCATTTAGATTGTTATAGCCTTAGTAAAAGGATTCCGCTGACGCTCTTGGAGTACGTAACCCTTAAAAAAATAACGTAAACTTCAGTGCAAAAAAATGACAAGCATACAAAGATGCAACCGACCTTACAATTCCCATTTAAACATCTCCCCTCCTATAAATCACTGTCATAGACAGAATTCACTGTATCGACTATTAGGATAATTAGGAGACAACTGTTAAGAGTTTGGAGAAAACTATCAGTCTTCTAAATTGTAGCTAGACTCGAATAAATGAGAATAGGGATGGCAAAAATATTGGGTGATTTAGAAAATTCAACGGATCTAATCACAATATTATGGTTGCGGAAATCCGCTAGAAGCGCGTCGCACGGGACCGGTCAATGTGGCGACACTTGGGGGAGGCCTGTGTCCAGCAGTGGACGTCTTTCGGCTGAAATGATGATGATGATGAATTACATGGCGTGGCGTCATTTCAATAAATTAATCAAAATCATGGATGAAAATGTAGGTAAAACTTGGCTGCCGGATTGAATTAAGTCTTACTAAAGAAAAGAAAGAAAGAAAAAGCATTTATTAGCCCGCACAGGACAAAACACATCAAAATTTTCAGTTTGTACTAGGTGGAGGGTTTATAATGATGCACAGGTGCATAAAAATAACATCACGCTTGCAATCTCCTAAGGGAAGCAACAGAGGGTTAGCATTATCTGTACCTCTTCAACCAACCCCACAGCTGGTGAAATGTAGGTTTTCTTTACGTGGTACCTACCCCTACATTATCTTCAACAGTTAGGTTCGGCTTTTCCATTCAGACTTTCACTACAGTACCTAACACCATGCGGCTGTGAGATTCAAAATATACAGGGTGAAAACCACCTCATCACAAAGCCGTTAACCAAGCATTCTATACATCAAACTAAGTAACTTTACGCAAAAAATATTGCTGGGAAACAACTTTTTTTTTTTTGAGGTTATAAATAATGTTTTGTGGTAGAACTCAATGTAACGCACTTAAAACATTGTGCTGGATGGATGAATATAATAGTACGGGGGTCATGGAGGTGTTACAAGTAATAATCTTGCAAAAAAACTTGTATTAAAAAAAAAAGTTGTCAAAAAGTTGTAACTTTGACCCCCCATATCTCCGTAACTAGAAGGCTCCCAGGTATGGTGTAGAACAAAAAAAATATCGCAATGATGGGGAAAACAAGTGCCTTTCAGCTTCGTGAAGACGTGTTTTACACCCTTTAGATATTCTGTATAATCAATCGAAATAAATGCACACTATTTTAAGAACATGTTTGATTTACAAATTATTTGGGTATTGCTTTTACTGTGAACTACGCATGCTCCGCCGACCCCTTAATTGGATTAAATATGTATTAGAAATAATATGCTTTTGTAAAACTTGTATTTTGCATTTAATAAACTCTCTTCCTTCTCCTTGCCAACAAAGTAATAAGCAGTCGTAATTAAAAACTTTGAAACGTTTCTCAAAGCTCCGAACAAATACTTAGTTACTTTGCAACGTTGAGTCTTGCATTTACAAAAGACTGCATTTAATATCCACACTCGAGAAATAACTTCGAAACTTAATTACCATAATAAGGTACACGAGCTTAGTAGAAAAGCAAAATAAACGTACAAAGCATAACGAATTAGTGAATCCTCAACCAACTTACTACAAAACATAAGGTTTTCCTGCATTTAAAAACACAGGTGAAATAAAAAGGAACTTAGTTCCGCTGAAGAACATTAAGGGGCGCTACACACTTATTTGGCTCGGCACGTATCAGCAGGATTAGGGTCGTAGCACACGTATCACACGTAACTTTTATTAGTAACTAGCTGATGCTAGCGGCTTTGCCCGCGTACAAATTATACAACGAGTTACAGAAAGAGTATAGTCATATGGAAGGGTGTGCTACATACCATCAAACTGAACAACTTTCTCAATGGGACCACTATCGTAACCGTAAATAAATAATCAGCTGTTTCATACATTTTTGGTCGAGTAGGAATTGCAATTTTGTATATGAGGCCGTTGATTATTTTTTTGCGATTAGGATGGTGGTCCCATAGAGAAAGTTGTTCAGTTCGGTCTTTAGCACAGCCTTCCGTATGCCGTTACTCTTTCTGTTACACGTTGTAGTATTGGAATATAATGGACATGTAATCACTCAACAAGGAAAAAAGGCGGGTGGCGAACTGAGAATTTTAAAAGTATCGTATCTTCGTCAATTTTGGTTTACCTAACAAAAGAAAAAATACGCTGCAAATATATTTTTTTAATCTAACCGATGGACTAATTTAATGGATTTTTTCATGTATCTTATTGCCTATTGTATGTTATGTTCAACTAGCTTCTGCCCGCCACTTCGTTCGCTAAGTTTTGATTTCGCCTGCTCAACGGAAGCTTTCTTCCCGCTTGCAACGTTTATTATTGCTGCTCCGCTCCTATTGGTCATAGCGTGATGTTATATATAGCCTACAGCTTCCCTCGAACTATCCAACGCAAAAATATTTTTTCATATCGAGCCGGTAGTTCCTAAGACTAGCGCGTTCAGCCAAACAAACAATCTCTTCTGGTTTATAATATTAGTATGGATTTTGCCGAGTTTTTGCGGAGCTTGTGTGAAACACCCTGGTTTCTTCCAACTTGTGGTCCGTTGGAACCCCGCCAATATAATTAAAGCAGTTCACTTGAAATTAAAAGATAAGTGAATTTTGTAGTAGCAACAGTGCGAGTAGAGACTCCAAACAAAAAGAAAAAAACATTACCCGGCTTTCCTACCGCGTAGTCGGGTAAAAATATGTAATGTATTATTTCGTTTGTTTCTTCACGAATTCTTTTGTTTAATATTTCTTTTGTGTTGAGCTGATTAAGGGGATAAATGAAAGAGGTTGAAGAAAACAGAAGATTTGTCTTCAGTAGTTTCTTAGGAAATCTTTTTGACGCGCTTGCAGTGGAAATTCATTACTATTGTTAGTGTGTTAAGTTCATTTTAACAACATCACGAGGGTTAGGAATTGTAAAAGACGTGGAAATTATGGTTTTCCCTACTCCTCCGCTATACTTTTCTGATTTATTTCGTTGGGGAATCCAAGCTGGAACTTCGTCGAGCTTCATTATCTCGGCGCTTTTGCTGGTGGTCACCACTGTTGATTCTGGCTTTCAGAAGTTACAGTGGTTCGGGAATAGTGTGGCAGGCTTGTCCCCTAAAAAAGGTAAGGAATTTCCGAAAATCTTTTGGATTGCGTTTGTAATCGTGTCATTCAAATAGGGGTTCTGACTTGTAATCAAAAAGCTTCGACTTCCTTTGTTTGCGTCCGTCTTAATAATTAAGTCATAAGTCTTCCAACAACAGTCCGTAAATAAAAGAAAACCTCTTTTAAATGTTAAAATTGTCAGTCTTTATCATAAACATAGACATTTAAAAGAACTTTTAAACCCACTTAAGCTCGTTGTTATATTTCAAAGTAGCAATTCAGCTTTACTTAACTCTTTCAGAGATCTTTAGTGTGATTTTATGCATGTTAGCACTTCGAGGCGGTTTTTCATTGTGTAATATTTCTTTCTATATTTTTAAATGTTCTTTTTTTGTAGCAGAAGCTTACGAACTTCTACGTGATGACATTTTATGGGTCATTCTCAAAGTTAAGTCGCGTTTACCTAGGTCAATCTATTTAGGGTGTAAAACACCTCTTCACGAAGCCGAAAGGCACTTGTTCTCCCCATCATTGCGATCATTTATTTGTTCTACACCATACCTAGGAACCTGGGAAACAACTTATTGACAAGATTTTTTTAAATACAAGTTTTTTTTGTTAGATTTTGACTATTATTGTCAACTTATTGACAAGATTTTTTTAAATACAAGTTTTTTTTGTTAGATTTTGACTATTATTGTCAACTTATTGACAAGATTTTTTTAAATACAAGTTTTTTTTGTTAGATTTTGGCTATTATTGAACCGTTTTGTGTGTGTATGTACTAACACTAGTTTTTAAGGCCATTGTTACTGACACTATGGGCGTAGCCCGAAATAAACGTTATTATTATTATTATTATCACCTCCACGACCCCCGTACTAAACAATCCATTCATCAGCACAATGTTTTAAGTGTGATACATTGAGTTCTACCACAAAACGTGATTTATAACCTCAAAAAAAAAAGTTTTTCCCAGCAATAATTTTTACGTAAAGTTACTTAGTTTGATGTACAGAATGCTTGGTTAACGGCTTTGTAATGAAGTGGTTTACACCCTGTAGATACTAAAAAAGAACGTAAGCCCGTTGGTCCCGGCTGTCATTTGTAGATCTTTGACAGTTGTTTCTGGTACCTATTCAGTGGCTCGAAAGTGTCTTTATTGGCATTTTAAATTAGTGGTAATGTGAAGCCGTATTAGAAAATTGATGGTAGTAGAGAGAATATTAATATTCAAATCATTACTTATCACTGGGTGATAAACAGTGAAGTCATGAAATCGGCAATACCAGAAAACTGAAACGTTTAGACATTTCCGTTCTGTTCTCATCTTTGCGTAGGTAAGGAAGAAAAATACAAACCGGCCAAGAGCGTGTCGGGCCACGCTCAGTGAAGGGTTCCGTAGTTTCCCGTCCATCACAATAAGTGTTCAATCCAATCCGATTTTATTACTTCTTTTTTTGTTTGAAAAAAAGATACGTTCAGTATAAATATGTAAACGAAGTTAAAAAAATGCTTGCATATACGATTATCCTACAAACTTAGTCCAGAAATTATTTTGTACAACTTTTTGTCTTTTTTGTACAAAACTTGTTTCCATCCAAGTTCAAAATGATTTTCCTAGAAAGTCCTTCTAATTTTCAGATTATTTTCATATTTTCTAAACCTATGGTTCAAAAGTTAGAGGGATGGGAGGTTCAAAAGTTACACATTGTTTTTTTTTACTTTTGGAGCGATTATTTCCGAAATTATTGACATTATCAAAAAATGATTTTAGTAAACCCCTATTCATTTTTAAATACCTTTTCAACATTATACCACATGTTAGGGTTGCAATAAAAAAAAACACGTCCCACTTTACATATAGGGGGGCTACCCTATTAAAACATTTTATTCCAATTATTATTTTACCACTTTGTCGGCGTGATTGATACACATATTGGTACCCAATTTCAGCTTTCTGGTGCTAACGGTCACAGAGATTAAACGAGGACGGACGGACAGACAGACATGGCGAAACTATAGGGGTTCCTAGTTGACTACGGAACCCTAAAAAGACATCTCTCTCTCTTTTGTTAAGAGCTCTACTTGTACCATGCGAGTTCCTTTCTGTTTAATACTTATCATCATCTGCCTAACCTTTTCCTATCATAGTCAGCATCGGCTTCCAGTCTAACCGGGTGCAGCTAAGTACCAGTATTTTACATGGAGCGACCGCCTATCTGACCTCCATAGCCCAGTAAAAATCTTTTCCTAAACTGAACTACCCTATCTTAATTAGCTCGAACAACCAAAAACTAATCGGTTTACCAAACACGCAAACAAAATAATTACAATGAAAGTTTATTTCGTTTAACTTTTAACCCTTCGTGCGCTCACCCCTCAGCTGACCATGAAAGCCCATAACTATCAGACGTGTTAAGGTCAAACTGTGACCTTTACTCAAACCTCAAGGTCATAAACAAACCCTTAGCAATGGTAATACTTCTCGTTTTATCGTGGCATAACTTTTTTTCATTAGAATTTATTCGAACGAAAATTTTCGATAAAGCTTGCTTGAAGTTTGTGACGAATGTTTTGTTACAAATGTTTCAAACTCAAACTCAAAGTCAGTCTTATTTATTTGCTACACCAACAGCACTGCAGTACTAGATTAGACTTTGAATTATGTACCTATGTATTATAAAAGTTTTTCTATATAAGCGTTTTTATGTGCAACAAATTAAGGGTGTAAAAAACCCTTAACGAAAACGATAGGCACTTGTTTTCTTCGTCATTGCGATCATTTTTTGCTTTACACCATACCTGGCAACCTTCTATTTACGGAGATATTGGGGTCCAAGTTAGAACTTTTTTTTATACATGTTTTAAATGTGATTTATACTATACTTATAGAAGATTTACACTTTGAACACCTCCACGACCCCTGTACTATTCAATCCATCCATCAGCACAATGTTTTGAGTGCGTTACATTGAGTTCTACCACAAAAGATAATTTTCCACCCAAAAAAAAACATATCCATCACATATCTATTTTTTTTTGCGCAAAGTTAATTAGTATTATAACTTCGTGATGAGTCAGTTAACACCCTGTATATAAACTCAACTATATATAGACACAATTTGATGTGTATTCAATAAGTTGAATCAGACTGATAAAGAAACAGCATATCAGTCAAAAACTTCAAGAGACGAAATCATCTAGAATGAAATTCAAGGGAAAATTAAAATTACCTAAATAAGAAATTGTAAGTATCTGAGGGATTTTATGTTTTCTCTTTATAATTAAACAGAGATAACACCAAGATAGATAGTATCGCTTAAAATAAATGACTCCAACCCTTAGCAAACCGGGTAATAAAAGATTGGAGAAGAAAAACAAAAGAATCTCTCAGTTATTTTCTGTCAGACAGACACGGTTAGAAAGTCGATCTACCCTTCAATAGAAGAAAAACAAATAATACGAGTTGTAAAAGTGAGTGACAGTCAACTGAACGTGAAACTACGTCGTTGGGGCAAGGGACGGCCTTGGTCCGAGCTTACGCCACAGTGTGAAGAAAACCAGTAAATCAACGAGGCCGTTTTTGTGAAATCAACGCGGATTTGTGAAATAAAGTTTTTGCTACGGGCTTTCGTCGACGAGAGACAAGACTGACTTACTATTGTTCTATTAGTGCGAGTGAGACAAACTATTTATTCTCTTTAGAAATAGTCTGTCTTAAGACAGTCTTGTCTCTAGTCAGCGAAAGGCCTTTGATGTACAACACACCCCTACTAAACATAAATTAAAACGTTACTTTTTATTTGTAAGACATATTTCATGCTAATACAGAATCTTGAATAGTCACTAGTGAACTTGTGATCTGAATGCTAAGAACTCGTGTACAAGCTTTGCATGTGTGTGTGAGCCGATTTCGAGGATTTGCTTGTAGTTGAAATACTGCATGTTGACTGTGCTTGCGGGTCACATTTGTTTTCCACCGGGTGGGAGAGAATTCGATTACAATTTAGAATTTCGATTTAGAATTCAATTTTTATTTTATTTGATTTTCATTTGTTTTCATTTCTGTATCTTCAATTTTTGTATAGTTGTAAAAAGCTGGACTTTTCCCAGATTAGGCAACGTTTTTTCACTGGAATTTTTTTCAGAACCTGCCCGTAGTAATAGCTTCAATAGTGCTATTACGGAAGAATTTTAACTGGTGGAATTAGAAATATACAGGTTTTAAACTACCTCATCACAAAGCCGTTAACCAAGCATTCTGTACATAAAACTAAGTAACTTTACGCAAAAATTATAGCTGGGAAACAACTTTTTTTTTTGAGGTTATAAATCATGTTTTGTGGTAGAACTCAATGTAACGCACTTAAAATATTGTGCTGATGGTTGGATTTAATAGTAGGGGGGTCTTGGAGGTGTTATAAGTCAAAATCATACAAATAAAACTTGAATTAAAAAAAAAACTTGTCAAAAAGTTGTAACTTTGACCCCCATATCTCCGTAACTAAAAGGTTCCCGAAGGTATGGTGTAGAACAAAAAAATGATCGGAATGATGGGGAGAATAAGTGCATTTCGGCGTTTTTAAGAGGTGTTTACACCCTATAAACTATAGACCATGCAGAAGCTTTCGAAAAAGGTAAAAAAAACATAAAAAAAATAGTATGAAGAAACGTATTTTAAAAGGAAAAAAATATAACAAAAATGAAAGGAAAAATACTTAAAAAAATATATTTTTTTCCTTTCAGTTTTGTTATATTCTCTTGCAGGAAAAAAAACATCTTACTACAAGATTTTGCGTTTTCACAAATTATAGGCACTGGTTTATTAGACTTACCCTCTGGTTAAAACTACGGAGAGTGTTTTTAGAAGCTGTGACGTGTGGAAGTGTCAGTGTATCAGCATGTGTTCTGGATTAACAGTTCTGTAAAGCTGGATGGCTTAGAAGGTTTATAAGGGATTGTGTCAACAGAGTGGCCAAAGCCCTTGGATGGATGTAGGTGACGTGGGGATTATCTCAATATCTCATCAGGACTGTTAATTGAGTAGCAAGCTTAAGCTGTGTGTTAAAGGGAATGTTACATGCCTTCCTGTAAGTTTTAAGTAAACTCGAGATACGTTATTTGGACGAATTGGTATAGGTAATAAATTAAAATGAAAACGCGTGCTTTTCAATATAAAGTGTAAGCAGACTCATCATGAAACCGTCGACCAAGGATTCTGTACAACATACTAAGTAAATTGTTGCAGTGAAACGCCATTTTTAGGTGAAAAATCACGTTTTAGGGTAATGTGCGGCGCGGCGACTTCTCGCGTCCGGCTCTGGTTCAATCCATGGTCCGGAGCGAGACGGAATGGGAAGCCGTCGCCTCCTTCTGCGAAGCAGTCATGCTAGCGAAGGAGGTGGCGGAACGAGAGAGGGAGAGAGTCTCTCTTCCCGGCCGCCGCGGGAGACGCACCGGGCGTCGGGGGCCACGTGGTGGCTACCGGCCACCGTAGATGCGGGCCTGTGGACGGTTGGCTATGGGCTAGCTAGCCTTCCGTCCGTCTAACGACGACAGGCCGTGTCGACGGCGCGTTTGTGTTCCACGCGCACCTCAAAGAGCTGTCAGCATAAGGGGAGGGGCCCGCAAGGGCCGAAGCCTGCCGGGGTTGCGGGCCTGTTCGAAAGAGATACCGCGGCCCCGGAACATAAAGGGCGAGGAAGGTACATAGATGGGTTTTAGTCAGTAAGAGTCTGATACTCCCTCCCACTCTGCCCAGAGTGGGAGAAGTCATTTGATGATTTCCCATCCTAAAAAAAAAGGGTAAAAAACTGGTACTGGTACTGGCTTGAATATTAGTATGGGGGTCGTGGAGGTGTTTAAAAATCTTACATTAAAACTTGTGGAAAGGTTGGTTGGCCTCCGATATCTCCGTGACTTCGATCATTTTGATGAAATTATCGAATGATCGATGAGAAACGGTGATGAAAATGATCGCAAAAAACGGGGAGAACTAGTGCCTTTCAGCTTCACAAAGACTCTTTTTACACCCTATACACATTTTGCTTCGAAGGAAATATATATTTGATAGATATTATGTATAATTGATTGGAAACGATCATGATATGTGTTTTCGATAACCACAAATAGAAATCAAAACTATTGATGTAGAGATTAATAGTATTGTTTTACATTAAAACTTCAATGTACTTAAATACCGAAATCCTTTGTTTCTAAAATAATCAACAAACAATATTAACCGCCGAATTAATCAAGAATCCCTATTTAAACCCGGTAATCCTGCAAAATGAAGTCGCTGTCAAATCGTGGCCTAATTGACCCCTGTCGTTTAACTTCGACGGTAATTACCCTAAACTGCGGCAATAATTACCCCTTCATTTTCAGAAGTTACCCTAGACGGTCAGAACTACAGAAAAAGGAGATTATTTTTACTGTTAAGTTAAACCAGCTGAGGGTCCTTCATCAGATACTTCAGACCTTCGATTTTGACATCAAATGAAGCGGCCCACAAAGTTGAATATTTTTTATGTTTTCTAATCAGGGTCACCATGTACTCAAGATCTTCGATTATCCTAGTTTTTTATAGTTTTTACTTTATGTGGCCATTAAATCCTAACTCTGTACCAATTTCAGCTCTCTGAGTTTATGGGAAGTACTAGTTCTATTCTGATGATCATGAGTGAGTGAGTGAGTGAGTAAGTGTCATAAATGCGAAACTTTGCTTTCGCTTAACTTCGGAACTAAATGACCTGCAGACTTGAAATTTTGTATTTTAAGTATGTGATTATAGCTTACTGGATGACGAAAATTTCTGCGTTCTGGTCTTATCCAGAGGTTCTCAAATAGGGGCCTGAAAATGCGGCGAAATGGTTCCAGTAAAGGATGGTACGGCAGTGTTGGCTTCGCGCTCGACTTGGCGGGGGCACTGCCGTGCCCCCCGACTTACGGCCGTTTTCTGTAACTTACTTACGTATAACCGTTTGTTAGTATGTCTGTCTTCTTCCGTAGCCATCGGTGTTTCTATAAACAAAGAATATCCAAACTGTAACACCTACCTGTCACTTGATTCATATAAAAATTTAAGAAAGCTTCTCTGTGACGTTTAGTCTCTAACCGGTCAATAAGCAAAATGCAAGACAGAGATAGCAACCTACTGAAACTTTCTAGTATGTTATTGAAAATGGACGCTAATTAGCAATAAAAACAGATTATTTACAAGTTTCAATGCAGTTTTAATATGAATTATTTTTACATGCTGTGGATCCAGCCAATTTATCAAAGGAAGCATTATAACACTCAAAAGTCCGTGTCGAATGGAAATTAGGCCATTCTGTTACATTAATTTATTTGCCTCCGGAAATAGCCAAACAGCAACTAGTGCGATAACTTCAGCTCGTTCGATTCCATTTATTCGTTTTTTCCGGTTTTCGGTTCCCGGTTCTTCCCAAGACACTTATTACTCGCGGACGGTAGTTTACGATTGGGACCATGTGCTTACCCATACCGCAGCGACAGGGTTAAGATATTTTGATAAAAGTATTAGAAAATTTTATCGTTTTACTCTTGGGAGAGAAAGGTTTAAGCGTTTTGCAGTACATAATTATGTTCATTAGTAGGATTTTAATGCAACTGTATACTTTTACGAGTAGAAATTTAGCTTTTACATGATGAGGTACAATTATTTACAAGGCTTCCATACAAATCGACTAAGATAATATTAAGAAGACAATCTAAAGTAATTGTATTGTTACGTGGATCGCTTTTATAAAGACAAAGCTCCATTGTCTTCTGTGCTTGCAATGATCAATACTTTATCATCTTCATTCTTTTGCTCTTATCCCAATTTATTTAAGTCAACGCATTATAGTTTTATCTTCCATACCTCTTTATTAGTAGTATCAGTAGGCACCCTCTTTCTGGCCAATCATATTTCACATAGTACATCCATCGGTCCTTTGGTCTACCCCTACTCTAACAGCCGTCCACATTCCAAACCAATGTTGTCGATTCTGTTGGGCTAACTAATTTAGGCTATTGCTATCTGTTACTAAAAGGCAGTGCGAGAAAAGGAAGGCGATAGCTAAGAACTAAGTTAGAAATGTCAAACTAGTTTAAGCCTTCTTCACTGTGTTTTTAGTCAACATGTTTTTACGTGTACCCTTCATTTGTATGGAAATATAAGTTCCAATTAAATTTGACAGCAGTAAAATTACGTCCATGTCTTTCTCGTTTTATTAGAGAGAATAAGATATCATCAGCTTAAATTAAGTTTAGTTTGTCTACAACAGGATCGACCCAAATACGTACCAAAATTGCGTTATACCTTTCAGCCAATAAGTAATTTGACACCAAACAGCTAGTTACATTAACCCTTCAACAAACCACAACAAACCGTTACCCTTCTTACTCTGCCCTTGACCTTCAACTTACCCCGTCACTAAGTAAGTCTTTACCCCGCGTTACTAAGCGTAGCGTCTGCGTGACTACCCGCCATTTATTGCTCAAACAAACTCGTTGTTTACACGACTATTGCATGTCAGGGATGGCCAGACATGGTGACATGGGTAATGTGGCCACGTATGTATGTCGATGGTGGTGATAAAGTATGGGAATGTGTGAGAGAAATGTGAGTTCAAGTGTGAATATGTTTTTTTTGCGGTTGTTTGTTTTTCAGGGTTCAATACTTACCTGAAAAAGAAAAACCAGAACCCTTTTAGGATTGCTGTATATGTGACGAGACTACACTAGTTTTTCTAATCATCGAGGACAATGCAACAAATAAGCATAATTTAATAGTCAAACGAACTTACCTATGAGTGAAGTTTGATGGTAATAATGCTTTTTGTTGCATTGTCTGAAGATGATTAGTGATGTCGTAGAGTAAAGCCAAGACTACTGTCCAAATGTATGTCTGTCTGTCAAGACCCTTTATCTCGGGAACGCGTGGAGGTATCGAATTGAAAAATCAACCTTCTTAGTTAATTTAATAGAAAGATACGGCCATTTATGTCGCAAAAAATGTATTATTCAAATTGAAAAATTCTCTTTGTGTTGGATAGTTCATTTATCGAGGAAGGCTAAAGGCTATAAAACATCTTGCTACGACCATTTTTAGCGGAGCAGGAATGAAAAATGTTGCAAAAACGGGGATATTTTTTCCTTTCGTTTTTCCCTCCTATGTGACGCAGACGAAGTTGCGTGGGTAAGATAAAATACAGGCTAATAACTCACCCGACACTTCTACCTACCCCGTTTAAAGCACAGGAATCAAACATCTCTCAAATATGTCACCTCAAGGGTAACACAAGCATGACATATACCTACCCATTATACTACCCCACCTTTCGTGCCTAATCAACACCATCGCATCTGAAAGCGACCCTCGGATCGAAGGTCACTAATTGGGTCAAGGTCATCACGTCCCCCCTGTGACCTCCACTCAAGGCCAATGATGTTATCTACGATGGTTTAAACAATTTGCTCTTCAACTTTTTGTTGGCGCGGGTTTAAATTCGAACGGTTGTGTGATGTTTTTCTTTCATTTCGGCGTTTGTTTTCGTTCTTTAATTCTTTATTACATCCGTGAGTTTATCTTTATTTATTCGAGGTTGGCTTGAAATTTTTCATTTATATCTGTTGCTGTTTGGCACGACTTATAACTCAAGCAGAAGTGTGTGATGAAAGACTAAACTAATAGATACATTTGCACGTCTTGTCGCCAGTCGAGTCGCAAGTTGCAACGGCTTAGGCGCGGGACAAACACGAGCGGCGTATGGGCGAGGAAGTGGCGAAGAAGTGGCGCCATTTCCTCGCCCCCCGCGCACCCGCATCTGCGCCAGCGCCGCGCCACCGCCATACGCTTCTTCTGTATGCCCCGCGCCTTAGGTCATGAGAGAGGCTTCGACTATCAATGATTACTTTCCCCGTATCCATTTACAAATCGTGACAATCAATCAATCTTTTCATTGCTTACCAATTCTCCAGTTGCCATCAGACTGTACTTAAAACTTTTCCAGTAACAT
Organism: Xestia c-nigrum; assembly: GCA_916618015.1. Classification (NCBI taxonomy): domain Eukaryota; kingdom Metazoa; phylum Arthropoda; class Insecta; order Lepidoptera; family Noctuidae; genus Xestia; species Xestia c-nigrum. Next base: position 22,192,325 of record OU745263.1, read on the forward strand.
TTATATCCAAGCTTACACGTCGAGAAGTTCTCGCGGTAGCTTAGATTTCATCGATTGCCGTAATGTGATTCGGGAGTACCTACGTTACTTTTCTTCCATTTCACTTCCTCCCCAGAACGTCCTACCACCACAAATATTTTTAACACAATTATTACAGCGGTGTTTTCACAGCTGGAACACAAGACTGAACTATGTGATAAGAAGAGAGCCGTAATCATAAACATTGATGGATGTCACATATCAAATTGTTATATGAACTGTTGCTAGTTAGGGATATTTTCGAGAGCACTGGTAGAGAAAGAGTAGAGAAAGAATAGAGAAAGAGTTGAGAAAGAGTAGAGATAGAGTAGAGAAAGAGTAGAGAAACAGTAGACAAAGAAGAGCAGTTCGGAAGTGCTATTTAAAGTCCGACTAAATTGCTTTCTTCTCAGTCTTCAATAAAGTCATATTAATTATTGTAAGGTTTGTCGTTTTTCGGTCGATTTGTATGTTTTTTTTTATGTTAATATATATTAGTTTATTTTATATGCCTATATATGTATTAGTATTTTAAATATTACGATTTCACTTCGATAGATTACAATCTACCGAAATATAATGCATTAAATTGTAAGCAGTATGTTCGTTTGACAATATTTCGAGAGTAATTTACAATCTCGCTAGATAGATCACAATCCAACTGGTTTTGCAATTTTACGGTGACATATACACAACAAACTTTTTCCACATACAGATCCACCGCTATACAGGACCTTTTTATAGATATAACTTTTCCTATAAATGATACGAGTAATAATAATATGTTTATACCAAAAAGCAGGTACGAACATCTTTCCGATTTCACAGTGAATTGAGCCTAAAAGCCCGCTTTATGTAAGAAATTAGAGGGTTAGATATAGCCGAGTGAGGGCCGATGGATCGGAAGGGGTTACTTCGGAGGGACGGAGAGACTATTCACTACTTTATTGCGAGTACTTGATATATTGTGTGAGTTTGGGAGGTTCCTTGTCCCTTTGGGAAGCGGGTATTGATCTTTTTGAGTGAATGACGGACTTTGCAGCAGACGCGATTTATCAATGAAGTATATGATGGTGATTTTAGGTTTAACAAATCGAGATAAAATCATTCCTGTACTTCCTGAGAGGTAACGCAGAAGTGTACAATAAGATAAGATCGACTTATTTGGTTTACATTTTACGATGTAATTTTCATGTTTAAATGTAAACCAAATAGCTAGGTCGACTGTACTATTAGATACTCCTGAGATATTCTTGAACCTCATTGATGGAAAAACCTCAATAACACTTTGTCCGACAAGGAAGTCGAACCTAGGACCTCTTGCTCTGCAGTCGCGCTTGCTGCCACTAGACCAACGAGGCAGTCAATGTGGAGATGTGTTACTTATTTATATTTAGCAAATCTGCTTCTTATCCTTAGTCTGTGAAGCCCAACCGAATCGGTTTGTCGCCATAGTTATATATCTATTGTCTCTATTTCGCTAACAGATGATAATAATAATAAAAGGCGAAAAACACCTCTTAACGAAGCCGAAATGCACATAATCTCCCCATTATTATTATTGCGATCATTTTTTTGTTTAACACCATACCTGGGAACCTTCTAGTTACGGAGATATTTTATGGGGGGTCAAAGTTACAACTTTTTGACAAGTTTTTTTTAAGATTTTGTCTTTTAACACCTCCACGACCCCCTTACTATTAAATCCACCCATCACCACAATGTTATAAGTGCGTTACATTGAGTTCTACCGCAAAACTTGATTTATAACCTCAAAAAAAAAAGTTGTTTCCCAGCAATAATTTTTGTGTAAAGTTACTCAGTTTGATGTACAGAATGCTTGGTTAACGGCTTTGTGATGAGGTGGTTTACACCCTGTATGATTGTATTGCTTGTATAATTACTACCTGCTTCGGTGAAGGAAAACATTGTGAGGAACATGCATGCCTGAGAGATATTCCTCAGCGGCATGTAAAGCCAAAAGTCAGACGCCCGTGGGCGGTATAAACACTCTAACATGAGGTTAGGCAACTAACCACACAATAAGGAAGGAAGGCTAACAGATGAAGGTACATATAGGAAAATATAGGTATTACATTTTGCCACAAGAAAGCGAAATGACGCGGTATATTTACAAACGGAATATCTATGTATTACTTAAATCAGTTTTTGGGTTTACATAATAATAATAAATGATTTTCATTTTTATTTATTGATTAATTTTTAATGTTTTTTTTATTATTTAGTTTTATTAAGGACTATTTAAGAATGTAATAAATATGTAAATAAATGAATAAAGGAAATATCTGGCATCAAAATTCATGGAGAAAAGTCGAGGAAAAAAATGTTCAAGCTCAATAGCATCTAATTGCTCAATAAGCCAGTAAAATCAAACTAAAATTACACAAGAAAAGCTTAAAACCCACATTGTAAATAAGCCACTGTCCTCCCACCCCCGCCCCCACCCTAGGGACATTAAAATTATAAAGAAGGCCGATGAAGCCGCAACCGAGATTGTTTTTAATCATAGACCACAGTCACAAGTGATAAGATTACACTGGGAAAGGAGGTCAGACTCGGGTCAGACTGCTGTTGCTCTGGAAAAATAAGTGAATAACTTTATTATCGGTTTATTTGTGAGGATTTATTGATAGATTTTGAAGCGCTACATAAATTATATTTAGGGGAATGGAATAGAAACTTGATTAACCAGGGATATTCTATCTTTCTCATTGGTTGATGTTCAGGTTGACCGATGCGTTGAACGCTTGGAAAATGGCTTGTCCCAATACGGATTTGCCCGACAACCTGTCCTCCCAGAGTCAGTGGGACGTGCCGCTCTGCTGTATTGTACGGAATACCCTTTTACATACGTCAATCAATACTGTGGAGTGTGCCCGTCTGCTGGCTGTGGGGGAATGAGAGTCAGGCTTGTGGCTTCAGGCACTTCCGTCATTCACCATTGGCACTATGATGGAAGACGCATCGTTCCGGGTCGCTACGAGTCTACGCTTAGGTGCACCTTGTGTAGCTTTGCATCGTTGTCCCTGCGGCGTAGCTATCGACAGCCTCGGACACCATGGCCTGTCCTGCTACAGGAGCGCAGGTCGCATTGCACGGCACGCCAGCATCCACGACATTATTCGTCGGGGTCTTGCCAGAGCGCCAGCGTACCAGAGGTTTTAGAACCAAACGGCTTGGTGCCTGACGATGGCAAGAGACCGGACGGCATGACGTTGGTACCTTGAAGCGTTGGCAGGCCTTTGGTGTGGGACGCAACTTGTGTCGACACCCTTGCGTCTTGTCACGTTGCAAGCACGGCGGGCTGTGCAGGCGCTGCTGCTGCAGCTGCTGAGATCCTCAAACGGCGCAAATACTGTAATGTTATGGGTAACTACAGCTTTGAGCCGTTTGGGTCATGGGGTTCGAGTGCGCGACTCCTTTTTAAGGAAATCTCCCGCCGACTGATCGACACTTCGCGTGACCAGAGGGCTGGCTCTTTCTTTGGTCAAAGAATTAGCATTGCCATTCAACGTGGCAATGCTGCCAGTCTTCTGGGCACGTTTCCCGGTGACAGCGATGCGGAGGAGTACTTTGACGTTAGTGTCCTATTGACATTGTTGTCTATATGTAGGTTGTACTAGTTTACGTTTAGTTTTATTTTTGTAATTATTATAAATTATATGTCACCGTTAAATTGTCAAACACGTTAGATTGTAACCGTTCGTTTGTCAATATTCCGAAACCTTACAATATCGCTAGAGATATTACAATCTAACGTGTTTGACAATTTCACGGTGACATATATACCTAGTTCTGGTTGTAGTATGTACTTAAGGAAATAACAATAATACGTTTCATAAACGAAATAATGTTCAGGAAAATGTCTGGGATACTACGAATGGGCTAAGAATACTCTATTAGTCTGTATTTTAAGATTAAAATAGAATTTCAGTCACGAACTATCGGTTTACTATAACAGATGAATGGACAAAGAGTTCTATGAATTCTTTATATTTTTTACCTACTCCTACAAATCAGGATCAACTGATGACACAAAGGCCGAACTGCGGGTTAGATTTTTTATGGAAAATCCATATAACACTTAGCTTAACCTGTAGATCAAACCTCTTTCTTATAACCTCAGCCATTAGCACTAAATCAAATTATTGAATTCAATAGTTGGTCAAGTGATCGCGACCATTACTACGTGACCTATCAGCCAAGGTCTGATTACCGAGTCGGGAAAAGTGCTATTACGTTTTTCCATCCGAAAATCTTCAGTAACAGCCACGGTGTCTGGATTTTTGCCCATCATCATCATCTCAGCCGAAAGACGTTCACTGCTGGACATAGGCCTACCCCAAGTGTCGCCACATTGACCAGTTCCTTGCGGCTTGCATCCACCGGATTCCTGCAACCTTCACCAGGTCATCGATTCACCTAGTGGGAGGTCTTCCAACGCATCGTCTTCCGGTTCGCGGTCACCACTCCAGAACTTTTCGGCCCCATCGGCCATCCGTTCTGCCCACTGCCACCTGAGTTTAGCAATTCTTCGAGCCGGTGTTTTGCCCGGCTGATGGCATTTGGCTCACCCCTATACATAGGACTTAATACATAACTGGCGTAGATACACCTCTGTCTAACTCTTTCGAGATACCAGGCGTGATGTAACGTTATGTGAAATAATTCTATTGTACGTAATTCCAAACTTCTAATCGGCTCATTTCAAAGGGACGCGACAATCCCCTTACGGAGGGCAAGTCCTTTAAAACTATCTGTTTAGCGAGCGCCCTTATAAAGGCGTGTTCACACAATGTTATCTAAGCTCGTCACTCGTCACGCTACCCTCGTCGACGTTTCACTCACAGGCTTACTAATTAGGGTTGTCTGATAGTTGATCTGAGAAAAATTGTGATTTTATTTAGGTACCTAGGTAGTTTTTTTTTTATTTTTTGTTGTGGAGCATGGACTTTTGTTCACCTATCTAATTTTACTGTACAAACAGTTTGAAGGTTAGAATATTAAACATTTTTGCTTTGTACCTTATCCTTCATTTTTACGGGGATATAGTAACCTTCCTTCGTAACAAAATATTCACTAATGATTTTTAAAGTCACAATATGATCGAAACCACGGTCACATCTAGTATGCACACTAGTGTACATAATATTGTACACCATTGGTATTTGTGAAATATAATTTCTCACAGCACGAGCATCTTTGTAAACATTTTTCAGAATTCCGCGCACATTTCCCTTTGAATCGATCCTGCAATTTTCCTCCATATTCTATTTCCGACCACCCCTAGTCATAACGTACCATAATTCTGAGAACTCGGCAAGTTTTAGCATTCGCGTAACAATGGGCTGAAAGCTTTGAGCCAAGTTGCCACTTTCCACCGCAAGGGGCGCGCGCGGCGCTGACTGCCAATTAGATCGTGTGAACCGGGGCTTAGATAGACTTTGTTAGAAGATGGGTTTGAAGGCACCGTATGACTTATTAATGTCGCATCTGTATATTATTTCGGAATGTTGGTAATAGTCTAGCTAGGTACACCATTTCCAGTGTTTTCAGGACTGTATTTACACCTCTTCCAACTGTCCCATCGCGGATATACTGAAATAAACTTCCAATGTAATTAAAAGTACAATTTATTAACCATTTTTGTATTTTTCTGTATTGAGTGTTTTGTGTATAGACAGCTGCATTGATATTAGGAATACGTCACGCATTAAGATACTTAGGTACTCAATAACAGGGGTTACAAATTAATAAAGAAATCCGTACATAAATACTTAAATAAATAATTTCCTAATAACATAAGGCCATAAAGACTCTGGGAAGACCGGGATACCAGTCAATAAGTTATTGAAAATTGCCATTAAAAACCACATACCCACTACTAGGGTAAACTTTTCCACAGTTAAGTCACGTAAAACTTCAAACTCACTAATGAGTCTTACTTTATTGTTTGTCGAAACTGAATTACTTACGACCCAAACTAAAGCTAGCTTAGTCCCAACTTTGAACTAAGTTCAAGTGTATATTGATAGATCCTGCTCTGAAGTTCATAACACGTAATTTAAGTTGTGACTGGAGTCCGGGATTCAATTCCCGGCTGATCGAATGTTTGAGTGGGCTAATGACTAGGCTAACTTAGATTAAAGTGTAGTTTAGTGTGTGTGTGTGTGTATTTTTGGAGTCTAGATAAAACTGGTCCATAGAAGAAAATACAGGGTATGAACAACCAAATCACGAACCCAGCGATCCGTACAAACTAAGTAACTTTAGGGAAAAATTATTGCTGGGAAACGATTTTTATGGGTGAAAAAACATGTTTTTTGGTAGAACTCAATGAAACGGGCCTATTTGGCGCAGCCGTGAGACGCACAATTTTATTTTCTTTTTTTTAGTTTTTAGTTTTACAGAATACATTTAAGTTTTTATGTTGTTTTCACTTATTTAATTTTTTATTTGTTGTGTGCACTTATGGCATGTGCCGAATAAATATGTTTTCTTTCTTCTTTCTTTCTTTCAAACGCACTAAAAACATTGTGATGATGGATCGATCGTACGGGGGTCGTTTAAGTGTTTAAAAATATAAAACTTGTCGAAAAGTTGGAACTTTGACCCCCAATATCTCCGTAACTAAAAGGGTCCCAGGTATGGTGTACAACAAAAAAAATATCACAATGACGGGGAAAACAAGAACCTTTCGACTTCGTTAAGTGATTATTTACACCCTTTAGAGAGTATTGAGGTGATCATCATCATAGACTTTTACCCAACTATGTTGGGGTCGGCTTCCAGTCTAACCGGATGCAGCTGAATACCAGTATTTTACATGGAGCGACTGCCTATCTGACCTCCACGACCCAGTTAGTACTGGGTAATAAAATTTTCTTTGCAGGACTGCAGGTTGTCAAACTTTCGGACCACTGACTATCTTCCTAGAAAGTATTGTGGTGATGGGGATCCCTTCTTTTCGCATAATGTTTTTTGTCCTAATATACTTCGGCATAACGATTTTGGCACAATTTGTTTTGGCATAATAATACTTTGGCATAATTTTTTTAGGCATACATTTTATGTTGGCATAATCATGTTAAAGACTAATTTGTTTTGGCATAAATTTGATTCGCATAACGTTAGTAGGCCTAATGACTATTATTAGCATAACGTTAGTAGGCCTAAAGACTTTTAGCATAACGTTAGTAGGCCTAATGACTATTAGCATAATAATATTTAGGCATACAATTAATATAAATAACAAAATAACTGTAACAATCAAATAATATTGTTGGTTAAAAAAATAATATGCTGTGCAACAAAAGTTAGTGACAGAACCGAATTGCTGCAAAACCGACTTCACGTAGTCTTGTTTGTCCTACCCCTAGAGTGTTATTTAAAATCGCGTAGGCGCGTAGGGGCGAGGCGGCCCACGGGCTGAGGAGCAGGCGGCTGCGAGCGAGCCGCCGCGGCTGAGGCTGAGAAATTACGAGGATGATGTGAAATTTGAAAAATTGGTTTTACTAAAAGCCAATAGGACAATATGGTGATTGTAAACTGTAAGCAGAGTTAAGAGATAAAAAACTGCTCATTGACGAGAATAGGTACCTTCCCAAAATTACAATATCTGCTTGGTATTGCAGGTTTACCTAAAAACCAGGTCGAGATACTCTAGGAATGGGGCCTTGTGTAAAGTCTTGAGAAGTCTGTGAAGTACACGAGACAGGTCGTAATATCCACGTACAGTCGTGTTTCACTGGGTTTAGCTGGCAACTTTGTTTCCCTCAGGATTTGCCAAAGTTGTAGCACCAGAGTGGCAACAATGTATGTATCATTTGTTGGCAAAGTAGGTAGGTATGTACAGTCGAAAGACGACTGTGCGAAATATTGAGATATAGAAACCGTCATAGAGGTACAAAGTTGAATTTTTACAATAATACATATTTTTTGAAGGAAAAAAAAAATACTATTAAAGTTACCATGACCTGGGAGAAATTGAGAAATTGAGTGCTTCTGCTTACCCTTTCACAGCGCACCGGCGTGATTTTTTGACATGAACTGGTGTAACAGACAGACATGAGATTTCGGCGATCTCAGTACATTTGCTATCATTTATTGAGGAGTTCCGTTGCCTATCTCCGAAGTTCTTCATCAGATCTTCATCAAATTGAAATAGGATCACTTCGAGAAATACACTTCCTAAAACTACCCAAATCGTTTCTAGTGTGCCTATAAAATGTGAGAAGTTCTCTCTATTTCTCCAGGATTCCATCATCAGATCCTGTTTTGATGATTATGGGACAACCTGGAAAGTATACCTTTCAAACAATTAAAAAAAAAACAAAATCGGTCCCGCCATCTTTGAGTAGTCGGGGAACATTGAATTGAGAACTTCCTTATTTTTGAAGTCCGTTAATAACGACGTTATGGTAGGTGACTCAAATATCCGGATATCCTATATAAGATTCGGCCGAGTATCGTTAATTAGCTCTTAAGAATTTAAGAGTTCCGTTCCTTTGTCGTGGATCCCATAATCAGAAGTGATCAGAACATAACCAAATTCTCATCAATATACCCTTGAAGCACCCTTGAGCCTTGGCTTGTGCCCTTTCCAATACAATAAAAAAACAATACATGTCACGGTAATAGGGCTTATCCCCAATACATCTGACTTAACACACCTAACTGTCGAAATCTGGGTGTATAACACTTCTGAGTACCTCAAATCATACAGGCGTGATGTTACGACATGATATTGTATAAACAATAAACAACCAAGCGTTTGCAGCACTGAAATATTCTGTAATCCAATCCAAATAAATACACACTACCTTATGCATAATGTTTGATTTACAAATTATTTTGGTTTTACGTTTGTATGAAATACGCATGCACCGCCGGCCCCATAAGCCTGTCACATGGGTAACCTCACCATTCCCTCACATAAACTCACACCTACTCGCTGTAGGGATTAGCAGAAACCATATAACATCACCTATTACGATGCTTAACGGTTATAACTGTAGGTACTCGTAATATAGGTATTACTTCATCATCATCATCATCATCATCAGCCTATAATGTTTCCACTGCTGGGACACGGCCTCCTCTCAATGAGAGGGAATGGGCTATAATCTACCACGCGGGCCCAGTGTGAATTTGTAGATGTCACATGTCTTCGAATTTTTGATTCTAGGATTTCCCGGTCATTGCCGGTTTCCTCACGATGTTTTCCTTCACCGTTTTGATAGCAGCGGTGATGAAATAAATTACACAAAGTAATGCACCTATCTGGGTCCGAACCAGGTATTACTTGCATGTTAGTAATAATCAAGTGTCATAGTTTTATCTAGTTTTAATTAGAAAACAAGTGATCCATCATTCTATATCTGCTGCTGGGTTCAGGGTTCAAATGATAATTTAAGTTTTCTAAAGTTATTATTGTGTTACCAGAAAATTCATATAAAATCAAGTCATATCAGGTATATTATTAATTTATCAGTCCTACATCTATTCTGGTTTTTATTTTTTATAACTGAAATGCTGCAAAATTCAATAAGTGAAGGACTTTTTGAACTGAAACTTGCGATTTTGTTAAAACTTTTGCTTTGCGAATTTTTTTCTGCGAAACAATCATGCTAGCGAAGGAGGTGGCGGTACGCGAGAGGGAGAGAGCCTCTCTTCCCAGCCACCGCGGGAGACGCACCGGGCGTCGGGGGCCACGTGGTGGCTACCGGCCACCGTAGATGCGGGCCTGTGGACGGTTGGCTATGGGCTAGCTAGCCGTCCGTCCGTCTAACGACGACAGGCCGTGTCGACAATCAAAGAGATGTCAGCATAAGGAGAGGGGCCCGCAAGGGCCGAAGCCTGCCGGGGTGGCGGGCCTATTCGAAAGAGATACCGCGGCTCCGGAACATAAAGGGCGAGGAAGGAACATGGATGGGTTTTAGTCACTAAAAGTCTGACACTCCCTCTCGCTCCGCCCAGAGTAGGAGAAGTTATTTGATGAATTCCCATCCTAAAAAACAAAAAAACAAGGGCGTTCACCAAGCAGAGCTTAACCTCAAGTTTGACTCGAGCGGCTGTTATTATTTAACCACGAGCTCCACATTTTAATACTATGTATTATAAGTTTATGTATTTAAATATAGCTTATTATAGGATGGCTATTGATACTACCGTTTATTCGGTGAAAGTCGGTAAGGCATTTACACAGAAATACATTAATTGATATCCCCTAAATAGGTATAGTGCCATCGCTAACAGATGGTAAAAAACGGTGTAAAATCAACACTAATCGTTTTTTTTTGTTACCAATACTTTTATGGCTATCACAACAGGCACAGATGTCACCATCAGTAATTAGTACCTAAAATTCAGCCGAGGGCCAAAAGCCGAGGGCCGAATATTATAAAATTTATTTCCGAAACTCAAAATAAATTGATGAAGGGCGTCGCTTAAGCCGTGGCCGCGATAAATCTGTCAGAGCGACGTCCGCGGGCAATATAACTTGATCAGTATTATAATTGTGTTTGATAATAAATCAGTCGATTTTTAGAAAACCCGTGTCGATAGCGGAAGGTTCAGCACTCTTGCTGTCATTCGTAGGGTTTTGACAGCCATTGCGAAAAGCACGAAGTCCATCATCGGACCCGAGTGATCATTCAGCTCCATTCGGTTAGACTGGAATCCAACATAGGTAGCTAACATTAAGGCTAGGTATTTAAAAACTCTTAACGAAGCCGAAAGGTACTTGTTCTCTTCGTCTATGCGATTTTTTTTCTGTTCTACACAATACCTGGGAACCTTATAGTTTCGGAGATATTGGAGGTCAAAGTTTTAATATACTGTTTCCAATGTAAGATTTACGATCCCCGTAGTATTGAATCCATCCGCCAGTACAATGTATTGAGTGCGTTACATTGATTTCTACCGTAAAATATGATACACGCGTTCTTTTTCACCCAAAAAGACAAGTAATTTCCCAGGAATATTATTTGCATAAACTAACTTAGTCTGATGTACAGAATGCTTGGTTAACGGCTTCGTGATGAGGTGGTTTGCACCCTGTAGATGAAAAAGGGCTTGGAAGTTGATGACCGAACGATAATAATACATTTTGATATAAGTGGAGAAAGTATTTTGTTAACACTAGCATTGCCTCACAAAAACAATGGGTGTAATGCTTGCATCTAGTTTGTAAAGCAAATTATGTGAGCTTATAAGGTTTAAGTCCATTCACTGTTGAGCATCTTTAGCACAACTTGGATTTGATCGAACACACATTAAACTTAAACTCGGTAAGCTGTTATCAATACAAACAAGTTTCATATGAATCAAAATGTTCTCAAGTGTCACATTTTCGGGATATGAGCTATCAAAGTCCATCCACTGATAGTATATCTTAAGCACAACTTTGACTTGATCAATGAACTTTCACATGAAATGTGTATCAATCGACAGCTAGTATTAAGACAAGTTTTTTCCAAGACAAAATTTTCTAAAGCGTCAACTTTAGGTTGTATGTTGATTAAAATATTTTCTGTGTTGTATTGTAAAACGTATGTTGTTACAGAATTATAATCATCAGAACACTTTGACCTTAAAACAGTATGAAGTTTTATGAACTTGGAGGCATTGATGATTTGATTTTGATGATTATAATTCTGTAACTACATACGTCAGTACAATTTATTTTTATCAAACTTAACGGATTAATTTTGTTATTTAAAAAATATAGAATATATAGAAAACTTGAATCACAATATTTTAAAAAAATCACGAAAAGAAAATCACGGATTTATAATCCCGTAAGTACTTTAAGTGTAATGAAAAACCGTGAGTCTAAAACAGTACAATATTTCAAATCCCAGTGTAAACATAAGACTGTCGTTAGTCTATTGAAGGGCGAAACCACGTTATACCGAAACTGCGTCTTTCTTTTACGAACAAAGAAGTTGTAGACTGAGAGCTTCTTGACCTAATTAAACTGAACACAACGTAATTATTTACATTATTACGGGCACGTTTTTAACGTAAACAATGGTGATTTAATTTAAATTATTAATTATTTAGGAGATGATTTATTTTGGGTTGATTTGTAAACATTACTGTGGATGTAAAACCGTTCAATCAGATACTTGAGCAGTCTGCCTTCAGCCTTTGTTGCAATGCTCATAAAAGCTAAAATGATTGAAGTTAGCTATTTTAAATCCGTAAAGTTAATGGTTCCAGTGTCATTTTTCGAAGCGAAGGATATTTAAACGATAAAACATTATGTTGAACTTGCACTTTGAATAGTGTTGGCTAAACACTAAAGTATCGAAACCAATTTTTTCAAAACTGGAACTACATTTGAAAGCATGTAAAATAGCAGCACACTGATGCTCTTTACAACCACACTAAAAAGCCATCGAATGTAGTCATGAAATCGGCTAGAAGGCCAATATGTCACTATACGCGTCTTTCTATGCCTAAGTATGCTTAGACTTTTAAAACAACGCTTTAAATAACACTGCCTGACCCTAATAACATTTCAATACCGTCAATCATGTTTTTTACTAATATTTAATTACTCAAAAATACAGTCAACGCTAACAATTTTTGATTATTTTAATCTATTCCCTCTGGCCCCCCACCAGTAGGGTCACGGGCAATAAGGTCAACGGGAATACACCAACATTTAGATAAAAATACGCTGATACCCAAAAGCATAAGTCAAATGTTTTGATGTAATAATGTAGAAGTTGGTGCAGTAAGTCCTGCCGGAGGGTGGACGGACAGCGAGCGACCCAATTTTCTTGATCAATCGTAATTATGTTGCGATATTAGTCCCACTACTGTTTACATAAGGAAACTAGGGTTCGTATAACTAGATTGAGTTGAAAATTGTAGTGTTTTTAATAGGAAAAAGTTAGCGGAAATAACAATATGGTGTAGGAATTATAGAAAACTGTAATCTTCACTGCTCTCTAAACGGTATCGAAAATCTTCATCTTCCTCAAGATGCAGATTTTCCTGCATGTGTAGGGCCATAAATTCGAAGACTTGTGACATCCACCAAAACACTGCGGCTCGCCTGGTGGATTACATCCCGCAGAGAAGAGACCTGTCTCTAAGCATTGGAAAACGTTATCAGTACTTATATTTTTATTCAAAATGATATTGAATAGAAAATAAGTAATCTAAACTAATAATTATGATAAAGAGGAAAGATTTGAATTTGTTTGTTTGTTACGATTTAACTCAAGAACTACTTGACCGTTTTTTGATTTTTTTTTACCATTATAAATCTACATCTATACCGAGATACAAATTATATTACAATTATATTTATATCGTGCAAATTGGCCGAGCTATCGCAATTTTGGCGGACGCAGTCGTGGGTGAAGTGCTATCTATTACATATAATAATATCCCAAGAAAATCTATTAACTCCATGTAGTTCTGTAGATATAGGTAATAAAACTAGAAACAATTCTCTAGGATTCACTAAGCTTTATTGCCAGCTCTTCTAGTTGATTGCCCGTTGCCGCTGTAAATTCTTATAAATATAAAAGCTGCTGTGGTTTCAAAAACGCAGCGGGATCACTAATAAAACTAAATATAACACTTTTATTTCCCAAAACATGCTACAAATCACACTAAAACTGGCATGGAACGAATCTAATTAATCTGTCTAGGCAATTCATTTACACAACCTCATATTGTAACTAGAAAATTAACCTATTTATCTAATTAAATTTGCTCCGAAAACTAAGGTCGATACCTATTAGTGTTGTTAATCGTAGCTGAAGTTTAGTCGAAAGCCGAAACCGAGTCGGCTTAAGCCCCGCTGCAATAAATCTGTCAGAGTGGAGTTCGCCTGACCCAATTAGATATATCATCATATCTGCCACTTAATGTCTACTGTTGACCATTTGGATACAATAACTGCTTTTGAATCAATTGTACTAATGCTATGAGTAAGAGTAATGGTAAATGGATTGTGTGATAAAGGATACAGCTAGAAAGGTGATGGCCACTAATAGAAAAATATAGAAACAAAGGACACGATGCCAGCCTGAATAAATTCAAAAAAAGAACGTAGGTAAAAAATAAAATAAAATACTCGTTTCACATTAAAATATGTATTCATAAATTGTAGTAACATTTTATAAATGAATGAAAGATACTACTTGTGTTGGTTGCAAACAATTGAACTAAAATTCCATGAAATTGTATTTTCCATTCAAAACTCGGTAAATAGAAATTATCAAGTGTCTCCTCCGGAGCTGGGCGGAGCGGGGAGACTTTTACTGAATGAAACCCATCCATGTTCTTTCCTCGCCCTTTATGTTCCGGGGCAACGGTATCTGTTGGGAACAGTCCCGCAGCCTCAGCAGGCTTCAGTCCTTCATTATGCTGTAATCTTTTTGTGGCGCGCGTGGAACACGAACTCGCCGTCGACACGGCCTGTCGTCATAAGACGGACGGACAGCGAGCTAGCTTATAGCTCACGATCGCCCGGTGCGTCTCCCGCGACGGCTGGGACGAGAGGTTCTCACCCTCCCGTGCTTCGCCACCTCCTTCAATAGCATGACTGCTTCGCAAAAGAAGGTGACGGCTTCCCATTCCGTCTCTCTCCGGACCATGAATTGAACCAGGGTCGGCCGCGAGCGGTCGCGGTGGTTGCAGCCCCAGAAATAAATCGTTAGGTTCCTATAAATGATCATGTTTCTGTTTCGTTGGTAAGTCGAATAGTATTGTATTGCTTATAACATCAGCCCTATATTTCCTTGACACTTAGGCAGCGGCTTACCTAAAGTAAAATCACGTTTCCAAGTATGTTTATGTTCTAAGTTTGCAACAGGCGCGCCTTTTCATGGAACCCACGTCCCAGTATCTGTCTTGAAAAAGTTCCTTACGAGTAACAATATTTTGTACATTATTTCAAAGCAGAACATTTTTAGGGGTCTCCCTTGTTTCATCGAACAGAAATTACCAAATTATCATTCCCAAACAATTTTCCGCATAATTTTATATGCCAAATTATTAGTTAGATAAACGAAGTGGTAAGTTCACAAATAATTGTAACGCAAACCTAATGTTTGGCAAGTGAACGTTTTAAACACGATCATGCTTACCAACTAGCACTTTTACCAATTTAAATTCGTCAAATATCTCAGTGCTATAACATATTTTACGCAAGATAATATTTAAAGCCACTATTGCACATTATAGGCCTCTCTCAAATGTCACCACATTAATCGGTTCCGTGCGACTTTCGGCTGAAATGATGATGATGATGATGAAAACAACCCAAATATTTAGTCTCGTTTATCTATACTAATATTATAAAGCAGGAGAGTTTGTTTGTTTGTTTGTTTGGTTGGTTGAACGCGCTAATCTCAGGAACTACCGGCTCGAATTGAAAAAATCTTTTTGCGTTGGATAGTTCATTTATCGAAGAAGGCTATAGGCTATATAATATCACGCTATGGCCAATAGGAGCGGAGCAGCAATAAGAAATGTTGCAAGCGGGAAATTCACGCGAACGAAGTCGCGGGCAGAAGCTAGTCGGGTATAATCTTCTTGGTAAAACGGCAGGATCTCCATGTTTAGACCAGTCCGTGTATTTTCAAGATCAAATATCTATCGCCAAGTTTAAAACTATAAATATCTTGTATCCGATATATTTGGGCAGCCAACGGAAGGCATAGATCCTGAGAACTGGCGGTAAATGCTGTGTTTACACAAATTGTGTAAATAAACAAGTTTGGAGTGTTTGCCGAGGCGAGTGCCGAGTATTGTACACAACAGTTTTAGTAATAAACATTTAGCTGGAGATGGCGGTTTTGGGAAATGACGCGAAAAATAGTGATTTCTAAGCATTTCCATCTAATTAAATATCTTAATAAGTAACAGCAGATTTGCAGCTTTGGTCCCATAGTAAAAGTTGTTTGTTATCATGAGCACAATCACGTGTTTAAGTATCGTACACTAATAAAATTACCAGTCACCCTTTATAACTGGCCCCCTTTTATTTAAGTAATAAATACAGCCTATGACACACACGAATAATATGGCTTTCTACTGGTGAAAATCCCTAATCACTAACTTTCCCTCCAAACAATATTAAATACCTAATGTGTCTACATTTCTAATCCAACTTTACTCTCGGCGGTCTGCTGAAAGAGATTTCTTATGAAATAAGCAGTACCTTTGTGCTCACCTATCTTAATGTAATGTCCTGTTAAGTATTTTGTGTGTACATAAATAAATATCGCTGGACAACACACCGCCACACTAAACAACGAGGATTGTGTTGTGGACACCAGATAGTTGAAATACTAAAAGGATACCTTGTTGTTTGTAAATACATACTTTTTATACATAAAGACTCGGAAACAAATGTCCATGCTCATCACACAAACATTTGCTCCTACCGGGATTCGAACCTGGGACCCTAAGATCGTAAGGCAGCTTCACTACCACTGCGCTATTAAGGTTCGTCAAATATTAGTATAGTAGTAGTACATGAATAAAAAAAATCCCTCCGGCAAGCCGCAGAAGAAGGTAGATTTCGGAGAAGGTGCTGGAGCGTCCGACTATTGAACATTTGTATAAAAAGTTGTACTTATTTCAAAATCGCTGTCAAAATAATTGCGACCTGTAGAGTGTGGCTAAATTTTGCTTTTTTTTTTTGTTGGGACAAGCCCGCCACACACGCCTAAACCACTGTAACTCCTGAAAGCCAGAATCAACAGTGGCGACCACCAGAAAAGCGCCGAGACAATGAAGCTCGACGAAGTCCCAGAGAATGAATTTAACTGTCTTGGATCCCGCAACGAAATTAATCAGAAAGTATAGCGGAGGAGTAGGAAAGAACTGTAATTTCCACTTCCCTCCATATCAGCAGGAGACAGAACGAAACAAGGCCAATAGGCACAAAGGGACGTTTACAACTGGGATAGGCCCAGTTGCCAAGCACCACGGATAAATATTAACGTTAATGGGTCCTAGTTGAGAGCTGTTATATTTGATTCCAATAATAGGTATGGCAAAAACGCTTGAACGCACGGAAATTTGCTCTAGTTTCCACAAGGTCCGTATAGTAAATAACTCCGGATGTAACCTGTACACTATCCAACATAATATTGCGTTCATTGGAATAGAAAATTTTGCTTGTCACCCATTTACATACGTATACATATATATCTCCGTAGGTGAAAAACCAACAGGTCGATTTAAAAGAAAAAAAAAGGAAATCTACCTAATATCATAACAATCAAAAAGCAATGTGTGTTCAATCGTAGATTTGGCTTAAAATCAAGCCAAATCTACGATTAAACACACAAATAGCCACTGCTCACCAAAAATACCTCACGATATAATCCACACTATTCTCCGATCTCGTTCAATTTGTTTAGGTTCAGTCTTCGACCGCAGAAACCACTTTTCACAATAAACACTCGACATTCGGTATACGTATTCTCACAATTTGTGTAAACGTATCAGTTTGCTGAACCTACAATCATATCATGTATATCTTCCACGGCGTGATATAATAAATTCGTATCACTTTACGGGTATATTTATGGAAGACGTTAGAATTGAATTAGGGGATCGATATGTGGGTGTAATTTATCTGAGGGTTGTGGAGGAGCCTACTGGCATCTCCTTGAACCAATGATTGTAAGACAAGTGGCCATCTATCAAGTGGCCTGGGCCCAGTCCGTCTCCTAGAGAGGAGGCCTGTGTCTCAGCAGTGGAAACTTGACAGACAGATTGCACAAGAGGTTTTAAAGGAGACATGTCAGGCCTTAAAAAAACTTGGGTAGTCTTTAGGGACTGTAAGTGGAAACAAAAAGTACACAGGCCGCGCCCCAGTCGTAGCACTGCTACGGGTTGTATACCGCGCACGCATAGTGGTGCTACGCCGTAGCAGATCGGCTACGAGTGCTACGAAGTGTTAGGTGACGGTCATGATTTTTATTCACCCTAAAAGTGCTCAACGCGTCTAAAGTAGTTTTCACTTCAAAATGTGAATTGGAGACAAAAACATCACTAGGTATACCGATTGATATTTAATATTTTTCTACCTACTGAAATTTTGTTGGTGCGTTCTACGAAATTTTGTTTAGCAAAAACATCTATAAACGGAACTACATATTTCTTTACTGCTATCGTTTAAGGGGCCTTTTACAGTCCACTAGCGCCGCCAATCGAAAAAATGTCATAATTCGTAAATAGAATCAAAAATACAGAATGTTGTCTATTATTACTGTAGGCAATAAAGTAATTTTATAACACATTGTCAACACTTGAAATATAGCTGTTTAGCTAAATCGTGCATTTGTAACAAAAACGGCCGTTTATGTTTTGAATGCACGATTTAGCTAAACAGCTATATTTCAAGTGTTAAAAAGGTGTTATACAATTACGTTATTGCCTTTTTCACAGTAATAATAGAACATATTTTGTATTTTTGATTCTATTTACGAGTTATGACATTTTTTCGATTGGCGGCGCTAGTGGACTGTAAGAGGCCTCTTAATAAAAGTCGTCTAAATTTTGGAAAATTATTTAATTTCCAAGTCTGTCTCGGGCAACTGGGCCTATCCCAGTTGTAAACGTCCCTATGTACCTGTTGACCTTGTTTCGTTCCGTCTCCTGCTGATATGGAGGGAAGTGGAAATTACGGATTTTTCCTACTCCTCTGCTATACTTTCTGATTAATTTCGTTGTGGGATCCAAAACAGTTAAATTAATTCTCTGGGACTTCGTCGAGCTTCATTGTCTCGGCGCATTTCTGGTGGTCGCCACTGTTGATTCTGGCTTTCAGGAGTTACAGTGGTTTGGGAATAGTATGGCGGGCTTGTCCCAATAAAAATAATGTCTCGTGACTTAAATTTAATTTATGATAGCAGCCACATTTTGTTACTTGTGTTCGCCAAGCCAATATAATGACTGCCTATAATTCCAGCAAAAAGTAATAATCAAACAAAATAAACAACTCCAATTGTTTGCTGAGTGAAGTTCATTACAAACAATTTGGCATTATTATACACTCTGTGCAAACAACGAGAACACCGAAATGTATGTAATATCCGTTATTATATACGACACATCCGGAGTACGTAGGTTATGTGGAACAGAACGTAATTTAGCACACAGTACAGTAAATTTTATAAGTACCACAAAACTCAAAGTATTTTTTTTTTATCGTGTGGTTAGTGCTTTACCTGTTGTCACAGTTTTTATGCCGCCCTTGAGCTTCTGACTTGGTTTTATATGCCATCGAGAAATACTCTCAGGCATGCTGGTTTCCTCACGATGTTTTCCTTCAACAAAGCAAGTGAAAATTATACAATAAACTCAAACTCAAACTCAAATCATTTATTTCAACTAGACCATTACGGCACTTTTGAATGTCAAAAAAATTAAAGAAAAATCAAAGCTACAGTCACAGACACAAGGCATAATAATTGAGAAAGTACTGTAGTTGCCCATTCCCTAGCGTAGATCTCTATGGAGAAGAACGGGCAAGAAACTCCATGGACACTCTTTTCAATCAAAAATGTTGTTACAAAATCTTGGTTACATCTTTCATGTTAAGATTATACATATATGTGAGAACGATGTAGAAAGACGTGCACAATAAGAGCGTCCAGAGTAAAAAAAAAATCAACAATTTAAAATAAAGCAATTCAAATGATCCATGGCAGCTAAGAGATGACCAGTCCCGACTGACAGCGCCCGTTCACGAACATGACGCATGGATCAGCGCCATTCAATTCAACCATATTGAAGGGAACTTAATGACCCGACTCAATTTTGATACCCAAATGAATTCGTAAAATCAGAGGTGCGTGTCTTGGTTCGATCTTGAGGCCTACTTGATGAGGCCTACGACTTGGCTTTCACTACTTGCTCAACGTAATAACTCGTAAGATTCAGAGTGTTCCCACTGAAATAAGTTAATTCACACGTATTGTAATATCACTATTTAAATAAACGTGATTTTAAGTATGAGTGAACGGGGCAATACTATCCAAATGCCATAGTAAAGGAATAGAAACGTCATTACCTTTCGACTCAGTAGGGTGAATCTACCGATTTTAATCTTTGAACACACATTCTTACTTACTTTTCAGGCTCCTCACAGTGAGTTGCCTAAAATGTAAGCAAGTAATTTCATTTAATATTATCTACCACCCCTTTGCACCTCAAATAGAATATATTTGAATGGTAGGCCGCAACGATTAGCGGTAAAACTAAGTTTTTATCATACATACGTATCTAATGTAATTTAATAATAATAATCTAATCTAATTTAATCTTCAATAACTTATATATAATAACATTACAGCTGCTATGGGTGAACTGTATGTGATTATGTGCAATGCCTGAAGTAAAATGTTTTTTTGTTGTTGTATTATTATATTCGTCTGTGAAGCCCGACCGAATCGGTCTGATGTTATTGTGTCTAAATACTTCGCTTACAAATGAAGGGTTAATGCCTGCGATGAGGCTAAGTTAATTAGCCCCTTCTTTTTGGATTTGCCCTAAGTTAAAAGAACACCTGGGGCAGTCCTTAAGAACTGCCAACAAAGTGAACACTAAGTAATCCATAATCTCCTACGGGTTGTGCCCGCACGCCTACACCGCAGCAGATCGGCTACTAGTGTTTCGAAGCGTTAAGTGACGGTTTCGCGAGTTCTATGATTTTTATTTACCCTAAAAAAGTGCTCAACGCGCCTCAAGAAGTTTCTGAAAAACCAACAGTTTTGCTAACTGTGTGTAGACAAGTACATACGTATCTATGATTATTATTTAGCAGCCGCAACCAATCTCTATCAAGCGGACAGTCGCCCTAATAACTAACTATAAAGTACATAACTATCAAGTTTTAAAATAACCAACCAAACCATAGAAGCTATACCCTTTTCCGTCAAAAATCATCCACATTATCCATGTCACCTTTAAGTATAAGCGCTCAATCATCCAGCGCTTTTCATATTCGCGTGTAACGTCCCGGAGAAATCCGAAGAGATCCGAGGAGATCCGAGATCCGTCCCAGTTAAGCCCACGCTTCAGAGGAGCTTCTTAAACGAATTCCGGCTAATTTTGTTGAATGCCACGACGCCGGAATACTAAGTGCTATGAGTTGATGTAGAATTTTGACTGACAAAGGACGTTTGAGGATCTGAATCTAGGTTTATTGTTAGGTTAATTACTTTATTTTCTTAAATTAATTACTTTCTTCTTTTGTAGATTTAAAGTTAGTTAAAGATATTGAAAAAAAAATTACACTAAAGGTAATTCTGGCTTTCTGTTGTATAAAACGGAGAAATCACTGGAGACCGGGCAGATACACTTAGTTTAGGAGTCAGGGAATTAAAACTATTTTGACCTAGTTATAAGCCTTATTAAATGCTCTTAGTTTTTGGTTCTTGTACTGTGATGACTTTTGGTGAAATAAAGAATTTATTTATTTATATTCTACATCTTCTTATAAAAGTTGTATAAAACTGTATCGAATTGAACAAAACTGATTGTGTAAACCGCCTGTGCCATCATATAATTTAATTAATTTTCCTGCAGGCGACTTTGAAAACTGGTGCTGAAATGATATTTTTCTCTTACCAGCACAAACTTAATTAAAATGGATTGTGTAAATATTAACCAGTCAACAAGGTGGTATTTGGACTTAGTGCCCGCTGTTGTTTGACAAACTGTATTGCCGCGCTTGATGCAAACGGTCCCTTTCCTTTTTTATGGGAAATTTGGTCATCATCATCTCAGCCGAAAGACGTCCACTGCTGGACATAGGCCTCCCCCAAGTGTCGCCACATTGACCAGTCCCATGCGACTCGCATCCAACGGATTCCCGCAATCATCGGTCCACCTTCTTCTTCGGGCTACGTCGGTGCCCTTGGTCATTTGGTGATCTGATGGAAATCCGAATCGCCCTTTATGTTCCGGGGCGGCGGTATCTCATTCGAACAGTCCCGCAGCCCGGCGGCAGTCTTTGGCTCTTCAATATGCTGACATCTCTTTGATGCGCGCGTGGAACACGAACGCCCGCCCTGTGGTCACGGCCTGTCGTCATAAGTCGGACGGCGAACTCCTTCAAGCTTGTTTATAACGAACACTCTATCCATCATTAGGAAACCCATGATCAACCATGGTAATCTGATCGCTGAATAATTATGATCGCACACAAACTTCTATTAACTTAGTAGGTTTCAAGTCCCGAAACTATCCCTATCTCCAACAATATGTGGGTACAAACCTACCTAAATAACGTCTTACAATATGTAAACTAAGGTTAACTTGGAGTTAAGTCGACCGTCCACTGCTACATAGGATATGTGCACGGGGAGATGTGCCACGTAAGCTGCGCGGTTTATTTGTTTACCAGCCCCATCGCAATGGACAATTCCGCCTTCATCATCATATTTTTTGAATGGGACAAACCTGCCACACTATTCCCAAACCACTGTAACTCCTGAAAGCCAGAATCAAACGTAGCGACCACAAGAAAAACACCGAGACAATGAAGTTCGACAAAGTCCCAGAGGATGAATTTAACTGTCTTGGATTCCGCATCGAAATTAATCAGAAAGTATAGCGGATTAGTAGGGTAATTTTCACTGTATTTCATCATCTGCCTAACTTCTTTTAAATAATATACGGGTTCGCTTCTTATCTAACCAGATGCAGCTAAATACCGGTTTATTACATGGAGCGACTTCCTATCTGACCTCCACAAATAGATACGAAGCGAAGGGAAGTACACGTGACGTGAAGGGGAGTATCGCGACTTTTTTTTGTAGCGAAAGAAACGTGTTCGGCCGCGATACAATCGCGATGATGCCGTTGTTGACATGGACACATACATGTAACCACAATGATTTGCGTATATTCGCGATACTCCCGCGCTTCTTGATTAAAAAATACCTATGAGCGCTACAGTTGCAAGATTAAATTACTGTGATCGCGCGTTTGCATCGATTGATACGAGAACAGTAGTGATACATGACGCGCGTCTAAAAAGTCGCCGTGAGCGAAAAGTCGAGAGCTCCAGTGGAGTGTCACCTTTAAGATCGAGTGTTACTTAAGATAGTTTTAGTAAGTTAGGTGGAGCTATGTTAACTCAGGCTATGAGGCAATATAGCTCGGATGTCGGACTCTTCGCGGAACAAGCCGAGTTGCTTGAGATATTTCAAGGACTAATTTCAAACCGTAGTGTAATATAGATTAGTAAGTTCCCTGTTTGCTCAGGTTGTGTAATATTATATTTTATTAGAAGTATTTGTAGTAAAGAGTTTTTAAGGAGATGCACAGCCGGGGAAGTGCGACCGTGTCATGTTACTTTCGTGAAGAAACGAGATTGTGGTCCGGTTTGAAGAGCATAGATGTAGGTGTATACGTTTGTGATCTGAATTAAACAAATTATCTTTATCTCTGCGACATCTCTTGTATTGCATCATATTGCTATTTTTTCTATTACATCCATGTCTTTAATTATACTCGCGAGACAAACGCGTTTGGTCTCTAAAGCACCACAAAGGAACAAAATATACATGACATTAAAAGTTTCTCAGTCGGTAATAAACAATATCTGTCTCAACAAACACGGATCTATTACTATTTTCTTTGTTTCACCCCTAAATCCTGTAGAAAACCTAGACATTATTTTATTACTGAAATAGCTATCCGTGGCATATTGACGTATAGACAGCTAACCTTGACGTATTAATAGGTTATCCGTCGAGAACCGGAGTACCTAACACTCCTTCTAACCGAAATAAAACTCTTTTTTCCACTTTCGTTCTCTTTTACATGACAAGTCCCATCTCACCATCCGACCGACCGTAGTTTTTTCGGAGCTTAATTTGGCTTTATAACAACTGCCGTTCGGGTCGATCTGTTGGTCCCGGCTGTCATTTGTAGATCTTTGACAGTCGTTATAGGTTTTCGAAAAAGTCGGACAACCAGTCTTACCAAGGTATACCCCTTGGTAAGTCTGGTTTCAGACTTTTGTACTAACTGTCAGATAAGCAGTAGTTCCATGTGAAATACTTGTGTTCGAACTCGGGCACACCACTAAACTATAACTCCTGCATATACATAGTTGTTAACACTCTTAGATACAGTTTTGACCCTCTCAGACACTAACTTCGGCTATTGTATTGTCTCTGACTGTCAGTCGTGACCATTCTAAATGAGTCACTGATTATATTGACTTAGGTTTCACTTTCGAACTAACCACAATACTATTTAAATACACGCTGTCAGTTGGGTTCATTTAGTATGTCACAAATTAGACACGAGTCCTTTGGGTGACAACACGATTATTGTGAAGCTTGGTCCCAAAACCACATCTACTCATGTCACCGCAGCTTAGACACCCTTTAAACATTCCTACTATCTTAGGCCGATCTCTCTGTTTCGTTAGCGGCCATTCTTACTAACAGGTATAGGTAGGTATGCTATCTATGTTTGTTCGATATTGATCTTACAGACGGTTATTTTTATTAAGATTATTTTTTATTTTTATGAATCAAGTGACAGGTAGGTAGGTGATGTGGATAGGATATTTCAAGCTAAAGACCGATAGTTATGAGACTTACATCTTAACTGACAGATATACGTAAGTTTGTTTTAAGAAACGGCTTTAAAGAGTTATTCCTATCACATTCGCATAACTAACTAAGGTCCATGTTCACCAAAAAGATGACAGTCTGATTATCTAAAACATCTGTTTAAAACTCATTTTTGTATGGTAATATTATGTCACAGTGACAGCTGTTTTTAGCTAATCAGGCTGTTATGTTTTCGGTGAACATGGACCTAAGACTTAACTTGACAGTCGGATGTCAAGCCGCCGTCTTGGGTTTTCAACTGATACATTTGACCAACAGTGCAAACTCAACTCAAACTCAACTCAACTCAACTCAAACTCAAACTCAAATCATTTATTTCAACTAGACCATTACGGCACTTTTGAATGTCGATAAAACGAAAAAAAAAAAAGGCTACAGTCACAGACACAAGGCATAATAACTTGAGAATGTACTGTAGTTGCCCATTCCCTAGCGTAGATCTCTATGGAGAAGAACGGGCAAGAAACTCCATGGACACTCTTTTCAATCAAAAATGTTGTTACAAAATCTTGGTTACATCTTTCTTGTTGAGATTATACATATATGTGAGAACGATGTAGAAAGACGTGCACAATAAGAGCGTCTAGAGTAAAAAAAAGAAATAAATCAATAATTTATAAAATAAAGCAATTCAAATTATCCATGGCAGCTAAGAGATGACCAGTCCCGACTGACAGCGCCCGTTCACGAACATGACGCATGGATCAGCGCCATTCAATTCAACCATATTGAAGGGAACTAAATGACCCGACCCACCCGCCACCATCAGCAGGACATTTAAGCGAGCATGACATTCTCTCAGCCACCAAGGCATATTCAAGTCAATGAAAGATAACTAAATGCAAATGGTAGCTTTACTGTACATGGTACTCACACATGTGCTATGCAATTATACAATACTAAGAGATGGAATCTATACAATGCAAGAATATTTTTACAATCTTCTGCAGCTACCACAATAATATTGTCCATTAAGTTTGCACCTATGGTTGCGGAGCAGGACCAGCATTTAGCCAAGCATTTTTATCCTCAATGTAATCTCCCAGCTTATAATATGCTTGCCTACATAGTGTGCGTTTTACACCAGATTTAAATTTCGTCTCATTCAGTTGTAGAATGTGGGGAGGTATTTTATTGTAACATTTTAAACAGTACCCCATGAAAGATGAATCTACTTTAGCAAGCCTGAAACCTGGCTGAACTAGTTGGTCCCTATTTCTAGTATTATAGTGGTGTCTGTCACCTCTTTTACTGAATAAATGCAGATTTTTTCTAACATACATGATGTTTTCATATATGTATTGACAAGGTACTGTCATGATATTAATTTCCTTAAACAGTTCCCTTAGAGAATCGCGTATACGTAATTCATATATGGCTCTGATGGCTCTTTTCTGCAGAATAAAAATAGACTCGATGTCTGCAGCCCGTCCCCATAGTAAAATACCGTATGACATAATACTATGAAAATAACTAAAATAGACTATCCTCGCCGTATCAACATCAGTAAATTGACGGATTTTTCTAACAGCATACGCTGCTGAGCTCAGCCGGCCTGTAAGAGTTGTTAAATGAGGACCCCATTGTAGCCCGTGGTCGAGAGTAATTCCCAAGAAAACCGTTTTATTGACAAATTCAAGTTTCTCTTGATTCAATACTATGTCACAATCACTACTTTTGACATTTGGTAAAGCAAATCTTATGCACTTAGTTTTATTCCCATTTAATACTAAATTATTAGCGGTAAACCAATTATGAACCTGCAGTAGGGCGAAATTTACGTCGTCAAGATTTGTGGCACGTCTGTTTATCCTAAATATTAAAGAAGTATCATCAGCAAACAACACCATATGCGGATGGTTGTTAAATAAATGGGGTAGGTCATTAATGTATACTAAAAAGAGGAAGGGACCCAATATCGAACCTTGTGGTACACCCATTTTTACTTTTAAACCCATCGAATTTACACCCTTTACTTGTACATGCTGCTGTCTATCATTCAGATAAGATTTTACTAAACTGAGCGCAAGTTTACCTAAACCGTAATGCTCAAGCTTCAAAATCAGGGTTTCGTGATTTACGCAATCAAATGCCTTCTTGAGATCACAGAAGATTCCTATGGCATCTTGTGCACTTCTATGGACGTCATCTGAGCGTCAAAAAATCCTTGTACCATATCTAAGTTAAAGCACGAGCCAAGTACAGTTCATACAAGGAGTAATACACTCATCACCAAGCCAACCAAGCATTCTGTTAATCAAAACTCAAACTCAAAGTATTTATTTCAATTTCATTACGGCACTTTTGAATGTTAAAAAATACAAAGAAAAATCAAAGCTACAGTCACAGACACAAGGCATAATAACTTGCGAAAGTATTGTAGTTGCCCATTCTCTAGTGTAGATCTCTGTGGAGAAAAACGGTTAAGAAACTCCATGGACACTCTTTTGAATCAAAATATTGTTACAAAATCTTGGAAAAAAAACAAGGCAAGGAAGGCCAATTAAGTAACTTTTAAATTATTGCTTGGTTGCGAGTTTTTTCTACGATAAAACTCGATAGACACTCAAAACATTGTGCTCATGGATTAATTATTAAATAGTAAACGGGTCATGGAGATATATGCAGTAAAGTTATAACGTTTAAGAAACGCTAGTAAAAAAAAAATATCTCCAAAAGGTCCCAGGCGTGGTCCAGACAAAATAATATCGCAGTGACTATTTTTAAACCCTTTAATTCTTAGTCCTAGTACTGAAGAAAACCATATCTAAAGCAAGAACATAATACCATTTTCTTAGCAATTAGAACAAAGGATATAATCCGTCAGCCACTGCAAGCGCTTGATAGATTAATCCTATAGACGCCCCACAGCGATGCAGCGGCTAAATGTTCAGCTTAGCGAGATTGGAACGTCTTGGGGGATGAATATTATTAAGAAAATGGAAAATACAATGAATATTATGTGAGGTTGAAGGAAAGGACTAATTTGAATATTTAAACTTAAAATCTGTGATTATTGTTTATTATGAGCTCCCGATATTACGACGCTGTTGCAAGAGCCATTGATCGCAGGTTAAATGGGGACATTTTAAAGCCATTTCATGATAAAGCCTCGTATCCACTAGGCAACATTTGACGCGCGACACGTGAATCTTAACATGTTCGGCGGCGTTGCCCGACATCGCGCGACGTTGCCAGTTCGCGCGCAACATGACAAAACAATATAAAAGTTGCTAAACAAAAGTTCCGCGCTGACTTTCAACACGTTGAGCAACAGGTTGTGCAACATGTTGCGCGTCAATTGTTGCCTAGTGGAAACGCGGCTTAAACATTTGTTTAGCAACATGGTTGCATAAACATGTTGCCGAGTTGCTGTCAACATATTGCGGGCAACACTTGTGTTGCGGAGTTGATCACGCCATGTTGCAGAGTTGACGCCCGGTAGACACGCCCGGAGACACGTTTATAAACAGTTGCAAAGACGTCCACACGCGTCAACATTTGTTGATAACATGATGTTTTCGCTCGCCGGGCGTCAACTCCGCAACATGGCATGATCACTTGCGTTGCGGACAAGTGTTGCCCGCAATATTATGTTGACAGTAACTCGGCAACACGTTTCTGCAACCATGGTGCTAAACAAATGTTTACCATGAATACGAGGCTTAAGATTAGTTATGAACCGTGACAGCTAAAAATAGTATTTAAATCAATTTAGTTTTAAATTCCTGTAAGTTGACGGAATCAAGTAAATAGAATGGTGATAATAAATATCTTACTCCATTTTAGCAGTTTCTAACGAAACTTAAAAATATTCTAGAATTTTATCATCAACGTTACTTCCTCTTCCTGTTTTGATCTTTGGTAATTGAGTAAGTATTTCATTAAGAACAACCATTTAGTTTTTTTTTTGAAAGTATGTATCTATTATCGTCAATGGCTACACATACAGGGTGAAATTGAATAGATGCGACAAATTTAAATATACAATAATACGTGTTGTCATGAAAATGTATAAAATATAAAATTGAAAAATAATTGATCAGTGTTACGAAAACCGTTAAAATAATAAAAGTATCAAAAATCTTGCCGACTCATCGCAGTGCTCAATATAGCGGTTATTTACCTAATTTTGCCTTAATTTTTCTTATTTATTTTGCATATTACTGGAATACCGATAATTCGTACTTAAATAAAGATAATAACATCAATGGACCTTTTGAAAACGATAATCGCGTAATTTTTTTTAACGATTTAGATTGTAGAAAAAACAGTTTATAATTACTATGTTACTGTAACTGAAGCTCCAATTTCATTTTGTCGCATTAATTAAAATTCACCCTGTATAAAGGGCACATTTTCTTCTTCAAACCGTGTTCTGGTAAATTGTCTCAGAGAGTAACATTAAAGTTATAACCAACCAAAGACATCTTATTTTCTGGTCGACACCGTTTTTCGACGCCATCTATAATCAGTTTGGTTCTTTAAATCCAGATCACGTTCCGACGTTTACTAGGCTGTTCTGCTTACCCCATTTGTTTTTGTGTCCTGGCAACATTAGGGTTTATATTTTATTATTGTTCATAAATTATCCGTTTGTAAATGCTCTTTTGAAACATTTTTGATAGTTATATATTAATTTGATTGAATTATTTATTTGTTGCTCATGTTTTTTGCGTATTTATATTTGACTAATTATTGATGTTACCTACTTGTATGAAACTAAATAATACTTTATTATTATTATTAAATGCCCTTTCTAGATCACCATTTCATGACTGTTAATTAAAAGCTGCCGTTATAATTGACATTATTTATACACTCCTTAAAACTCGTTTTCACGAACACTAGGCGACGCTTGTGTTCGTGAAAACGAGTTTTAAGGAGTGTATAAATAATGTCTATTATAAATAATGTCTCTTATGATTATGTCTATTATACTCACGGTGTTACAGTAAGTTAAGTGTCGACTTAACTTACTGTAACACCGTGAGTTGGAATTCTAAGGTCCATGTTCACCAAAAAGATGAGGCTCTGATTATACAGGGTGTATTTCACCTTATCACAAAGCCGTTAACCAAGCATTCTGTTTAGCAAACTAAGTAACTTTACACAAAAATTATTGCCGGGAAGCAACTTTTTTTTTTTGTTTTAAAAGCATGTTTTGTGGTATAACTCAATGTAACGCGCACTCAAAACATTGTGCGGATGGATGGATTGAATAGTACGGGGGTCGTAGAGATAATAAAGTAAAAATCATGCGATAAAAAGTGGTATTTAAAAAAACACTTGTCAAAATTTTGCAACTTTGACCTCCCATATCTCCGTAACTAGAAGGTTCCCAGGTACAGTGTAGAACAAAAAAAGGATCGCAATGACAGGGAGAACAAGTGCCTTTCGTATTCGTTAAGAGGTGTTTTACACCCTTTATACATTTTTATATCTAAATGCTGCACACAGAAGCTGTTGGTGAACCTATGTTAGTAAATAAATAAATCAATAAATCTATAAACAGCTGTTTAAAACCCATTTTTATATGGGTGTTACTGTAAAAGCCCGAAGTGCAGTAAATCTTAAAATTTCCCAGTAAAACCTAAGTTTTACCAGCTTCAGTGGTAAATGTTCGAAATGTTCTATGATCATCGTTAATTTTGGACATGTACCAACATGCACTCGGTAAATCTTAAGATTTACCCCAGAGAAGCGGTAAATGTAAAAAAATTGACAAATCGAAACGTGTCAGATCACTGTGGCGTACTCGCGAGCACTCTGCAGCCCCCCACAAAAGTGCGCTCGCCTCCACGCGCTTCATTCGATCATTTTGCTCGTTTAAATACGAAATTGAATATATTAAAAGAAAAAATGGTGAAATCAGGCATTATCTACGTTTGTTGTTGTCCTCGAAGAAATACACGTTACTGTTGGACACGGTGGGAAGACAAGGATGATAATGGAATGTAACCGCAAGTATAAAAAAATAACAGTTGAGGCTATTAAGACCTATTTGAGACTTTGCCAACGATGCCTAAAGAAACAGAAGTCAATTTATAATGATGCGACTGATTATTAATAATAAATAAATGGTTAAGAAATACTCACATGATAATAAAAGTAAAAAAAATAATAACATTAAAACTGTATCATCATAAATATAATTAAAACTATGTAAAGCTTTGACTGACCGATAATTAAAATAAACGATTAAGAAATAGTCATTATTTTATTCCCATAACCAACATTAACCATAATATCATCATTATTTATTGTCCTTTTATGTATTTTGTGTGTACATGAATAAATAAATAAATAAATAATAAATAAATAACTAACCCACCCAAGTCATTGGTAAATCTTAGCATTTCCCAAACTCTGCTGGTAAAAGCCCGAAATATTGTCTCTTTTTTATAAAATTCGGACATTTACCAACTCATGCTGGTAAATCTTAGAATTTACTGGGAAATCTTAAGATTTACCGTACTTCGGGGTTTTACAGTAACATGGGCACATGTCACACTGACAGCTGTTATTAGATAATCAGACTGTTATCTTTTCAGTGAATGTGGACCTAAATGTTCAATAATATTTGGGCATTTATTGAAGTAACACATAATGTTTATAAAAGGGACCTTATTTATTTATTTATTTAAACTTCATGTACAAGAGTGGTACATAGGCGAACTTAATGCCACAAGGCATTCTCTACCAGTCAAATAAGACAGTATCGTACCTTGTGTTGTGTTTGTATTGTACCTTATACTTAAAATACCTTAATAACTTTAATTATAAAATATCGATAGGTCTATAATTTGTCCACTGACAAAGTCGACAAGCATCCAAACTCTGCTTACCCTATTAAGCCTTCAAACAACCAACCTAATTACAAGTCTAATATTAAAACCATAAATTAAAAAACCTATTTCTTGCCTCTCATCCAAACTTCAGCCATAACTTTACGAAGAAGCCAAATTTCGTCGTTAACGTGAAAATGGCGGGCAAAATTAATGATTTATAATTATTAAAATTGGTTTTACAACGATACTGTCTGGTTTATAGGGTTATAATTTGATTGATTGCTAAAAGTTAATCTGTTTGAGGTTATTTTGGTGTTTGTTATTGCATAGATGGAAATCTGTTCTAAGTAGAAAGCATCGAAAATACTCATTAAAATAGTTACTTAAAATTTTATTCTATTTTAAGATTGAACTAGCTCAAAAGGGAAAGCGCATGTGAACCAGTAATAAGTGAAAAATAAAATATTTTTGGGAAAATGAAACAAAAAAGTGAAAAATAACTTACACAAAGGTCACCGACTTCAGAACTAATGTTATTTTACACTGATTTGTGTTTTTTGAAGTCGGTTACTTATATTTTTGTTGACAGGCATTGTCAACCCTCACGCAATAAATTATTTTAATAAATTATTTTATTTAGCAATAACAGAATCCATTCTTATCTGTCAATTTCATGGCCCACTATGGGCCTAATACCTAGGCAGGCTCGACATAAACCACATTACCGTTAACTTTCGATCGCTAAAATAACAATTAAAAAATTAGTTTGCAATAACGATGCTTGGAAACGCACCTCTCTCAATCCAAGATGCGATTTTCGCAACCATCGTTTTTGCATCCGATTGTTTATCGGCGTATGTCGTATACATTTGTCCCTGTTCTCACAGAAATAACGAACACGCATTGAGCTATTTTCTTCATGCAGTCCAGAGTGTCTAAACAAGCTAACTTCATCATCATCACGCAGTGATCTTAAAACCTACAGTGAAAATAATACGCTAGCCTATAATTAGGAGCTAGTTATAGCTTGTTTTAAAAGCGGCGCTTTAGGCTCAGCCCAGCCAGCTGACAGTAATAGGCTCACGAGTGCTAAGCTTGGAATTGTCTAGTCTAGATATAGTTAGGTGGAAATAGCACTTGAAACACACCACTGTTTTAGGGTGCATTAAAATAACCTTCAGGATTGAAAAGGTACTTACTAAATTGTATGTCTGGCGCACTTCGGGTAGTCAGTCTACAAAATCCCTTACTTAGAAATGCTACATTAATAGACCTTCCATTTGTTTCAATTAGGACATTAAAAGGCACTTTTGTACGACAAATTGAACAAAGAAATGGAATTGATTCTTGTTGCCCTTTCGAGAAGATATAGTTTCAAGGAGAACAATGGACAAGAAACATCGTCTATGCAGGGCAGAAGAAAACCAAATGAGCAACTGCACCCAAGTAGATAATAGGCTTGTGTCCTGAGAAAATCTAATTTGGTCCATGTTCACCGAAAAAATAACGGTCTGATTATCTAAAAACAGCTGTCACTGTGACATGTTCCCATACAAATGTGTTAACAGCTGTTTTTAGATAATCAGACTGTCATCTTTTTGGTGAACATAATTATGGACCTTAGTCGGGTGTGAAACACGTCTTGACGAAACCAAAAGGTACTTGTTTCTCCCGTCATTGCGATCATTTTTTCGTTAAACACCGTACTTGGGAACCTTCTATATAAGGCGATATTTGGGGTCAAAGTTCCAACTTTTTGTTAAGTTTTATGAATACAAGTTTTTATTGTCAGATTTTTACTTAAAATTACCTCCAGGAATCCCTTACCATTCAATCCATCCATCGGCACAATGTTTTGAGTGCGTTACATTGAGTTATACCACAAAACGTGATTCACCCCATAAAAAAGTTGTTTCCCAGCAATATTTTTTGCGTAAAGTTCCTTGGTGTGATGTACGGAATGCTTGATTGACAGCTTCGTGATTCACGTGACGTGGTTTACACCCTGTATTATCAAAAAATAATTGACACGTATTTATCTTTTATTACGTAAACCAAAACTGACGAAGATACGACGATTATAATGCAATGATTTTGATGCGTTTTATCTTTTGTCAATATTCATTGATTTACAAAAACAAAAAAAAAACGTTTCCATTATTTTCCAATACTTGATAAAATTGTTACCAAAATAAATAAGGGAAGTCAATTTTTTATAATAATAGACGGAGGTTACTACAACAAAATAATTTAACCAGCAGGCTAGGAGGAAGTGGGAATAACTGCCCAGGCTGATTCGAATCATAATCATCACCATCTGCCTGCCTTTTTCCAACTATGTTGGGGTCGGCTTCCAGTCTAACCAGATGCAGCTGAATATCAGTATTTTACATGGAGCGACTGCATATCTGATCTCCACAACCCAGTAAACAAAAAATTTTTACTTACTTACTTACAGTAAGTACTGGGTAATACGATACCCCTTGGTAAGACTGTCTGTCAGTCTTTTTGGGGCACCAAGGTGATCTTTAACTAAATAATAGTATGTAATTCCCCACGACAGCTCATGCTTATTACTATTTAATAACCAGAGTTTATATAGTTTATAGTTTATATAATATTAGTTTATATATATACATAGTTTAATGTCCAACGATATTTATATATTTATATATACAGGGTGTAAACAACCTCATCACAAAGCCGTTAACCAAGCATTCTGTACATCAAACTAAGTAACTTTACGCAAAAATTATTGCTGGGAAACGACTTTTTTTTGAGGTTATAAATCATGTTTTGTGGTACAACTCAATGTAACGCACTGAAAACATTGTGCTGGTGGATGGATTGAATAGTAAGGGGGTCGTGGAGGTGTTAAAAGTCAAAATCTTAAAAAAAAACTTGTCAAAAAGTTGTAACTTTGACCCCCCATTTCTCCGTAACTAGAAGGTTCCCAGGTATAGTGTAGAACAAAAAAAATATCGCAATGATGGGTAGAACAAGTGCCTTTCGGCTTCGTGATGAGGTGTTTTACACCCTTTATAGTTTATAGTTTTATATAAGTAAAGAATAAAGAAAAATATTCAGTTATATCCCAGGTCTAGTTCCAAACACTACAAACTCAAACATACTTTTAATAAAGTAACATCAAAACAAAATAAATAAGTTAGTTAAATATTCCCATAAGATGTTCACTAGCACTCAGTTACGTGTAAATTACTAATTAGGTTACGCCTATCTACATAGGTGCCTATTTACCTACTCAACTGTAACTAGATCTGTCTGTATGTAATTAAGTAAAACTTACTAATGTACACAACACGCGTGATAATATGGAGTAGAATGTGTAACGTTGTAAGCTAATTCGAGTTAAATTAAGTTTTGTTAATTACATACACCAAATATTATAACGTAGGACTCTTAGGTTTTTGTATTTTAATACAAACAAAGGGTTTAAAATTTTCTCAGGGTTCTAGGTTCGAATCCGGAATCCGGGAGCAAATGTTTGTGTGAACATTTGTTTCAGAGTCATGGATGTTTATGTATTATATAATGTTTAATTAGTATGAACGTATTTACAAAAAAATAGTATCTATGTAGCATATCAACTATATGGTGTCCACGACACAAGCCTCGTTGCTTAGTGTGGCACTAGATGGCGCTGTGTGTAATGCCCAGCGATATTTATTTACTCATAATGAACAGGAAAGGCACTTATTCTTCCCATCATATCGATATTTTTTTTGTTGTAGACCCTATCTGGGGACTGGGAATATTCTAGTTACGTTAGTATTGGGGGTCAAAGAACCAATTTTTTCACAATTCTTTTTTAAAACATGAGAGTATTGAAAAAGTCCGCGCTGCTAGATGAGGCGCAGCCTTGAATCTGAATCTACCTTTTAATACACACAGCGGTTCAGCCAACCAAAAACTAATCAAAACTTGTACACAGTGCGCACATACGAGCATACATATGTAGTTACTAGATATTAATACAGTTCATACCTATTGGTTTACCGACTAGCCAAACTTTCCAATTTATCGGGTACACTAATTGAAATCCAGTTTGGAATTGGGTTAAATATTCACAATATTCTCGGAAATATGCGCTTGTGAATAACTAGTAATAATTACTGCTATAATAAACGGTTACCTACAGGCAAACATTGGCCAAATGTAATCTAAGGAAAGTGCTAAAGGAAAATAACCCTTATTTATACGTCTCTTTTTACTTAATCCGTGACCAATTGAAAGAAAGAAAGAAAGAAAAAGCATTTATTAGCCCGACAGGACAACACATAAATAAAAAAAATAATAATAAAATAAATAAAATTGTGATTATAACACTAGTTTAAAGTAAACATAACGAGAGAATAAAAAAAATAAAAAATAATAACGAAATCACAAGAAAAAACAAACAAAATACAAAACAGAATTTGTCCTGTACAAGACCAAAAGGCTCCTATCTCAGCATGGTGCTGTAACATTAAAAACAAACGTCACAGCGCTGATCACCGTATAGTTTAGTGTTGACAATATCAAGAGAATAATAATTGTGTAATGGAATTCGTAAGCAAATAAGAAAACCGTGCGAGGTATTCGTTGGAGACTACCGATAGAAATGAAAACTCGTAGCTGATATTGGTTCGGCTACGAGTACTACGAAGCTTTAGGCGTGGGACAAATACAAGAGGCGTCGGGCGGTGGCGCGGCGCGGGTGAGGTGATGAGTGGCGCCGGCGCAGCGTAGAACAGGCGCGCTAACGGTGTCGGAAAGGCGAGGCACGGACGCATTCTATCACGCATTTTCGCCGTCTTGTTCCCGCCCTGTGCGTACATGCAACTGCTAACTGCGGGTGCGCCGAGAGCAGGGAAGCGACGCCCGCGCCGCATCCTCACCCCGCCCGCGCCACGCCAGCTCAATATGTCACACATCTTCTATACTTTTTGTATGAAGTATCAAAAAAGACCACCTCCCTATGATTTTTGTATTTCTCCCGCGTCTTACAACTCGACGGTCATGCGAGTTCCACGATTTTCACTCAAAAGGTGCTCAACGCGTCTAAAGTTTTCAAAGAGTATTCACTTCAAAAAACTTTTCTTATAAAATATATATTTGCCTCTACCTTCTTAAACTTGGACCATATACGCGCGTGCCCAAGAAGTAGGGCGGCGCCCTGACCTTGCCGTGCACACTTCCGGTACGCGGTAATATAATGTCCGCCCTACGGCGCGCCGCTCGCCCGCCTTATAAAAAGGCGGATAACCCTCAAAGTGAGTTTGTTCTTCTGCATCGAATTCTTCTAAGAGACGTCTGTAAGTTAATATATTGTGACGTGTGAGACGTTTGAATCAAAAGTTACCGCTGACACTTTTAAGACTCGTTAAGGACAGATTGTTGACCCACTTAAACTATTAAACTATTTTTTTTTACTTATATAATAATATATTTTCTTTAAATTTGCCTGAAATATTATATTTTACAGATATTATAACACATACACTATATTTATTCATATCCCGCCTTATTTAATTCGGCATGCAATGTGACAATAACAATGGTTCAAATTCTTGACTGTACCTTAAATAACGCATACCTCACTTTACTATATTGATAAAAGTAGTAGTTGCTTTTTAGTTTTAAGCCGGTAAAATTATTTTTATGTATGACTTTCAGTGAGTTTATTAATGGCTAAACAAATGCGGTTCATCATTAACTAATTGTACAAAACAGTTAATATAACATTAAATAACAAAAACTTAAATAATCAAAATAGCAAACTTTGACATTATGGAGGGCAGATAGGCAATTGCTCCATATAAAACACTTTTATTCAGCTGGCTCCACATATTTGGAAAAGGCCAGGCAGGTGATGAATATTTGCCATCGTTCTATCAATAGTGTAGTTCACCCTAAAAAAATCTTCTGGATAGTGTGAGCGAGATAGAACTATCTAGCCTGAGGAAGCGGGGGCAAAATTTGAATTTTAGCTGTCATTCTGTGCGCCCTTAAGTTACTATACCCTAAAGTATAGCTTTGCGAAAATATGAGATTTTAGATGTAAACATAAAAAAACAAAAGGACAACAAAAAAACATAAAGCCATGAGATGAGACAGTCAGAACCGCGAAAGTACTTCTCAACCTTGTCTGACAGACTGGGAGGAGAGTCTGGCGTCATCCTTTTAACTATAACCTTACGGACTAGCGGACGTCACACGGTTTCACTCGCATAGTTCCCGTTCCCGTGGGAGTACGGGTATAAAACATAGCTTATGTTACTCGCTGATAATATAGCTATCCATTGCTGAAAGAATTTTTCAAATCTGTCCAGTAGTTTTTAAGAATTCGTAACTTACAAAAGTACAAATCTTTCCTTTTCATAATATTAATATAGAGTGGGAAAACTGGAGTTCACAAGCGTTGTTCCGTACGAGTAGTCTAGTAATTTTCCGGACCCAATTTGTTCGTATATTGATTCTAAAGGAAAAGTAGAAACTTTTCTTAATAAATAATTGTCGAAAGATATGGCGGAGCACATTCATGGATAATAAGAAATAAATATTTGAGCTGAAGGCTGTAATAGAATAAACAACAGTCTTTAGCAACAGTAATTTCAAAACCATAGTCTGTCTTCATTTTATTAAACAAAAAAAAAACACAGAAAATAAAGTACATAAAACACAAAAAAATACACAAGCTGAGGGAAAATAACAAGGGTCAGGTTCAGAACGTAACATTACACAACCCTCGCTCAACATATGTTTCGTTTCCCTAAAAGAAACATAATCATATGCATTTCCTAGCTGTAGGTACGAGCAACATATCGAAATTTAACGTATGAAATGTGTCTGAAGGATTTTTTACAAGTATGTTTGACAACGTCTCGCTCACCAGTGCACCTTGACCAGCAACAAATCACACAGTTAGACCAACACATGCAATTAACCGCATGCAATCTGTTATACACTGCTGCAACAGTTTAAAATATGACCCTGCAAAACATGGTTGTTTTCAAACGAGGCAGTAAATGGAAACCAATACTAATCCCTTGGCCACAGTCTAATTGCGACTTGTTACAGTGAAGGCGGAGAACATTATACGAAAGAATTTGAACTATGTTGTTTAAACTTGGTAAGTAGATGTATTCTGTAAACCGCATTGAGATTTTCACACAAAATAGAAAAAAAAAAACAATAAATTTGGGGGTTCCCCATACTTAGAACTGAAATTCAAAAAAAAAACAATTCATCAGTGTTGGGTATCTATGGATAGGTCTTCAAAAATGATATTGAGGTTTCTAATATAATTTTTTTTTGTTTCTAAATTGAATAGTTTGGGCGAGAGACACTTCCAAAGTGGTAAAATGTGTACGGTCCACCTCGTAAATGAATGATGATGAATGAGAATGATAAAACTAAAAAAAATATATATTTTACAATTTTCGGTGGAAGTTTACATAATGCACATCGCATTTATTTATTTATTTATTTATTTAAACTTCATGTACAATAGTGGTACATAGGCGGACTTAATGCCACAAGGCATTCTCTACCAGTCAACCATTGGGTCAAATAAGACAGCATTGTGATAAAGTACAATAAAAATAAAAATAAACATGCCATTTTGCAAGAATAAACCAAACACATAAATGGGTACCTACATACTAATACATAAATAAGCATATAAAATAAACTAATATATATTAAAATACATACAAATAGTCCGAAATACGAGAAACCTTATGATAATTATTACAACTCTAAACATCGCATAACTAACTCGCATTATGTAAACTTCCTCCGAGATCTACTAAGTACTTTTTTTTTAATACGTCATCTTTTAAATTATGTTACTTGCTGCCACGGAACCCTTCATGGGCGACTCCGACTTGCACTTGGTCGCTTTTTTCTAGACCATACGGAGACGTATGGATACTTTCCCCGTACTATTCAAACTTCAAAGTATGCATTAGCACATTTCTTTTAGTCCTACGGTAAAACGTGATGTATCACCGAAAACAACATTTCCCAGCAATAGTTTTGCATAGATTTACCTACTTAGTTTGACATACACAATGTTCGGTTGACGACTTTTTAAAGTGTTTGGTAACACCTTGTCTATCAAAGTCGAACTTTAACGTAAGTCGCATCGTAGGTTGCATCATCCGAGGTCGAACGGGGCCTTAGCTGTAAATAAGCAACGAACAGTGATGTATGAGACTGAATCACGCTATTTGCGAACACGCGACTGTATTGGAACATCTGTGTAGGAAGAAATTGTCTGTATATAAAAAGCGGAGCGTCTGTTTTTATGTGATTTTGATTATTGTCTGGCATAACAGGGCAAAGACCTTCTTAGTGTCTTTACATTTCTACAACCAAAACATTTCAGGTCTAGAGAAAAACTTAAGTAAAATGTAAAAATCAGTCTTTCTACCTTTAACACTTTCACGGGTATAATTTTGGATTCTGGTAGACCATGACTTGATACTAAAGGGTGTAAAATACCTCTTCACGAAGCCGAAAGGCAGTTGTTGTCCCCATCATTGCGATCATTTTTTTGTGCTACATCATACCTGGGAACCTTCTAGTTACGGAGATATCCCTCATATCTCAAAGTTACAACTTTTTGATAAGTTTTTTTTTAAATACAAGTTTTACTTGTGAGATTTTAACTTTTAACACCTCCATGACCTCCGTACTATCCAATCTATCCATCAGCACAATGTTTTAAGTGCGTTTCATTGAGTTCTACCACAAAACATGATTTATAACCTCAAAAAAAAAGTTGTTTCCCTGCAATAATTTTTGCGTAAAGTTACTTAGTTCGATGTACAGAATGCTTGGTTAACGGCTTTGTGATGAGGTGGTTTAAACCCTGTATATTTTATCCCGGTTTTACGTTCCCTTGAGATATATTCTGTCCTCAACGTGGGTGCATCCTCGGGGAAAAGCAGTTATCCTACTTCAAGGCCGATGCTCTAAGATAGCCCGCGAAATTCAAATTTTCTTACGTTTTTTGCAATTTGCAGGGCAGTGCTAAGTTGTATGTTTATGAAAATATTGGTCGCGACTGTAAGACGTATGTAGTTACAGAATTATAATCATCAAAATCATCAATACAACCCTCAAAGTTCATTTTAAAGTCGTGGAACGACTTTGACCGTAAAAATTGCACTGGCCTTCACCTTAAGACTGCCAACCTGGAACACGAGTAGTGCTGATGGTACGGAAAAAAAAAAAAAAAAACGGTAATAAATAAATAAGTAAATATATAAATAAAGGTTTTATACTTAACTATATTGCAAGCAAAGCCTGGACAGAGCATCAGTATGCAACAAAATTAGTACTACAATCGTTTGAAAGACTATAAATTAGTGTAATACTTCCTTGATAGAACATTAAGACCTATAAACTGCAAGATATAAATCTGTTTTCTTTGAGTTCTTGGCCTATTGCCAAGTCTCACTAGTTAGGGGCGGTGGGGCCAAGTCTTTTATCCAAGATTATTATTGTAAGATTTATGTTATTCTTTTAAATTGGCTATTACATTCATTGTTGATCTAAAGAAGATCAATTTTCTGTGGAGAACGTTTGCAAGATATTGAGGAAGATTAACATAACATTATTTCTAGTTAGTTTAGTATACATATACGAATAGCGCAGCGGAAGTGAGGCTGCCTTACGTTCTAAGGGTCCCGTATAATTCGAATCCTGGTAGGAGCAAATATTTGTGTGATGAGCATAGACATTTGTTTCCGAGTCATGGATTTTTATATGTAGGAATAATAAGTATGTATTTACAAACAAAAATAATGTGTGTAGTATATCAACTATCTGGTGTCCACGACATATGTATATAATATACTAGCTATCCTGACAGTCGTCTGGTTCCAATAATTTCTAAATGTCGACAAAAGCGCCACCTACCGAGTCCAACTGTTGCTACCATGGGGATGGCCCCTTAGGTTTAAAAAAATTGCTGAAGCAGGGAAAGAGAGGCGAAGAATCTATCATTTGGATTTTACATTGGAAAAATATCGGAACACTGCCCGAGTGACATGTAAAATTTTTGTTCCGTATTTTAAAATTAAAATTAATTAGTAAATAGGTTAAATTAAGGTGTAATTAATATGTGAAACGCATCTTAAATGCGTAAATACTCAGGAAAACTGTTATCCTGATAATTAATGAAGTTTTCGGTAGTACAAGGATACCGGTAACCTAAAAACAACAGCTGACGTTTCAACCACGGACGTGTACGGATAATTCAGGGGAAGTATTGTTTACTTTTATTTAAAAACAGCACACAAACGTCACTTTAACTGTATATAACATTCATGCCAATTTTTAGTATTAATTTTTGCTGATTCATTACCCTGTACTGATTTTAAATCTCTTTGTTGACAACCAGTCATTTAGCAACAAAACATAGTAGTTTCGTGTCTGTTCTTATTTTCTAATCGATATAATCAATATAAGTTCATAGATAAATCGTGTAGCATCATTATTTTGGATTATTGTATTGAATTATTAACATAATAAGACCAGTTTAAACTTTTATTTATTTTATGCAACATACCCACCTAAGAAAAGTAAATCCCTAAGATAATAAAACCATTGAAATCTACATAGATTCAATTACATACTTTGAATTAGATTACTTTTAAAGTTAATAAAAAACCTACCTCATTTAATTTCATAACTGCAATCTTCTCCCTGCTTTTTTTTTTGTTT
This sequence comes from Xestia c-nigrum, assembly GCA_916618015.1. Lineage (NCBI taxonomy): Eukaryota > Metazoa > Arthropoda > Insecta > Lepidoptera > Noctuidae > Xestia > Xestia c-nigrum. Next base: position 22,234,539 of record OU745263.1, read on the forward strand.
TTATTTTATTTTTATTTTTTTCCCTTTCACCGCTAACTTCTTTTATTGGTCTATTCTATAGGTTCTCACCGTTTCTTTACTTCTAATTTTCAGTAACCAATCCTGAAACCATGCCTGTGATGACCCGCAAGGCTACTGCCCTGGATATGGAGCTAAAATTGAGAACGGCCCTCCAAGAACTCAAAGAATCCAACCTCCAAGTCCAAAGAAGAGAGTGAGGTGGAAGTCGATAAAGTTAATGGCAAAATTTCAAGCTTAAAACGGGAGCTAGTAGACCTACATCAGCAATACTTGGACGTTGTTGATGAACGGGATCAACTGAAGGCGGTCACGGATGGTTTCACAAATTGTAGTAACTTGTATGAGGAGGCTTTGTTTAAAATTAGGGACCTGGAAGATGACTTAATTCATGCTAATAATTGTATATTAAAGTTACAGAAAGAAAGAGAAAGTACTCAGGTTAAAGAAACAAACCTCTTATATAATGAATTATTAAATAGTAATTGTAACCCCCCTTCCTTAATAACCTGACTGAAGATTCCTTACTCAAACAGAATTTTATAGTTAGCAATAGGAAGATTAAAAAATATGCAAAATTAAACAGAATTATTAAAAAATGCAATCAATTTAGGAAACAACATAAACTCTTTTCCAAATATATTCCACTGAGGAAAGAGCGTGTTGATTTAGTTAATAAATTAAATAATTACCAAATAAAATTAGAGGACAGTATAAAAATTTATGAAATTGATACTCAGCAGTTGCAGTCTGAAATTCAGGTACTTCAGGATTCACTAAGTTCCCTTTCTAGTAGGTATAAGATTTCTCAAAACCAAATTAGGGAACATATTTATGCGGCAAATGAGTTGGTAATGGGTCAATGTAGTTGCCAGACAGTTACCAACCATGATATTATCCAGCCTCAGGTAATGGAGGACCCATACCAGGTTGAGAATTTGACTCGGGACTGCACTCTAAATCAACAAACAATTAATATAACACAAGATGATTTACACATGGTACAGCCTTAGTTATATGACAGTTTGCCTGAGTTTGGTAATTTCGTCTCATCAAATAGTAATGTTTGTGATCATTCAGTTATGTTCTCTGATAGTATGGGTAGGGGGCTAGGTAAATTAATTAGTAATAACCTGAGTTATTGTACCCAAAACAATTGTATGCCAGGGTCAACCTACAAACAGGTTATGGCATCTGTAACAAAAAGTGTTTGTGATCCTAGTACCACCATTACTATATGTGTTGGGAATAGTTCAAGGGTTAAAAAGGAAGACATCACTAACTATGTTTCAGAGTTGTTAAAGTTAAATTGTAAAAAAGTCATTTTGTGTGCTTTTCCATATTTTGAAAATTTTGGAAACAGAAAAAACAATTATATTCACATGCTAAATAAACACATGCATTTTTTAGTAGGTCACTATAGTGACAAACTTATATTTCTTGATACTAACACTTTTATTGATAAACTTAGATCAACGCGGGGTAAAGTGTATCTACCTATTAGTTGTAGACACAAAATAGCTCGGCTATTAGCTTTTAATATTCACACAGACATAAGTAGTATGTCTAAGTTTTTTTCTATTATTGATACTGCGACTATTAGTACTATTACTAATGAACAGGTGGTGACCTTAAATAAATATAGCATTAGTGCTATTGATGTTTACAAACTTTGTACGGAGGAGAATCCATACGTCACCGTGGAAACTTCTCAATTAGCTCTAAGTTATGATAGGATCATGTTGTCTGGCGATGGATCGGGAGTCTCGGGGCTCTCTCCAGATCTTAATATTAATTTAAACTAGGAAGTGAGACAACAGAAGGTACCATTAACAATATTGTTAATCCTACCAACAGCAAGGTATCTTCTTGCACTCCATTAGGTCGTAAAAAAGGGCCTCAGCAGAACTCTTTAAAATTATTCCACCAAAATATCCAAGGCATTTCTTCCAAATTATTAGAAATTGAATTGTATTTAGAGAAAAGTATGTTTGACATTGTTTGCTTTACTGAACATTGGTTAAAAGATTACCAAATGCTTATTAATTATGAGAACTATATGGTGGGTAGCTGCTTTAACCGTAAATCTATGCTGCGTGGAGGTTCCCTAATATTACTGAAAAATTGTGTTAAATATAAGCAACGTGCTGACATAGTAGGTCTTTCGGTTGAACATTGCGTCGAACTGTCTTGTGTTGAGCTAGATAAGCATGTAATTGTGTGTGTGTACAGACCCCCAAACTATCAAAACTTTTCGTTATTTGAATCAATAATGGAAGATGTCCTGGCAAAACTTACAACCAGTAATAAATCTACAATTATTTGTGGTGACTTCAACATCAATATTTTAGAAGATAATTCAAATAGCAGTCGGTTATTAAATCTTTTTAAGTCTTTTGACTTGATTAACGTTTTTATAGAACCCACTCGAGTCACGCCTTCTTCTGCTACTTGTATAGATAATGTTTTCTGCGATTGTGAATACTTAGATAGAGCCGTAGTAAATAGTCTGCCGTCTGACCATAGCGGACAAACTGTAACTTTCAGGTGTAATACACCATTGCAAAAAGTTGATATTAAATTTAGACCTATAACTTCTAGTAAATTAAATAGGTACAATATTTCCCTACAGAACAAGTTAAGTGTTATGAGCCATGACGATACTAATATAAATCAATTCTATGATCATTTCTTTTCAATTGTTCACACTGAATTCAATAAAAATTTTGTAAAGAAGATTAAAAGCATTTGCCCTAAATTTATATTTAGTGATTGGGCAACTAGAGGTATCAGAAAAAGTAGGGAAACACTTTTTGAGCTTTATGGCCTTAAGCCTTATGTAAACACTGAAACTTTTAACAACTATGTTGCTCGGTATTCAAAAATATTTAGAAATTCATGCAAGGTTGCCAAAGCCCTGCACATTAGCAACAAGATTAAAACAGCAGAAAATAAAATTAAGACAGTTTGGAAAGTCATAAATAGCGAGACTAACAGGAAGAAAGTACGTAATACTAGCTATACATTAGATACAGTATGTGGGCCTAAAAGCTCCAATCAGGAAGTAGCTCAGGAATTTGTAAATTTCTTCACCAATATACCGTTAAAAACTACGGAGGCTCTAAATTCCTCTTCGGAAGTCTCAATTGGTTTATTAAAAGCGGGTGTATCTGGATGCCAGGCTGAATTTAAATTTAAACATATAAACCCGATGACGGTTATTAAAGATTTCCGGCAAATAAAAATTAAACTGACCGAAGATCTATGGGGAATGTCTATCAAAGTTTGTACTTCCATACTTGAGACGATAGCTCCATACTTAGCTTTAATTTTTAATTTGTGCGTAGACCAAGGAGTTTTCCCTGATTTAATGAAATACAGTAAAGTCATACCGCTTTTCAAATCCGGGGATAGTAAAGATACTAATAATTATAGACCGGTATCCGTGTTGCCGGTTTTTAGTAAGGTGTTCGAAAAGATAATGCTTAATCAAATGCTCAATCATTTCAACACCAACAGAATCTTACACGATCAACAGTATGGTTTCACCAAGGGACGTTGTACAACTGACGCCGGTGTAACCTTATTAAAGCACATATTCATGGCGTGGGAAGAGTCCCAAGACGCTGTAGGAATATTTTGTGACCTCTCCAAAGCATTTGATTGTGTAAATCACGACACATTGCTTTTGAAACTTGAGCATTACGGACTAGGTAAACTTGCACTTAGTTTGGTAAAATCTTATTTAAGTGATAGACTGCAATATGTTCAAATAAATGGTGTTAATTCACAGGGCTTGAAAGTAAAAATGGGGGTTCCGCAAGGCTCAATATTGGGTCCTTTCCTCTTTTTAGTATATATAAATGATCTACCCTATTTACTGAAAAACCAACCTCAAAATATGGTATTATTTGCCGATGACACTTCCTTAATTTTTAAGATAAATAGACGAGCCCAAAATCTAAATGACGTGAATAATGCCTTACTTAAAGTCCATAATTGGTTCACAGCAAACAACTTGGTATTAAATGAAAAAAAAACGAAATGCATAAGATTTGCTTTACCGAATGTTAAAAGTAGTGATTGTGAGATAATATTGAATAAAGAGAAACTCGAATTCGTAGATAAAACGGTTTTCCTGGGGCTTACGCTTGATTCAAGGCTTCAATGGGGTTCTCATTTAACATCCCTTGCGAGGCGCTTAAGTTTAGCAGCATATGCCATTAGAAAAATCCGTCAATTCACTGATGTAGATACCGCTAGACTAGTCTATTTTAGTTACTTCCACAGCATAATGTCTTACGGCATTTTGCTGTGGGGACGGGCTGCTGATATTGAGTCTATATTTATTCTGCAGAAAAGAGCCATCAGAGCCATATACAATCTTCGTAGGCGCGATTCTCTAAGGGAACTGTTTAAGGAAATTAACATCATGACTGTATATTGTCAATACATCTACGAAAACATAATGTATGTCAGAAAAAATCTGCATCTTTTTGGTAAAAGAGGTGACAGACACAATTACAGTACTAGAAATAGAGACCAATTAGTTCAGCCTGGCTTCAGACTCGCTAAAGTAGACTCGTCTTTCATGGGGTACTGTTTGAAATGCTATAATAAAATTCCACAAAGCATTCTTGAACTAAATGAAACCAAATTTAAAACTTGCATTAAACGCACACTGTGTAAGCAAGCATATTACAAATGGGACGATTTGATAAAAATGCTTGGCTCAATGCCGGTCCTGCTCCACAAGGACAGGGGCGCATAAATGGATAGCATTAAATGGTATTGTTGGAGCTGCTGAAGATTGTACAACTATCTTTGCATTGTATAAATTCAATATCTTTAGTATTATATAACCTCATATCCCATATTGTGTGAGTGCCATGTACTAGAATGCTATCATTCGCGGGAAACCTACGTTTTTATTTTTTGACTTGAATGTGCCCTGGCGGTTAAGAGTATGTCATGCTCACTCAAATGTCCCGCTGATGGTGGCGCGTGTGTCGGGTCATTTAGTTCCCTTCAAAATGGTTGACTTGAATGGTGCTGATACATGCGTCATGTTCGTGAACGGGCGCTGTCGGTTGGGACTGGTCAGCTCTTGGTTGCCACGGCTTTTGTTTTTATTTTTAATTAATTATTTTATTTTTGAATTGTTTTTGTTAGTTTTAACTATGGACACTTTTATCGTGCACATCTTGCTACATTGTTCTCACATAATGCACCATCTCAACAGGAATGATGTAACCAAGATTTTGTAAGAACATTATGATTTAAAAGAGTGTCCATGGAGTTTCTTGCCCGTTCTTCTCCATAGAGATCTACGCTAGGGAATGGGCAACTACAGTACTTTCACAGTTTTTATGTCTTGTGACTGGGACTGTAGCTACATTTAATTATCATCTTTGTTTCGACAATTCAAAAGCGCCTGTAACTGGCCTACTTGAAATAAATGCTTTGATTTTGATTGATTTTGATTTTGATTGATTTACGTAGGTATAAAACCCATATAATAAGCCTATATAATATAATAGATGATAGGTTTCCATATTCATAAAAACCCATTCATGTTAATATTTATTCGTGGTGCTAGGCAACTGGGCCTATCCCAGTTGTAAACGTCCCTTTGTGCCTATTGGCCTTGTTTCGTTCTGTCTCCTGCTGATATGGAGGGAAGTGGAAATTTTTGTTTTTTTTCCTACTACTCCGCTATACTTTCTGATCAATTTCGTTCCGGGATCCAAGACAGTTAAATTCATTCTCTGGGACTTCATCGAGCTTTATTGTCTCGGCGCTTTTCTGGTGGTCGCCCCTGTTGATTCTGGCTTTCAGGAGTTACAGTGGCTTGGGCGTGTGTGGCGGGTTTGTCCCAAAGAAAGAAAATACCTATAAAACCTATAGAGAAACCTATCATCTCCATAGATGATAGGCCAACCCTAGTGGCAAACGTACATATTGCCGTTAATATTTAGGTCTCAAGAAATAGAAGGCGAACCTATACAGGGTGTATTTCACCTCATCACAAAGCCGTTAACCAAGCATTCTGTATATCAATCTAAGTAACTTTATGCAAAAAATATTGCTGGGAAACATCTTTTTTTTTTGAGGTTATAAATCATGTTTTGTGGTATAACTCAATGTAACACACTCAAAACATTGTGCGGATGGATGTATTGAATAGTACGGGGGTCGTAGAGATATTTAAAGTAAAAATCATGCAATAAAAAGTGGTATTTGAAAAAAAGCTTGTCAAAATCTTGCAACTTTGACCCCCCAATATCTCCGTAACTAGAAGGTTCCCAGGTATAGTGTAGAACAAAAAAATGATCAGAATGACGAGTAGAACAAGTGCCTTTCGTATTCGTTAAGAGGTGTTTTACACCCTTTATAGCCATTCGTAAATTGTACTTCTTCATTATTGTGTGGTTAGGGCCTCACCTGGTGTCAGAGTTTTTGTACTACCCATGGGCCTCTGACTTAAATTGGGTTTACTTACATGCCGTCGAAAAATATCTCAGGCATGCTCACGATGTTCTTTTGTTAAATTGTACACACGGCGACACAAAGCTACAACACATGTCCAGTAAGACCTGATTTCGCTTTGTATGAGCTTCCGATACAACGAGAGATCATATTACTTTGGGGAAGCATAGCTTGACGATGCCGTCGTGCGTACCAACACTGCACCCACAATAAATTGCTCCTGCTAGATAACTGAGCACAGAATTGACAACATTATTCCGACATTTGACTTATTAAAACTATCGCGATCAGAACACATTACGGACAACCCATACGGACACTGTTAGTGTAGTGTGCTGTCCTAGTGTGAACCGGCCCTAATTAACCTTATGAATATCAAGTGAAGGTAGTTGAATAAACGCCTTCACTTTGCTGTCGCGATACCTCCAATACTTCAGTCTCCCCGCGACCACGGCTGGTGCAATCCGGTCGAAACGTCGGGCTTAAATTAAATGTAAATTCGCGATAAATACCCGTTTTCATATTTATACTAATATTATAAAGCAGAAGAGTTTGTTTGTTTGGTTGGTTGGACGCGCTAATCTCAGGAACTACCGGCTCGAATTGAAAACATATTTTTGTTTTGGATAGTCCATTTGTCGAGGAAGGCTTTAGGCTATATAACATGACGCTAAAATGATTAGGAGCGGAGCAGGAATGAAAAATATTGCAAAAACGGGGATGTATTTTTCCGTTCGTTTTTCTCTCTTATGTGACGCAGACGAAGTTGCGTGGGTCAGCTAGTGTTTTATAATGTGCCCTAACCCTTATCCAAATGCAAAAGTAAACTTCCACTTTGTTATTGTTCGGAAATAAGCTTAAAAAGGCAGAGAAATAATATCCAACCCGGAAAAGGTCACCAGGTATTTGCGTCCCAGAAAAATTAAATTCAAAAGTTATGTGGGTGGAGCTTAGCTACTAGTACCTACAGTAAGTAGGAATAAATTTCTAACGAGAATTTGTATTAACTCCCACTCAATATAAAACGGTAACTGGGGAATTTCTTTTCTTTTCACTCCAAAGGAAATAAGTTGGAATACTGCATTTATGTGAGAACTTACCGTATTTCTTTAAGTTTTATTACTTTCAACTAGTTCTATAACTGATTACTGAAAAGAAAGGATTATGAGTTTAACAAGTATTATTTTGGGGTTCCGTGTTATCTTTGTATTTCATCTCTCTGTCTGTCAAGGCTCTTTTTCTCAGGATCGCGTAGAGCGAGTTTATGTAAAAATACTAAGGTCTACGGTCAGATCAGCTGTGAAAAAATCTAATTCGAAATCAACGCTATCAAAATATACAGAGCTATTTGTAAAACACCAAAAACCTCGCAGGAGTAGGTTACTAACATCATAAACAACAACCTCCTGCGAGGTTGTTAGTGTTATTCAAATAACCCTGTATATGACCGTTTCTGTCGCATATTTTCGCAAGATTGGTTTGACGACCCGAATGGTGTAGCGGTAGTGGGGCTGCCTTACGTTCTTAGGATCCTGGGTTCGAATCCCGGTAGGGACAAATGTTTGTGTTATGAGCATGGACATAATTTGTTTCCGAGTCATGGATGTTTGTGTGCGTAAAAGTATGTATTTACAAGCAAAAAAGTATTTAAGTAGTATATCAACTGGCTGGTGTCCACGACACCAGCTTTGCTTAGTGTGGCACTAGATGGCGCTGTGTGTTAGTGTCCAGCGATATTTATTTATACTAATATTATAAAGCAGAAGAGTTTGTTTGTCTGTTTGTTTGGATGAACGCGCTAATCTCAGGAATTACCGGCTCGAATGGAAAAATCTTTATTTCGTTGGATAGTCCATTTATCGAGGAAGGCTGTAGGCTATATCGTTGGTTTGGATGAACAGAGTATTAACTAAAAAATTACGATATCTACCTACCTAAATTTTTCTTTTTCTAATTAATAGCAAAATTGAGAAATTAAAAAACGTTTTCAAAACAGCTTCAAAAATATATAGGTGAGGTTAATACGACTACTAAGTCACCTTTGTATCACGATCCGTGATCGTTTGCGGTAAAAGTCCGTATAATTGACTCTGTAACAATAACTGCATACGAGTTAAAGGAGCTAATTTTCTAGTTAACACGTATCCCACTTTGCAACCACAACAGTTTGATGACACTATGTATGTCATTTACTACGTCCTGGCAAAGGTATATAACCTTTGCCAGGACGCGACCAGTATGCGACATAACACCTACTGACAACTCAAAAAAACGGTTCTGTGTGGCATAGTTTTAAGAAATGTTGAGGAAATGACTACATAAAACTGTGATTACTACAGTTCAGCCAACAGTGATAATTTGGTACACAATTGAAAAAGAAACAAAAAATGATCTTATTGTGTTTCTACATTTTATTAATTTGTTTACCCACAAGGATAGTCTAGACAAAATATAATAAAACATTGTAATCATGTCTATCATTGTAACTTAACCTTAATTCCTCTACTTTAGTGGACAATAAAGCTTCGGCAAAGTTGCTAAATTGTCTTTGACTTTATGAAACAAACAAATAAGGTAATCAACCTCTTGGCCTCAGGACTTGTAATTATATTGTTAATTGCGAAAGCCTTGAGCTTTCTCGACAAGCGACTTTAATAAACCAGTTTCACTATCAACATATTCCGCCTACCCTTTTCAGCTGAATACCGTACTGAACAAAATAAATACCCATGGAGCTACTGTCCAACTGACCTCCGAAACTCAGAAATTAGGCAACAGGATTCCCTTGAAAATACTACTGGCTTAGCATCCATTAAATTTGCCAGAAAGAGTCACATGTTTTTTTTTTAATAGAAACCCTATAACCTCTTTTAAATAAAATAGTTTTACATCAACCAATTACAAAACACACTTTACTAAAATACCGTCTATCTATAAATACAGTAGTCAGTTACAACTACACAGTAATTGCTGAATCTAGTATTCCCAAAAGGCTCAATTTGTACCGAAGTTCGCGACACAAGTTTACAGACGACACATAATTTTGTACAAAGATCTGTACAAGTTGGGGCAGTGTTCGCATTTACTGGTTCTTCTACTTATGAGGAGATATGACAACAGCATAAATTCAAACTTTTAGAAACACAGGGCCTGGCATTATCTTAACAACACAGTGTAACGTATATTACGAAATGCAGCTATACTTACTCCACAAATAAGCATTTTAATTTTGAAAAATTACCAACAGAAATGCTATTGCACTGTATAATTATTAAGAAAGTCTTTTAACTTAAATGAAAAATTAAATGATAACTGTGAGAAACTACCGTACATATTATTTTGGCCTTCCACTAGGTGGACCGATGACCTGGCGAAGTTTCCGGGGATATGCTGGACGCGAGACGCACGGGACCAGTCAATGTACCGACACTTGGGGGAGGCCTATGTCCAGCAGTGGACGTCTTTTCAATTTTAAAATCGTACGACTTTATTTTAGGTACGTTTGTACTGCGCGTTCTTGTTAAACCCACTGTGGGCGTGTCGTGGCCAAAACCATACCGAAAAGAATTTATATACCTAATGTAAGCAAAAAAGGTCCAAAGTTTATCGACCCCTACCAGACAGCATAATATTATGACTCGACAATAACTTCCCGCATTCGGGGTGAAACATTCACCCTCAATATGTAACTAGGCGTAAGTAGGTTGAAAAACAGAAATAAATAGGTACGTTAGCTGGGGATGTGCCAAGAGGAACGACAGAATAGTCCTATGTCCAAAAAAACTATTTGCTTTTTCATATTTTACATCCTATACTAATATTATAAAGATGAGAGATTTGTATGTTTGTACTTTGTATGTAACGAATTAACTTAAAAACTACTGGATCGATTTGAAAATTTATTTCAGTGATGGATAGCTACATTATCAGCGAGTTACATTGCTATATTTTATCCCCGTACTCCCACAGGAATAGAAACTACGCGGGTGAAACTGCGTGACGTCCGCTAGTCATTATTATGGCATACATCAATAGCTACGTACTGACTGAACGAGCAGGCTCGCGAGGCAGCCTTGGACGTTTGCTTCGCAACGTATATTTAAATGTGCATGAGGCTGCCGCGCGCGGCAAAGCCGGGCCGGAGCGAGACTGAGCCAAAGTCGAACTACTCGAAAACTCAGTGATAACTCACAATTCGAACAGAGGCCACGCGAGCGTAGCGAATACTCAGTTCTGCTCAAGATTGCCATAAAGGCGTGCGTGGAAGGCTATCGCCACTACTGCCTTTACACTTATTCATCAACTTGTATAAAAAAAAAGTTGGTATAATCAGGACATTACGCGTCCCAAAGTAGTCTATATTTACCATATTATAATTGTTTTAATTTGAGACACTGCTCTATATTCCTGATTCCGTTATCTTCGAACAAGCGAGGCAAAACACAACCGTCTTAAGTGCGCGAGGCAAACTTACCGAGGCGCTTTTGAGCATGGGCAAAAACCGACAACGTTTGGCTCGGGCCGAGGCACGCTCGGGCGAGGCAGCACGTGGGTTTGCCTCGGGCGAGGCTCGCCTTGACCGACCAAGGATTTGCCTCGCGAGGCTGCTCGCTCAGTCAGTACGCGGCTATTGACCAGTTTTTGTATAAAGGGTGTAAAACACCTCTTCACGAAGCCGAAAAGCACTTGTTCTCCCCATCATTGCGATTATTTGTTTTATTCTACACGACTTTAACTTAACTGGCAAAATATGGTTGTAGGTACTATTGGATAATCCTCTACTAACCCTAACTGGTTTACCGGCAACTGGTTTATGCAACCATGTTGCTAAACAAATGTTTATCATGAATACGAGGCTTTAAAATGTCCCCAGTTAGCCAGCGATCAATGGCACTTGCAACAGCGTCGAAATATTGGGAACTCAAAATAAGAAATAATCACGGAAGATATCCCGTCAGTGACAATACCTATAAGTTTAGTTTTAAGCCGAGAAAGATTGAGATTGACAAAATGTTCATCTTATCTAGTGCGAACACCGTATACGCCAATCTTCATAAGAATAAAACAATTTTACTACTTACTAAAATGGCCGTTTCACCACTTAAATTTCGTCTGATTGCAATGTCCCCGAACAAAATTTACCATTTCCGACTGATATCTACAAAAGCTTGATTGGAACTCGGAATATAATTCAATTTCCTATCGAAAGTTTTCCGGTAACCATCCGATTGAATTTGTGAATAACGGCATTTGAATCTGTACAGTTTTAAAATGAATCCGGTCTATGAATGACTATTCAATTGATAATAATCATACCTTATTGATGGGGTTCTTCAGGAGGAGCTCGTGGCTAAATACAGCCACTCGGGCAATCTTTAGGTTAAGCCGTGTTAGCCTAGGATGATCTGTTCAAGTTCTGGTGTTGGGCGACCTGAACGCCAAGTCGACGGCCTGGGGCAACCCGGCCGCAGGTTGCAACGTCCGGGGACGCGCCGTCGAGTTTTGGGCGGCCTCAAGCGGTGTGTCCCTCCTCAACAGGGGGGCGGTCCACACGTGTGTGCGGCAACAGGGTGGGTCGGTGGTGGACGTGTCGTTTGCCACCCCCGCGCTGGCCGCCCGCGTCGTCAACTGGCGGGTAGAGATGGTGGAGACGTTGTCGGACCACCGATATGTGCGGTTCGACATCTCCACCCAGCAGGGCGGGAGGGGGATGGCCCGCGCTGGGCAATCTCCCTTCCCGCGGTGGGCACTCACCCGCCTGGACCGGGAGGCAGCCAAGGAGGCGGCCTTCCTCCAGGACTGGCTGTCGCCCCCTGTCGAGGGCCTGGACGTAGACGCCGCTGCGGTCCAGCTCAGAGAGTCCCTGACCGAGGTGTGCAACTCCAGCATGCCCCGGTCTCGCCGTCCGCCTCCCCGTCGTGCCGTCTATTGGTGGACGGAGGAGCTGGAGGGACTCCGGGCCACCTGCGTGGCGGCCAGAAGGGCCTACACGCGGAGCCGACGTCGCAGCGCCCAAAACCGAGACCGGGCAGAAGAGGACCGCCTATACGCCTCTTACCGAGAGGCGACGACGGTCCTCAAGTCTGCAATGGGTGCTGCACAGGACTCGGCGAGGGCCGAGATGCTGGAGGGTCTCGACAGGGACCCCTATGGGAGACCATATAAGGCGGCGCGGAACCAGCTACGCCCTTATGGTCCCCCACTGTCGGAGACCCTCGATCCAGCATTGCTGGATGGGGTGGTCCGGTCCCTGTTTCCGCGCAGGACCGACTTCACCCCACCAACGATGGATCCCCCGCAAAGGGCGACTTCGCCGGAGGAGGAGGACGTCCCCCCGGTGACGGCGGCGGAGTTGTACGCGGGGGTTCTCGGCCTCCGCGTCAAGAAGACGGCCCCTGGACCGGACGGCGTCCCCGCACGGGTGCTGGCGATTGCTGCCTCCGGCATGGAGGACAGGTTCCGGGACCTCTTCAGCGCGTGCTTTACGGCTGGGAGGTTCCCGAAACTGTGGAAGGAGGGGCAGCTTTGCCTCCTCCGAAAAGCGGGACGCCCGGTAGACTCCCCCTCGGCATACCGGCCCGTCGTCCTGCTCGATGAGGTCGGTAAGTTGTTCGAGGGGATTATAGGAGGCGGGGGACGGAGTGCTGGCGGTGTCATTCGACATTGCCAACGCCTTCAACTCCGTCCCCCACTCGACGATATTGGAGGCGCTCCGATATCACGGAGTGCCCCAATATCTGCGGGACCTCCTGGCCAGCTACCTGGAGGACCGAGAAGTCCTCCTAGTGGACAAAACGGCCACCGTGAGGCGGTACGGCGCAGAGTCCGGTGTTCCGCAGGGGTCCGTGCTTGGCCCTCCCCTGTGGAACATCGGGTTTAACTGGCTCCTGCGAGGAGCCCTCCTCCAGGGCACGAGTGTCATCTGCTACGCGGATGACACTCTCCTCACTGCCCGGGGGAGGAACTTTGCGGACGCGGCCTGTCTGGCCTCGGCTGGCGGATCCTTGGTTGCAGAGAGGATCCGCCGCCTGGGATTGAAGGTGGCGCTGCACAAGACCGAGGCCGTGTTCTTTCGCGGGCCTCGGCAGCGCTGCCCTCCCGACGCCCACATAATTGTGGAGGGCGTCAGGATAGGGGTCCAGCCCCAGATGAAGTATTTGGGGCTGGTGCTGGACGACAGGTGGCGCTTCGGCCCGCATTTCAGCGGGCTGTCGACGCGCCTGCTGAAGGCCGCGGACGCCCTCTCGTGGCTCCTCCCGAACCTGGGGGGGCCCAAGGCGAAATGCCGGCGCCTGTATGCAGGCATATTGAGGAGCATGGCCCTTTACGGGGCCCCCATCTGGGCGGACTCCCTCCACAGGAGGGAGAATGCGACGGCCATCCGCAGGCCTCAACGGGCCATTGCACAGCGGGTGGCGAGGGCCTACCGCTCGGTAGGCTTTTCGGCGGCATGCGCTCTGGCTGGCACCCCTCCTTGGGAGTTGGAGGCTTGGGTGCTCGCCAGAGTGTACGAGTGGACGGCGCGCCGGAAGGCTCTCGGGGAGCGCCCCGTCGCCGAAGAGCGGGAGGCCGTGCGGCGGGAGGCGAGGGACGCTATCGTCCTTCACTGGACAGAGGACCTCGCCACCGCCACCTTTGGCCGCCGGACGTTGGACGCGCTCGGTCCGGTTCTACAGGGCTGGCTCGAGCGGTCCCACGGTTTCCTCTCGTTCCGTCTGGTGCAGGTGTTATCCGGCCATGGCTGTTTCGGATCGCACCTGCACCGGATCGGGAGGGAGGAGACCCCGGCGTGCCACGACTGCGGCGCGCTGGAGGACACGGCACAGCACACCTTGGAGGTGTGCCCAGCTTGGTCCGAGTTGCGCCGCGGTCTGACCGCGGTAATCGGACCGGACCTCTCGCTTCCCGGCGTCGTCAACGCCATGCTGGGGAGCGAGGAGGCCTGGGCAGCGGTCGCCTCCTTTTGCGAGGACGTAGTCTCGCAAAAGGAGGAGGCGGAGCGCGTGCGGGAGGACGACCCTCTCGCTGCGCCGCTCCGCAGACGAAGAAGGGGTCGGAGACGGCAACGCCCTCTCCATCCTCATGGTGGCGACGGGCGGGCGACAGGCACGGGGGTGCCTTCGCCCGCATTGCACCCGTCACCACCTCCGTCAGTCATTCCCGGGTCCCTGTGAGGGGCCCACCATGAAGGGCAATCGTCGGCGGAGGACTGGACGTAAAGGCTATGCCGGTTTCCCAGTCCCCCGCCACTTGGACGAAGCGGGAATGTCGCTGGGTCGTTTTAGTGGGTATACCGGGTCAGACCGGGGAGTCCCACATACCCCTCTCATCCCCCGATGGGAGGGTATGCGTAATGCATTTTTTCCCAGCGTCAAAAAAAAAAAAAAAAAAAAAAAAAAAAAGGATGATCTGTTGATGGGTGACCACCCTTACATACCGAGTTTCCTCCATGCCTTGGAAAGCACGTTAAGCTCAACAGCTTAAAGTGCAAAAAGCTGTCAAAGATCGACAAATGACAGCCGGGGCCATGCAACGTCCCGGCTGTCATTTGTCCATCTTTGACAGTCGTAGTCAGTGGCCCAAAAAGTCTGACAACCAGTCTTACCAAGTGGTATCGTATTTCCCAGTATTAACTGGGTTGTCGAGGCTAGATAGGCGGTGCTCCATGTAAATTACTGGTATTCAGTTGCATTATTATTATTATTAGGTACTAGATATTGTAGCAATTATTGCGAAATTTGTTTTCTGTGGACGCGACGAGAATGCAATATAAAATTGTGAGTTATTAATCTTAACGCCTGACTATAGAATGGGGTAGAGGGAACGAATGAATGGAATGGAAGAACGGAAAATAAATTGAGGATGACAGCGTTGTTAATAGGTAGATAATACAAAGTAATTACACGTCACTTGATGAAAGGACTTGTATTATTTTAAGCGGCTACAACAATGTTGTTAAAATTAGTCAAGAGTTTAGTATACGGGGTGTAAAAATCCTCATCACGAAGCCGTCAACCATTCTGTACATAAAAAATCGTTATGCAAAAAATATTGCTGGGAAACGACTTTTTTTGGGGTGAAAAATCATGTTTTGTGGTAGAACTCAATGTAACGCAAATAAAAAAAACTGTGCTGTTGGATGGATTGAATAGTACGAGGGTCGTAGAGGTGTTTAAAGTAAGAATTTTACAGGAAAAACTTGTATTTAAAATAAAAAAAAATTGAAGGTTCCCAGGTAAAGGAACAAGTGGCTTTCGGCTTCGTGAAGACTTTTTTTAAATCCTATATTATAAGGTTTTACAGGTACGAAGTAGTCAACAAGGAACCTTAATAGTTTCGCCATGTCCGTCCGTCTGTCCGCGAACTTATCCGCGGCTTAAAACCTTGTTATAAAAACAATCCGACAACAACTGTCGGGTCCCCACCAGGCATTATACCCGTCTGGTCGGTAGATCCTCATATTTTCTATAGAGGATAAACTTTAAACGTTGTTTTTCATACTCTTATAATCATCATCTGCCTAGCCTTTTCCCAACTATGTTGGGGTCGACTTCCAGTCCAACCGGATGCAGCTGAATACCAGTGTTTTACATGGAGCGACTGCCTTACAACCCAGTTAGTACTGGGTAATAAGATATCCCTTGGTAAGACTGGTTGTCAGACTTTTTGGGCCACTGACTACCTGCAACGACTGTCAATGATGACAGCTGGGAGCAACCGCTTAACGTGCTTTCCGAGGCACGGAGGAAACTGGGAATGTAAGGGCCACCCATCCACAGACCAACCTATGCAAGCACGGCTTAACCCAAAGATCGACCACAGCGGCTGTTATTATTTAACCACGAGCCTTCTCCTCCAAATGTACTTTCTTTATTTCTTTCACTGAGTTGTTATCCATACCCCTATAATACCTACTTCAAACTCACTCAGAAACATAATAGCTCCGCTCTTTGTAAAACCATTTCACGATTAAATTACTGATCTGATACATATTTAAGAAAGGGTTGCAACCCCTCCGTAACCTTGTGGGTGTCGGTAAGACTCAATCAATTTTCTATTATTTTATGTAGAAGCATTTTCCTTTTATTCTCGGTTGTATTTTTGTGGCTGTTTTCGTTTAGTAATTGTACGTTTCTGTGTAATATTATCCCAAAATTGTATTTGACCGCAGAAAGGAGCTCGCGGCTGAATAATACTATGTATCGTATTACTCAGTATTAACTGGGTTGTGGAAGTCATATTATGCAATCGCTCCATGTAAAATACTGGTATTCAGCTGCGTCCGGTTGGACTGGAAGCTAACCCCAACATGGTCGGGAGAAGGCTACGCAGGTTATGATGATGTATTTGATCGCAGAAAATACTTTCGGGGGTGACAAAGTTAGTTTTAATCCTAAAAAGTTAATTACAATGAGTTACTTAATGGTTCCTTTTTTACACTAATTACTTGCGATCTATCTTTTACGTTTCTTAATTTTTAAAGTAACCCTAACCGTCGTCAAATAAGATTTAGGGCTGAAACGGCGCCCGCGACGAAGAACTGTTGCGTGTCTACGCGCGTGGAGACGCGGCGCGCGGGTTGGCTCTGTGGGAACGCTACGAGCCCCATCGCGTCGTTTTATTTACTGTCGCTTGTTCAATTTTAACGGTGTGCATGTCCAGTCGTGTCTATAGAGAACTTAATATTATATTATTACGTAGCAAAACGACGACGATGGCGCGGGGCCCGCCTCCCCGCAATGTACAACCCGCGCGGGGCCCCGCGACTGTGTACTTTTGTATGGCGTCCGCGGGGTCGTAGCACACTTACAACTCGGAAAGGAATCGTCACCGCCTCGCCTTTCCCTTCAGGCTTCCACGTAACGTAAGCAGATCATAAGCTTCGGCACGTCGTCGACGGCGTGCCGAAGCTTGGCGACGACGCTGCGCTTACGGCTCGCTGACCGCTGGTTGACGGCTCGGCGGCACTAGTTCAAATCATATAAATATGGATATATTCTTACCCCTTCTATGAGTTTCTACCTATTTATCGTTATTTTTTGTTGAAATCGGACCTAACAATTCCATCAAACATGCGCGCAATACGACTGGAAGCTGCCTTTTAAATGACAGCCAATGAAAGCACGTTCGGCCACGTAGACCGTGAGAAGCGCGTGGACGTAGAGACGTAAGCTAGGTACGGAGAGCCGTTAGCTAGGGTACGGAGAACCGTAAGCTAGGGTACGGAGAACCGTAAGCTTGGTTACGGAGAACCGTAAGCTAGGGTACGGAGAATCGTAAACTAGGGTACGGAGAGCCGTTAACTAGGGTACAGAGAACCGCAAGCTAGGGTACGGAGAACCGTAAGCTAGGGTACGGAGAACCGTAAGCTAGGGTATGTAGAGACGTAAGCTTGGGTACGGAGAGCCGTTAGCTAGGGTACGGAGAATCGTAAGCTAGGGTACGGAGAACCGTAAGCAAGGGTACGGAGAACCGTAAGCTTGGGTACGGAGAACCGTAAGCGCGGGAACTGCAAGTCGACCACGCACTGCAACGCGGTTCGTGAGCTTATCCCGAGGCGGGGCGACAACGTTACGATTCCGATTAGTGTGCGTTGCAGTAGGAAGTTTCATACAAATAATACTGAACGACTCGAGTTGATACGGTGACGATCCCTTTCCGATTTGATACGAGTGTGAGCCTAACGCGGTTTCAGCCCTTGAGATCCGTAGGTAAGGATTCCAACAAATAAAGAGGGTAAAGTGACAATTTATCAATGATATTGAACTACCAAAAAGCATATGCCAATCCTGCAAAAAGGATCCGTTGTAGAAACATAAAATCCTATAAAAGCAATTCCTACTTGACTAGATTCCAAAGCAACGGCGTTTAAAAGCAATTACACATTGAATAAACCAATATATTCCCCACATATCGCTCCTACATGAACAATATCAATAACATTTTGGAACAATGTTCTTCAAAAGCAATAAACGCTGTTTGAGACGCGGGTAGCTACCCTGACTGCCACGCTAGTGAGATGTTATCAATAAAACCCTTTCTCCTGCGATAATGTTCAATTTGTTATGTGCCTAATAATTCTGCTGTCTGTATAAAGCCTTGTTCAGATGGTGTAAGGTATCGTTCATGGCTTCAGACGGCGTGACGCGAACGGGCGTCGCTTGTTTCGCGTGAGTGAGACCTATAATATGCAAGTCACATTACGTTGTCTTGTGGTACGTTTATTTTATGTAAGTTATTGGCTGCGTAACTATTACTAAAACCTCTAACCAGACCAAAATAACTAATAAACTAAGCGGCTAGACAGGGGTTATGAAGCTGGGTTTAGGGCATCTCTGAGAGTGCAGCATAGGCAGGCTTTACCGGACCAAACTCGTGCCAAGCTATATGCAACTTCTTTGCAAAACGAATGGACTTCGCAGAAACGCCAGTAATAATAATTTGGCTGTCTACATAAAGTCTCGTTTACACGGAGTTAGTGGGACTTTATTACTCGCATTGTCTTAAAGAGAGAGTAACGTACAAGATAATAATATGTCCTGATGTAGATAGGATTGCTTTGCTGGGTATTTTATTTGTATTTGATAAAATTGGAATGAACGACGTGATCTTATTCGATTCGAAGTCAAAGCAGAAGATGTAGTGTCATGATATATTTCGTTTTGTTCTTCTAATTTATAGTCAGATGTGGTGCTGAGGAATTTGTTGCGTCTGCTTTTCGTAGGAAGTGGCGAAGGGTGGGGCGTATTAGGGCAGTGTTTTATGTTATTTTGACGTAATTTAACATCACGCCTGTTTTTTCCGAATGATTAAGCAGATACGACGGTGTACCTCAGTGTAGAGTATAGTTCTTTGGCCAAATCTGGACTCAGTTGCTACTTCTATCTCATTTAGCGGTCACCATAGATATAATAAAGAAGGAGATATGGCGTGGAGTTCAAAATGTATAGAAAACCGATGAAGCCACCCTTGCCCCTCCATAACGCTAATATTGCACACACAGTTCTGTCAAAACAATACTACGAACGAGTGCACACACGCGCCATCGATAACTCTGTTATCTATTTAAATATAAACCTTATTTTTTAAAACACAGCGTACTTTTCCGTATAATTTACTCACACTAAAACAATTATCATTGTGTGTTGTCGGGACACGGGGGCAGATACGACACAGTGCTCGACTAAATCGAAGAGTTATCGATAAATATATCGATATTTTTGACGTGATAACGTCTTATAAATTGATAATACCAGCAACACTCATGAAAAATAGTAACGTTCCATAGTAACGTTCCATAGTAACGTTCCACCTGTTTGTATCACATAAAATAATGATTATGACGTTATCACGTAAATCTATCGTCCGTAAACCGACTTTACAGACAACCAATTTTTTTTTATAAAGGTTTTGATAATTAAGTAAATAAAAATAATATGAAACCTACACATTATGCGGTCACACTTGCGACTACTAGACCAGCGAGGTGATAAATTTTGACGATAACAGCCTAATTTTAATAGTTACCGCTTCTGATTTTTAACAAGAATATTTTAATGAAACAAATCTACTGACACGGTAACCAAGACAATATTCATAATCATCAAATTCGAAAAGCTCTATTCAGACACAAACTTCAATGTAGTTATAACGAAATCAATCATTACCAAACAGTTTGAATGGTTCCCTATTTTAATAAATCAAAATATTAGCACACTGAAAAAATTATAAGATTTTGTTTGACTTACCTAACTCACTTGCCTATGTCTAAAACATCACTATCCCCGTGTGAACACATCCTTAGCGACAAGTTGTAATAAAAAGCGAGACATGTTCGAAATGTGAGACATGTTGATAAAACGATGTAACGTCGGAATGGAAGAAAATAAACGTAGGTAAGTGTGCAAACATAGTTACGTTTCGTTGTTGTTGAGAGCTTAATCGCTTCCAGTGGGACATCAACCTGCATCTCTGTGATCCCGAGTTAGTATTGTTATGTAAATAAGTTACTCTATTTTTAAATCTAGTTTACATCCTTTGTTGTTGAACTGTTATGTGATCTCAAAACGTAATCGAATGAAAACGAAAGATGCGAACAACACTGGCTGGTGGTTTTTCAAAGCGTTAATAATCGAATTTAAAAGGAAGGAACACACACTGAAAAGTAAAAACTTTTTTGCAAAAAATAAAACCGACTAAAAAAAAACAGACAGAGAAAACCGTCAAAAAAGTTAAAAATAACTTTAGCTTCTGAATTCGGTGACCTTTATTTGATTGCTCTAGTTTTTTTGTCACCGACTTCAGAAGCTAAAGTTATTTTTAACTTTTTTGTCGGTTTTCTCTGTCTGTTGTTTTTTTAAGTCGGTTTTATTTTTTGCAAAAAAGTTTTTGTTTTTCACTTTTTAGTGGTTCACATGTGCTCGATATTAAATCGAATTTAAATTTAAATTCAAACACATTAACCCTATGGTAGTTATTAAAGCTTTCCGGCAAATAAAAATCAAACTGACCGAAGATCTATGGGGAATGTCTATCAAAGTTTGTACATCCATACTTGAAAGAAAGAAAGAAAGAAAGAAGAAAGAAAGAAAAATATTTATTTGACGTCAGTTAATAAAGCACACACACAATAATAAATAAGAAAGATACAAAACAATAAGTTGGACTTAGTAGTAATGTGCTGTGTACCTCACGGCTGCGTCAAAAAGGTCCATTTCAGCATTCATGCCAGACAAGTGTAGAAGCTGTCTGACGCTGGTCTTCCAATGAACCTTGAGAGGGTACGTTACAGAATAAACGGTTTCAAACATAGATATAATATATTTCTGTGGTTTCAAACAATATATAAACAAATAAACAAATGGTTAATAAGAGTAAATAGATAACGAGTAAATTAATTGAATGTGTATTTACGAGTGCGAATATAGAGAAAAAAGAAAAAATATATAAAAAATAAGTATTTTGTTGTGTTGGAAAGTATAAATCAGTGTTTGTGTAGGCTAAATAAAACATAGAATAAAATAAACCCAGCTACAACCTTTATGGACAACAACAATAAATAAATAGGACACGGCGTGTTTTCGTCTCGCTCCCTTCTACTTGAGACCTCCTCGCTACTTGAGACTATAGCCCCATACTTAGCTTTAATTTTTAATCTATGTGTGGACCAAGGAGTCTTCCTTGATTTAATGAAATACAGTAAAGTCATACCTCTTTTCAAATCCGGGGACAGTAAAGATACTAACAATTATAGACCTGTCTCCGTGTTGCCAGTTTTTAGCAAGGTTTTTGAAAAAGTAATGCTTGATCAAATGCTTAATCACTTTAACACCAACAGAATCTTACATGATCAACAGTATGGTTTCACCAAGGGACGTTGTACAACTGACGCCGGTGTAACATTATTAAAGCACATATTTACTGCGTGGGAAGAGTCCCAAGACGCTATAGGAATTTTTTGTGACCTCTCCAAAGCGTTTGATTGCGTAAACCACGACACATTACTTATGAAACTTGAGCATTACGGACTGGGTAAACTTGCACTTAGTTTGGTAAGATCATATTTAAATGATAGACAACAATATGTTCAGATAAATGGTGTTAACTCACAGGGTTTAAAAATAAAAATGGGGGTTCCGCAAGGCTCAATATTGGGTCCTTTCCTTTTTCTAGTCTATATAAATGATCTACCCTATTTATTGAAAAACCAACCTCAAAATATGGTGTTATTTGCTGATGACACTTCCCTGATTTTTAAGATAAATAGACGGGCACAAAATTTAGATGACGTGAATAATGCCCTACTGCAGGTCCAAAATTGGTTCACAGCAAACAATTTGGTATTAAATGAAAAACGAAACGACGACCCGAATGGCGCAGCGGTAGCGAGGCTGCCTTACGTTCTTAGGGTCCCGGGTTCGAATCCCGGTAGGAGCAAATGTTTATGTGATGAGCATGGACATTTGTTTCCGAGTCATGGATGTTTATATGTATAATAAGTATGTATTTACAAACAAAAAGTATATATGTAGTATATCAACTGTCTGGTGACCACGACACAAGCCTTGCTTAGTGTGGCACTAGACGGCGCTGTGTGTAATGTCCAGCGATATTTATTTAAAAAAAAAAAAAAAAAAAAAAAAACCAAATGCATAAGATTTGCTTTACCGAATGTTAAGGGTAGTGATTGTGATATATTATTGAATAATGAGAAACTTGAATTCGTAGATAAAACGGTTTTCCTGGGGATTACGCTTCAAGGCTACAATGGGGTTCTCATTTAACATCTCTTGCGGGGCGCTTAAGTTCAGCAGCATATGCCATTAGAAAAATCCGTCAATTCACTGATGTGGATACCGCTAGACTGGTCTATTTTAGTTACTTCCATAGTATAATGTCTTACGGTATTTTGCTATGGGGACGAGCTGCAGATATTGAGTCTATATTTATTCTGCAGAAAAGAGCCATTAGAGCCATATATAATCTTCGTAGGCGCGATTCTCTAAGAGAGCTGTTTAAGGATATTGGCATTATGACGGTACATTGTCAATACATCTACGAAAACATAATGTACGTCAGAAAAAATTTGCATCTTTTTGGTAAAAGAGGTGACAGACATAACTACAGTACTAGAAATAGGGACCAATTAGTTCAGCCAGGCTTTAGACTCGCTAAAGTAGACTCATCTTTCATGGGGTACTGTTTGAGATGCTATAATAAAATTCCACAAAGTATTCTTGAACTGAATGAGACGAAATTTAAAACATGCATTAAACGCACACTTTGTCAACGAGCATATTACAACTTGAGCGATTATATCGCTGATAGAGATGCTTGGCTCAATGCTGGTCCTGCTCCATAAGGAGAGGGACGCATAAATTGATAGCATTAAATGGTATTGTTGGAGCTGCCGAAGATTGTACTTAACTATCTTTGCATTGTATACATTCAATGTTAGTATTATATAATCGCATAGCCCATATTGTGTGAGTACTATGTACTAGAAAGCTATCATTCACTGGAAGCCTACGGCAGTTCTTGACTAGAATGTGCCCTGGCGGTTGAGAGTATGTCATGCTCTCTCAAATGTCTCGCTGATGGTGGCGCGTGTGTCGGACCATTTAGTTCCCTTCAAAATGGTTGAGCTGAATGGTGCTGATCCATGCGTCATGTTCGTGAACGGGCGCTGTCAGTTGTGACTGGTCATCTCTTAGTCGCCATGGGTTATTTGAATTAATTATTTAGTTTTTGAGTTGTATTTTATTTTATTTTGCTATGGACACTTTTAACGTGCACATCTTGCTACATTGTTCTCACATAATATACCATCTCAACATGAATGATGTAACCAAGATTTTGTAACAATATTTTGATTTAAAAGAGTGTCCATGGAGTTTCTTGCCCGTTCTTCTCCATAGAGATCTACGTTAGGGAATGGGCAACTACAGTACTTTCACAGTTTTTATGTCTTGTGACTGGGACTGTAGCTACTTTAAATGTTCATTTTGTTTCGACAATTCAAAAGTGCCTGTAACTGGCCTACTTGAAATAAATGCTTTGATTTTGATTTTGATTTTGATATATGGAAAGTGCATACCGTTACAATTACAACAAGCCCAAACACGACTATGGTACATTGTCTCATTATGGAGTTCCGTGACTCTTGGCTTCATCATCAGATCTGATGGTAGAATGGTTTTTATCAAACGCAAATGCTTCACTTGTTGTAGAAAATAGCAAAATCGCAACACGTTTTCATATAAAATTTGAATAGTTCCCTCGATTTCGCCAAGATTCCATCATCAGATCCCGACTTGGTGGCTATGGGACCATTTGGAAAGAATACCCTTTTCAACAAAAAAATATTTTTTGAAATCGGTTAGCAAGCGATGGAGTTATGCCCGAACAAACATAAAAAAAAAAAATAGAACCTCCTTTTTTAGAAGTCGGTTAAAAACTGTGCATACATTTTTTTCTTACTTCTAATATTCTTGGAATTATAGTTTCAGATTTATTCTCATTGAACCATTCATTTATTCACTTACCTCCGAAAATTGAAAATTTCAATCTACCTTTAAGACAACACTCTTGTAAAAAAAATGCATTTAGAAACGTATCTACTCTCAATCAAACATCTAATTCAATATTCTCTAAATATAGTCTCGGCCATGTAGAAGCCCCAATACATTTCAGACGTTATCCGTAATGCAACAAACCTTTTAGTGAAAGTAAGGGCATGGTTCCACAGCAGCCAACAGATGTCCTACGCATGTATAGCTTTGGTTTGGATTAACATGTTGACGGAATCACTATCTGTGGACAGTGAGCAATGGGCTAGTTCGCCGTTCATCCGTCTTATGACGACAGGCCGTGTCGACGGCGCGTTCGTGTTCCACGCGCGCCTCAAAGAGATGTCAGCAAAAGGAAGGGGTCCGCAAGGGCCTGCCGGGGCTGCGGGCCTGTTTGAAAGAGATACTGCGGCTCTGGAACACAAAGGGCTAAGAAGGAACATGGATGGGTTTTAGTCAGTAAAAGTCTGACACTCCCTCCCGCTCCGCCCAGCGTGGGAGGGGTCATTTGATAATTTCCCATCCAGAAAAAAGGGGTTAAGTGCACCATATTGAATGATTGTCCTTGACCAACATACCAAGACAACGCTATTATCATTGTATTAAAAGTTCGTAATCTCCTCCAGTCATAGACCAAAGAAGATCGTCGAAAACCATGTTTTCACCAGTCCAAATGACTTGTCAATGAGGAGATTGCCAAAATTATCAAAATCAACAATCCTTATGTCATAATAAATGACAATTTTGTCACGATTTCGAAATGTTGCTGCATGATTCTGCTGCATGGTTATAGTCAAAACTAAGTGTCTTATTTTTCAATATTACATTAAATTTACGTACATCACTATCTGAAAATGTCATTTGTAGTCTTCAGGAGTATGAAGAACATGGTTTTATGTTCTGAATTCTTCGACCAGATGGGTGACGTATCTTGTGGGCTATTGCCCAACGGTTGCAGTAGTCTCGTTGTTGCACCCATCCAGACAAATCTCATTGCGCGATGCAACATTCTTAGTTACTTTAATTGAGTCAT
The DNA here is from genome assembly GCA_916618015.1 of Xestia c-nigrum. Lineage (NCBI taxonomy): Eukaryota > Metazoa > Arthropoda > Insecta > Lepidoptera > Noctuidae > Xestia > Xestia c-nigrum. Next base: position 22,260,147 of record OU745263.1, read on the forward strand.
AAATGTCGCTGGCGTTCTTTTTTGCCTGACTTGTACCCCAGACAGGTGGCTTTCAAACAAATGAATCGCGCAACTAACGCGCCAAACCTCTCCGTACATATATTATGTAGCAGTGGAACGTCGACTTTAGACAGGCCGGGTTTATCCACTAAATGCGTTAGGATAAAAATGTCAAGTAAGTATTTAGGAGTACTCCTGCCTTTTTACTTAAGTTAAATTTGCGAACTTAAGATTTAGAGTTATTTCTTAAAGAGGCTCAGCTGATCTGACAATAATTATTATTCTTGTTGTTACTGTTTTCGAGTTTATTTTTTAGGAACTTTTTTATATCACAATTGGAGTTAAAAGCACATATATTTTGACAGTTCTACAAAACTCAGCTATATGGCAATGTTAAAGGTTTAAGAAATTCTAGAATGAGCCTGACCTTGCTAAAGAACATCATCCTTAAGAATATGTAACTCACTATCTTTTAATAAAACTGTATTTAATTGAAATCGAACCCATGACCCCAAAAAAGACCCACAAAAATCACCATTCCATTCCAAACACATTTATCCACATAGTCGCAGAGCGTGGGAACATTCCGCAACACTCATGCTCAACACATGTAGGCACAGAGCTCGCGCCATAAGAGCTCTTTATTCCCTTTGTCACGCAATGTAAACGTTTTCGTTTTAACTGAAATATTATGTTGTTCAGTAGTCTTTCAGTAGCTGGGACATGTGAAATGAAAAGAGGAAAAACTGGTAAAAGGGTTGTGTATCTAAAAGTAATGGAAGAACACCTTGTGAGTATAAATGATGATTTTGGCATACCAGGCTCTAAGGCTGCCTGTCCACTGAAGCGGAGATACGCTGCGGAGCGGAGAAAAGGATAAATATTAACCAATAAAATTGCATAAAATACCAGCTTCGCTCCAGTATGCTATCCTATTGGTTAAATTTTTCCCATTTCTCCGCTCTGCCACCTCGCTCCGCTTCAGTGGACAGGCAGCCTAACTCTGTGTGCTAACGTGTCATATACTATGTTCTACCTCCTGTGCTGCCCTCTTAGCACAAAAACACGCAGCTGAAGTGACCTTAAGTACTCAATCACGTAGATTCGCGGGCGCGGTGCGGTCTAAGTAGCGGGCAAGCTAGCGACTGGCGCGCGCGGCGAGCTCGCGGTGTAAACAAGTACTTATGCTGCCACCGACGACGCATTCTGTACAGTAAAACTAAGTAACTCTTCATCACTTCATCGAATTCAAATAACCAACGCAACGCAATCCTATCTACATCAGAACATATTATTAACTTGTACGTTACTCTCTCGCTAACACAATACGAGTGAAAAAGTCCTACTAACTCCGTATAAACAAGGCTTTATACCGGGTGTAAACAAACCCTTCACGAAGCTGTCGACCAAGCATTCTGTACGTAAAACTAAGTAATTTTACGCAAAAGTAATCGCTGGGAAACGATTTTTTATAATGAATATAACTCAATATTACACACTCAAAACATTGTGCATATGGATGGATTCAAAAGTACGGGGGTCGTGGAGGTGTTGTAGCAAAAATCTTACATGAAAAACCTGTATTTATAAAAAAAAAGTTGGAACTTAGACCTCCAATATCTCCGTAACTAGAAGGTTCCCAGGTATGGTCCAGAACAAAAAAAATACATAATACAAAGGGTGTAAATCACCTCTTCACGAAGCCGAAAAGCACTTGTTCTCCTCATCATTGCGATCATTTTTTTGTTCTACTCTATACCTGGGAACCTTCTGGTTACGGAGATATGGGGGGTCAAAGTTACAACTTTTTGACAAGTTTTTTTTTTCTTTTAACACCTCCACGACCCCCGTATTATTAAATCCATCCATCAGCACAATGTTTTAAGTGCGGTACATTGAGTTCTACCAAAAAACATAATTTATAACCTCAAAAAAAAAAAGTTGTTTCCCAGCAATCATTTTTGCGTAAAGTTACTTAGTTTGATGTACAGAATGCTTGGTTAGCGGCTTTGTGATGAGGTGGTTTACACCCTGTATAATAATAACACAATCACGAGGGGAACAATAAGTGCTTTTCGGTTTAATTAGGGGTCTATTTACACCATTTTAGAAGCTCTCTCATTTTATCTACGGAGGCATTCCATAATTTAATGGTATTTTATATTACTATTCCTATTGCCCTTTCAAAGTAGACATTTTTTTTTTGTTCGGCGATTAGGCCACCCACATAAACTGTAGCATTTAATTATGAAACTTACATGGATTTCTTTCTTATAACCTCTAGATTCCAGTGGTTAAATTAGCTAAGCATTGTCTAACCGGAATAAATGTGAAAAATCTGCAAAAACACTTACGAAAACGAAAATAAACAGAAAAAATAAATGTCAAAATAATGAAGTTGTCTGTCAAACACTAAAAAAGTAGGTTTATAACGTTCCGTGCCACGTTGATTGTTTAAACGATGTATGCGATTTTAGTGTAAACCTTTATAAGTAGATAGCATTGAAATGCTCACAGTTTAAAAATAATTTGATTCCATAATAATTATAGCAGATATGATTACTAACGGGTAGGTACCGTACTTTTTTTAGTAAACAGAAAAAAACGACCCTATTCACATAAGTGTTTGCTGTCAAATGACATTGACCACAACAGGAATTTATTTATTTATTTCAAAATCCACAGCTCTTAACAATTTTAATCTAAACTATTTAATATCTATAAATAGCTAAAAATACCTACAGCGTGTGAAAGTGTGTGTGCCTGAGGAGTTAAAGTGGGTGTGTGAGTATGTTATAGCGGTGTGTGTGTGTGGTGATTGCCTTTATACCTTCTGTACAACCCCATGTATTTATTTATTCCATAGAGATGTATTTGTCAGTTCGTCACATTACGACATTCGACTTTAATATGGTTTGTTTATCTTGTCGAGCATATGGCACTCGTGGGCTGTAGCTGAAAATCAGCGTCAGGTGGCACACCTTGTGTTGCCATTTGACATCATGCTGAGCTAAGGCCCTTTTGGCATTATAAGCTATTTGTTTATGTATTATGTAAAATTTTATAGGTATTTTAATGCCAAATAAACACAATTTTCTTTCTTTCTTTACCTTTTCATAATATTAAGTATAATATGTATAATCTGCCTGTTTGTCTACAGGTGGGCGTCCTGCCGCCCGTGCGTCGCGCGCGTCCGCCACGCCTCGCAGACATACCCAGGTACCCATCGTAGTATAGAGTACATAAACATAAACATAACCTCTTCACAAACAGAACTCCAAAATTCTAGGAGAGATTACACTTAATAACAGGGACGGAACCTAGAGGTCTATTTGTCGCATTTATATCGGCGCGATGTCGAGTCGCGTACTAAAACGAGGCGAACGAAGTCTTTTCCGACACTAGCTCAAGCAGACACCGCACCGCCATGCTGTTGAGTTGATCATCCTCGTCTACACTCCTGCCTAAATTACCGATTAAAATTTCTAAGTGAGGCAGGGGGACAGAAGTGGGCGGAGGGGGGGGGGGGGCAGAATGAGGTACTGATTCCGTGATGAACGTTGTCCACACCGTCCATGTCCACCCTGACTGACTCACGATTTCAGGGTTGATTCCATAGTATTGTATTGTATACGGACTGGTGTCCGCAACTCCACGCCAACGCGCATTTTTGCGTATGGGCTGTAATCTACCATGAGGGCCCAGTGCGGGTTGGTAGATGTCACATGTCTTCGAATTTTTGGTTCTAGGACATGCCGGTTTCCTCACGATGTTTTCCTTCACCGTTTTTGAGATCAGTGGTGATGAAATAAATTACACAAAGTAATGCGCCTGCCTGGGTTCGAACCCACGACTTACTGTTTGTAAGTCGGGGCCGCCACCATTGGGCCACCGCTGCTCTGGGCCCCATAGTAAAAGTAGTTTCTTATCATGAGTATAATCACGCGTTTACGTATCGTAGACTAATTACAATTAATGGAGAGAAAATAAACTTGGATTATTTTTTTAACTTTTAACTATATAATTATATTCATACAGGACAGTAGATAATTTGATTGAATAAGAAAACGCATGTGTCTCCGATGAAGTCCGAGCGAGACAAATTTTATTTTCCTAAGTTCAGATGCCGTACGATGAGAAGAGTGGTAGGCTATGGGGGAGGCGTTTGTCCAGTAGCGGAAAAATATATTTTAAGGAGAAAAAATAGAGTTTTCTCAATTTCCATGCGGCGTGTTACGGAAACCCCATCGTACTTTATTACTTCCTATCAAAAATTGATGGGATTGTGGCCTTCAGTGTAATATATTATGCTCCTGTCTCTAGAGGCTCGATATTACGTTATCGATTTTATAATCATAATACCGACATTAAAACGTTACCAGGTGAGTGGAAAGGACTCATTGTAATGCCGCGGTTTTTTGACGAAGAGAAAATGCTGCATGCTAAGTTTGTGAGTGCGCAAAAACTACTGTCGAATTTGGACACAGATATTTATTTTACCTGGATTAACACATACGATACGTTTTATCCCGGTAGATATGGGATCTTAGCATGGGACATAATCAAACTTTGAAAATTATTTTATAATCACTAAAAGAAACCCAATTACGAACTACAAAACCCTGTTGATTAATATTATTAGGAAAACAATATTGGAATTATTCTACGATCAAGCTGGTTCTACAATCGATAATGCTGTATTGAAAATTGTGACCTATTAAATTTTCTGCTGCTTGGAATATACAAAGCTATACCGCAATACAATAAGGTAGAAAATAACGCGTTTAAGTAAACAGAACACGTTTCCTCATTGACAAACTATCTAACTTGAGACTGGTTCTAAATAAGCTCTTAGCTCTCCAAGAATCTAGGTTTTTGCAATAAAACTACATCGAAAGCTCTCATTGTAATAGCGAAATGCTTTCTAGATAAATGTTTGTAAATTTATCAGTTAAAGTTCTTGGTAGAAAGGAAGGCAAATGTGTATTCGGTCAATATGCAAATACTGTCAAATAACTTTTTGTCGACATAACTATAACAATTGTACATTTTTGGTAAGCTCGTATGTAGGGGTCAATCTCCGGAAAAAATGATCCATTTCTAATATTTTTTTCAGTGGCAGGAAGCTACATTATTTGCGGATGCTATAAAATGTATACATATTAGCCGAGCTGTAACATTATTGTGGACGAAGTCTCAGGTGGAAGTGCCAGGCATCAATCACACAATGGGAGAACAACAAATGGACAATGGGTATTGCACACGATGAAAGTTCAATAGGAATTCCTACCGACCAAAATGATGAATACAAATCATCATCTGCCTAGCCTTTTCCTAACTATGTTGGGGTCGGCTTCTAGTCTAACCAGATGCAGCTGAATACCAGTATTTTACATGGAGTGACTGACAAAAGATGCCCAAATGACAGCCGGGACCAACGGCTTCACGAACCTTCCGAGGCACCGAGGAAATCCGGTATGTAATGGTGGTCACCCATCCACAGACCAACCTAGACAAGCACGGCTTAACCTATAGACCGACCCGAGTGGCTGTAATTTTTTGGCCATGAGCTCCTGAATATTCCATACGAACTTTCAAAATCTAATTTACTTATTTATAAATGCTTTTTTTTCATAATCTTAGCTAGATTATGTAGTCATAGTACATTTCATCATTTTTTTTAAATTGCTTCTTTAACGACGTTCTGAAAAATGGAGTTTAATTTCGTTATAATCTCCAATATCTGCAACATTTTAAACCTAATCGTCGAGGATATTTCAAAGAGATTTCACCATCAAAGGAGAGCAAAGGAAATGAACCAAAAATGTTTCCACTCACAAAGTCAGAACCCTCTGTACACTCACTTGCTTAAATAAGTGAACATTTTGAAAAACTAGAAAGAAATGTCGATTTCAACTTTCAGGTAACATATTTCATAACAGTATTAGTCACAGTAGTCCCATGAATAGTACTACTACTAGTACCTAGTATTATAAATGTTCGCAACGACCAAAAATTGCAATCACTGCATTCCTAGCCCTTTTTTGTTCGGATGGGAAATCATCAAATACTGCATATTGACAATGACATGACATGGAGGACTCAAATTGAAAGTATTTGTGGAAAACTGAGGAGTTTTTCATATGCTCTTTATATGCTGGGTAAAGTTGCCAATAAGACTGCTCTACTAGCAGCCTATCATGGTTATGTCGCCTCAGCTCTGCGGTATGGCCTCATATTCTGGGGTAATGCCCCTAAGGTTCAAGAAGTACTTGTGGCACAGAAAAAATGTATCCGAGCTATTTGTAAAATAAAACAAACTGAGTCGTGTAAGCCACATTTTCGTGAGCTAAAAATATTAACTTTACCGTCACTGTATATTTATGAAGCCTGTATTTTTATAAAACACAACACTAATTTATATAGATTTGTAGAAAGTAAACGCCGTTCAAAAAAGCTGCAGGTATTAACAACAAAAACACAATTTTATAGCAAAAGCTTTTATGCAATGGCTCAAAAACTGTATAATAAGTTACCAGGACAAGTTGTCTCAAGTGTGAACATTAACGAATTTAAAAGAAATTTATTCAAATTGTTAAATGACAAGGTGTATTATTCTGTTGACGATTATTTAAATGACAAATTTTAATTTTAATTATTTCCAAAGTTAATCAATTTTTTTTTTTTGCTATGTGAAAATGATAAATTATTTTGTTATTCCTATTTTTGTATTAATTCATTTTTGGCATTGACATTTTTATTTGCATTTTTTGTTCCTTTTACTTTATTTAATTTGACATCTTATTTAATTTGATCTATAATTATTTGTGATTGAACTTTTGAATAGTTAATGTAATGTTGTTTTTTTTTTTTTTTTTTTTTGTATGATGATCCTTTGATATTTTGTATTTTGTATGCCTTTGGCGGGACACAGCTCGGATCTTATTTATTATAACATCTTCTGTATGTACCCTGTGTTCACGAAATAAATGAATTTGAATTTGAATTTGAAATAACTCCTCCCGCTCTGGGTGGAGCGAAAAGTACTCCTTTACTGATTAAAACCCATCCATATGTTCCTTTGTGTTCCATGGCCGCGGTATCTCTCTCGAACAGTCCCGCAGCAGTCCTGCATTGCTACAGCTGCTTGCCCTACGGCTGAAAAACCAGTATCGTACTTATTATTTATTTTATTTGTTTATTTATCAACATACATCTACGATTACAGCTAACCAATGCGGTGAATGCGCCTTAATTTAAAAATATCCGTATTTTAAAACTTCCTCCACTACTTTTGCTCGCTGATATTATTTCGCCATATACCCGCTGTAACTATTGTAGTTTGTTTCTTTATTTTTAACTAAGTACCTACTTAAGTGGATCTAATTCTAAATGATGTAGTCGATGATCTTGGTGCACGGTAAAACTCTAATGAGTTTATGTTGGCACCAACTTAAATGTATAAAATACTAGCTGACCCGCGCAACTTCGTCTGCGAGTGAGGGTTAGTTTTTTTTTATAAAAAGTATCCTATGTTACTTCTAATACCTCCAAGAATATGTGTAGGTACAAAGTTTCATGATGATCGGTTGAGTAGTTTTCGCGTGTAAGCGTAACAAACAAACCTACATTCACATTTATATAATAGTAGGGAAGTAGGAATATGTTTACTACTGAATAAATAAAATAAAAAAAATATTTAACTTCGACTGCCTACCTCATCTCCACAACCCAGTCATTAATGAGTAAAACGATACCCCAAAACAGCCTCATCACTTTACAAAGTTGCCATATGTTAACATATTAGTGCTGACCACTGTACTTCTGTATGTACTATACGGATCTACTTTTACATGCCGAACTTCTAATATAAGCTCGCAAGAAAATTTACAAGTATATTCACATTTCCAGAGTTTTGTGTTTCATTGGGTTCCTTGAGAGCTTTTGTGTTTATTTTCTGTTGAAATATGATGTTGGGGTGCAAAGGTACCATTTATGGGGATTAATGGTGATGTTGGGGTGGACTGTATTGAATTAAAGAGGTGGATACTTTAACACTTTTATTGTATATTAGAGATCGAAAATAGCTTATATTTGAAGCGGGGCACAAGAGTTTACACTGTTAAATGTTCCTGTTATATAAGGAATGTACATAACGTATTACGACGTGGGGAACGTGGGACTCATTTACTTATTAACTTGTTACGACACTAGGTGACTGATAAGAACTGTGAATCTACTTTATATCTGTGACAATCTGTCTGATATGGAGCTCTTCCTTGACTTCTTGAAGACTTCTCCTTGATTCACTGGTTGAATGAAGTTATTACTTGTTTCTATTTGTTCTTATTTGACTCGATTCTCGATTAAATAATCGGTTCCCCTTACATAGATTATTACGCCATTGCAAGTTGTGGGGGCACTATTGCGTCTTTCTGGGACCTTTAATCAATCATAGCCCGTGAAAATGGACTTTCCCATTAGCTGATGCAATAGTTTAACTTATTGCGTAATATCTTCCTTTGGACAAGTACTGACTTGACCAATATCCCCTCCACAAAAGCTGATGCAACATCGCAAATCATTGCGTAAGGCTTAAGGCCTTTTAGTATATAATAGTTCGGGGGTAGACAGACATAGAGGTCCCCGTTATTTTCCTAAAAACTACTTATACTAGGGTCACATTTTGTGAAGGGCTCGTCGTCCGTTACATCTCTCCCCCCGGCGTAGCCTGCGCAGCCTTCTCTTCCTTTTGTAGAACGACGAGCTTGCTGACCGGACGCTTGAAGACGCCGGTCCTTGTTCTCACGTCGACTACTCTGATGCCGCCGTCAGGTCCCGGGTAGATGTTCTCGACGACTCCCAGTGGCCACACGTTTCGTGGCAGGGTGCTGTCGGCGATGATGACGACGTCGCCGATCTCCGGCGGTTGGCGTTTGCTCTGCGGCTCGCCGCGGGGTACCAGTGTAGGGAGATACTCCCGCAGCCAGCGTCGCCAAAAGTGATCGGCAAGGGCCTGGCTGGCCCGCCAAGCACGTCGGTCGGCCTCGTCACAAGGCCCTGTTGAGGGTAGGCCCGTGGAGGATCCCAACAAAAAGTGGTTGGGGGTGAGGGCCTCCGGATCGGTGGGGTTCACGCTAACGTGAGTCAGAGGGCGTGCGTTGATGGCGAACTCCGCTTCGGTAAGCAGAGTCAGCAGCACCTCTTCAGCAGGCGCCCTTTCGCGCAGAGTTGCAGCGAGGGCAGTCTTTACGGAGCGTACCAGCCGTTCCCACGCACCGCCCTGATTGGGTGCGCCGGGAGGGATGAACCGCCACTCCATTCGGTGCAGTAGTCCCTCTTCTTGCAGTGCCGGTGCCCACTCCGCATAGGCCGCTCGCAGTTCTTGATCTGCTCCTCTGAAATTAGTTCCGTTATCGGAATACATGAGCCGCGGCCAGCCGCGGCGCGCAGCCATCCTTCTCAGCGCCATAATGGCTGAGTCTGTTGATAATGATGCGACGAGCTCGAGATGCACGGCGCGGGAGGTGAGGCACGTAAACAGTGCGCCCCATCGCTTCTCTCGGCGCCGGCCCACCTTGACCATCATGGGCCCGAAATAGTCCACACCACAGTTGGTGAACGGGCGATGGAAGGGGTCCAGGCGGGCGCGTGGCAGGTCTCCCGTGGCCGGCGGCTGCGGCGTTGCTCGCAGTCTCCGGCAGTACGCGCAGGCCTTTTCAATGGCTCGCACCGTGGGTCGCAAGTGGATGATCCAATAGCGCTGCCGTAAGTCGTTGGTAACTCGTTCCCTGTTGGCATGCCCAGCGGCGCAATGCTCGCGCATTACAATTAACTTACTCACTCGGTGGCGACCATCCAAAATGATAGGTCGCTTGGCCTCCACAGGCGCGCTAGAGGCTTCAATTCGTCCTCGCACGCGTAATAGGCCGTCTTCCAATACGGGGTCCAGTCTGTACAGCCGACTCGTCCTGGGGACGGGGCGAGCAGACTGGATTCTCTTCAACTCTTCGGGGAAGCTGTCCTGCTGTGCTTTCAGCAGGAGCTCCCTTTCGGCGCGTTCAATGTGCCGATGTTCGAGTCGAGGCGAGACGCGGCGGCACGCATCAATAAATGCGAGCACGCGCGCAGCAGCGCGTACCAGCGTCTCGTACTTGGAGAAGCGGGCAGGATCGGGCAGCCAGCTGTCTCGTTCAGGGGCCGGCGCAATGTGCAGGACCTCCTCTTCGTTTTCTTCCGACGCCGGCGTCCCGGGCCAGTCCTCCTCCAATAGACGGAGGAAACCCGGCCCGCGGAACCAGCGGTCGGTTGCGCAGATCGGCGCGTTGGTGAGTCGGGTAGCGTCGTCCGCCACGTTGTGCTCCGTGGGCACCCAGCGCCATTCTTCTTTGCTGGTGAGCTCGGCGATTTCTCCGAGTCTGTGCGCGACGAACGGCGTGTACCTCTTCATGTCGTGATGGATCCAGTGGATCACCGTAGAGGAGTCCGACCAATAAGTCGTACTGTTGACCTCGATACGGTGTTCCTTCTTGATGGTGTCGGCGAGTCGGGCTCCTATCACCGCTGCCTGCAGCTCCAGACGTGGTATTGTCTGGGCTCGCCGCGGTGCTACTTTTGCCTTGGCCGCGACCAGCACGACGTCGATGGTCCCATCCTTGTTTGTTGCTCTCCAGTATGCTACCGTCGCGTACGCTTGTTCGCTTGCGTCGCACAGCACGTGCAGTTCGATGCGCTGTGTTTTCTTCTTAAGGTAGCACCTGGGTAGCCGCAGTCTGTTTACTTCCTCTAATTGACCTAGCCAGGCCGCGAAGAGCTCGTTCTCTTCCTCCGGAATGGGCGTGTCCCACGTTGTTTGTAGGCGCCACAGGCTCTGGAGTACTATCTTCGCTCGTACTGTGAAGTGACTCAGCAGTCCTAGCGGGTCGTAGATGGACATCACTGCGCTCAGTGCCTCCCTCTTGGTGGGAGCACGAGTTCGTTCTCTTACTTCGGACGGCACTCGGTTCATGGATGTATTAAACCCGAGTTCGTCTCGTTCTGCGTTCCAGTACAGCCCGAGTATCTTGCTCTCAGGTTGCTCCCCTCCTAGTTGTGTCGGGGCGGTGGCGTGGAGTGTCTGGGGCACGTCGCGCAAAACCGTCGCGTCGCTGGAGCTCCAACCTCGTAGCGTGAAGCCGGCGGTCGCGTGCACCTTTCTAGTCTCATCAACTGTCTTCCACGCCTCCTCTGGATCGCTGTAACTTGCCACCAAGTCGTCCATGTAATGGTTCTTGGTTATGGCCTCTAAGGCCCTGGGATACTCTCTGCCGTGAAGCTCCGCGTTGTAATCCCGGACGTAATGAGCCATATACGGGGAACTGGCTGCTCCGAAGATCATGCTTCTCATCTTGTAGTGACGCGGGGCCGTCGTCCTGTTTTGGTCTCTCCACAGGAACTGCTGAGCTGGTTGGTCTTGCTGCCTTATTCTCACCCGCAGGAACATCTCCTGTATGTCTGCGGTGACTGCCACTGCCCGCTCTCGGAACCGGAATACTATGCCCGGCAGGGACTGCAGTAGGTCTGGACCTTCCAGTAGCTCGTCGTTGAGACATTTTCCATAGCTCGTTGCCGCCGCGTCGAAGACTAATCGCTGTTTCCCAGGCTTGTTTGGGTTCTGTACGGCGAAGTGAGGCAGGTACCAGCAGACGGGGCTGTCCTTTTCTGTTCCGTCGCATGGCATCGCGTATCCTTTGTCCAACAGGTTCTTGACCTGTGTGGCGTACTGCACGGCAAAGTCCGGTGACGCATCCATTTTCTGTTCGATCTTCTTCAGTCGTCTCAGCGCTGCTCCGTAGCTTGGTGGCATGACCACGTTGTCAGTCCGCCACGGCAGCCCCACCTCGTAGCCTTCGTCGATCTTCTTGATCGTCCTTTTCACGATGGTCGTCGCCCGCTGGTCCGCTTCGTTCACGCGGGGTCTCTTGGCGACGCCCAAGGCTTCTATTTTGAAGTGTGCTTCGACTAGATCGTGCAGTTGCTCGTCTCCTCTCCCGGTCTCGATGACGTGCAGTATGTCTTCTTTTTGCGTGATAACGCTTCGTGGTGCTGTTCCGTGCACCACCCATCCCAACTCCGTTCGTGAGGCGGCTGGCTGATCGCGGCCACCGACTCGTAGTTCCCTGGTCACTATGCACTCCCAATGGTCTGTGCCCACCAAGAGTCCTGGACGAGCTTGTTCGTAACAAACCTCCTCTCTGGGCAGGTCTCGCAGGTGCTTGTGATTCAGCAGGTTGTCTGGGATGGATTGTTGGTGGAGCCTCAAGTCCTTGATGGTCCTTGCTCGAAGCTCGTGTGACTGACCGTCTTTCCGGATGCTCCTAACCTGCACCCGTACCGCTCTGCTCTCCTGCACTTCCGAAGACATGTTCACGCCGCGTATGTGTAGCGGGCGTGGGGTCCCTTCAGCTCCTATTCTGGTCGCCAGGTCTTGATCAATGAGGGTGACGGTCGCTCCTTCATCGAACAATGCGTACGTCATTACCTCCCCCCGTGACCCGGTGACTATGATGGGGCACATCTTCAGCAGTACCTTCTTCTGGTCGGCCGCGAACTTGGTCGCCACCGACAGCACCGCTTCTTCCTTGCTGGGCTCTGCGGTAACCTTCACGGTCGTCACTTCTTCCTTGGTGCCTTCCCTCTCTTCGTGGAGGGAGGCGTGATGAGGCCGGCGGCATTGGCCTAAGCCGCACGGCTTCGCCTTACATCTATATCGCCCATGTTTACTTTCGACACATCTAAAACATATGCCGTTGGCTCTGACATACTCCCATCGCTTCTTGACGCTCATCTCCTTGTATTTGGGACACTTATGTAATACGTGATCTTGTTTACAGTTAGGACACCGACCTTTTTCTTCTTGGCTCTCGACGGCTGTGTAGACGGGGGTAGCTCTCTTCTTTGCTGTCACTGGTTGTCTGGTTTCCTTCTTCTGGTTGGCGGGCGCGGCGCCAGTGGGCGGGGCGTAGGCGTATCGTAACGCCCTATCCGCTTCCCGCATCAGGAAACGAGACAGCATAACTATCTCCGGCTCCGTTTTGTCGTCGTTCTCGAAGGCGAAGTCGCACCATTTCGACTTCATATGTTGGCTCAACCTGTCCAGCACTTCGCCAGTCAGTACTGGGTTGTGTAGGTATCCTCCTCGGTCGACTGCTTTGATCACGCATACCGCGTTTTGCACCTTGATGGCGAAGTTGTTTAAGTCCAAGGCTGATGCCATGGGCTTCGTCATCTTCTTCATATCTTCGATGGCGCGAGCGATGAGTGCCTCTGGTCGTCCGAAGCATTGCTCGAGTGTCCTCATGATGGCCTCTGGATCAGTGGCAGTATGTAGGAGGCCGGAAACCGCCTCCCTTGCCTCTCCCTTGAGACAGCTCCTTAATCGCTGTATGTTCTCAGCAGGCGATATACTGTACATGTTGGTAGTGTCGTTCACGGCCGCCCTAAACGGCAGCCACTCGTTCACACTACCGGAGAACACCGGTAAATCCGTATGCCGTAATCGGGGTCTTGCCATCTTTTCTAAGGTCGTTGCCAAGTTATCGATGCTGTTCCTGTGCTTCGTCGATGCCGGCGACCTTCCCCGTGGCAAGTCGAATTTAATATGTCTTGGGTCCTCCCGGGGGGGGCCTTGGTCGTCCTCCCCCCGTGATCTGAGGGGGTTCGTTTGAAGCCATTCATCCACTTTACTGTGATGGCTTTCCTCCTGAGTGATGAGGGGCTCATCCTGCAGGCTGTCCTGTTCATCCTCTAGGACAGATACTTGGGCGGCTAATCTTCTCTTGACCAGGTCCTCATCCAGGTCGAGAGACTTCTTCCGGATGGCTGCAAGCTTCTCTGCTGCTTCCAATTCGGCTAGCCTTATGCGCGTTGTAATACTGTTGGTTGACCTTTGTGACTTCTGTGACCTTTGTGACCTATGTGACCTCACCGATTGGGTGGGTGACCTCGTCCTTTGTCCATGTTCTTCACTCAGAAGAAGTCCTGACGATGGTCCTGCTAAGGTCGTGTCTGCTGTCGTAAGGGGCGCGGTAGTTGGTCGTGAAGATATAATATTTTGCTCACTTGTCACTGCCGGTGACAAGGGTGGGTTTATTGAAATCCTCCGTAGTCTCTCTCTTCGAATCCGTTCCGCTTCCTGGCGTAGAACTGCCTCTCTATGCTCGTCTGCCCTCTCCTGCAGGGCCCGCCTCCGGTCCTCAGCTTCTGCAGCATCACCCTGGCTTCGGGTGACCACCATTGTCCGAGATGGTACGCTACAGGTTGACTTTAAGCGGGGAGAAAGATGCGCGACAGTCCTATCCTGTGGTTTTGGACTTCACCAGATTCGTCCACTACGACGTTCACTTAGCTGCACTTCAACGCTGTTATTATATCACGACTAGTCCTCTATTTACCGCGACGGCACTATTACATACTTGTGACGGCACTATATACTTGTGACGGCACTATAACTTACGACGGCCCTATGTACCATACGGCACTATATCTAGTCACGGCGGCAATACGTTATCAACGGGCGTGCGCTATGTTATATAACGCGCGCTTGTATATGACGCGTAACTATTTATTCACAACACGGTCACTTTTATATGTTTTATAACAATATATCCGTTAGTATTTCATTCCACAACGCGAATCGAGTCAATTTACTTTTTAATATTCACTTATGAGTCCCACTATTCTGCTTACCCCCTTTATTAACGCGCACTATGATCGCGATTTAATACAGAATATCGCTTATGAATCCTGTTATTCTGCTTACCCTTTTTTACCGCGCACTTATGATCGCGATTTTGGCACACAGAATATCACTTTTCCTATCACGGAACTTTATTTACGCACGATATATATAAAGTTAATTTCGTTCAGTACTTACAGTTTTATGTGCCCGCTTATAACACTTTATTACGCGCTATGTATTATACCGGCACTTTTCGCTATTTAACTGGATCTGAAGGACCAAATGTTGGGACTTCACTGCTTATCCGTCTCGAATGGACCAACTGTTGGGGTGGACTGTATTGAATTAAAGAGGTGGATACTTTAACACTTTTATTGTATATTAGAGATCGAAAATAGCTTATATTTGAAGCGGGGCACAAGAGTTTACACTGTTAAATGTTCCTGTTATATAAGGAATGTACATAACGTATTACGACGTGGGGAACGTGGGACTCATTTACTTATTAACTTGTTACGACACTAGGTGACTGATAAGAACTGTGAATCTACTTTATATCTGTGACAATCTGTCTGATATGGAGCTCTTCCTTGACTTCTTGAAGACTTCTCCTTGATTCACTGGTTGAATGAAGTTATTACTTGTTTCTATTTGTTCTTATTTGACTCGATTCTCGATTAAATAATCGGTTCCCCTTACATAGATTATTACGCCATTGCAAGTTGTGGGGGCACTATTGCGTCTTTCTGGGACCTTTAATCAATCATAGCCCGTGAAAATGGACTTTCCCATTAGCTGATGCAATAGTTTAACTTATTGCGTAATATCTTCCTTTGGACAAGTACTGACTTGACCAATATCCCCTCCACAAAAGCTGATGCAACATCGCAAATCATTGCGTAAGGCTTAAGGCCTTTTAGTATATAATAGTTCGGGGGTAGACAGACATAGAGGTCCCCGTTATTTTCCTAAAAACTACTTATACTAGGGTCACATTTTGTGAAGGGCTCGTCGTCCGTTACAGGTGATGTAACATGCCTCGTGAATTTTGAAAACGTGTCGCGTTTCATGAATTTGGTTATAATTGGCTGTGTTACCAGATTAAGGTGTTGATTTTTCTAAATATAAACATTGTCGAATTTTAGGATTTTTTATGTTATCGACATCGTCTGCGTAGCCTGTTCCCAACTATGTTAGGGTCGGCTTCCAGTCTAACCGGATGCAGCTGAATACCAGTACTTTACATGGAGCGACTGCCCATTTGACCTCCACAACCCAGTTAACACTGGGTAATAAAATAAATAAATATCGCTGGACAATAACACACAGCGCCACCTAGTGCCACACTAAGCAAGGCTTGAATACGATACCACTTGGTAAGACAAGTTGTCAGACTTATTGAGACAATGACTACCTGTAACGACTGTCAAAGATCTACAAATGACAGCCGAAATCAACAGCTTAACGTGATTTCCGAGGCACGGAGGAAACTCGGTAGGAATTTAGATAGCAACGTAGCAACATGAGAAGCTCGTGACTAAATGTCGGGTTGATTGTGTGGTTCCGTAGCCAAATGGCAAAACACGGAACCCTTATAGATTCGTCATGTCTTTTTGTCTGCCTGTCTGTCTGTCTGTCCGTCCATCCGTATGTCACAGCCACTTTTTTCCGAAACTAAAAGAACTATGCTGTTGAAACTTGGTTTGTCGATGTATTGTGTGAAACGCATTAAGATTTTCACACGAAAAGTGAAAAAAAAACAATCTATTTTTGGGGTTCCCCATACTTTGAACTGAAACTCAACATTTTTTTTCATCATACCCAACGTGCTATGGATAGGTCTTCAAAAATGATATTGAAGTTTTTAATGTAATTTTTTCTAAACTGAATAGTTTGCGCGAGAAACACTTCCAAAGTGGTAACATGTGTATCGGGGCCCGGTAATTTCTAAAATAAGAGAAGAAAAATAAAACAAAAAAAATATGTGATGGCTGTTGCCCGCGACTTCGTTCTCGTGAAAATAGTGATGGGTCATGTGTGAGACTGCATCGTTGGTCAAGTTGTCGCAAGCGCTACTGAGCTTGAGGTCCTGGGTTCGATTTCCGGGACGAGCAAAGTGTTATTATATTATTTGTGCCCGGTTGATAGAAATAAGATAAATGTGCGAAATGTGGGTGTAGGATTTGATACACCTTTACTTAACAGTGGCGAAGGGTGTAAATACTGTCAGGGGAAGCCGAAGAAAAAAAAAAGAGAATTGTTTTTTTTTGCTTCTGTTAACTTTTTTTCCCATGTTAATTATGACCTCATTTTCATTATCAGTGACACCAGAAACCACGGAAACGACACCCATGAATTTTCGTCGGCGCCATTTTGGATTTTCATTTTGACCTCATCTTCATTATTAGAGACCCCAAAAAGTAATAAAATGCAGAAGAATTAAAATTCCGTCGACTAAACTCTTTTATAAAGTGTTTAAGGTTAGGTTAAATTAATCGGTATTTCTCAGAAATGGTACATTATTATTTATTGTACCTAGTACGACTCTCATATATATTATATGAGAGTCGTACCACTGAGCAAGGGGGACCCCTCCTTCCCTCCACACCGCGTGAGTGACTACCATCACATGCATTTCACGAAAAATAATGCGTTATAATGTAAGCAGTATGTGGGTAATTCTCACCAAATTGCGAAATTTGAGTCCCGAGGCGTTGGTGCCGAGTCATATGCATTGACTACGTAAGTCTTTCTTTTATTTCAATGCACACTATCTATACTACTATTGCTGAAAAAGAAAACTTATTACCTCTAAAGAAAAAAAAGATATGGGTACTTTTTTACCGTGAAAGTCATTCCCTCACCTTGTCCCTTGGTCCAAAAACGTTACTAAAATGTCTAATAATCTTAAATAAATCAGTATTATAAATAGCGAAATTATGCGAATATAATAGTAGATTATGTGTTATTCTGTCTATAAAAATTTCATCTTACAGCGACGAATTAATAATAAATATAATAATTCGGTTTAAATATGTCCCACCAAATAAAATCATCCCCTCACAGTATTACAAATATCTGATTTCTGCACGTATCAAACGATATTTAGGAACGCAACCTTAAGTTTTTAGTACCTGGCAACACTCTCAAATGTTTCAAGATGACCATTTTTTCTCAACTGTAGGTGAGTTTGTGCAAAACAACATTAAGTAAAAAATATTTAAGAGTTACATTTGGGGTGGTCATTACCTCACGTTACATATATGGGTAAAGGATTTTAGTAAATATGTACATAATTTGTTGTTTTTATGCGTTTTTGGGAGTAAAATGTATATTTGAAATGTAACAAGCAAATTGAGGGTATGTGCCGGTGTTTTTGTAGTTTTTGTTAAAAATCGTCATTCCCTCACGGTCATTCCCTCACAGCTTTAACGAGTGAGGGAATGGTGGTTGTATGAGGGAATGATTTATACAGTATTCTACGGTTCTTTTAGATATTTTATTTATGTCTTGCAACTTGTAAACAATAATATTTAATTGAAAACAAGTAAATGTATAAGGAAAAAAAATGACACGACCAAAGAAGTTGAGTGCTGTGGAAAAATAAATAAAAAAGAAAGGGTATGATGAAAAAAATATTTGAGTTTATTTCAGTAATTATAAGTACCAAGTTTTGAGCTGCTTTTCTTTACAATACGTTATTTCATTGTTTCATGTAATAAAATTACATAATTTCCTTTATTTGTACATGTTTTTTTATTTTATAGTAAAAATCATTCCCTCATTAATTTATTTCTTAAATACTAATTTTAAAATATAAAATTAAATCATGTTTGAGTTTATTCCGTTAATTATATGTATAAAGTTTTGATTTGCCTTTCTTAACAATTTGATATTTCATTGTTTAATATAATAAATTACATGTTTTCCTTTATTTTGACATGTATGTTATGGTAGTATTAAATAACAAATCATTCCCTCACTTATTTATTTTTTAAATACGCATATTTTATAAATTTATTGCAAAATACGGAAGACCAATATTCTTAAATATATCTATTAAAGCTATTATTTAGATTTCTGCAAAAAAAATACAAATTTTCAAAAAAAAAAATTAAATAAAAATAAATCTCAAATTTCGGGATTTGGTGAGAATTACCCATGTTCGTTTGACAATATTTCGAGAGTTTACAATATCGCTAGAGAGATAACAATCTAACGTGTTTGACAATTTTACCGTGACATTAACATGTAACTTGATTTGATTTTTATGAAATCTCATAGATGGCGCTGCTTTCAAATTGTCTTTGTACTACTAACATTCTTTAAACTATGTTTCTCTGCCCAAGTTACTTAAATGGCGTAGTTTTTATTATGTAAAGCTAGATAATAGCATGGCTTACTCAAAGACACCATTTAAATATGCGTCGTTAGATTACACGCTGTCAGAATGCGTAAGAAAAATAAAGATTCACAGCTCCTCCTCCGTAGGTGATAGCGTGATAATATGTAGCCTGTATGTTGACCCGACCTCTTAATAATATTCATGCAAAATTTGAAGTAAATCCATGCAGTGCTTTTTGAGTTTATCCCGGACATACATACAGACATACTATATTTTTCGCTTCGATATCGATTGTAGATCACGTCCCAAGTATTCTTTTGAAAAATATTCAATGTACAGTTTTGACTTTCCTACGATTTTATTATATGTAATAATAATAATAGATATTACTATGTAAACTTTCACCGAAAATTGGTTTGAACGAGATCAAGTAAGTTGTTTTTTTCTAATACGTCATAAATAGTAACATCGTAACTTTTATGTTATGTTACTTGCTGCTACGGAACCCTTCACGGGCGAGTGCGACTCGCACTTGGTTGCTCTTTTTTTTGCTTTTTTTCGGATGGGAAATCATCAAATGACTTCACCCACTCTGGGCGGAGTGGGAGGGAGTGTCAGACTTTACAGACTAAAACCCATCCATGTTCCTTCCTCGCCCTTTATTTTCCGGGGCCATTTCGAACAGTCCCGCAGCCCCGGCAGGCTTCGGCCCTTCTTTCCCTAAATAAAGATCTTTCGTAAGTGTTTCATCAAAGTTTTCACTCGGTGAGCATCGTTTCTGCGTCCTTATACCAATTAGAGTGCTGGCGTAAGCTTGCGAGGGGAGAATTTGTGAATAACATAAGTTCGCGGAGTTTTATTGGATTTTTTGAGAGTTTCTTTGTGTGCTAAAGAATTATGGATGTTGGGGTGAAGAAATGTGATTTGACTTCGACTGTTGTGGAGGTGCTATTGAAAAATTTATGTCACGTGTTTTTTGGCCTTTGGTTAAGTTTGGTTTGTTTTGTTATGAATTTTTCCATCAATAATGTTTCATTGGCAACCATGGACAGTCTTTATAATAAAACACGAGTGGCTAGGATTTGTGTCCATTGAAAGCAATACGCTAGCTCCCAATAGGCTTGTCGACTGAAAAAATATAATTAATCCATCAATTAAATTATCAAAAAATATTTAACCCGTATTTTTTCTTTTTTTGCGTAAATCAAAATTGACGAAAATACGACGCTTTTTAACCGACTTCAATAAGTAGGAGGTTCTGAATTCGTCGGAACCTTTTTTTTTTGTTTTTTTTTTTTATGGGGTTTTTATCAATCTGTTTGCAATTTCATCCAAATCCTTTCAGTAGTTTCTGCGTGAAAAAATAACAAAAAATCGATCTTTACAGACCGTACGTTACGTTACGTCCGTTTACATTTATATTAGTCGTAAGAAGATTCCTAGCCAGCACATCTAACTCTTTTGTTGACTATGTATGTTGTATGTTCCCCGGTTACTCGAATATGGTTAGACCGATTTGGATTATTATATTTTTGTTTGAAAGGGTATACTTCCCAGATGGTCCCATGATCATCAAGTCAGGATCTGATGATGGGATCCTGGAGAAAAAGCGAGAACTCTTCAAATTTTATAGGCACACTTGAAGCAATTGGGGTACTTTGGTTTTTCTTTGCTGTCGCGGTACCTCTAATACTTCAGTCTCCCCGCAACGACGGCTGGTGCAATCCGGTCGAAACGTCGGGATTAAATTAAAGGTAAATTCGCGATAAATACCCGTTTTCATATGTTTTATAATCTAGTGCCACACTAAGCAAGGCTTGTGTCGTGGACACCAGACAGTTGATATACTACATTTATACTTTTCGTTTGTAAATACATAGGTACATATTACACACTAGCGGACGTCACGCGGCTTCACACGCGTAATTCCCGTTCCCGTGGGAGTACGGGGATAAAATATATCCTATGTTACTCGTGGATAATGTAGCTTTCGAATGGTGGAAGAATTTTTAAAAACGGTCCAGTAGTTTTTAAGCCTATTCATTACAACCAAACAAACAAACAAACAAAGTTTTCCTCTTTATAATATTAGTGTAGATTCATTACAACCAAACAAACAAACAAACAAAGTTTTCCTCTTTATAATATTAGTGTAGATAAACATCCATGCCACGGAAACAAACGTCCATGCTCATCACATTATTACACAAACATTTTCTCCTACCGGGATTCGAACCCATCAGGACCATAAGAACGTCGGTGGAGCACACGGTGGAAGTCTGCCCTGCGTGGGCGGAGCACCGCCGTGTCCTCGTAGCGGCGATCGGCGGCGGCGACCTCTCGCGTCCGGCCATGGTCCGGAGCGAGAGGGAATGGGAAGTCGTCACCTCCTTCTGCGAAGCAGTCATGCTAGCGAAGGAGGTGGCGGAACGAGAGAGGGAGAGAGCCTGTCATCCCAGCCACCGCGGGAGACGTACCGGGCGTCGGGGGCCACGTGGTGGCTACGAGCCACCGTAGATGCGGGCCTGTGGACGGTTGGCTATGGGCTAGCTAGCCGTCCGTCCGTCTAAGGACGACAGGCCGTATCGACGCCGACGGCGCGTTTGTGTTCCACGCGCGCCTCAAAGAGATGTCAGCATAAGGGGCCCTCCCCTTATGCTGACATCTCTTTTACTTATGTGTTTTGGGAGACACATCAGTGTTCGGGGGTCTCCGAACACTGATGTGTCTCCCAAGACCTACCGGTGGGTCTGCTTGGTGGGTCCTTGAAGACGAAGTAGTGAAATTAAATGTAGATGTATTGTTAAGTTAGTTACATCTCAGCTTAACCCTTCAGATATTACAGGTATGATATTATATTAAAGGTTTAAAAAGCAGGTATAAAATGTAACACAGTCTTAAATGGCTGCCTGTGAGCTTCCGGTATTTGAACGGAAGTGACGCAACAATGTTATCTTGGTTCACATAGTAATAATATTTAGGATTTGGATATTGAGGGTAAATAAGTTAATTATGAAACTGTTGCTTGTGTTTATAATGACGAAAGTTAGGTTAAATCGGGTAATTTATTAGTATATAAATATTATTCTTTATCATACGATTAGCGCCTAACCTGGTGTCAGAGTTTTCATTTCAGTAAATATGTAATAATTTATTGTAACATTAGATTGTAATAGTTCATCTATTTTTTATCGATTTACTAATACTACATGGGTCGTCTGTGGTGGAATTTATCAATGCCACATGGAGGGAAATTACTCAAAATACTAACAAAGTTTACTCAAAGGAAACATTCCTTTGTTTTCAAAAAGAAACAAAATAATCTGCATTCACATATTTGCGAAAATTCGTTTGGCACACTCGGGAATCGAACCCGGGATGGATCGACTAAAGTTCGACAAAATAACATTCTGTACCTTTTTGACCGAGATAGATACTTATCTCTTCCCAGGCAGTCGCCAACGTCCTAAAGACGTATTCTAGGGTACTGGTAAATAGCGGCTCGCCCTGTTTGACTCCCTTTAGGATTCTGAATTGTGGACCTATCCGATCTAATTTTGGTATTTTATTATTATAAAACCTAATTTATTAATTTATTTAAAAAAATATTGATTGTACTTTAAACACTGATGTTTTTGTTAATTTGTATGTTATTTATCGATTTTAAATTCTTCTATTGTAAAGAAGAACAGGCAAAAAAAACCCAGACCCGACAGAAAAGTAACATACCTCAGTTTTTTTGTTATTATTTATATAATCATATTATATAGTTTTTATATTCGATATCAATGGCTAACACCAAAATATTGCCTTATGTTTTTGTTCAGGCTTTACACTAAAAAAGTACAAAATGCCTACGTATCTACACAATTCGTAAATATATGTACTTAACTAAATGACGTAGAAAAGTAAGTAGTTATGGGATGTATTAAAAAAAAATAATGTTCGTATAGGAAGTTATTTTAATTTAAGTTTTTTTTTTTTTTTTGTTATTTTTTTTTTTTTTTAGTCAGTAAGAGTCTGACACGCCCTCTCGCTCCACCCAAGGGCGAGAGATGTCATTAGATGATTTTAAACCACCTTAAAAAAAAAATCTTAAGTTGAATGTTTTACTAGGAGTTCAAAAATTATATAATACAGCTGTATCTCCAGGTCTCCTGGATACATCCCATAACTATTTATCGTCATTTAGTTACATACATTACGAATTGTGTAGATAAGTAGGCATTTTGTATTTTTTTAGTGTAAACCCTGAACAAAAACATAAGGCAATATTTTGGTGTTAGCCATTGATTTCGAATATAAAAACTATATAATATGATTATATATATAATAACAAAAAAACTGAGATATGTCACTTTTCTGTCGGATCTGGGTTTTTTTTATATGGGACGTGACCGTTCTTCTTTGTGTATGGTTGTAGTTTTTTAAAGTTACCATAACTTAACGATAAGCCATTGGTTCCGGCTGTCATTTGTAGATCTTTGACAGTCGTTACAGAGAGTCATCATCATCATCGTCTCAGCCGAAAGACGTCCACTACTGGACATAGGCCTCCCCCAAGTGTCGCCACATTGACCGGTCTCTTGCGACTCGCATTCACCGGATTCCCGCAACCTTCATCAGGTCATCGGTCCACCTAGTGGGAGGTCTTCCAACGCAGCGTCGTACGTCAGTTGCCCCAAAAAGTCTGACAACCAGTCTTGCCAATGAGTATCGTATTACCCAGTACTGACTGGGTTGTAGACGTCATAATTAAAGGCATTCACTCCATGTAAAATACTGGTATTCAGCTGCATCCGATTAGACTGGAAGCCGCCTCCAGCATAGTTAGGAAAAGCGAAACTATAGCCAGTTTAATTTGACCTAGTATACCTATTTAATGTACTTAACTAATCGGCCTTATTTACTAAATAAAATAAGTTACAAGATAGCACGTCCGACATCTAGTGCTAGCTTGACGCCCGTAGCTCACTGCACTACCAGTTAAACTAACTAAACTTCATTTACTACCGACACTAACTTTACACGAAACTAACAAATAACATTAACAGTTTATTTTCTAACTCTCCAAACAAACGAAGTTAATCTGCCAAGGTTCAATGGGAATTTAATTTAAAAGATACCTCCCTACATGCATATAAGTAACTGAATAACATAATGCAATGATAATCTGCCTTTTCTCCAATTAACTTTTGGTCAGGTCACTCTCTAATTGGATGCAGCTGAGTATCAATTTTACATGGAGTGACTGCCTATCTGACCTCCACAACCCAGTTAGTACTGGACAATACGATACCCCGTGCTAAAATTGGTGGTCATACTTTCAGGGCCTCGATTCTGCTATTACGATAGTGCCAGAATAGGCGATCATTGAAGTCACAATGATCAAGTTCTGTCAAGTTTGGTAATCTACTAATATCATGGCGTCATTATGACTTCTCAATGAACAACCACTGAGACTCCATTCAAAGGAATGTCATAGAATATTAATCTCGTACATGAAATCTGGCATGAATAAATATTTGCATTTAGTAGTAGATATCGAAAACCATTTGTACTAATGGTTTTATAATAATGGCAATACGAAAATGCCATTAAAACACAATTTTATTGCGAGACCATCGACCGACCATCGTTAATTTAGCAGATTACGAACTTTAAGCAAAATGACAATGGGATGAGAATGGATACATGTTGGAGTGATGAATTTATTAAAATAGCAGAATTAGGCCCCTGTCCACTGACTACTTGTAACGACTGTCAAAAGCTTAACGTGCTTTCCGAGGCACGGAGGAAACTCGATATTTTGGGTCACCCATCCACAGAAAAACATAGGCAACCGCGGTTTAACCTGAAAATTGATACGAGTATCTGTTATTATACCACGAACTCCTCATGTTACATCATGCAATATTGCTGAGAAAATTTCTGAATGATGAACGGAAAAATGAGCGTCGTGTTTGCTAATCGTTTTAAACAAGCCTAAATGATGCATCATCTGTCTGACCTCCTTGCGGCGATGTCGGGATTGGTTACCGATCCAATCGGATGCAGATCAGTACCAGTATTTTACACAGAGCGACGGAAACTGACCTACGATATATCAAATTTCCCTAAAGTGTCCCTGAGTTGGGGTAACACGATGCTTTTGGATCACAAACATTTGGGTTTTGTGTTCCGTTTGAGCCAGGACACCTGGTGTGAACGGGTTACTGTGGCTCGGCGAATCCGTATCACAACTTTAGTCGTACCCTCGTAGTTGCTAACGCATCACATCAAAGCATCGTCTAGTTTTAGTGAGAAGTTATCGCAGCCCACAGCTGGATATGAACCTCTCGCAAGCTGCTGAACAACTTATATCCTCGTCCTTTTTTTTATTCTTGACAAGCCAGCCACACTATTCCCAAACCAGAAAGTCTCCTGAAAGCCAGAATCCACAGTGGCGACCACCAGAAAAGTGCCGAGACAATGAAGCTCCGACGAAGTCCTAAAGAATGAATTAAACTATCTTGGATCCCTTGGAGGAATAGGAAAATATCGTAATTTCCACTTCCCTCCATTTCAGCAGGAGACAGAACGAAACAAGTCCAATAGGCACAAAGGAGGGACATTTACAACAGGAATGGGCCCAGTTGCCTTATATTAGCACCACGGATTAACGCCACCAGTCTGTCCCAACCACCTTTTTAAGGATGTCGGTCGATTCAGCTGGGACGTAGACTTCGCTGAACCGAGGTTTCCTCGATTGCTGTACCGACCATCGAAAGGCTGATACTACCATGAATTTTAATATCCACGTGGTTATTGCTTATCTACCTTCTATGTGCCCATCTGGTCGGTAAACAAATACGTAATCTTATTTACGAACCAGCCTGAAAATAATATAAAAAGTTACAACTTGTTCCCCGCTGAAACTTAGTTAGTTAACAATTTACAACTAGGGATAAGTAAGGGAGAAATAAGTGCTACTTTTACGAGAAAAAAAGTTTCATGTATCACGACACGGCTTCTGGAAAACATGGAGATAGGAAATTGATATGTGCTACTGATTTCATTGCGCTGAAGTTTATATGTTTGAAGCAGCTTATAGTTCGTAATTGTAAATCTTTCCTAGTTTGGTCTGTGGATGGCTAACCAACCGTAACATACCGAGTTTCCTCCGTGCTTCGGAAATAAATAAATAATAAATAAATATCGCTGGACATTAACACACAGCGCCACCTAGTGCCACACTAAGCAGAGCTTGTGTCGTGGACACTAGATAGTTGAAATACTACATTATACTTTTTTGTTGGTAAATACATACTTATTATACATATAAACATTCATGACTCGGAAGCAAATGTCCGTGCTCATCACACAAACATTTGCTCCTACCGGGATTCGAACCCAGGACCCTTACAACGTAAGGCAGCCTCACTACCACTACGCCAATCGGGTCGTCAAAGAAAGCATGTTATACTGTTGGTCACGGCTGTCATTTGTAGATATTTGACAGTCGTTACAGGTAGTCAGTCTGACAGCTAGAGTTACCAAGGGATATCGTACTACCCAGTAGTAACTGAGTTTTGCAGGTCAGATAGGCAGTTGCTCGACGTAAATAATGGTGTGCAGCTGGATCGGGTTAGACTGGAAGCCGACCTCAAGAAAGCTAGGAAAATGCAAGGCAGATCATGATGATGATGTATGTAAAGTTTTGACAACGAGGTTTATAATTTTGTTTACCTGCTGAACTCAAATTAACGGTCCGGTTTCTCAATCTTGCTGGGTGGTTTCAAAATCTATCTATTGTTTATTATGAAACCACTGAATATTTGTGGTTGGCCAATCGTTAACGGGTAACACAGCCTACCCAGTTAAGGATTGCAAGCGTGATGTTACGATATGAAACTTACACAAAATAGCCTTCACCCGCAGTGAGTCTATGCAATGTAAAAAATCCTTTGATAGTAACAATAATAACCTGGAAATTATTTCCTTATCTATTATGAAATTATCTAAAACATAAAAGTCTCGTATCACAATGTTTGTTATCGAACTCCTCGGAAATGGCTGACCGATTTTTATGCCATTTTTTTGTGTACTTGGTAGGTCTGAGAATATGTCTTATAATAAAAAAGAAATCTACAAAACCATCATAAAAATAATAATTCGTTTCTTAGATCCTTTATAAAAGCTGTCAGATAATACTGACGAACACGAGATGAGATCTGTTGGAGACAGCCCTTCTCTCATTATATAGTATATAATAATATACATGCTTATATATTTGCATTATGTTGATATACGGGGAAGCTAGTGGCCGCGGAAAATGAAATGCTAAATTAAGCGGGGGTTGATAATATATGTGTGTCTAAGACGGATATTACAGATTTAAATGAAAAAGTCGGGTTTATTTTTATAAGAGTTTTCGTCTTTAAAGTGACGGATATATGAAAGCTTTTAATAGGGTCAGAATTTTACTGGGTTAACAAGCATAGCGAGGACAGTCCAAGCAGAAGAAAACAATCCAGTCTGCCTGAATGCATGCACAAACACAACACGACTTGACGGGTCCTTATTTGGTCCTAAGAGGTCTTAATATCATCATAGATCGTTTATGTACCTTTTAAAATATTTAAAGTTTGCCATCTAGAACTAACAAGTTCCCTTTCAAATATGAAGATCAGGAATAAAAAAACGTATCATTTTGTGGCATTGTCTCTAGTCAAAGGATTATCTCTTTTCAACGGGGGATAATAAACTTTAAACCCTGTTCATCATACTCTTATGGTACTTCCGAAATTAAAGAAATTTGTATAATATTCATCACAAGTAGACAATATAACTAGTTTAGGAAACCCAGGTCACAGTCAATCTGTGTGCCTATTTCATCATATTCTGTTCACTCATCATCATCATTCTCTTGCCCTTATCCCAATTTATTTGGGGTCGGCGCAGCATGTCTTCTTCTTCCATACTCCTCTATTTTTCGTCATCTCATCAGACACTTCTTTTCTTACCATATCCTTCTTAACACAGTCTATCCATCGTTTCTTTGGTCTTCCTCTACTCATATTCTGTTCACTCGTTAAGGCAATTACATGAGCTAAATGCAAGTTTTATAACTAGAAAAATATATGATATTCTTCAGGATATATGCTAGCATGATAGTGTTTTAAAAACATAATACAATTAATTTGACACGATAAAAAAATCACGAACTTATCTATAAAAATATCTTTCAAACAAAAAAAACAACCCTAATATGCATGCGATCATTCTGATTTTTTGGCAAATAATTCTACAAATAATATATTAGCATGATAATATTTTAGTTTTTTAATCCAATCAACAGTTTTTTTTTTATTTCGATCGAAACCACTCATTTCGCGCTATTTGCCCCGCAGTGACTGACGTAACAACCACTTTGTAGTGCAAGCTGATTAGAACTTTATTCTAACAGCATTTCAAACGAAGCTTGAACCACCACAAATGGAGTTGCTAATTTAGCTCGTTTAATCGCCTTAAAGCGAGAAAAGTATCTAACTAACAAACACGACTTATTTTCGTATAAATACTATTATAATACGTGTTAAAGGCCACGATAGCCAGCAAAAGCGGTGTATTTTCATTTCGCGGAAATACCTCGGCGATCAAAACCCAGTCGCTTTTCAAACCACTGAACAAACAAGTGATACTGTGTTTGGTCTACTTTCAGTCAGGCAAGACCTGTTTCGCCCGGTCCTCCGATTTCATTCAATTTGATTATTTGGGTTTTTAGTCTGAATGGACCACAAAGAATGGACCGCGGTCGGTTTAGATGTAGACCAAAAATGTCTACATCCAAACGGACCGGTGCAGCGGTGTCAAAAAAAAACAAATGAATAAACAATAATATGTTTATAGGGACAGTCGCATACATTGTTGTTATCATTGTTCACGCATATTGATGTGTTGAGCTGCAGACCAGGCCCCTTATTCACAACCATTCGACTCGCTTCCGATTCGGAAAGTCGTATGTCTATCTCGGTCGTTTTCGTAATGCCAAGAGAAGACAGATATACGACTTTCCGAATCGGAAACGAGTCGAATGGTTGTGAATAACGGGCCTGGGGTCTAATTCTGCTATTGTAATAAATTCGTCACTCCAACACGATTCCATTCCCATCCCATTGTCATTTGGCTTAAAGTTCGAAATCTGCTAACTTCACAATGGTCGATCATTGGTCGGTCAATGTCGTCGTAATAAAATTGTATTTTAATGATATTGTCGTATTGCTATTATTATAAAACTCTCAGAACAAATAGTTTTCGAAATCTACTACTAAATGCGAACATATAACATTCTTGATTTCATTTAGGTATAATATATTTTTACACATTTGTCAATATGTACGAGATTACCATTCTATGACATTTCTTTCAATGGAGTGCCAGTGGTTGACCATTGGAAATTCATAATGGCGCCATTAAATTAGTAGATTACCAAACTTCTCAAAACTTGACCATTAAGATATTAATGATCGACTATGCTGACACCATTGTAATAGCCGAATTGAGGCCCAGGAGCCCGAAACACACGTTCCCAACACTCTAAAAAGTACTAGTCTGGCGGCATGAGTTTATTTATGGTAGTATGTATTTTAAGAATCGGTCTATCTACTCAAAAAAGTACTAGGCTGACATGAGTTTAATGTGGTATGTATTTTCGTATTTTGTCTACTAGGAGATAAATGGGGGTTATAGCTACTTTCACAGAACTAATTTTTATTTGTTTTATTCTAGTAAAAACTGCAATAACAATCTGTATAATATTAGTGTAGATGCAAATACTTACACTAAATCGTATTGCCATTATTATAAAACCCTCACATATTAGTGTAGATACAGATACTCACACTAATTTTATACAGAGGAAAGATTTGAGTTTTTGTTTGTTTGTTTGTTACGATTTAACTCAAGAACTTCTCAAACGACTTAAAAAAATTAGTTAAGTATTCAATTACACCCGTAGAAAGCTACATCTTTACCAAGTAAGATAGGCTATAAATTAT
Source organism: Xestia c-nigrum (assembly GCA_916618015.1). NCBI lineage: Eukaryota > Metazoa > Arthropoda > Insecta > Lepidoptera > Noctuidae > Xestia > Xestia c-nigrum. Next base: position 22,290,250 of record OU745263.1, read on the forward strand.
ATTGATATCATGCAAATTTGCTGAGTTATCACATTTTTACCAGACAAGGTCGCGGGCGAGGCTTAGTATTTTAATAAAATCTTAGTGAAACAAATGTTTTCTAATAAATGCTTTATTTTGACTTTGACGTCAATATCGGTGTTATCGAGTACAATGCCTTTTGAGAGCGCGTTTCGTTTCATCAAAAACATGCTACATAAAACAGAACCAGGATGAAATCAATACTGGTTCCATTCCTTATGCTCAGCAGTCGAAATAATGTAAAATTGTTGATAATTACTATAGAAAAGCGCACCTGTACCTGGACTCGCAGCTTTATTATCTACCTACGTAATGTAGTTTAGGTACTCGAGTTTATTTATCTAGTTGTCCACGTACTCTCAGGAACTACTAAATGGATATAACAATTTCAGTAATCCCAACATTTTTAAATGACAGGACTTTACAGGCACAAGATCTTACTCGCACGAGTAACCAATGAAACCCTTATCCTAATCAAATTCATGAAACTCCCTGAAGCTTTCTGTTTCAGGGTCGAATTTCACACATTACAGTTGATATAGCTCTGAAGTTTTATCATTTTCATCGAAAACCTATGATGGAGAATGAAAAGTTCCAGAAATGGGGTCAGTAGAGATGCTGGGATGGTTGGTCATAATCATAAAATCACTGAGTTATACATATAGTGATAATATTATTGTAATTAGAAAAGTTTTGTGTATACGAGCATTTGATGTCGAAAATTGGCTGTGATGATATTCTGACGATGTTAAGACAAAGTTTCGTGAAATCGATTTAGTTTCGTCTGTATATTGAGGGTCATTTCTGACATCTGAAGTCCTTCATTAATTTACAGATGAAGACCCATCATTAAATGATCGAATTATTATGACAGCAACAGTTGAATATGCGTCTGGCGATACTAGCCTGCAAAGAAACTCAACTGATAATTGGGAATACAATCTCGGTAAAACGAGATCGAGATCTAAATCAGTAATACCGAAATCTCACACCAATATGTCATAATCTCGCGCCTAAAATCAAGTGCAAACTCACAAGTGTCTGACGAGACTGTCACATCTGCCAGGCGAGTATCAAGTGCAAGTGTCAGGGGAGCTTGTCGCGGTTGTCTGACGAGACTATCGCAGTTAGTACTGGGCAGTCGCTCCGTATAAAATACTGGTCAGCTGCATCTGTTTAGTCTAGAAGCCCACCCCAGAATAGTTCCTCATCATCATCATCATCAGCCTATAATGTTCGCACAGCTGGGACACGGCCTCCTCTCAATGAGAGGGAATGGGCTATAATCTACCATGCTGGCCCAGTGCGGATTGGTAAATGTCACATGTCTTCGAATTCTTGATTCTAGGACATGCCGGTTTCCTCACGATGTTTTCCTTCACCGTTTTGAGAGCAGTGGTGATGAAATAAATTACACAAAGTAATGCGCCTGTCTGGGTTTGAACCCACGACTTACTGTTCGTAAGTCTGGCCGCCACCACTGGGCCACCGCTGCGGCTCCAAAATAGTTGGGATAAGATTATTATAGGTACACATATAACCATTTCTTAATACATTTTATTTGAAACCTAAAAAAATCCATGTCTTTATTGAATATTTGAACAGAATTCTTATTAAAACTTATCCCGAAATGTCCTGTATACATGGAACAAGTTTGCTTTTGAATAAATTGAGAAAGTTGTAAAAGCTGTTATATCATGAAAGCCTAAGTAGGTACCTACACGTCGAAGCGGGTATACCTACTTGTAGTTAGGCTTCGTAAACTTTTACTATTGAAGGTCATTGTAACCAAAGTTTCAAATGTTTTCTAATAATGATATTGCATCCATTACTGTTTATGAAAAATAGTAAACACTAAGCCTCAGAAGGTTTAAAATGTACATTATTTAACTTTTTTCTGAACAAATGTTATTCTAGTAATAATCTAATTGGAATGTGGATACTGTGAGTATCCACAGGCGCCCGGGCCGGCGCACTTTTTAAACACAAATATTTAGGTAACTTTAACTCTAAGACACCACTTATTTCTGTTCATAAAATTTAACAATATACTCACCATACTAATTAAGCACTATTGCCTTTTCCCAACTACGTTGGGGACGGCTTCCAATCTAACCAGATGCATCTGAATACCGATATTTTTCATGGAGCAGTCGCTCCATCTGACCTATCTGACCTCCACAACCCAGTTAGTACTGCTGTGTAAAACAATACCCCTTGGTTGGACTGGTTGTCAGACTTTCGGGCCATTGAAGATTTGTAACGACTGTCAAAGATCTATAAATGACAGCGGACCAACGCGACGGCTTAACGTGGTTTCCGAGGCACGGAGGAAAGTTAGTATATAATGGGTAGTCGTCCATACACAAACCTACCTAGGCTAGCGAGGTTTAACTTAAAGATAAAAAAAAAATCGCTGGGCATTAACACACAGCGCCATCTAGTGCCATACTAAGCAGGGCTTATGTCGTGGACACCAGATAGTTGATATACTACATATATACTGTTTTTGTTTGTAAATATGTACATACCGTCCGTCCGTATGTGTCGTTCGGCTTACAGATTAACCCTGATAAGTCGCAGGCCATGATCATAGGCAGCAAATACTACCGCACTGCACTTGACTTACCATCGTTGACTCCGTTATCTCTGGGCTGCTCGACCATTGCGTATTCTGAAACAGCCAAGGACCTTGGTGTCTTAATTGACAGCAACCTTTCTTGGCGAGCTCAAGTGAATGAGGTTAGTCGTAAGGTTCACTTTCCTTTTCACTCGCTCAAATCCTTACAGAGCTTCTTGCCATTCAAAACCAAAGTTTATCTGGCTCAAACTCTGATTCAGCCGATTATTGATTACGCTGATGCCTGCTATTTGGATGCCACCGAGGAGCTGTTAAATAAGCTTGAGCGCTTACAAAATCTTTGTATTCGTTTTGTGTATGGTCTGAGGAAATATGACCATGTTTCTCACTTCCGCATGGAGCTTAAGTGGCTCCCTATCCGTCTTCGCAGGAACACTCGGATATTATGCCTCCTTTACAATATCCTTTATAACCCTGCATATCCCAGCTACCTACGCGATCGCTTTTCCTTTACCCGTCCTTCTGATGCTCTCTGTAGATCCCACCTCAGGCATCATCTCAATTTCCCATCCCATAAAACTGAACTGTATTCCTACTCCTTCTCTGTCCACGCAGTACGTTTGTGGAACTCACTTCCGCCTAACATTCGAGATTCCAAAACTTTATTTCTGTTTAAAAAACAAGTCAAAGAGCATTACCTCTCTTCTATAGGTACAGTAATATTCTTCATATATATGTATGTATGTTATAGGTAAATATTTACAATAGTAGTTTATTTTGTTTTTTTAATAATATGTGTATGTATTTGTATGTTATATGTTTATATTAAATAGTCATAGTTTTGTTTTAAGTTTTAATTTAAATTTCCTTGTTTGACTTTTCTACACACTGTGTCTACATTTCTTATCAGACTTTCCTCTCGCAGGTCTGCTGGAAGAAATTTCTTTTGAAATAAGCAGTACCTTTGTGCTCTTCTATGTTAATATATTGTCCTTTTATGTATTTTGTGTGTACATGAATAAATAAATAAATAAATAAATAAATAAATACTTGTTATATATGTTACGGCTAATACCCGAAGTGCGGCTGCACCTAGTTTTAGCCGGTTAGAACTAGGTGTAGCCACTTACTCTTGGTTAAACCTAGTACGAGCCGATTGTTTTCGGGTAAAACTAGGTATATCCTTCATCATGCCGGCTACAACTAAGTTCGGCCATTCCCTGTTGGATAAAACTAGGTCTATCCGATATCATTCCGGCTAGAACAAGGTCCAGACAATCCCTGTTGGATAAAACTTAGATGCGTGTCCCGCCAAGCCTTCCGCCCCGCGTCACACTCATGACTCACCGCATCTGCAGCAGCGGCGCGGGGTGGAGGGCATGGCGAGGCACGCGCTTCTGTAGGATGTGAGCGCCAGGTGCTGTTGATCTACTGCAGGTCTACTAGCGAGTGTGACTCACAGCGTCTGCAGCAGCAGCGCGTGTCTTAGTTTTATCTAACAGGGATTGGCTGTACATAGTTGTATCTATGCTACCGGCAGAGCTTTTTTAGATATTAAAAAAACATCCAATGAAACGTAGAGAGTTTTTTTATTCTTATAAATCACATTGTAATAAATAACACTAATTATTAGGAGTACAATTTTTAATATAATAGGAACAATCAGGAACATTTTTTTAACAACAAACAATAGTTGCATATTATAATTTAAAGAATGTTATTATAAATAAATCACACTTTTATGAAGTAACATAAACTATCCAGGCATCTGTTACTTGTTTCAACTTGTTTGCATCTAGTTTTATCCAACAGGGAATGGCTGGACCTAGTTGTAGCCGGCATGATGAAGGCTAGACCTAGTTTTATCCGAAGACAATCGGCTCGTACTAGGTTTAACCAAGAGTAAGTGGCTACACCTAGTTCTAACCGGCTAAAACTAGGTGTAGCCGCACTTCGGGTATTAGCCGTAACATATATATATATGTCACCGTAAAATTGTCAAATACGTTATATCTCTAGCGATATTGTAAAATCTCGAAATATTGTCAAATGAACATACTGCTTACAACAAAACGCATTATTTTTCGTGATATGCAGTACAACTCTCATGAAAAGATATTGTACCATTCCTGAGAAATACCGATTATTATAACCTAACCTTAAAACACTCTATATTCCCCTAAAAAGCGTAGTCGACGGGCCCCTATTTCCGAGTGCAGGGTTTAAAGGAACCTAAGTAACATAACGGAGGGGTGCCCAAGTCCTGATTATAGGGGCAGAGATACTTCCGTATGTTCAGTTGACAATAATTCGAGGTTTTACAATATCGCTAGAGAGAAACACGTTATATTGTAATATAACGTGTTTGACAATTTTACGGTGACATATATAAAGATCCATGACTCGGAAATAAATGTCCATGCTCATCACACAAACATTTGCTCCTACCGGGATTCGAACCCAGGACCCACAGAACGTAAGGCAGCCTCACCCACCACTACGCCATTCGGGTCGTCCCGAATTTCTCGTTTGCATGCAATCATCATCATCATTTTAGCCGAAAGACGTCCACAGCTGGACATAGGCCTCCCCCAATTGTCGCCACATTGACCGGTTCCGTGCGACTCGCATCCAGCGGATTCTCGCTGCCTATTGTATGTATTATTGAGGATTGCATACAATCATCATCACCATCATCATCAGCCTATAATGTTCCCACTGCTGGGACACGGCCTCCTCACAATGAGAGGGAATGGGCTATAATCCACCACGCGGGCCCAGTGCGGATTGGTAGATGTCACATGTCTTCGAATTTTTGGTTCTAGGACATGCCGGTTTCCTCACGATGTTTTCCTTCACCGTTTTGAGAGCAGCAGTGATGAAATAAATTACGCAAAGTAATGTGCCTGTCTAGGTTCAAACCCACGACTTACTGTTCGTAAGTCAGGGCCATCACCACTGGGCCACCGCTGCTCTCAATACCCACATACTTGCATACAATACCCACATATAATTATATCATGGTATTTACGTTATTTTGAAAAGCACAATGACGGCGGGCACGTGGCGTTGTATCAACACACGTCCGGCGTCTGTTAGTAAACAACTAAACACTTAACAGCCGATATCTTAGTGTTGATCAACATAACGCCTACACAACTCATTGTGTCGGCAAAACAAGTAAGTATCTGAACTACGTCAATACATTTGACAAATTAATGTGTATTATTTGTCGTGTTTTGTTCCAAATAACAGGGTCGGTGCCTATCTAGTATGCCTATCTGATGAGAGAATTCTGATGATGGAAAAGTAGTCGTAAGTCGTCTACTCGTGACCACTGTACTAGTATTATTTGATTGCCTTTATTACAATATCGGAAATAAGTAAAACAGTACATATAAGCAAAGATAAGGTGCCAAGTTCCTGTGTAATGTCACACCTTTCAGTCAGTCTGTTGGTTGTATATAGTTAGTAGTGATCACCTGCTTGTTTGAACAAGACGTCGGTTGTCCAGACCATCTTCGCTAGTTCTATAAATGATAAATGTCGCTGGACATTACACACAGTGCCATCTTGTGCCACACTAAGCAACGAGCCTTGTGTCGTGGACACCAGATAGTTGATAAACTACATAGATATAGTTTTTGTTTGTAAATACATACTATAACATCCATGACTCGTAATCAAATGTCTCATCACACAAACATTTGCTCCTACCTGGATTCGAACCCTGAGAACGTAAGGCAGCCTCGCTACCGCTGCACCATTGGACGGAGTCGTCCGACTTCCTACTTATATTGAAAATAAAAGATTTTTAAATATGTTTATTTAATAGTAAACAATCTTAGTATAGCACAATTAGCTTTTATATACTGTATCAGGAATAGGGTATAACATCTTCCATAGTTGTCGATTATAAATAGATATCAGGAGGTAAGCCACTACTGGGACATAGGTCCTCTCTCAGCGAGAGGATTGATCGTAATCCACAGCGCAGGCTTATTTCATCAATTCTGACATCTGGTTGTACTATCAAACGTGTTAAGCCAAAAAGAGACGTTTATAAATCGGTAAGTACTTTAAGTTCCACATGAACAGAGAGCTCGCACTTTCTTTGGCACAAAGAATTATTATTGCCAGTTAACGTGGCACGGTGTTTGTTTTGCCCAAAAAAAGTGACATTCGCTTTTTATTGAACATTTATACTAAATATATCCTTCCAAATGCAAGGGTTGAACACACCCAGGTGTCTAACACCAATCTTACCAAGTGGTATCGTATTTCCCAGTATTAACTGGGTTATGGAGGTCAGATAGGCAGTCGCTCCATTTAAATACTGGTATTCAGCTGCATCCGGTTAGACTGGAAGCCGACCCCAACATAGTTAGGAAAAGGCTAGGCAGATGATGATAAAACTTTAATTGTTCAACAAAGTGATTCAATTTCTCTCCTCAGGCTACTTTAACTTTACAAAAACTGTGATAAATGGTAGAGAAAACAATATCTATATAAGTGTAATACCTATTTATTTAACATATTATGCCACTGATTGGCCAACAACGCCATCTCGTGGTGAAACACTTAACATAGTGCTGTAAAACAGACATCATAATATCTATTGCTCTATAAGTTGTTCAATATATGTTTAAATAATAAGTTACTTTGTTTAAATAAGAACTTAACATGTTCTATGAAAGAGATAGAACTGGTTACAATGACATAAAGGGTAATAGCGTTTAAAGTCGAGTAATGCTAACACCTGAGGTTTTGTCATGTGAGCAATTTTTAGTTATGTGGGTTTTCACTTAGTAACATCCGTTTACATAGAAATCAATATTAAATCAGTAGCAGAAAATGCTTCGTCGTGTTGAAAACCACGCAAAAAACAACCTGGTGCCTTGGCATCTCGATTATGGGACGAGCTGGTCAGAAACCACGACCAGTGGTTCTCACTAGCCTTAGATCGAAAGATTTGGAAGTCATGAACCCTTAGCCCAGCAGTGGGATGACACAGGATACCAGTAGTAAGTAGTAGGCCATTAAAAAGGCTCGTTTGAATATCAAATAGGGAAATAGTGTATTCACAAAGGTAGTTTCGATACAATAGCATGGGTTGTTTGTTCCATTAATTGTCTGTTTTTTCGTTGTAAAGCAATAGATCAATTAAAACACTTCCCCCACACCACACCCAACTAATTACTTTAGATTAGAAACCTGTTGCTAATTGAATAATCGAGGCAAACGACGCAGAGCGAGCTGCGAGCACGACGGACATTAATCTTACACAATTATTCAACAGATTAACTTAACTAAGATTCATTATTATTTACGGAATCCCTAATTGTTGTGTAGATCCGGGATTTATTAACATACTTAAGTAAACATGGAACATTCAATGCGTTGTAACACCCAATTCTGATATTCCCCATAACTAATTCAAAACATAATGTACCGTCCTACTTGCTTACGGATTTTTTTTTCTGACCTGTTGCGAACTCTGTTGATACAGTTGAGGATGCAACTGAATACCAGTATTTTTTATAGAGCAACTGCATATCTGACTTTCACAACCTAGTTACCTATAAGTAACAGGATACCCCTTTTTTTTTTTTTTTTTTTTTTAGGATGGGAAATCATCAAATGACTTCTCCCACTCTGGGCGGAGCGGGAGGGAGTGTCAGACTCTTACTGACTAAAACCCATCCATGTTCCTTCCTCGCCCTTTATGTTCCGGGGCCGCGGTATCTCTTTCGAACAGGCCCGCAACCCCGGCCGGCAGGCTTCGGCCCTTGCGGGCCCCTCTCCTTTTGCTGACATCTCTTTGAGGCGCGCGTGGAACACAAACGCGCCGTCGACACGGCCTGTCGTCGTCGTTAGACGGCCGGACGGCCAGCTATTGCCCATAGCCAGCCGTCCACAGGCCCGCATCTACGGTGGCCGGTAGCCACCACGTGGCCCCCGACGCCCGTTGCGTCTCCCGCGGCGGCCGGGAAGAGAGGATCTCTCCCTCTCTCGTTCCGCCACCTCCTTCGCTAGCATGACTGCTTCGCAGAAGGAGGCGACGGCTTCCCATTCCGTCTCGCTCCGGACCATGGATTGAACCAGGGCCGGACGCGAGAGGTCGCCGCCGCCGATCGCCGCCACGAGGACACGGCGGAGCTCCGCCCACGCAGGGCAGACTTCCACCGTGTGCTCCACCGTGTCCTCCGGTCGATCCTCGCAGTGGAGACACCCGGGCGATTCCTCCCGCCCGATTCGGTGCAGGTACCTCCCGAAACATCCGTGTCCGGTGAGGACCTGCGTCAGGCGGAAGGTGAGGACGCCGTGGCGCCTCTCCAGCCACTCCTCAAAGAGGGGACTTACCGCCACTATCGTGGCGTGCCCTGCACGGGGTTGCGACAGTCGCTCTCTCCATGTCGCCATGAGATCGCGCCGGAGGTCAGTCCGCTGAGCGGCAATTTGCCGCGGCAGCGGAGTTTCCCCCCGGCGTAGTACCTCCGCGCGCCACTCATGCAGGCGCGCGAGGACTATCGCCTCCAGATCCCACGGCGGCAATCCGGCAAGCAGGCCCGCCGCTTCGCGAGAGATCGTGCGGTACCCACGGACCATCTTTACGGCCACCACTTTTTGGGGCGCGTTCAAATGGTGAGCGGCTCGCCGCTTCAACGAACGCGCCCACACTGGGGCCCCGTAGAGGGCCATGGACCGCACGACTCCCGCGTAGAGCCTGCGGCAGGAGGCGTTCGGTCCCCCAAGGTTGGGCAGGAGCCGCCTGAAGGCAGCCCCTGTCCGTTCCAGTCTGGGGGCCAAACGTCGGAAATGCTCCACGAAGTTCCACCGGCTGTCGAGGACGAGTCCTAGGTACTTCAACGTCGACTCGACGCCGATGGATACCCCTCCTACCGTCAGTGTGGATCCCGACGGTGGCGCATTCCGAGGCCCATGAAAGCACATGGCCTCGGACTTGTGCAATGCCACCTCGAGACCCAGTTGCCGGATCCTCTCAACGACTATCGCAACCCCGCGTGTCATGTTGTCGGCCGCCGCCTCGTGCGACCTCCCCTGTGCCAGCACCAGGGTGTCATCTGCGTAGCAGACGACGCTGACACCACTAGGGAGGTCCGCGCGCAGCACCCAGTCGTAACCGATGTTCCACAGGGGCGGTCCCAGAACCGATCCCTGTGGGACACCGCACGACATCTCTCGCCGGTTCCAATCTCCGCAGCGACTGGGGTAGATGACGGCCCTGTCCGTCAAGTAGTCCCCGACCACACGACGGAGGTAGGTCGGCACCCGGTGATACCGGAGTGCCTCCATGATGCAGCTCCAGGGCAGGGAGTTGAAAGCGTTGGCGATGTCGAGAGACACCGCCAAAACAACCCCGCCCCGGGATATCGCATCCAACAGGATACCCCTTAGAACATAAGTATTGCCGTTCTACCGTCATTTGTTGACATTAAGACCAACTTTCGGCAAAATCTTAAAATAATTAATACCTACGGTATTTTTACAAACAATGAAGTCCGGGGTTAGGGAGCAACCCGACCACTTTGAGGGTCTTTAATTTTTTTGATACCTATTTTAATATTATTATGACATTTTTATCACTGCACATTGTACATTCCTGGTTTTTACGACTACTTCCACAATAGCATAATGCCGTTATTTTGGTATGTGTGTCATGATCAATCATTGAAATTAGTAGACTTGGCCCACAAGTGTCACATATCGTTTAAGTTTAATAACCTAACATAAATTACGATCAATTAATATCAATATTGCATCTTATATTTACAAGCAGGATTACTATTTACTGCGTTCTGAGATCATCGACGCAAACAACAAATAGGGATGGGAAAATACACTCACTACAGCGTTCTAGAATAGCTTCATATGTAATACAGGGTGTAAACAACCTTATCACAAAGCCGTCAAACAAGCATTCTGTACATCAAACTAAGTTACGCAAAAATTATTGCAGGGAAACAACTTTTTTTTGTGGGGTGAAAAATCATGTTTTGTGATAGAACGCGATGTAACGCACTTAAAACATTATGCTGATGGATGTATTGAATAGTACGGAGGTCGTGGAAAGTAAAAATCTCACAATGAAAAATAGTATTAAAAAAAAACTTGTCAAAAAGTTGAAACTTTGACCCCTAATATCTCCGTAACTAGAAGGTATGATGTTGAACAAAAAAAAGATCGCAATGATGAGGACATCCTTTATTATTTGTTCTCAACACTCAACGTAATATTTTTAAGAACTTTGATTTTGACCCTTTTATCAGACTAACACACGTCATGGAGGCTAGTTTGAAAGTTAGTAAGCTACACGAATTCTATCAAAAACCGCAGTGTCCAATGAAAGCATTAATGCTAAAAAGCTTTAACTTTGTAAACATATTCCGACTTAACACCTTACTAGAGGGTGCTCTAATATCAACTTCAGTCAAAAAGAGCTACTTACAGCCAGTTGGTAGATCAAAGGTACAGTATACCAACTTTACACGCTCACTAAGTAGGCCAGTGGTGCTCAAACCGGGCGGGAATCCTGTGCTAGGCCAATTACTTGTACTTTAAAAACGTTCACTTTTGAGTACAGTAAATTTTTAAACGTAGTTGTTCTATTTTTGACTACTTGCTTACTCCACCATCTGGATATTCAGTTATGTAACGAATGTTAAACAACAGCGCCCCCTGTCAAGGTCATTCAAGCGCCAAAAGATTCTTGCAGGTGTTTTGACAGGTTACATAACATGACATCATGCTTATTATCCCTGAAGGGAAAGGCAGAACTGTACCTTATAGTAGTAATAGCACATTTCACAAGTTATAATTTTTCAAGTCCCATGTATTAGGGAGCGAGCCTATTCGCAATAAACAAACAAACAAACATAAAATACCCAAACACACACAAAAAAAAACAGGCAATCACAGACAAACAACAAATCCAGACTCCGTGGCCGCTACTAAGAAATTCTTGACGGAAATACCCAATCACACTATGCTCAACCCGAAAATCGAACCCAGGACCTCTTGCACACCTCTCAAAGCAACCACTCGACAAACGAGGACAGATAAGCATAAATAATATGATTACTCCATAACGTATGAGAATAACCGGCTCCAGCCGAATCACTTCGAGGGATAGCCGACGATTTACAAAAAAATATGCGTGTTGTACTCTTTTGTGCCCATCGAGGTAAAAAGGTTGACGACGTCTGTCCGGGGCACTTGAAGTTCTCACGTGTCACCAATTGATTGGATATCGGAGACTTTTGGCAGGATCGTGTGATAAAGTCGGGGCTCACTTTATATCGAGGCAGGGTCCCATAGATCTTTGAGGGGTGTTATGAAGATTTTGTAAAACCTAATCATTGTGGGGTGATATTTTCATATCACAGAAGTAGCTACCTTATTTTTTCGGATGGGTAATCATCAAATTACTTTCTTTCACTCTGGGTGGAGCAGGAGGGGACTCAGACTTATACTGACTAAAAACCCATCCATGTTCCTTCCTCGCCCTTTATGTTCCGGGGTCGCGGTACTCGCGGTATCACTTTCGAACAGGCCCGCAACAGAAGTAGTTACCCTTAGTTTCACACTAGACAAATGCTTTTAAATATTAGTCTTTTACATGGGGTTACCACCAGTCTGACCTCCTCATTATAGTTACTGCGTAATGTGATCAAGCTGGTTGTCAGACCGAACTTCTGACCACCCGTAATCTTAACCCGAGGATCACAGATAACCAAGTTATCTTCTTCATCTTGTGGTTAGTGTCTAACCTGATGTTGAGTTTTTTGCGCCCCCATGTGCCTCTGACTTGGTCTTATATACCGTCGAGAAGTATCTCACAGGCATGTTGTTGTTCGTGTTCCACGCGCGCCTCAAAGAGATGTCAGCATAGTGGACCGAAGCCTGCCGGGGTTGCGGGCCAGTTCGAAAGAGATACCGCGGCCCCGGAACGTAAAAGGCGAGGAAATATGGATGGGTTTTAGTCAGTAGAAGTCTGACACTTCCTCCCGCTCCGCCCAGTGTGGGAGAAGTTTTTTAATGATTGCCGATCCGAAAAAAGGCGTTTTGGTTTCCTCACGATGTATTCCTTCACCGAAGCAAGTGAAAATAATACAATACGCACATGAATACGAAAAATCAGAGATGAGGTGTGTCTTGGATTCGAACTTGTGTTGAGACAGTCTTGGCAGTCCCACGGTCGCACTATTCAATTAGGCCATTACTGCTTTCTAAGTTAAGGCGATTACATGAGCTAAACGCGAGTTTTATAATTACTAAACTAAATAAACTAAACTAAAAGTGTATGATTCACTGCTATAAATTAATTTGGCTCGATAAAAAGAAATCCCGAACTTATCTCTAAAAATATCTTGCAAACAATAAAAAAACATACTAATATGCATGCGATCATTCTGATTTTTTGGCAATATATTAGCATGATACGGTTTTAGTTTTTTAATCCAATCAATAGCTTTTTTGTAAATCTTTTCGTTTGAAATGCTGTTAGAACTTTATTCTAACAGCATTTCAAACAAAGTTTGAACCACCACAAATAGAGTTGCTAATTTAGCTCGTCTAAGCGCCTTAAGATGGACATACTTATAAAAGTTTCGTTAAAACTTATTTGGGAATTCCATATACCATCTACACCCGGTCTCCCACAAAATGTGCGAGTAACACATCCCATCACTATTAGTACTTACATTAATTAATTCTTGTTAGCGCCCGCGCCGCGCCGCGCCGCTTTCACACGTAAGATTAATCGTTATTTAATTATTGCTGTTATGCGAATTATCACACGATACAATAAGTGCTGTGGTATTTTGTGTGGTTTTATTGAATTGTTAGACAATCTTCCGTCTAGTAGTAAGTAGGTAGGAATCTTATAAAATCGTGTATCTCTGAACTGTTTTATTTATTTGTTTAGTACAGCGTAAGTATACCATTTACGCCAAATTAAAAACGTAATCCTTTTACTCTGTCTTCTCACAGAATCAAACATTCTATGATTATCGACTTCCATTCATCAGCAAACACGTCCAATCCAGGGTTGAAAGTGGATCAAGTTGCAGTGCAAATAAATGGGAAATTAAACAATTTATCTATTTGTATTTACATATTGCATCTATAGTATATACCATGGGTAGTAAGACAGCTGACTCCCAGTTACCTTTCCGGAAGTTTCTTGCCACTTATCAAGAATAAAAGCTAATTGTTATGATTCCAAGTCTGTAAAAACAAGAAGATCAACAAGACGTATAGCAAGTAACGTCAAAAAATACGCGTCCAATTTATTGAGTTTCATCTTTTTTTCACCGGTTGGAAAAAAAACCTCATCCCCAAGTTGTTCAAGACGAACAGATTAATTAGTAGGTACCTAAAGGGTGTAAAACACCTCTTCACGAAGCCGAAAGGCACTTGGTCTCCCCATCATTGCGATAATTTTTTTGTTCTACACCATACCTGGGGACCTTCTAGTTACGGAGATATAGGGGGTCAATGTTACAACTTTTTGACAAGTTTTTTTTTTTTTTAATACAAGTTTTTTTTGTAAGATTTTAACACCTCCGCGACCCCCGTACTTTTCGAGCCATCCATCAGCACAATGTTTTAAGTACGTTACATTGAGTTCTACCACAAAACGTGATTTAAAACCTCAAAAAAAAAAGATGTTTCCCGGCGGTAGAGTTACTTAGTTTGATGTACAGAATGTTTGGTTAACGGCTTTGTGATGAGGTGGTTTACACCCTGTATAAATAACTGACCAAGCTACTTAATACATCAGTTGGGCTTTCCAGGAGAGCTGTTTACTTAAATATGAATTTAATTAAGTTGTTGTAGCATTGGTTGTTACAGCAGCAACAGAAATACATCATCTGTGAAAATTCAAACTGTCTCGCTATCACGGTTAATGAGATACAGCCTGAAGGCAGAAATACAGAGACGGGCAGTGTTTTTGTAATAGGGTTCCGTTTTGACCTTTTGCGTATGGAACCCTTCAAACAAATTAAATTATTCACCATGACACGCGATGGTCTGAAAACTCGTATGTCCTATCACTACAGCATGCATGTCGTTAATAGTTCGTAGATGCTGATTGTGTTATGAATGGTTATTTCATTATTATTGTTTCATACACAATGCGGTCTTTATGAGACATTTATTACCATTTTTATAATGTATGAGACTCGTCATCGATATAAATTCTGATGTTGTGAGTTTGAAAGGATTACTTAGATACCTGATCAGTCCTGCCTAGCCTTTCCCCAACTATGTTGGGGTCGGCTTCCAGTGTAATCGGATGCAGCTGAATATCTATATCTATCTGACTTCCACAACCCAGTTAGTACTGAATACGTTACCCCTTGGTAAGACCGGTTGTCAGACGTTTTGGTACACTGACTATCTGCAACGACTGTCAAAGATCTATAAATGACAGTAGGGACCAACAGCTTAACGTGCTTTCCGAAGCACTGAGGAAACTCGGTATGTAATGAGTGGTCACCCATCCATAAGACAACCTAGGCAAGCACGACACATAAAGATTGACTCGAGCGGCTGATATATTTTGCCTCGCGCTCCTCTTGGATCAAAATCTATTTATGGCCTTCATAATAATGACGTGGCAAAGATTATGTTAATTTGTTTCGTTGTTTTGCCACAAAATAGACGGCAATTACAACTGCTCAGGTCGATATAAGGCTAAGCCGTGTTTGCCCAGGTTGGGTTACCGAGTTTCCTCAGTGCCTCAGAAAGCACTCTAAGCCGTTTGTACCAGCTGTCTTTTGTAGATCTTTGACAATCGTTACATGTATTCAGTAGCCCGAAAGTCTGACAGCCAGTCTGACCGAGGGGTACCGTATTACGCAGTACTAACTGGGTTGTCAGATAGGCAGTCACTTCATGTAAAGTACAGCTGCATTCGGCCAGACTAAGTCGTGAGTTAATTTGTACTTAGTTTTTTTACTGTAGACTTCTCACTGCATCAAGTGTCATAAAATCAAGTATATGTATGTCGAAGAATGAAGTAAAAGGTTTGTTTACATACTATCAGCATCTTCTATTAGCACTTGAGGTACCTTAGTCGATACATCAAGTCGATAACAGCTATCATAGAGTCAGTAGATCGAGCCGAGGTTGTCTATGATTGTCGTGTGACGTTTGACATCTGACAGATGTCAAGAGAAGGCGGGAAAAGTTAGCAACGGGACGCGACACGATAGACATCCAGAGCGAGACCGCGCCGGTTGTGCGCACTGATTCTGTAAAAACGCGTTACATGGCGGATACAGAAAACATTTTGAATCGAAACCCTTCTCCATCTCCGACATGTATATCAAGTACTCTTCCTCTAGTTTCATCATTCAGTATTTTTGTTACTACAAAACGATCAACAGACTCGACTGCAACGGTCTCAAAGAACACAACATCGCAATACCAATACAGCAGACTATCGAAGCGACTTCATACCAGTTCGTGCACAAATATTTACTCAGCCAAGCGCCCTTACTGTCAAGTGGCGAGTCAGACAGAATCGTTTGACAATCAAGCGCTTTTAATGTCGTAAAATGTCTGTTTTGCCGAAACGTTTACACTGATTTTATGCGAATTTAAAGCGGACAAAGCGGGCTTAGAATTCTTTGTGTTTCCTGGCAAGGGAAGGTTATATCTATCTATATAGTTTTACTTATAATACCAAAGCAACATTATGAGCTGTCTGCTCTCAAAATGGTGAAGGAAAACATAGTGAGGAAACCAGCATGTCCTAGAACCAAAAGTTCGAAGACATGTGACATCTACCAATCCACACTGGGCCAGCGTGGATATTGATCCGCTGATATTGAGCTGAGGCCGATTCTCAGCAGTAGGAACATTATAGGCTGATGATGATGATGATGATTATGACTAGTGACCTTTATATGGCTACCATTAGAGTTGATATTGCGGTAGTTGACTACACCTAAGCTACGCAGCTGATTCTGATACTTAGCTTTGCTTTGTATAAGTATTGTAAACATGTCCCTGATTGTAAACATGTCCCTGATTGTAAACATGTCCCTGATTTTAAACATGTCCCTGATTGTAAACATGTCCCTGATTGTAAACATGTCCCTGATTGTAAACATGTCCCTGATTGTAAACATGTCCCTGATTGTAAACATGTCCCTGATTGGTCGGTCCTACAGTAAGCCGTTATGTTTGTTTCTTGATTCATTTTACTTCCTGCTTATTCTAAGATGTGAGTTATTTTCAAAACGAAATCAATTTTCAATCACCACTGACCACAAGAAACACTGTTCGTTTACATTCGACAACACACGAATTAACAAACAAATATGGCGGCGTAGGGCACACGGCGTTTAACCAATCAGCGCGGTAGGTGCGTTCGAGAGTTTACAATCTCGCGAGATAGATTATAACCCAACGTTATTTACAATTTACGGTGTCATACAAATGTATATGGGATCGTCCACAGCGATCCCGACCACGTGGACGCGTGTCTGTCAACCAATGAACCGCACCGCTGAACTGGAAAACCTCGTGCACATCCAGATAGTCATTCAGACCGTTTCAGGTAGTGGTGGCCAATTTGAGCGGACAATAGCCGCAGAACTATTCCAAAAACTTCTTAGTGAAAAACTCACCGTACAGATAAAAAGAGGTTAGAATGGCCTTGTAGGCGGGGCCGGCGCGCCGCTCATATAAGTGCTCATATGTCAATCGATTGCTCATTGGTCATCGTAACATGTATGTGTGAGTACACGTCAAGCACAGTTTTACCGTTAATGTGACAATCAATAGCAAGCTCGTGTTCGTGTTGATCTAAGTGTGAGTAAATTATTTGATATGTGTAATGTCCGTGCGTATCCTCTTGCTTGTAGTGGAGTTAAAGAATAGGAGACGAGCGGCGACCCGCGTTCTAATACAAATCAGAAACTATTTCCATTCCAACCTCTTTGATCTGGTCTGTGGAAAAACCCAATGATACTTTGTCAGACCCGGAAATCAAAACCAGGACCCTACACCTCTTGCGTCCACGAGACCAACAATTGGGCCACACGTGTGTATATGAGACCCTAACCTACCACGTAAAGGACCCCAGAGACAACACATTACGTCTAAAGGTCACATCAGGCACACTAAACAGGCACAATTTACTCCGACGCCCACTCGAACATTATCATATTTACTTCATTTTACGTTTATACGATAGTAGGACATCGTTACTAAAAATAGGCCGTTTATTTCTGTTGTTGTTGTTAATGGGTTGTTTTTAGAGGTACATATGTCACCGTAAAATTGTCAAACACGTTATATTACAATATAACGTGTTTTTTCTCGCGATATTGTGATGTCTCGAATTATTGTCAACTGAACATACGGTAGTATCTCTGCCCCCATAATCGGGACTTGGGGCACATCCCCGTTAGGTTAGTTAGGTTCCTTTAAACCCTGCACTCGGAAATAGGGGCTCCGTCGACTACGCTTTTTAGGGGGAATATAAAGTGTTTTAAGGTTATGTTATATTAATCGGTATTTCTCAGGAATGGTGCATTATCTTTTCATGAGAGTTGTGCCACTGGGCAAGGGGGACCCCTCCTTCCCTCCACACCGCGTAAGTTGACTACCATCGCATGCATTTCACGAAAAATAATGCGTTTTGTTGTAAGCAGTATGTTCATTTGACAATAATTCGAGACTTTACAATATCGCTAGAGATATTACAATATAACGTATTTGACAATTTTACGGTGACATATATAAACCTTGTGAATCGGAAAAGGTTAAATAATGATACCTGATCGTTTGGTAACAAATGTAAATATTGACAAACCTTACTGTATTTTTTTAAGGCGATTACATGAGCTAAACTCGAGTTTTATAATTATTAAAATTATATGATTCACTGCTATAAACAAGACCAGAAAATATATGATATTGTTCAGGATATATGCTAGCATGATAGTGTTTTAAAAACATAATTTGACTCGATAAAAAAATCACGAACTTATCTCTAAACATATCTTTTAAACAAAAAAAACATACTAATAAGCATGCGATCATTCTGGTTTTTTGGCAAATAATTCCACAAGCAATATATTAGCATGATAGTGTTTTAGTTTTATAATCCAATCAATAGTTTTTTTGTAAATCGATCAAAACCACTCATTTCGCGCTATTTGGCCCGCAGTGACTGATGTAACAACCACTTTGTAGAGCAAGCTGATTAGAACTTTATTCTAACAGCATTTCAGATGAAGTTTGAACCACCACAAATATAGAGTTGCTAATTTAGCTCGTCTAATCGCCGTAAGGTGATATGGGGATTACTATTGTCTCCCATTGAGCTTATATTTTATGCTCACAGACTAGCCGTCAACCAAGCATTCTATACATCAAACTAACTAACGGAACGCAAAAAAACTGCAGGGACATGACGTTTTTGGGGTGAAAAATCACGGTTTATGATAGGACTCAATGTAACGTACTTATAGAATTGTGTTATCAATGGATTGAATAGTACGGTGTTCGTGAAGGTAGGTATTTAAAGTAAAAATGTTAAATTAAAACCGTGCACTTAAAAACTCACTTGTGAAAAAGTGGAACTTTAACCCCAATATCTCCGTAACTTTAATAAAAATAAAATAAATATCGCTGGACATTAACACACAGCGCCACCTAGTGCCACACTGAGCAAGGCTTGTGTTGTGGACACCAGATTGATCTACTACATATAAACTTTTTTTGTTTGTAAATACATACTTGTTATATACATATATAACCATCCATGACTCGGAAACAAATGTCCATGCTCATCACACAAACATTTGCTCCTACCGGGATTCGAACCCAGGACCCTAAGAACGTAAGGCAGCGTCACTACCACTACGCCATTCGAGTCGTCAACTTTCTAGTTAGGTTCCCAGATACGGTCTGGAACAAAACCAAAGATCACAATGACGGGGAGAACAAATGCTTTCAGCTTCGTCAAGAGTCTTTTTACACTCTTTATGAGCAGTCACTTCTTGTGTGAATATTCTGGAATGCAGTTGCATCATAGACCTGAAGCCAACCACAACATAGTTAGGAAAAGACTCCACAGATTATAATGAAGTAAGTATAGGTATCATCAATCGTGCTGAAAATGGTGCCTGTACTGTACCCTCTGAACAGTCACCCCGGTACAATCTTGTTGATGCCTGGACTATGTTCATGTGGGTCCCGGCTGTGAAATTACTCTTGGATTGTCGCAGCAGTGATCCACCTTATTTGTTGTGTTGTTTGTTATATCAATGCTTACTAACATAGTTGTAAGTTTTATTGACAGCTTTTGAGTCATGGACACTCGAATAAAAAGAATTCTATTCTAAATGTCAATACCCTCGCCTAAAATACCGTTGTCATTCGTCATCGTTAACCATCTGTTGACAATTGACATAAATGACACATTAATAGGACAGGAGCCCTCCAATTTCTGTCACAACATCACTAAAATCTAATAATTTTGACGTTCATTAATTCAAAGATACCCGTTTATGGCATCAGAATGAATACAGGTTCACTTATTTATAAATAATCACTAACGTGCAATTTAGATTTATCCTAAAATGGCTCTAAGCAATTAATAAAGCCCCTAATTAGTTTCTGTATTTAAGGCGATTATATGAGCTATAAACACGTGTTTTATAATGCCTAAAAGTACATAATTCACGGCAATAAACAAAACCAGAAAAATATATGATATTCTTCAGGATATATGCTAGTATGATAGTGTTTTGAAAACATAATACAATTACTTTGACTCGATAAAAAAAATCACGAACTAATCTCTAAAAATTTCTTTCAACCAAAAAAATAAATATATTACTAAAATGTGATCATTCTGATTTTTTGGCAAATAATTCTACAAGCAATATGTTAGCATTATAATGTTTTAGTATTTTAGTCCAATCAATATATTTTTTGTAAATCTATCGAAACCATTCATTTCGCGCTATTTGGCCCGCAGTGACTGACGTAACAACCACTTTGTAGTGCAAGCTGATTTGAACTTCATTCTAAAAGCATTTCAAACGGAGTTTCAACCACCACAAATAGCGTTGCTAATTTAGTTCATCCAGTCGCCTTAATTGACATTCGTTATAGCTTTGACACGATAAATAAGTACTTCCATATTAATGATGAATTCAATCCTTTTTGGGATTTAAAACGAGCCGCCACTAGTACAACTAGATACTGGAAACTTGTAGTAGTTTCATAGCTAAAGATGCAGATGACTCGCATTTCATAAAGCCATGAATTTGAGTAGTTAAAACCCTCATCATCATCATCATCATCATCTCAGCCGAAAGACGTCCACTGCTGGACATAGGCCTCCCCCAAGTGTCGCCACATTGACCGGTCCCTTGCTACTCGCATCCACCGGATTCCCGCAACCTTCACCAGGTCATCGGTCCACCTAGTGGGAGGTCTTCCAACGCATCGTCTTCCGGTTCGCGGTCGCCACTCCAGAACTTTTCGGCCCCATCGGCCATCCGTTCTGCGAGCAATGTGCCCTGCCCACTGCCACTTAAGTTTAGCAATTCTTCGGGCTACGTCGGTGACCTTGGTTCTCTTGCGGATGTCTTCATTTCTGACTCGATCACGCAAGGAAACTCCGAGCATAGCCCTCTCCATTGCCCTTTGGGTGACTTTAAGCCTTTTGATAAGGCCCATTGTGAGCGACCACGTTTCGGTCCCGTATGTAATCACTGGCAACACACACTGGTCATAGACTTTCGTCTTGAGACACTGCGGTAAGTTGGACGAGAAGATACCGCGCAGCTTCCCGAACGCTGCCCAGCCGAGTCGGATTCGACGATTGACCTCTTTCTCGAAGTTAGACCTACCTAACTGGACCGTTTGTCCTAGGTATACATAATCGTCTACAATTTCGAGTGTATAGTCTCCGATCTTGATAGGAATAGGTGTGACATGGGCATTCAACATGACCTTCGTCTTGTCCATGTTCATTTTTAGACCCACTCTTTTGGAGGCTCTACTGAGGTCATCGAGCATTGTACTGAGGTCCTCCATGGTCTCAGCCATGACCACAATATCGTCGGCAAACCGAAGGTGAGTGATGTACTCGCCATTGACGTTGATGCCTAGCCCTCTCCAGTCCAGAACCTTGAAGACATCCTCCAGTGCAGCGGTGAACAGTTTCGGAGATATGACGTCTCCCTGTCTTACACCTCGCTGCAGAAGGATAGGTTCCGAAGCTTGGTCCTGAAGTCGGACTGACATGGTGGCGTTTTTGTACAAACACTTCAACACCTCGATGTACCGATAGTCAATTTGGCACCGTTGGAGAGACTGCAGTACAGCCCAGGTTTCGATCGAATCAAAGGCTTTTTCGTAGTCCACAAACGCTAAGCAGAGAGGCAAGTTATACTCTTCGGTCTTCTGTATAACCTGCCGAAGCGTATGTATGTGGTCCACGGTGCTAAAACCTTTTCGGAAACATGCTTGTTCGGGTGGCTGGAAATCGTCAAACCTGCGCGCGAGACGATTCGTGATGACTCTTGAAAACAACTTGTAAACGTGGCTTAGAAGTGAGATGGGCCTGTAATTCTTCAACCGGGCATTGTCACCCTTCTTGAAGAAGAGCACCACCACACCCCTGCACCATGCCTGTGGCGTTTTCCCCTCGAGTATGACGGAATTGAACAGCTTCTGAAGGGCCTTAAGTACCGGTTTTCCACCCGCCTTCAGGAGTTCGGCAGTAATTCCGTCATCCCCCGGTGCCTTGTTGTTTTTGAGTTGTTTCAGAGCCATCCTAATCTCGTACAGGCTGACGTCCGGGATGTCTTCGGTATAGTGTCGGGTTAGTCTAGCTCTTGGGTCGTTTGCTAGGTCGACAATGGGTTTGCTGGTTGACGTGTACAACTGTCCATAGAAGCTCTCGATCTCCCTCAGTAGCTCCGGTTTGGCGGATAAGATCCTGCCATCGTCGGTCTTCAGTTTCGTGAGCTGGCTCTGCCCAATAGCCAGATCTCTTGAAAATACTTTAGAGCCTTTAATAATAATAATAATAATAAACCATTTATTTCAGGTTACAAAGTCCCATACATAAATACCTTAACCTAAATATACATACTAATAACATTTTTTGTTAGTATATATAGTAACTTAAAAACTATGTTAGTACACGATGCACTTCACTTGCACGATCTTTTGTGCGTTCTTGTGGAATCTGTCCGCGGAAACGACGGAACACCACATCCTGCGGCCAAAAACTTTCTTCCATCACCAAATGGAGCATACACGTTGGGATGCGCACCACAAACGCCTTTGTTCCGCTCGATCGCGTCTTTAATACGCTCGGTATTAAAGCGGCGGAGGTCGCTCTTTAAGGATTTAGAGATCCGTCTATTGAGCTGCCGGTATTTCGACGCCTCATCTGAAGACTGCAGGATCATCTCACGCCGCTCCTTCATGAGCTCGAGAGTTTGACCGGAGAACCTCTTTTTCTGATCTGTACGACGTGTCTTGAAGAACTTAGACCCGGTCGTATGGACAGTTTCCACGAACCCATCGTTATATTCGTCCACTGAGCCGCCTAGGCACTCGAAACGATTCTGGAGTTCGAGCTGAAAGCTCTCGGGGTTTTGGATTTGGATCTGTGCTGGACGGAGCGTAGACTTCATCAGTCGAGACCTTTCTAGCTTGATATTGATGTTCAATGTGCCTCTTACCATGCGGTGATCGCTCCCGGTTTTCACCGAATTGATCACAGAGACATCATTGAACATTTGCTTCTTGGTTGACATGATGAAGTCGATCTCGTTTTTGTTGCACCATCTGGGCTCTGCCAGGTCCACTTCCTGTGCTCGCGCTTTTTGAAGAAGGAGTTCATCATATAGAGGCCCTCCTTCTCCATAAAACTAGCCAGTTGGTGGCCCCGGTGGTTCCGACGTCCAACTCCAAATTGCCCCACCTGCAGCTCATCCCCGTCTCGTTTGCCCAGTTTCGCGTTGAAGTCCCCCATGACAACGGTGAAGTGAGTTTTGAAACCATGCATGGCTTTGGAGATATCCTCATACATGGTCTCCACTTCGTCGCCGGGGTGTGCCGAGGTCGGGGCGTAGACCTGTATGACCTTCAGCGAATATCTTGAGGATATTCTGAGTATAAGGTACGCCACCCTGGTCGACACACTGTCGATCTTCACCACGTTGTTCACAAAGGACTTGTGGACGATAAACCCAACACCACCCTGGGACTGGCGGTCGCCCTCTCGGAAATAAAGCAGGTTGCCGGATTTTAGGATTATCGTGTCCTCCCCCTCTCTTCGGACTTCAGATAATCCCACAATACTCCATCGCAGCCTGCTCAATTCCTCTTCGAGCTCCGCTATCTTCTCGTCGGTCCGGAGTGTGCGCGTGTTATACGTTGCCAGGTCCAGTCGTTGGTGTTGGCAGCCGGATCCCATCCGGGGATTCTTCGCACCCCTTGCCACGCCATAATCTCGACCGCTGCCGTAGTCGAGGGTAGACGGGCTGCCGGGCACTAGGGGCCATTTATTGAATGCGGTGTCCATTGGGGGGTTTTGCCATAATCGCCACGCTTGGCAGGCGGGTTGGCGATCGCAGTATGGTTGTCACAAAAGCACAGAGAACGCTGCTGCCCATTCTCTGGTAAGTCCCTTAGTCGCCTCTTACGACACCCACGGGAAGATATGGGATGATGCTATTCTTTACGTCCGGCACCATACGGACGATGGTTCTGGGTTGTGAAACTAATAAATAAATAACACTTAGCCCAACCTGGGAATCGAACGCACATTTTAGATGATCCTGTTTCCTACATGTTCGACGTTTTTTAAAAAAAAAACCAGAAAACAAAAAAAAGTAACTAAGTATGTCATTCCAAATAATGAAACGAAGATGTGTCATGTTCTTTTATTTATATTCTGTAATAAAACATCCACGAGCAGATTTAAATGTAAACGTTTGCTAAACAATACTTTTAAAACATTGATTCACGTGTCACGAGGTTTCAATAAAAAATAATGTGTTATTATAGGTATACATAGATATAGACGCGTCATAAATTTACTAAATACAACCAACAACTGTATAGTATACAAAACATAGAATTTTCCAGTGTAGTAAATTGTGAAATAGCACAAAAAGGCGTTGCCAGTTGTACTATTGGCCTGCACCCTATTACTAACTTGTTGAATACCTACTTGTTGAAGTCATAATGGCGGCACTACCCTCTGTGTATGTTTTGTACAAAATATTCAAGTTATTTTTCTCTATAAAACCTTTAAAATATTCGCAAAATTATACGCTATTAAGAACGCATAGACAAGAATGCCTTCAAAGCATGAGGCCAAAAGGCATCTTCTTGGCACGCTCGTTTTATCATAGAATTCATACATCGTTTCCCATCAGGCGTGATCGAGTTTAAGAGCAAGCCTATTTTATATTAAAAAAAGTAGTGTTGCCAGAATAAAATAACAATGAAAACCCCGTTGGTGTGGTAAATGCAAGCGTATCAGCTGAGCATTAAGGTCCTATAGCTTTGATTCATTAGGGTATTTTAGGCTTGAAGTCCCACGCATATGACTTAAGCGCTGTATAGGATACATCTCAACCCAACTTTTTGGAGAGAAGACATCATCATCTGCCTAGCATTTCCCAACAATTTTGCGGTCATCTTCCAGTCTAACTGAACACCAGTATTTTACATGGAGCGATTGCCTATCTGACCTCCACAACTCAGTTATACTGGGTCATACGATATCATTTGGTAAGACTGTTTGTCTGCAGACTTTCTGGGCTACTGACTACCAGTAATGTAACGACTGTCAAAGATGGACAAATGACAGCCGGGACCAACAGCTTAACGTGCTTTCCGAGGCACGGAGGAAACTCGATATGTAAGGGTGGTCACCCATCTTCAGAACAACATAGGCAAGCACGGCTTAACCTAAAGATCGGCCTGAGCGGCTGTTATTATTTAGCCACGAGCTCCTCCATAATATGTTATGAAATAAAAGTATGTTTTGGTAATTACAATCGTACGTGACTGTACACACGAATAGTATTCGCGTAACACTTTTATTGCATTTGTAATTGAAACTCCAAACATCATCGTTATATTTACGGCCGAAATAAAAACATGGATTTTCCCCGAACAAGTGTTTTTATTCATTCTTATTTGTTGTAGGTACGCATAAAAGTCGTTTGGGGAAAGAATAGTGAATGTTGGATAGTTTGGCACAGTGGCTAAGTGATTGACTTTCATGGTGAAGTCAGCAAGTTCCATTTCCATGTTGAACAAATATTTGTATGACCTATAAATAGTGGTCCTTCGTGTGGTTGTTTGGCTAAATGAGATATGCTTTTGTTTGAACTAAACACATACTGAAGAAAAAAATACCAGTTCAAAGTTAATTCTTGTAAACATGATTAAGTCAGAGTTATTTATTGTATTTAATGAGAAAAACAGCGTAACTGCGGTTACATAAGGCGATTACATGAGCTAAACGCGAGTTTTATGATTACTAAAAGTATATGATTCACTGCTATTAACAAGACCAGAAAAATATACGATATTCTTCAGGATATATGCTAGCATGATACTGTTTTGAAAACATAATACAATTAATTTGGCTTGATAAAAATAAATCACGAACTTATCTCTAAAAATATCTTTCAAACAAGAAAAACATACTAATATGCATGCGATCATTCTGATTTTTTGGCAAATAATTCTACAAGCAATATATTAGCATGATACTGTTTCAGTTTTTTAATCCAATCAATAGTTTTTTTGTAAATCGATCGGAACCACACATTTCGCGCTATTTGGCCCGCAGTGACTGACGTAACAACCACTTTGTAGTGCAAGCTGATTAGAACTTTATTGCAACAGCATTACAAACGAAGTTTGAACCACCACAAATAGAGTTGCTAATTTAGCTCGTCTAGTCGCCTTAACATTAAAATTCTAACCTCATTTACGTACTCCTGCCCGCTTGCCCCTGGCTGCCCTTTTGGGAGGGAATATCACTCCGTTGACTCAGGACGACGCATAAACAAATACCATAACGACACTCCTGAATTAGTCTAACTTTCATCATCATCATCCACAGCCGGAACTCTCCCACTGCTGGGCCTCTCTTCTCCTGAGCCAATCTCCACGGTCCCATGCCAGCCTCATCCAAGTTATTCCCCTGACGGCAACTATATCTAGTTTTTGCAATCAATAAATTAGAAAACTATTTAGTCCATCAGTTAGAGTTTTGAAAAAAATAATAATGGACATATATATTTGGTTTTCGTAAATCAATAAATATTGACAAAGATATAACGCATCAAAACTCAGGAGTGGAGGCTCGTGACGTCAGAACGCACTAAATATTACACCACGGCGTGACGTATTGAGAATTTTAAAAGCGGCGTATCTTCGTCAATTTTGGTTTACGTAACAAAAGAAAAAATACGGTTCAAATAGTTTTTGAGAATCTAACTGACGGACTAGTTCGATTTTTTTATTAATTTACCCTACCCTCGAGGGGTTAGACAGAAGTGTACCTAATACCCAACCAACAAAAGTTAGTTGTATAGAAGTCCATAGAACGTTTTGTAAAAACTAATCAGTGGTCAAATAAAAGGCCTAAGAAGGTGCGCCTACGAAGAAAGTGGCGCAATTATATCTCCATTCAATTGTATAGTACAACTGTAGCGGTGTCAGGTGTGACCATTTTGGCCTATTACAGTTGATGTTACAGTAACGCTAACTCTATTTGTTGACATATAAAGCCACCACAATGCAAGTATAGTACCTTTTAGTACTGTAAAAGAGTCCATGATTCCATTACTTCACTAATATTTATCATTCATTCAATTTACATTCGTTCACACCGCTGCAGTATCTTCAGTGTTTTTAAATAGCAAAAGATATAGAATACGAAGAAATCAGAAATTGGAATCGGAGTTAGATATTATTTTATTTTGTAATTAAATTATTCATCTCATAGGGGGAAAATGATGTGCGACTGTTATTTTACTGATAAACTTTGTATGGGTTTACGGCAATATTTGAACGCCCCCCTCGAATTATTGAGCTTTTACTTAAATAATTACGAATTTTAAGTTATAAACATACTTCCAGCTTCCTGAACTCTACTATAGCACTCGTTACGACAGATATCAACCACCATTACATGAAATTAGGGTTCCTTTTGCTCGTCCGTGTGCCATAAATGTGATGTTTTTTTTTTATCGATCTTTGTCGTTTTTTATTAAACACGTCAGAAAACATGAGTTTCTAAATCAGCACTACTACGAAGTCAGAGTCATACTTATTAGTTAATATTTATTCATACTCTGACTTTTTGTGATAAAGTTGCTGATTTTCCTTAATAGAATAATTGAGCTTCGGGAACCAAACCACTATAACTGGAATCATTGTCCATATTTAAATAATTCTCAATTTCTTTGGCTACGTACGTTAAATGTATTTTGTACGGAACCATTTTCTATAATCCTTGTGATAAGTTTATCACTACGACTATAACGAGCTTTAGAAAACCTTTTTAAGACAAGTTGGGCAATATAAATGTATTTTGAAACTCAGCTATATCACCAAATCACTCTGTCATAGATTTGTTGTGCCCGCTATAGTACTATGTACTATAACGACGATCTAATAATCCACAATATCACAATGACGCCCTATTCTTGAGTTTTCATCTCTACTATAATGAAAGACCCATTATAGTACGTTCAGAACCTTTATTGCGTTAATCAGGCGCATTAAGGCGACAGTTAACACTGTTATAAAGTTCTATCGTTGTATACTAGTCACAATGGTGGTTGCAATAACTCCTGACTATAACAGCTATACAAAGTCACGAAGTAAACCTTTACATCAATTCCTAATAGGTCGTTTTTGCTGTATAAACTTATAGAGCCAATTTGTATTGGCAAACGCTTTTACACAACAATCAATCACCGCCAAAACCTTTATTCAACTTTTACCCAGCTTTTTGGAGATAAAAGGTTTGGTTATAGGGCAAAATTGTTTGTTGGGTAGTACTCCCACTTTTCGACAGTCCCAAATAATAGAGTGAAAGAAAGAAAGAAAGCAAGAAAAAAAAGGAATTATTAGCCCGCACAGGACAAAACACTTCCAAATTATCAGTGTTTAAAACTTACTAATAAAAAATAAACGGATAAAAAAATAAAAAACCTAAAAATAAATAAATAAATATCCCTGGACATTACACACAGCGCCATCTAGTGCCGCACTAAGCAAGGCTTGTGTCACGTTACCAGATAATTGATATACTACATTGTATCCTTTTGTTACGTAATTTCCGACGACTCCAAGAAAAGAAAAAAAAACGAAACTCGTCCTGTACAAGGTCAAAAGGCTCCTATCTCAGCATGGTGCTGTAACATTAAAAAAAAACGTCACAGCGCTGCGCAGCAAGTGCGAACATAATGGCATCACCGTGCACAAATCTAGACTCCGTGACTGTTACTAATAAATCCTTCATCACTGAAAAACCCAATAACACTTTGACCGACACAGCAATTGAACCCAGGTCCTCATACTCAATGGTCGCGTTTTCGATCACTCGATCAACGAAAAAGGCAGTTTTTAAGAAATTACCGCTATTATATTTCACCATCAATTGATCACATATCTTTATCACTGTGATGCACCATACCTACCATGGCGTTATATTCTAATAGATGACTATTTAGTAAGAAATAAAGGAAAAGCATTTATTAAGACCCCCCCCCCCGTACGGGTCATTCGTCGACTGGCGACAGTGAAACTCGCGAGTCCGCGCGAGATGGCAACTTTCAATTTTTCAGGAGAAATACGTGAAATTCAGTACAACTTATATAAATTAAACATAGAGAAAAAATAAATTGGTCTTGTACTAACCCAAAAGGTCCCAGCCAGTCAAGGTCCTTTTTTTTTATTCTTCAAATGACTCCTCCGCTCTGGAGCGGGAGGTAGTCAGACTTTTACTGACTAAAACCCATCCTGGTTCCTTCCTCGCCCTTTATGTTCCGGGGCCACGGTATCTCTTTCGAACAGTTCCGCAGCCCGGGATCTCAGCATGGCCCTGGCTCTATTTGCAGCTTTTCTGGGACTGGATTTCAGTCTAACACCATGCAGCTATATACCAGTTGATATTATCCAAGTAGCAACGGTTTATCGGTCCTATTTATGACAAAGTTTCAAGGCTAAACTAGGGATCACATACCTAACGACACCCTCAGGAATAAATTAGTGTTGCTCAATTCCTAACCCTATAAATCGTGGCTGTCGTAGACGGCGTATCAAATTCATATCTCATCATTTTGCGTGTCACCTCTCTATCGAGGGGTTATCTGCCAAATGTCAAATGGGTCCTTACACAAGTTTACTTTTAACGAGATTAGTAAGCCAGTAAACAGTTTGTGACATTTATCTCTGTTGTTTTGAAGTTGTTTATGATTTACAATGTACGCAGTGTACTGAGGTCTGTTTAATTAACGCTATCTGGGCCAAGTTCTTTGAGTTGAAAATTTCATTTTATTTAACCAAAAGTTCTTTAAAAGTCTACAGCCACCAACATAGCAAGGGTAGCGTGCTGTCGACCGCATCGTTAATTTTGCGATGTGCTATAGCATTCCCGCACTGTTTTTCACATTAGCAAATCACGGTTATGACAGACAAATATAGCACCTTGCAAATTTTCTACGCTGCTAGATGACCCTAAAATAGTGTTAGTCCTGTATTTGATAACAGTGCAGGCAAAGTGTAATATAATAGGTTTTTCGTTAAAAAAAATGTAGGTAAATCAGCCCGTAGTCTGAAAACAAAATGGCGGCCCATCATTACCCGAACTCAAACATAACTAGTCAAATACGGGTATAACACACACAAACACTGACCTTATGTTCTTTTAAATGATCAGGGCATGACCAGATGTCACTGTATGAACGTGGAAGACACTAAAGGGGTATGTAGGTACCGTAGCAGGTGACGTTATGTGTTTCTGCTTACTCCTGTGGAGAAAAGTTGTAGGTGTTATAAATTTGACGTGCCCGGTGTGTGTGTGTGTGTGTATGTGTGTCTGTCTGTCTGTGGCATAGTAGCTCCCGAACAGTTTTGTTTTTTGTTTGAAATATAAATTATTCGGGAGTGTTCTTGGCTATGTTTGATAAAAATTAGTTCAAGATGGCCGCCGCCACAAAATTGCGGATTACCTACGGATTTATTCAACATTCTTATATGGGTATGAAATGAAAGGGCTTTATTAAAGTCAAAAAATCATATGCTGTCTCCACTATAAAGCTCTGGAATGTGCTACCCCTTGCCATTAAAAAAACTGAAAGCAAATTGGCTTTCAAAAGAGCAGTTCGGAAGTTCTATTTAAAGTCCGACTAAATTGCTTTCTTCTCAGTCTTCGACAAAGTCATATTAATTATTATAAGGTTTGTCGTTTTTCGGTCTATTTGTATGTTTTTTTTTTTTTGATAATATATATTAGTTTATTTTATATGCCTATATATGTATTAGTATGTATACCTATTTATGTGTTTTAATTTTCATGCTTATAAATGGTATTTTTATTTTTATTGTACTCTATCACACACAATACTGTCTTATTTGACCCAAAGGTTGACTGGTAGAGAATGCCTTGTGGCATTAAGTCCGCCTATGTACCACTCTTGTACATGAAGTTTAAATAAATAAATAAATAAATAAATAAAGTAAAATAAAACTAACCCTATAATACATTTCAAATCCAAGATGGCCGCCACCACAAAATGGTAATTATAGTTTTTTTCACAACTCCCTCAATATGTAGGTATCAAATGAAAGGGCTGAAATTATGTCCCTACGTGTGTCAGGTTGGTCTCGTACCGGACCAATTTGATAGTTAAATTTTTTCTGTTTGTTTCCTTATTTTTTATAATTTTGTCATATTGTTTATTCTGTCTTGTTTTTGTTATGTCTTGTGTGAGTCTAATAAATATTTTTCATTCCTTCTCTTTCATTTATGTTTTTTCTTATACTAATTAGGCTAGCGTTTGGCCGTAACTCAACTGATAAGAAGCAATGATGCGACCTAGGATGAAGCACGCTTTCCTAAAGGAAACCAATTCACTCGAACTTTGATCACAATTCCGAAAACGTCGCCGACAAACACCTACTATTATTTACATTATCGCTTACGCATTAAGTTTACCTTTCATTTTCTTCAACCCTGTAATCCCCAAAGGTTACAGCAGAAGTGTTCTAACTACACCAACGAAGCGCCCATCTTCTATTTATAACCTCAGTTTAAATCTACTCACTCAGGTATGGTAAAACCAAAATATAAGGTGAAGCGCTAAAGTTCTAACTAAATCGTTAGTTAGATACCACTAACTACAGTCTGTGGGTGGACAGAGGATAAGCTTACTGGTACTGTTTCAGCTTAGAGTTAACACTTATCTGTAGTAAATCTTACTTTAGATTTCAGAGAAAGTGTTTCTTTACCGTTTAAAATGTGCCAGTGCAGTGCGAATGGCTTTTCTCGTGCTGAGACGAAAGGGTAATTGATTACTACGCTTCTTTCCAATTAGTCGATCAGATTTCTGAGGCTATAAAGGGTGCAAAACACCTCTTCACGAAGCCGAAAGGCACTTGTTCTTCCCATCACTGCGATATTTTTTTTGTTCTACACCATACCTGGAAACCTTTTAGTTACGGAAATATGGGGGGTCAAAGTTACAACTTTTTGACAAGTTAACTTTTAGTAAGATTTTCACTTATAACACCTTCGCGACCTCCGTACTATTCAATCCATCCACCAGCACAATATTTTAAGTGTGTTACATTGAGTTCTACCACAAAACATGATTTATAACCTCAAAATAAAAAGTTGTTTCCCAGCAATAATTTTTGCGTAAAGTTACTTAGTTTGATGTACAGAATGCAAGGTTAACGGCTTTGTGATGAGGTGGTTTACACCCTGTATAGTACTCTATCATGTAAAATTAACGTAACTAATCTTCTAGTTTAAAACGTGGCAAGCAAGTTAAGTATCATCCATAGATAAATAAATAAATAAATATCGCTGGACATTAACACACAGCGCCACCTAGTGCCACACTAAGCAAAGGTTGTGTCGTGGACACTAGATAGTTGATATACTACATTTATACTTTTTTTGTTTGTAAATACATACTTATACTTATTATACATATAAACATCCATGACTCGGAAACAAATGTCAAATGTAATGTGTGCTCATCACACAAACATTTGCTCCTACCGGAATTCGAACCCAGGACCCTAAGAACGTAAGGCAGCGTCACTACCACTACGCCGTTCGAGTCGTCGAAAGATATATGAATACAGCCATTACTATCACTATCACTACATATTTTAAAACAAAGTCCTCCGCTGCGCCTGTCTCTTGTGTCTTGTTCGCGATAAAATCAAAAACTACAGCACTGATTTCCATGCTACTTTCACCAATGGATAGAGTGATAAAACAACATTTTATGCATAATCAGTTTGGTTATTAATTCTATCATATGTTTCGACTTCAGGATGCCAATGACCAATTTCTGACCATGCATGATAATCCTCTTTTGAAGGCCAATGACAAGTTGAAGGAGGATGTGTTACTAAATGACGAGTATTTGTATGAAAGAGTGATACATAATTTTAAGTTTTTAACCACACTTTGGTTATCGTAACACAACAAAATCACAAGGATAAAGTAGACAGGAAGTGTAAATATTTCTGTGGTTTTAGGCATTGGATAAAACATTACTTCTATACACACATTATTTGCGAAACTGCGAACTGCGAACTATCGTTCTTAAATATTTCTATTAAGGAAAAGAAAAACCCACTTGTTTGAGAACTTATTCATCATTGTACATGATGGGGATAGAATTACTGGGATGTAGAGGTCAGATAGGCAGTCGCTCTACATGAAATACTGGTATTCAGGTCCATCTGGTTACACTGTAAACTGAACCTTTTTTTTGGATGGGAAATTATCAAATAACTTCTCCCACTCTCTGAGGAGCGGGAGGGAGCTCAGTCCAACGTCCACGTCACACCCTAGTTGCCCCCGACGATCCGATCACTATCTTGCAAGAGAGAGGGAAAGATACCAGTACAGTTCGTAGAGTGTACAAATACAGACCGAAGACATTCCGACCTCGCCGCAGAGGTAACAGATCTAACAGATCCGGGACTGTCCCGCAGCCCCGGAACAGTCCCGGATCTGTTAGCTGACCCTAACATAATCTGGGAAAAGGCAGGCAGATGATGATGGTGATGTACGACATGGCCAGCAATGGTATTTGTCACTTCGTAAGTCTTGCAAACCAAACTGTCGTTTACACAAAAGCGAAATGTAAATGTCTATAGAAGCGCGGTTGGATTTTTCAACGTTGAACAGAGAAATCATACGCGCACATATTTTAGTGTCATCTAGTGTTAACACTTCCCTAGGTCAATCTGTGGATGGATGACCACCCTTAAATACAGAGTTTTCTCCGTGCCTCGGAAAGTACGTTTAGCTGTTGGTCCCAGCTGTCATCTGTCCATCTTTGACAGTCGTCACAGGTAGTCAGTGGTGCAAGAAGTTTGACAACTATTCTTACCAAGGGGTATCGTATTAACTGGGTTGTATAGGTCTGAAAGGCAGTCGCTTCATGTAATACTGGTATTCAGCATACATTTAGAATAGAAGCCGACCCCAATATAGTATGATGATGAAGTAACAAATCGAAAATATCTTAATTTTTGGCCATAAGGATTTTAATTGGCAGGTGGGAACCGGAAATTACCTCATTGGATAAGCAACTCGCAACGATTGCTCGAACAACCGGCTAAACAACTGGTTCTGAACGATCAGGTTAGATTATGTTAACAATTTTATAAATCATTCCGAAGTCATAATTAGGCGTATTATTTCTATGAAGTTTGTAAGTTTATTAGTTTCTTTTTTCGTTGGTCTAAATATCGCAAGACAGACTGAGCATGTGTGGTCTTGTTTTTGATTTCCGGGTCAGGCTTATGGGTTTTTATCCATCCAGCCACGGAATATGGATTTGTGCCCGGTTGTTGGGAAGTGGCCCATAGAAAGAAAGAGCAAAGAAAGAAATAGCCTTTTGCATTTTTTTTTTGTTTTTTTTTTTGTTTTTTTTTTTGCCGTCTTCTTGGGACTAAAAGATAACTGATGAAATGTGGGTGTACTATTAGGTACATCTCTGTCTAGCCCCACGTGGGTTACAATAGTGGTGTTATGTTATGTTTATGTCACCGTAAAATTGTCAAACACGTAAGATTGTAAAATAACTAGAGAGATTGTAAACTCTCGAAATATTGTCACGAACATACTGGTTACAATAAAACGCATTATTTTTCGTGAAATGCATGCGATGGTAGTCAACTCAGGCGGTGTGGAGGGAAGCAGGGGTCCCCCTTGCCCAATGGTACCACTCTCATGAAAAGATAAAGTACCATTCCTAAGAAATATCGATTAATATAACCTAAGCTTAAAACACTTTATGTTCCCCTAAAAACGGTAATCGACGGAGTCCCGCTACTCGGAGCCCCTATTTCCGAGAGCAGGATTTAAAGGAACCTAACGAACCTAACGTGGGGGTGATCAAGATTAAAGGGCCAAAGACACTTCCGTATGTTCAGTTGACAATATTTGAAGAGTTTACAACCTCGCTAGAGAGATTACAAACTAACATGTTTGACGATTTTACGGTGACATTTATTGGTTTTAGGTGGATGCTAAAGGATATCTTGCGAAATTGAAATATACTTACGTTTTTTGCAATTTAAAGGCCAGTGCTAGCTTGTATGTTAATGAAAATTAATTATAATCATCAAAATTACCCATACAACCCTCTTAGTTACTCTCTTTTCGGCCGTAACACTTAGAAATCGAGGTGGGTGGAGATTTTCGTGGAT
The DNA here is from genome assembly GCA_916618015.1 of Xestia c-nigrum. Taxonomy (NCBI): domain Eukaryota; kingdom Metazoa; phylum Arthropoda; class Insecta; order Lepidoptera; family Noctuidae; genus Xestia; species Xestia c-nigrum. The sequence goes on from OU745263.1 coordinate 22,325,876, forward strand.
TATCTTAAACAACAAAAAAAAATGCATCCCACATTAACTGAAAAATTGAAAGGAGTCGTTTGGCTTGGTATGGACATGTAATGAGGAGGGATGAAACGCATGTGACTAAAAGAGTGATGGACATTAGTATTGATGGATGGAGAGGAAGAGGAAGGCCAAAGAAAAGATGGAAGGATTGTGTAAAGACTGATATGAAAGAGAAAGGAGTAAATGATGCCGTGACGTCTGACAGGGGAGAATGGAAGAAGAAAACGTGTTGCGCCGACCCCAAATAAAATGGGACAAGGGCAGGAAGATGATCATTAATAATTAATTATTAATGCACATCCGGGGGAACCTTTTTGTGACGAACTGCTTAGCTTTTGTGCAGAGCAGGAGTGGATTTGCGCTGACATGCAGATGTTAGGCATGCAGTCTGGAGCTCATACCCACGTGAGTGAGGCTCACTGTAGTAGACGTTGGCTAGACCACTGCGTTGTTACGAAATCAGTTTGGAATTGTATTTCTAATATTAATGTTAAATATGATGTGTATTGGTCACTTGTATCAATATTGTGATGTATTATGTATTTCCTCTTTTTAAAGATTATTATTATAGCTTTAGCTTTATATGTTTAATTATTGAATGTAATTTAGAGTCCATTTTAAATGTTAAAAACATTTTTTTGAGTACCTTTTTTCATGGCTTCCAGCCTAATCAGAAGCACCTATATACTAGTACCTATTTCATATGGGATGACTGCTTGCTGTCCTTCAAGGCCCAGTTACTTGGGAAAAGGTGTTCCCTTAGTAGGAAAGGTTGTCCGACTTACAGGCTTCTACAAGTAAAGACTCTTAGGTTCATGTTCACCGAGAAGATAACAGTCTGATTATCTAAAAACAGCTGTCAATGTGACATGTTCCCATACAAAAATGTGATTTAAACAGCTGTTTTTAGATAATCGTCCGTCATCATTTTGGTGAACATGGACCTTAAAGATCTTCAAATGACAGCCGGGACCAAGACACCGAAAGACCCCATTCAAGTAACGACTGATGTTTTGAGTTCCTTGTAACATATAAGTACACACATAACATATAGTAGATCCACATATTTATATGAAATCATGGTGAAAATGCAGATATTTCATCATATTTTAATAAACAATAATTAACGTTTTGCTTGACAATAATCTGTTATTGCAGATTAGATAAAATGATAAACATTTCAAGATTTCTATATTTATCCTTTGATTTTACAGTTAAACTAAATACTCAAAAAGATAATTATGAAAGTTGTAGGTACCTACTTGAAATAATGTTGTTTTTAATCAGTCCAACTAATATAGGTAAATGAAGTTTTTCTTATGGTTAAGTCGTTCGGTTCTGGACATACGGGGCTCTGTAGACCGGAAACTGACAGATGAATGCACTTAAGCATATGTCCGATGTCCGCAATTTGTCCTTACCCACAGAGCTAAACCTTAAAATAACACATTACCACAACTATCCTGTTAGATAATTTCTCAAATAAATCCCTATAATCCCGAGTTCCAATTTTTTCTGCTATGACTTCTTGTTACTCGATACCTTAGATCGGATTTAGTTTTTACTTAATGAATCAAGGTTTTCTTTACCCATCACTATAAAGGATGTAAAACACCTCTTCACGAAGCCGAAAGGCCCTTTTTCTCCCCATCATTGCGATATTTTTTTTGTTCTACACCATATCTGGGAACCTTCTAGTTACGGAGATATTGGGGGTCAAAGTTACAACTTTTTAACAAGTTTTTTTTTAAATACAAGTTTTGTTTGTAAGATTTTGACTTTTAACACCTCCACGACCTCCGAACTATTCAATCCATCCATCAGCACAATGTTTTAAGTGCGTTACATTGAGTTCTACCACAAAACATGATTTATAACCTCAAAAAAAAAGTTAATTCCCAGCAATATTTTTTGCGTAAAGTTACTTAGTTTGATGTACAGAATGCTTGGTTAACGGCTTTGTGATGAGGTGGTTTACACCCTGTATTTTCTCTTACGACCGACTTACGAACAGTAAGTCGTAGATTGGAACCAAACAGGCGCATTACTTCGTGTAATTTATTTCATCACCGCTGCGCTCAAAACGGTGAAGGAAATCATCGTAAGGAAAAATTCGAAGACATGTGACATCTACCAATCCGCACTGGGCCTGCGTGGTGGATAAAAGCCCATTCCTATATCACAGAGAGGTGACCGTGTCCCAGCAGTGGAAACATTATAGGCTTGTGATGTTGATATTTTCTGTAACTGTTTGTGTGTAAACGGTCTGTCCGTTTACACTGACATTTTCTGATGGTCCTGTTGCCCCGCTTCTTACCACGTGATCGGTAAGTGTGTGAGCTCCCCTAGAATCCCATGAATGGCCGTATTGTGGCAACGTAGAGATTGCGCGCGCAACTCGCTTTACACGCAACTGGTTATTGCATAGAGCAACTTGTTGATAGCTAGAGGGAACAGTAGGCAGAATACTACGGCAGATTTATGAAAGATTGGAAAGTAACAAGAATATTTTATTGGTTAATTTGATGCACAGTTCACTCTACGTAGGCAAATATTTCAATCATCAAAATGTAGCACAATTTATAAGATGAAATCAATCAAAACTAAAATGAATATTCTCGTTTTGTCTAGACGAGTAAGTATGCAGCTATGTGTCATGTCATAAATCATCTATGTAGGTTAAGAGCACACTCATTATGAATTCTGTTTTAGGTATTTATGATGTATTTGTTATTGTACATAATTTTTTCCTCATTGCCATTGTCATCTTAATACCTATTCGATGAGTAAACTCAATACCTAGTTACAATAAATAGGTTACTATGTCGATTTATGGTAAACACTAAACGAACTAAGCATTTTTACATGACTGCGAATAAAATGATACGTACCTATGTATTGTAGCTCTATAAAGCCATGTATGCCATGCATTTGACTAAGCTATTGTTTTTTTTTATCAACAGTACCTAATTGTTTCTATTCTCTAGATTACTTCAAACATCTAAATTACAAGGTCGGATTATAAAACAAAAATATTTTACCATCTCACCATCTTCTAAAAAATACACCAATTTTCTCCTAACAACCAACCTGTCCCATCTGACCTGTATACTTCACTCTATGTCTTTACACCACGCGTACCCACGACTAGAGTCAGTTGGCACCAAACATCTCGCCAGCACGGTCGCGCCACTTTCACTCTTAAAACACTCGCGATATATACAAACTTTTTATCTTAAACTTTTTTTTTACAAAAAAGATTTTCTTTTTTTTTTTGTATTCGGAAAATTATAGTGAAGAAGTGCCTTTATAGTGTAAATTATTGAAAGTGATGTGATAGAAAATGAATGGTGTTATTGTCAATACTGATGTTTCAAAAGATGGTGGACTTATTGAAAGGTAAGATTATCGCTATTAATAGAAATCCAAATAATTGCTGCAAAATATTAATTGCCAAACTTCAAGTAAGTAACAATGTAACAACATTAAATAACAACACGTCTGTAATTCTACAAACATTTCGCGAGAAGTCCCATGTAATAGGGGTGAGCGAATTGCCATCAGAAGGGCACAAATTCAGACTCTAGACTTTCTAAGAATATCACTTTGCCTGACTTTTGAATCCAACCTAGGACTTCTTGCTGAGCGAAAACTAGTCTAGTATTAAGTTTCCTAGAGTCGTAAATTGGAAGGAGGTATCCTCATATTATTTACTTCCTAAATATGTATACTTAATTCATAATTATTAATGAATTATGCTAATCAGTGATGCATTAGAAATGCAGTTTGTTATCAATAATACCTACTGAAATAACCTTAACGGTTTATACTGTAAATAGTAATTCACGTTTATCGAGAAGAAGTTTCTCCAAAGAAACAATAAGACAGGTTTTCGCAGGTTTAAGGTTTAAATACTTTAAAACGAAATCTTATGGAAATATTAACAAGATTTAAAATCACATCCACTTCATGAATTTAATTTAATTATACCTACTTGAGTTGAGTTAATTAAGTACAAAGGAAATCCATATCCATAATATCTTAAGTACGAAGAAACTCTGTCCGTCAGTCTGAACTGAACTGGATCAAATTCAGCATAAAAGTAAACCAGGTTCTAAAAATATCTACCATATTCAGTATCCCGATATCCACGTACGTGAATTAATTTCTTATTTACACTAGGCAAAGTAAAAGCTGTTCTTATATATATATAAAGGGTATAAAAACCTCTTAACAAAGCCGAAAGGCACTTGTTGTCCCCGTCAATGCGATATTTTTTTTGTTCTGCACCACATTTGGCAACGGCACACATTTAGTTACGGAGATATTGGGGGCCAAAGTTCTAACTTACAAAAGTTTTATTTTTTTATTAAATACAAGTTTTTATTGTAAGATTTTTCACACCTCCACGACCCCTTTACTATTCAATCTATCTATCGGTACAATGTTTTGAGTGCGTTACATTGAGTTGTACCACAAAAACTAATTTTCCACCCACAAAAAAAAGGCTTCTTCCAGCAATATCTTTTGCGTAAAGTTACTTAGTTTTATGTACAGAATGCTTGGTTGACGGCTTCGTGATGAGGTTGTTTACACCCTGTGTGTTAATTTCCTATTTACACGAGGAAAGCCGCAAATATAAGCTGTTCTTGTAAGAACTGTTCTGGTAAAATGGTTCTTATGTGTACGTAAGAACCATTTCACCTCATTTCAAAATATAAGAATTTTACACAATGATGTGCAAACTGAAACTTTACCAAAACTTCAAAGTTTTCAAAGAACACAGAAACTCTACATCTGACTTAAGTTCATAATGATTAAAATTACCATTATAAATGCTCAAACAAAACTAATTCTATAATAGTTCCAAAACAACTAATAATTTACTACCTCAGAGTTCTAGAACAAGTTTTAAGTTCGAAAAAAAACTTTGATATTTTGCGAAATTTATCCTCAAGCTCAAATTGTCAAGGTCACAATAACATATAAAAGAACCCAAGGAAACTAGTTTACAAATAAACACTGCCAATTAAAGCTCAAGCTTTTTGATTACGTTTTCTAGGGTTCGTTAGAAAAATCTTGTAAACGGAACGAATATATTTCGCCATTTCCGACTGTCCGTCCGCGTCCGTCCATTCATCTGTCAAACAACCATTTCACTAGGAGACTATTAACAATTTAACACTATATCGATGAAAAGTGGAAAAAAAGGTATTCTGTGCACCTTTAAACAATTGGTGTAATTTAGTCCTTAAAACATGAAAAATTGATTTGGTAATATTGTAATGTTTATGTTTCTAGAATAAGTTAGATTATAATTAAAATACTTAAATGATAAGCCTCTCCCCATAATCTTACTTTTTCTGTGCCCGACAAGGGCCGGGATTGTTTCCAAAGAAAGGCAAATCCACTATGTAAGCTTAGGTTTACCACCTAAGCTTGCATTGTGGATACAATAAAGAATAATTATACGATATCGTTTAAAACAACGGCCATTTGCTTAAATTCTGTGCACGCGAAATTATTTAACTAGGTACGGAACACTTAACTGTAATTTCGACACGTCCTTGGCTGTTTTTTTTTTAAACTTGTTTTATAATCCCTACAAGGTAAGACTTAACGTGATACGACTATTGTTAAACAAACTAAGCATCTAAACTATCTTGTAAAATGTAGTGATAGAAATTCATTCAACAATTTACATGAAAACGTGCAAAAATGTACAGCGCTCTACAAAAAGCAGAGAATTTTAATCCCAGATACGTTGAAAAATGCGTTTGTTTATCTATGTTCCCGGCTGTTGTTTTAGTCTGTCCATTGCAATTAGTACTGGTATTTGAATAAAGTTTTACGAAAAGAAATAGAAAACGCTAGTTTACGTATAGCGTGAAAATGTTTGTAGAAAATGTTCATGCTCGTTCATACCTACTTACATCAGGTGTTTAAACATGACTGCAAATATTTGTTATCAACTAAAGAATTTCCCTGACCTGGATGATCTGGTAAAACAAACGCCCATTAAGTATCAAATGGCTTGTGTCCTGAAAAAATTGAATTAGTCTATCAGTTATATTATCAAAAAATATTTGACACGTATTTTTTCTTTTGTAACGTAAACCAAAATTTACGAAGATATGACGCTTTTAAAACTCTCAATTCGTCACGCAGTGCTATTATTTTTAGTGCGTTGTGACATCGCGAGCCCCCACTCTCGAGTTTTGATGCATTTTATCTTTGTCAATTTTTATTGATTTACACAAACAAAAACTACGTGGCTATTATTTTCCAATACTCAAGTGACAGAAAAGAAGCTGACCGAACAGACGTCCTCATAAAATGGAATTGCCCAATTTTCTAGGTAGCAGTTCCATATACTTATTTTAGTTAGTTTGTAATCAACCTAAAGACTGACACTTGACTGGCCTGGCTTGACTGAACTCTTGTAGACAAAATAAAACATACCAGCGAGGATGGACGGTTGGCTATGGGCTAGCTAGCCGTCCGTCCGTCTAACGACGACAGGCCGTGTCGACGGCGCGTTCGTTTTCCATGCGCGCCTCAAAGAGATGTCAGCATAAGGGGAGGGGCCCGCAAAGGCCAAAGCCTGCCGGGGTTGCGGGCCTGTTCGAAAGAGATACCGCGGCCCCGGAACATGAAGGGCGAGGAAGGAACATGGATGGGTTTTAGTCAGCAAAAGTCTGACACTCCCTCTCGCCCCGCCTAGAGTGGGAGAAGTCTTTGATGATACCCCATCCTAAAAAAAAAGGATTTTTGCGTTTCATTTTATTATGTACTTGCCTTAAGAATCCATGAAAACCTTGACAATCTAAGTTGTGCTACAGAAATAAAATAATGCTTCTCACAAAGCTTCACCAACTCCGCGATGCGGAGTTTCCTCATTACTTCAACTTAAACTAACTTTGTTTTTATAAAAATGGCGTTCTATGACAACTCTGATCCAGTTAGCTAACAAATTATTACTGTTAATCTGTATTTGTTTGACTTAACTAGCAAATAGTTTTTTGACGGCAGAGAAGGTGGTGTGACGAACTGATCTTGTTTGCGATATCGCACAAGATGGAGACGTGTGGAAGGAGAAAGGGAAGGCGTTTGCCCAGCAGTGGGACACATGAAAGACTAAATGTAGGTACACTTCACAGTTTTTCACTACACAGAAACAAAAGAAAACCACGGATATAATCTCGTATAAGGTTGCTCCAAAGCTTATGCCCAATCTTTCATTAAACATCGCTAGTTGCTTGGGCAAAATAGCACACATTAACATTGATATGTGTAATTAAATCGACCATAAAATTACAAAAACAAACATAAATTAATTGGTTTTATAATCATACATCAATTTCCTGTTAAACTAGTATTGAATATGACTTGATTCACTTGGAATAAAGACCTAAATTATTAAATAGTCATCATCATAAGCCAAGGAGATGACAGATCTGGTGAAATCGGGTGTTTCCGCAATAAAAAGGGTGTTGCAGCAAAATATGTAAACGGCTAATGGCGATGCACACTGTGGATCTAATGGCGCTAGCATAGCTGGTTCCAAGCATCGTCATTGGTTGAAAATCAAGGAATGTCATTTCATATTTTAAAATACCTTGACCTCATTGGTCAGATTGAGACCAGCTATGGTGGCGCCATACAATCTACAATTAGCTTTTAACGGTCTTCCCCATTCTCACACACATAAAGGCATGTGCTTGGTCTCAATCAACAAGAATGATAATTGCGTTTATGTAACAATATTGCAAACTAATCAAACACAGGTTTTTTAGGAAAATAATTTTTCAAGGTTCGATACCTCAGTCAGCAAAAACGGAACTCCTAAAGGATTACTTCGTTGTCCGTTTATCCATCTGTCTGCCTGTCTGTCAAGTCAATAATTCTCAAGAACGCGTGGAGGTTTGATATGTCAATGCGTTCTGACATTAAAATTTCAAATACTCAGATCTGCCACTTCTTGAAACAGTGAAAAATGTGAAAAAATCAAACTTGTACGTCGTTATAAGACCTTTTATGTCGCATATTTTGTGGACTTTACAAGGAAATAAAAAACTATTGGGAACTTCCTGTTGACCTAGAATAATTAAATTTGGCAAGAAGCAATGTAGTTTAATAACAAAGTAGCTACAATTTTAAGTAATACCGGTTCTCGGTGCGCGGAGCCAACTCGCACTTGACCGGTTTTTGAAAATAAAATAACTTGCATACCCGTTTACAATGAAGGATTTTTTTTCAACTCTTCCATAGTCGCTGGATAGATGGCGCTGATCTCTGTACGTTACTGCAAGGAACAGAATGTCACACAATTTCACTTGGACCAAATTTTCATATTCGTTCTACGAAAGTGTCAGTCAACGAGCGTATGCGACGTGTGTTTTTTCAAGCGTTTTGGCTTTGGCACCTAGTAACGTAGTCTGATCAACGCCATCTATCGAGTGCATGGAAACTATTTTTTTTATTCTCAAAAAGATAACCTCTCATTCTTAGGAATGGTAAATCTATACTAATATTACAAAGTAGAAGAGTTTTTTTTTTGTTTGTTTGGTTGAACGCGCTAATCTCAAGAAATACCGGCTCGAATTGAAAAATTCTTTTTGCGTTGGATAGTCCATTTATCGAGGAAGGCTATAGGCTATATTACATCACGCTATCACCAATAGGAGCGGAGCAGCAATAAGAAATGTTGCAAGCGGGAAATTCACGCGAACGAAATCGCGGGAAGAAGCTAGTAATGTAATAAAGGAACTGGAACTCGAACTCACAATTATTAGCATACCTCTCCTTAGCTTTGGAATGGGCCCTTGTGATGGATTACGGCCCGCTCCACCTCAGACCAACCACCAACTTCTAACACCATAGAGGGGAGCCGTATGTCCCAGCAGTGGGCACATCGCAGTCCTTTCAGAGAGAGGAGGCCTGTTGCCCAATACTGTAGGTAACATAATACGACTGCTTCCATATGGCTGACTTTTGAGGTCAAAACAACGCCTACCCATCTCCAAGGAATACAGGTGTTGTGTGAAAACAAAAGCGAATCAAAAAGTTAAATTATAATCAGCCGCTATTTCCTAAGGGATCTTGTAAAGGGATGGCTTTTACTGTATGTTATACATGCTGACCTTTAATTTACCGAGAACTTTTTAATAGGTGAAGGTACACATACCTACTACACATAATTACTTATGCCCAGATAGATAATAGGATAGTTTCCATCATCAAGAAATTGCAAATCTATTTAGTTCGTCAGTTAGAATATTGGAAAATAATAGCCACATTTTTCTGGTTTCTATAAATCAAATAGCCGATGCCCGCGGCTTTAAATTATATACTAAAACCTTCCTCTTGAATCACTCTACAGATCTCTTAAAGATCTAAACATAATGTCAGATGGCAACACAAGGTGTGCCACCTTTTTTTTTTTTTTTTTTTTTTTTAAGGATGGGAAATCATCAAATGACCCCCCCCCACTCTGGGCGGAGCGGGAGGGAGTGTCAGACTCTTACTGACTAAAAACCATCCATGTTCCTTCCTCGCCTTTTACGTTCCGGGGCCGCGGTATCTCTTTCGAACAGGCCCGCAACCCCGGCAGGCTTCGGCCCCTCTCCTTTGCTGACATCTCTTTGAGGCGCGCGTGGAACACGAACGCGCCGTCGACACGGCCTGTCGTCGTCGTTAGACGGCCGGACGGCTAGCTAGCCCATAGCCAGCCGTCCACAGGCCCGCATCTACGGTGGCCGGTAGCCACAGGTGGAAGGTGTGCCACCTGACGCTGATTTTCAGCTGCAGCTCACGAGTGCCATACGCTCGACAACATAAACAAACACATATTAAAGTCTAAAATGTTTGCACAAATATTAATTAACAGTATAATTTAAATATACTATGTTAAATATATTAATAAACACATTAAAAATAATTTAAAAAAAAGTAAAAAATGATGGAATGTTTGAAATAAATAACATGGGAAAAAAAAACATAACGTAAGATAATTATAAAAACAGTGTCAATTTATAAAAATAGCAAAAAGACATAGTAAATAGCAAAAACATTTACGTAACAAAATAAAATACGTATCAAATATGTTTTAATAGTCTACCTAACAGACTAATTAGTCTTTTTTATCAATCCTTTTGTCCCATGGGATCTAACTACCGGGATAAAAAGTATCTTTTCACTTCAAGATCTTTTACTCTGAAACATGGTCACAAAAGAGTAACTTATCAAAGGTTTTATTTAAATTTCGAATTGGCTTCCAAATAGAAAGCGGTTTATTGAAAAAAAAAACAAATGAACGCGAGTAAAATTTATGGTTGTTTCTGTGCATCGTTGATTTTGAAAAGTATGTGCAATGCCTATTATATCTATGGCAATGCCTCTGTTGCTAGCCGCTGCAGTAATGTAGGTACTAATTATCTGTGGAGTGTGGATCATCTTCATTGCGAAAATGTTGAGAGTTTGTGTTGTGTTTTAAATTGTTAATCTGTGACTGATCTGATAGAAGAAAAAACTGACCGCTTAGTTCAGAATTTTTGTCGAGTGTAAATTTGATTTGTTCGGTTTTAAATGACTATTTTTCTCGCACTCGAAGTGAAAAGTACAGTTTGCACCTCGAGACTAAACGCCAATTTAATATACCCTCGCTTTCATTGCCTCCCTCACAAGCTCGGGAGTCAAACCACCTCGGGTACATAATGGCTTCGTTTAGTCCCTCGTTATAAAATATACTATGCTTGATAAACCAGGTTATAAAGTATCCGTATGATATTTTTTCCAAATCCGATCAATCGTTTTTGCGTGAAAGAAGAACAAACATCCATCATCTCAAAATCTTTCGCATTTATAATAGTAAGAAGTAAGATAAGTCAAAGTCACCCAAAGAGCAATGGAGAGGGCTATGCTCGAAGTTTCCTTGCGTGATCGAATCAAAAATGAAGACATCCGCAAGAGAACCGGGGTCACCAACGTAGACCGAAGAATTGTCAAACTTAAGTGGCAGTGAGCACACATTGCTCGCAGAACCGATGACCGATGGGGCCGAAAAGTTCTGGGGTGGCGACCACGAACCGGAAGACGATGCGTGGGAAGACCTCCCACTAGGTGGACCGATGACCTGGTGAAGGTTGCGAGAATCCGTTAGATGCGAGTCGCACGGGACTGGTCAATGTGGCGCCACTTGGGGGAGGCTTATGTCCAGCAGTGGACGTCTTTCGGCTGAAATGATGATGATGAAGAAGTAAGATAAGATAAGACTTGTACTGTGACACCAACTCTGAAATAGCAAAAAAACATTTGAGAGAGTAAAAGTTCACTTAAAAAAGGACTATTCTGCTGTGGAATCTGACAAAGCAAAAATATAGCATATAGCAGTGATCTGATTCCGATTCAAATATTTTTATGGCGCTATTCCAGTTTAGACTGACATAGCAGATCATTTTGTAGATATTTCAGAATGGGACGCTTTGGTAAACTTGTAGTAAGTACATATGTATTTTATGAGTTCAGTCAACCCCTGACAGATTGCCAATACATTCAAAATCAGTTTGTATTCATTCCATTCATACCAATATTGTAAAAGCGAAAGTAAGTCGGTCTATCTATTTCCACGCTTCAACGCAGAACACAAATTATGGACGTGAGTTGTCTGTATTCTAAGTTAGGATAGTTTTGGGCAGTATGTTCTTGAGGGATAGTTCCTGGTCTTTAATATACAAATAGGTTTTCTTACAGTTACGTTCGCTTACTGTCCTACGTACAAATTAAACCAGGATGCATAGTTGTAGAACAAGTCCGTAAAAATAAAGAATTTGAATCAAATTGACCTTTTCGAAACCTAGTAAATAAACACATACTTCATTAACATAATATGCATAATCCTAAGTTATATTTGACACTTTAATGATATAGAGTTCACAAAAAAAAACGAAAAAAATGATGAATAACTTAACCTTTAAGTTAAATGCAACTTGAAACCAGTTTCTAAATAAATAAACTTGTTGGGTGTTTATAGTTATTTTTCAGCTCTATTCATAAGGAAAATGTTGTTTTATGGTCAACGGTGATACAAGAAATGAAAGTAAACAAGCTGGCGCGACTATTTATAATAAATCATTATTTTATTATAATTATAAATAGATTCATCTGTATCGCAAATACAGTTTTTTTTGTTGCCATTTTCATCTTACTTTTACATTTATACTACTCACAGCCATGGCCTTTTTGACTCCTCCCGCTCTGGGCGGAGCGGGAGGGAGTGTCAGAGTTTTGCTGACTAAAACCCAGACATGTTCCTTCTTAATCCTCATCAGATTTCATTGGAAAAGTAAATTGTGTTTACACTACTAAACACAACATGAGAGTTTCACACCGGAAACTGACGTAAATAATACTGCATATACACAAAATTAGTTTACATAATAAATCTTTTTGTGTCACACTTTTTACTGCACAAGGATTATAATCTAAATTAAAGTACCGCAAAAACTGCACAAGTAATCTAATCTCACGCAAATAAGTGCTAGGTAAGTTTTTTGTTAAGTTATTATGAAGAGTTCAAAGATCTTCACTTATTTTCCAGAGCTCTACGTTACAAATAACTATTATTCCGTTATTAGTATTATAAAAACTTAACTTAAAAAACTAGTACAGCATTTGAGATTTTTTACTCAATCTTTTAGGTCCTTTGTATTAGGTAACGGCTTTTTTATTAAATTCAGTAATACCGGTGATCACTTGCCTCGATAACTACGGTTTTGTTTGTAAAGTGCTCAATATTTAAAAACAACACACAAGGTAGAAGACAATACAACTTCAGCCAACAAGTTTTCAATCCAGACGTTATAAAACGATCTGAAGAGTTCAACAAAGTTCTTAAACTGTCTCAACAATTTACGACACTACGGCGCGGCGTTTCAAAGATTTAGTAACGTATTTTAAACGTTCTATACGTTTAAAATACGTTAAAAAACTAACTATACCTCAAGACTTTGTCTACGTGTATTTTGTATTTTTTAATTGTTTTCAACAAATAGGCAACCCAAGTGAAAAATTAGCCGATATCTTTTATAAGTTCCGGAAAAAAAAATATATAAAATTTCATAACAATCGGTTCGGTTCAGGTGTATAAATCTGACTGATTGTGAAATAGACTTCTGGCCCTCTCATTGAGGAATACAAGCTAGATGTATTCCCCATTTGTTCCTCTTCATTTATTTAAGAGTTAATTAATATTTATGACTGAATAATTAAGTTGAAAAAATAAGAAACATACAACATTGTATTTTGTACGTTATGCCCTCTAAATAACTTTTGCATCTATAAACAATGCTGTATTTTGAAACACAAAACCAGATTAAAAGTTTATTTTTAAACAAATCACCATTTAGATAGGTACAAAAGTTAATGAAGTAACTCAATGAATATCAAATTAGGTGATGATTAACGAATGACTAACACGTGTTGCTTCTTAGTTTTATTGTTTGTTGTTTTTGTTATTTTTGTTGTTTTGTTTTGTGTGTAGATAATTAAAATTAGAAACAGGTATAATAGTTTGTGTTTATTAATATTTGCATGCTATTTTTATGGCGAAATGTGTCATCGCACTAAAAGCTTTTTTACCACCTTTTGTACCACATTTACTGCAAATAAATTATTTTGACTTTGACTTTTGACTTTGGATTGCGCAGCTAAGTCAACAACCGACACAGTGTGAACTATTCAACAGTACAAGTAACTTACCGCTTGCAGCTAGTTTTAACTAACAGTTGACAGTTCCCGTGATCCTATGGCTGGCTTTTATCTTGGCTAAAGGCTTAGCGTTGCCATTCAGCGTGGTAACGCTGCAAGTCTCTTTGGGACATTACCAGTTGACAGCGTTGAGGAGGAGTTTTTTGACGCCATTTTGTTAAGATTTTAGTTTAAGTTGCTTAGTTGAGTTTGTTTTAATAGTTTTTCTAATTGTAAATAAAGGACATACTGAAAAAAAAAACGCTTATAACTAAGTTATTTGTTAGCAATATGCAGCGTGGCCCATTGGGATCTACCGAGGCTTACGAATCAAATGTCGTGGGTTGAATGTGAAGTAAAACTCAATATAGAACCCAATGTATAGGTTGGGAGCCTTTACCATCGACCAAGCACAAATATAGACTCTGGGCTTTCAAACACCTATAATCCCTTACCTGACTTGGTAATTGAACTCAAAACCTCAAGGTCAGCATCACCACGGTCACCACTACACCATCGATGCCGCCTATAAAGTTATAGCTATACTTAGGTGTTCACCAAAAACATGACGAACGAACGAAAAACAGCTGTTTAAAACACATTTTTGTATGGGAACATGTCGCAATGACAGCTGTTTTTAGATAATCAGACTGTTTTCTTCTCGGTGAATATGGACCTTAGCCTTATAAGGCCCCGTCCCATTTAGTAACTATTAATTTCAACGACTAAACAAAAGACGTGCCAAACAAGTGAAAAAGTGTGCTAACTCAGTTCTGTTTTATAAAATTGTAGCTCGTTTAGAAAAAAACAAACAAGAGAAATCGATAAGATTTATATGGTTATAGACGCTTAAAGCCACTTTACTCATAAAAGATTGTTTCCGCAAAAAGTCTCCGAACATTGACCCCAACGGCCCTGAATTCAGAAAGGAACGATTCCACTGCTATAATTATTATCTGTTAGCAGGAAATAAACAAAAATAACATTAAGTAAATTGTGATTTAAATACAAATGCAATTTAGTTGTCGTTATCAACGGAATAATCTCGTTATGGTTTAATTAACTTATTTAATTATTTTAAAGTTTACGGAAAATTTTATGATTTCCACGGAAATCGGTCCAATAATACTTAGTGATTGTAGAGTTTGGTAAATCTTTAATTATTTAGTTTTCAACATGGAAATTCCATGAAATGTTAGTTAGCGGCGGTGTGGAGACCCAGGCAGTACTTTGTGTGTATTTCATCACCGCTGCTCTCAAAACAGAGAAGGGAAACATCGTGAGGAAACTGGCATGTTATAGAACCAAACAAACGAAGACATAGGACATCTACCTATACGCACTGGGCCCGCGTGGTGGGCACATTCCCTCTCATAGAGAGAAGGACTGTGGCCCAACACTGGAAACATTTATAGGCTGATGATGATGATGAAGATTTGCCAAAAACAATCAGTACCCAACACATCTCTGGTGTTTCGGCTAACTATAGTAGGTACAACTATTACTTTGGGCACTAGAATCAAAGGAAAGCAAGTTTTAGTCCCGGACGGATCGGACACCTGACGATGTCATTACATTAAACATTTCAGTTTTGGGTAAACATGTGATGCCTCTGTAGAATTCCAGAAGTCCATACGTGATGAATACTTGCCATCAAGCTATTTGCTAACCAGTATTTTATAAATTCCTCGTGTTCGATGTGTAATTTGTAATGACATGTCGTTAGCTGCGCAATGCCAGCTTATGTGGCAATAGCCAGACGTGCGTTACGTCGACGTGCCATAGTTTTTGTGCCACCTGCGTAAGTACTAATGATGGCACAAATATTTTTGTTGAATATTGGATTTTTTCTATGTCACGGTCAGTTGTAAAATTCATCAGCCTCTGAGCTATGTATTAGTTTGATTATTCTACGATAATTATCATAAAACCTGTATAATGTAACAAATGTAAAAACAGCTAAGGTAAACCTCGTAACAGATTGTATACTTCCCCAAAAATATTCCAGACTTATCATTATTCTCTTGTCATTCCAATTTATTAGTCATCTCATCAGACACCACCTTTTCTGTACAAAATATTCCAGACTACTCTAGCTAATAACCATAATAACTACTAGATATGACCATTTTTCAACCGACTTCCAAAAAGAGGAGGTTATCAATTCGTCTGTATTTCTTTTTTTTTTTTTTTTTTTTTTTTGTGTTTGTTACCTCAGTACTCTCGACTGGGTGAACCGATTTTGATGGTTCTTTTTTTGTTTGAAAGCTGGTGCTTCCCGTTTGGTCCCATTTTAGTTTGCTGAAGACTTGATGCTGATCTTCGGAGATATACAACGGAACTCTTCAAAAGTACACAGCAAATCTGCAGTGATTGCTGCGATCGCTTGTAGGTTCATTGTTTATACTATATTATGACGTAACATCACGCCTGTATGCTCTGAGGGGGTACGCACATGTGTAAAATACACCCGATTTCGAAAATATTTGTTACCTCAGTACTTTCTACTAGGTGAACCGTTTTGATCGTTTTTATTTTATTTGAAAGCTGGTGCTTCCTGTGTGGTCTTATAATCATTAAATCAGTAGCTGATGATGAGATTCTGGAGAAATAGAGAGAATTCTTCACATTTTATAGGCACACTAGAAGCGGTTTGGGTAGTTTTATGAATTGTACTTTCTCGAAGTGATCCCAATTCAATTTGATGAAGATCTGATGAAGAACTGCGGAGATATGCAACGGAACTCCTCAATAAATGATAGCAAATGTACTGGGATTGCTGAAATCTCATATCTGTCTATTGTTTACACCAGTTCATAACCTAAAACCACGCCGGTACGCTTTGAAGGGGTAAGCACATGTGAACCACTAAAAAGTGAAAAATATAAACTTTTTTACAAAAAATAAAACCGACTTCAGAGAAAACAAAAAAGTGAAAAATAACTTCAAAAAAAACGCTTCAGAAGTCGGTGACAAAAAAACCAAATCAATCAAAAAAAGGTCACCGACTTCTGAAGCGTTTTTTTTGAAGTTATTTTTCACTTTTTTGTTTTCTCTGAAGTCGGTTTTATTTTTTGTAAAAAAGTTTTCCAGTACAATCTCAGTGAAGACCAACCATCGTTGCAAGAAATATTAAAAAACAAAATGTTGTTGCGTAAACACAAATGCACTCAAGTACTTATTGAAGGAATACTACACTGTTTTAGACTTTCACGGTTTTCAAAAAAAACCAATCCAATTCCAAAGCCATTTGATTTGTTCAAATCCAGTTTCAAATTTTCGTCCCACCCGCATACCTCTTCAGTATTCCCGCGATCATGATGCTTGCAACAGCGTCGAAATATTGGGTGCTCGAAAAACCAAAGGAAAATCGCCGAAATAATCCCGTTACTTTAAGTGAAGGAATACTAGTTTACTTCTAACCAAGCGTACATCACTTAAATACTACAGTAATTACTTTGTAAATGTCAAACTATTATGCAATGGTTTGCCAATTATTGTCAACAATTATGAAGAACTCTTTCTAATCTTAGCCTATGTCCAGTAGGTTTGACGTCAGTCGATACAATCAGGTCCAAACTGAGTGAGTAACAGACTCCTTATAAGTGTCGAAGTATCTTAGCAACAATCTGTGTTAGACAATTAACTAAGTGTTGATTGCCATCTTAATTGGCTAGTATTTTAATTGTCTTAAATCTCGTTTTTATTGTTAGTGTGTCTGATTTTTCGAGACTGTCCTTTCTCGGGTTTGTATTGGATGCAGTTCACAAAGAGTCTTTGATAGGTTGAATTAAGGTTGGGATTGAGTGTAACGCACATTCAGTGTATAACTTCTTTTCCACAGGTGGGGTACAAGCTACCCGTGCTGTCCGTAACAGAAAATGGCCGCCTAAGCAGAATCTTAATATGAATGACGTTAATAAATTAAAATTCTTAGTTAATATCTTACTATAAAGTCCATTTTTAATGTGATTCATATTATGGTTCTGCTTTATGTTACGTGTTTTCGATTTTTGTATTCTACTTTGGTGGTTGTTTGGTATTTTCTCACAATGTTTTCCTCCACCGTTTCAAAGTAATATTGATGAAATAAATAACACAAAATGAAGTGTTTCTTCATCAACATCTTCCTGCTTGTTCCGTACCCTTGGGGTCGACTTATCGCGTTTTCTTCATCCTCCCTCATAACTGATAATTAAATAATTTCTACAACTTTTTATTTTATTTTGTTTCTTTATACCCAGGTACTTTTTATACCCATACATTGTAATTAAGAAATAAACAGGCTTTAGTATTTAATTAAACTGTTTGTTATGGTTTTACCTGCAACAAATAAGTAAGAGCTATTGTGTGGTCGCCATTCGCTTGTTGGTGACCTAATTTTCAACATAAATGGTAATCTCCTTTAAAAGTAGTCAAGATAACCTACTAAAAAGATCCAAAAATACAACAATATCCTGTTTGGTACCGACCTATTTCGTAGTCAAACGTAATTCCAACCCGACCGAATTAAGATACACACATTCGTATACCACTGGCAACATTTAGAGGGTGGTTACTCTAATCGGTAGGTTATTGTCTGCTGATAACCTATTGATAAACCAACGACTTATGGCACGATGACGTTGAGATATTATTTTTGTAATAACAATGAGACTATGTTTCTGTATGGAATGGGATTGAAAATATTTCCATACAACTGTATTCATTATAGAGGTGTCGGAATATTTATGATATACTAGCTTCTGCAAGCGGCTTCGCCCGCGTGAAGTTTGATTATTGTCCCATGGGATCTTACTATCGGGATAAAAAGTATCCTATGTTTTAATCTAGGTTATAAACTATCTGTGTGCAAAATTTTATCTAAATCCGTTCAGTACTTTTTGCTTGAAAGAGTAACAAACAAACTTACATTCACATTTATCCTACTTAATATAATATAATTATAATTAATATTTTATTTATAATATTATAAATGCTAAAGTTTGTGAGGATGGATGTATGTTTGTTACTCTTTCACGAAAAAACTACTGAACGGATTTGGACGAAATTTTGCACACAGACAGATTATAACCTGGATTAACACATAGGATACTTTTTATCCCGGTAATAAGATCCCATGGGACAATTATCAAACATCACGCGGGCGAAGCCGCTGGCAGAAGCTAGTAATATTATATTATTATTATTATAGTAGGATTATGGTTATTATAGATGCCTGTTGCGTAATGCGTATGATTTATAAATATTTCCAGGTTAGAATAGATTATAGTTTAATAATAATTTTCACGTAAAGTTACTTAGTTTGATGTACAGAATGCTTAGTTGACGGCGTCGTGATGAGGTTGTTTACACCCTGTATGTATATGCGATTCAATATATAAGCAACGTATGTAGGTAGGTACAGCCTGAAGCTTCAGGAACACTAAGGCATGTTAATTGGCATCGCTTCAGTGGCTCGGACAGCGCTTATTACTAAAAGGGGTCGGTAGAGAGGGGTGTTCTGTTCTTTTACACTACGGTGTTTATACGTGTTGGTATGTGTAGGCATTTGATTTGTTAAATTTGAATATTGATGGATTGTTCGAGCATTCTAGGGTTTTATCACTAATATCATAAAGCAGAAGAGTTTGTTTGTTTGGTTGAACGCGCTAATCTCAGGATCTACAGGTTCGAATTGAAAAAATCTTTTTGTCTTAGGTAGTCCATTTATCGAGGAAGGTTATAGGCTATATAACATCACGCTACGACCATTAGGAGCGGAACAGGAATGAAAAATGTTGCAAAAACGGATCCCTGTTTTTGAAACATTTTGCAATCCTGTTTTTTTTCTTTCGTTTTTCTGTCTTATGTACCGCAGACGAAGTTGCGTGGGTCAGCTAGTACTATGAAAATTTTGTAGCGGCTATAAAGTCCATACAACTTAATGTATCTGATTCTAAAATCCCATCCCTTTTGATTTCCTAATCATCGGTCCACTAGCGGGAGGGCATCCAACGGATTTTCCTTCAGTTCGCGATCGCCACTCCAGAACTTTTCGGCCCCATCGGCCGTCCGTTCTACGAGCAATAAGCCCTTGCCTTGAGCCTTGGTTTTCCATCCTGATGGATGAATGGTCATGGTGAAGAAGATATTAGTCTCTAAATCAAATTTAAGTGCAGTCCTTCAATAAGAAGTAATATTTTTAGCCATTTAATACGACGACTCTGTTCCGCAACACTCATGACAAAGGACGGAAGAGGCGGCTCATTTCTGTTACTGCCATCCGCTCCTGAGGTAAACTCACCAGCATTTATAACAAAACCTAGTATTTTTTTTTCAAAAAAATAGCATTTTAGGTAAATTGTCTGTTGGAGAATAGGTAGTAGCTCATTACTAAACTATCGTAACTATTTTAAGTAGGTACCTACAGTATGTAAACAACCTCATCACAAAGCCGTTAACCAAGCATTCTGTACATCAAACTAAGTAACTTTATGCAAAAATTAATGCTTTTTTGGGGATGAAAAAATATGTTTTATTTATTTATTTAGTACATGGAAGACTTACGGCTAATAAATACAGAATAAAAAGAGAAACCGTAGTCACCAGAAAGCCAATTACAAGTCCTCACGTATATACGTATAGGTAATAATCTTTGGTGTAAGCACAGAAACACAAAACACACAGCTTTAATAAAAGTGAGAAAACAGTTATAAAAACTAAAACAAACAATATAACCTACGGCTACTTGGATTTAAAACTTAAGCACACTAATTGTGAATGGATCAAAGTCATATTCCTTGCAATGTAGTGCCCTCAAAACGTTGTGCTGATGAATGGATTGAATAGAAAGGGGGTCGTGGAGGTGTTTAAAGTAAAAATCTTCCAATAAAAACATGTTTAAAAAAAACTTGTCAAAAATTTGCAACTTTGACCCCAGATATGGTGTAGAACAAAACAATGATCACAATGACGGGGAGAACAATTTAAGTGTATTTCTGCTTCGTCAAGAGGTTTCCTAAACCCTTTATTGTGAGTATTTGTGAGAATTCTATACGTTTGGTTGACGACTTCGTGCTGAGTCAGTTTACACACTTGAAAATGTAGCTTCCCATAAGTGAAATAAATTTTGGAATCGTATCATACGTTTTGAAGATAATACAGGGTGTATTTCACCTTATCAGAAAGCCGTTAACCAAGCATTCTGTGTATCAAACTAAGTAACTTTACGCAAAAAATATTGCTGTTAAACAACTTTTTTTTTTGAGGTTATACATCACGCTTTGTGGTATAACTCAATGTAACACACTCAAAACATTGTGCGGATGGATGGATTGAATAGTACGGGGGTCGTAGAGATATTTAAAGTAAAAATCATGCGATATAAAGTGGTATTTAAAAAAAAGCTTATCAAAATCTTGCAACTTTAACCCCCCATATCTCCGTAACTAGAAGGTTCCCAGGTATAGTGTAGAACAAAAAAAAATATCAGAATGACGAGTAGAACAAGTGCCTTTCGTATTCGTTAAGAGGTGTTTTACACCCTTTATATTACATCCAAACTGTTCCTCCTTATAATGAACACAGATAAACACAGATGAGTACAGATAAACCATTCAGTAAATTCTGGAATTAAATGGAGAAGTTCTAAAGTTCTAATTGTAAACAGACGTTTTATATAAACACCAATCAGTTTGCTACAAACAGAACTTCTGCGAACTGATTAATTAAAATTTGTAAAACTTTAAACAATTTCACGAACTGAATTTTATTAACTAAATCCGTTTTCTTGCTCAATGCTTTTTTAAATTTTAGTCAGTAGTAAAAAGGCTATAGTTCGGAATCCTTCGTCACTGAGGAATCGTGAGTAGAGGATGATTAGCAGAGTTCTCCCGTGTCTTCGTTTTCCAGTACATAACGAATAAGCACAAGGATTTCACTACGTGCGACTGCACCATACGGTTCTTTGGTAGAAAGACACCGCTTGGCAAGACTAAAGATGAGATTGGAAGCCGATTCCAACATAATTGAGAAAAAACTAGGAAGATGGTACATAAATAGGTACAGCTGTTCAGTGCATTTATATTTGCCTAATGTACTATACAGCTGATTTTTTTAGCGATTTTAGTTCTGCAGTTCAAGTACGCAGGATTCGATAGGACTCGATTAGATAAATTTGACAGTAATTCTCGATAAAATGAGTTTTTGACTCCATAAAAACTCATTTTATGGAGAATAACTGTCAAATTTATCTAATCGAGTCCTATCGAATCCTACGTACTTGGACTGTAGTAAAAGTTGTTTGTTATCATGAGCACAATCACGTACGTACGTATTCATAAACACAATTGAATTGTCTGCTTGTTATTTCAAAATAACTGCTTTTTACTAATGCATATCAAAGTATATACGGAACTTATAACAAAAACACTTTTTGGTTTTGTTTGTCTGGCTATCTGTCCATTTGTTCCGGCTAATCTCCGAAACGGACGGACCGAATTTGACGGGATCTTTACTGGCAGATAGCTGATGTTATATGGAGTAACTTAGGCTACCTACTTTTGTTTTAGAAAAAAATATATAATACCGTGCAAAAAAAAACAAGCAATTATTAAAAAAATCTGATTCAAATAGGGAAATAATACTTTTATAATAATTTCTCGCGGACTAAGTTCACGGGCTACAAACAAAACCGATTAAAAAAAGAACATGCTGGTAAAGGTAAGCATAGGTAGACTGGTAGAAAATTCCCCAGGGAATGAAGTCCACCTTTGTACAGTTTTTTACTTGTGCATAAAGTGTTAATAAAAAAAAAACAAGTCTCTGGGGTTTGCCAATAGAAGTGAAAACACGTAATCTATGTATATCTGCTACAGGTTGTGCCCCGCGCACGCCTAAGTGGTGCTACGCCGTAGTGGATCGGCTACGAGTGCTACGAAGCGTTAGGTGACGGTCACGCGAGTTCAATGTTTTTTTTTTTCACCCAAAAAGTGTCCAACGCGCCTAAAGAAGTTGTCACTTCTAAAGTACACATTCTTTAATACTACAGCAATACTTCTTGCTAAATCTAGGTCTTTCAGACGATAAAGGCATCTTAAAACTTATAACATTACCTTATTCGTGTGTAATAAAGCTATAATCTCCAGATTGATATCAACTAAACTAGGTTTATAAGTTTAATTTACTAATTCGGAGCTAGGGGCGGGGGTTTGCGTGGAGCTACAACACAAGTATTGAGCCTCCCCGGCACTGGTGTGACCAGACCAAATAAAATGGTCATAGACCCAGTTAACTAGTGGAAACACGCGAATTGTGTATTATATTCGTTATTTACGAGTATAAATACTTCGCTACTTTTTACCTAATATTTACTTAGTTGTAATTGGTCTGGATCTAGATCCGTTGGGAACGATTGAGGCTTCCGTATGTTGAATAAAAAGGAGGAGCCTCGTGGCTAAATAATAACAGCCGCTCGGGTCGATCTTTAGGTTAAGTCATGCTTGCCTAGGTTGGTCTGTGGATGGGATCCTTACATACCGAGTTTCCTCCGTGCCTCGGAAAGCACGATAAGCTGTTTTTTTAGTTTTTTGTAGGGCATCTCGCAGTTTAGTCTATGAAGACTGGCTTTTGCTTAACCGGGCAAGTCCTGTGGATGCCTTGAATTAAAGAAAAAATAAAACGAAAATGACTATAAACTAAGCGACAGTGCTCTAAGGGCACCCCCTGTGGGGTACGGAACACGGCTTAGGGCGTCGCTGGGGGCAGAAAAGGGACAGGCTGGATCTGGTTATCTTTATTTAGGGACTATTTTATTACTAAAGGCTCAGCATCGCGGGCTGGCTCGAGCAAGGGTCGGGGAGGGATTGAACGGGGATTACGCGCCGGACCTCTGCGGCAAGGTCGGAATGTTCCGGCTGTCATTTGTTGATCTTTGACAGTCGTTACAGGTACTTAGTCAGTGGCACAATAAGTCTGACAAACATTCTTACCATGTGGTGTCGTGTTACCCAGTACTAACTGGGTTGTGAAGATCAGATAGGCAGTCGCTCCATGTAAAATACTGGTATACAGCTGCATCCGGTTAGACTGGAAGCTGACCCCAACATAGTTGGGCAAAGGTTGGGCAGATGTACGTTGACTGGTATGAGACAATTATTTAGACAAGTGAACATAAGCTGAGTAAACACTTAGATATTTCATTAGAACAATACTCGGTATAAATTAGGTAATTAGTATTGTTCTAATGAAGTATATACTATTTAATCTCCATCAGACAATTTACTTATAATTTACTTATGATTTTGTTATATCTCCTCATTTCAATTTTGTAGTTTTAAAATTTAACTTACATAAAATTTACTTACGTTACCGGGAATGGAAATGAGAAACATATGGTAGACAAATTGAATACATAGAAGGCCATTTGAAGGCAAGTGTATCTCTACTTAGCCATTTTAACCGACTTCTGAAAAGGAGCTTATAAGTTCACGAGGTCATAAATTCTGTGGAGTGAACATTAAAGAATTAAGAGCACCTTGAGGATAGTCTTCAAAAATATTTCAATTACATTGTCAAGAAACTGCTAAACGTATCATTTACTTGTCATTTAGAGGATAATTATAAGTAACAATTAAGTTAAGTAAAATATTAATAAAGGCGCATTTACCGCATTGGTTAGCTGTAATGGTAGATGTGTGTGGATAAATAAATAAATAAATAAAAATTAAACGAATTTAGACCTCTGTCTATCAAGTTTAGGTACTAGTTTTATTTTAGTTTACAGTTTTAGGAAAACTTACAGCTAAAAATTTACACACTTTTAAGATTAAAAAAAAGAAGGCCAATTAAAAGATTTCACAGATCGAAGAGAGCTTATAAACAAAAAAACAAAAATATTTAAGCGGCAAACAGTGTTTGTAGAGGCAGTACATTAAGTAAAAAGGTGTTTCAAAAAGCGGGAATTGCATTCAGTAAGTTAACATCATAAAAAATAAATTACAAAGAGTCCTTTTTAATTTTGAGATGCTAATACTGAAAATATCGATGTCGACGCCTTGGCCAACCGCATTATACATATGACTATCTGTATTTTGTTCCTACCACAGGATTATGGTAGGTATATGACGACCCGATTGGCGTAGTGGTAGTGACGCTGCCTTACGTTCTTAGGGTCCTGGGTTCGAATCCCGGTAGGAGCAAATGTTTGTGTGATGAGCACGGACATTTGTTTCCGAGTCATGGATGTTTATATGTATAATAAGTATGTATTTACAAACAAAAAAGTATATATGTAGTATATCAACTATCTAGTGTCCACAACACAAGCTTTGCTTAGTGTGGCACTAGGTGGCGCTGTGTGTTAATGTCCAGCGATATTTATTTATTTATATATCCTTATCGTGAAAACGTAAGAAGCTGCAAGACAGTGTAAATTACAAATAAACTTCTTTTACAGTTGTAACCTTAGCAGATCACCTAGGACCGAAGAAAACAATAGATCTAACGACAGAGAGTAACTACTGATGTCTGACTAAAACAGCGGGAAATGTGTACTATTATTACACATTAATATACATTAGCGCCGCAATGCGCGGTCGAGTACGGACGTGTTTGCGCTGCTCGATACGAATAATATATTCACGACTCGCACGGCTTTAGCCGTTGGCCAGTTTGCGTCGCTATGAGTTCTCAACCGCTCATAGCCAACGAGGTCTTGGCATTTATCAAACATGCCATCGACTACATGGACGAAGTAAGCATCCTGCAGATCTGCAAGTCCAGTTTCAAGGAGGAGGAGATCAGCGGTGCCAAGCTGCTTCTGTTCCAGTCGCTCGGTAAAGTCGAGCAGATGCAGTCCCGCCGTAGGGATGGTGGCCAGAAGTGTGTGCAGGACATCATCACATTGATGAAGAGCACCGACCCGGACGACGTGCCCGCTTTTGTGGCGAAGGAGCTTCATAAGCTGCCACCAGTCACGTTTGACCACGTCGACGTCACCAGGTTGCTGAAGGACATCACAACTCTCAAGGCAAGCCTGGTCGAGGTACATTCCAAGTTGGAGGCGTCGGATAACGTCATTGGTGATCTACGTGCCGAAGTGGAGTTGTTGCGCAACGCTATTAAGGTAAATAGGTCGCCTGTTGCCTCCAACGTGAGCACACGTTGCGGTGCGAGAAACGCTAGCGTCGGCAGTTTTGAGTCAGCGAGCTCCACTGCGTCACCAGCTGCTAGCGCACGCGTTGCAACATGCGCCGCCGAAGTTGCTGACTCGGTGCCGGCCGAGGCCGTGACTCGTGTAGGTACGTCGACCCCTAAACGTGCCTACGCTGCTATTGTCGCCACGCCTGTATCGCAGGTGAAAAAGGGGAAAAATAAGAGCTGCTGTGAACCTTCCAACAAGGGTTCGAAACAGCAAGGTCCAGCAGCGGCCGCGTGTGACGAGGGTGGCTTTGTGAAGGTGGAGAGGAAGAAAAGGAAGAAGCCACCTAGTCGGAACTTGTGCGGGACCGCGCAGGGAGGACCCAGTGGGTTGCGTCCGGCGATACCAACGACGCAGCTCTATGTGTCCCGGCTACTTCACACCACGAAGGTAGAGGAGATCGTGGAGTACGTCCGAGCGAAGACCAACTGGACAGTGAGGGTCGAGAAGTTAGAGTCGCGCCACAACACGAATTTTAAATCTTTCGTGGTGCGAGTTCCGACTCATGATATTGAGACCTTCCTCAAGGAAGAGTTTTGGCCGAAAGGTGTCGTGTATCGGCGATTCCGCGGAAGGCTACGCGACACCACGCAGCGCAACATGACGCCGTCTCTTCGTGTTCAGTAGTTTTATTTATGTTTTTGTGGTTTTTAATAAATATGTATGTTAGTCTGTAAGGTATTTGTAATATGGGTCTTTTGTTACCCGAATTAAATGATATTATTATTATTATATTATTATTATGAAATTATCGTTGTCTTTGTTCAAACCATTTCAGTAGCCGATAATTAGATTATAATGTTGTCATTGCTGGGACATAGGTTTGTCTGCGATAAGTTGAGGGCCATAATCTACCGTACCAGCTCAGTGTCGGTTGGTGGTCTGCAAACAGCGCAGATCTTTAATTAAAACCACCCTCACACGTGCCACGGCTCCTAATATTTTATTTCCGCGTGATTGGCGTCGTCCCTGACCTTGCACTGATCTGCCGGTAATCCTGGCGGCGCTCTGGGGCTTCACGCCGAATTCATTTGTTTTGTTTACGCATCAGATACGCGGTTTATAATTACGGAGTGTTAGCTGGTTCTAATTCCCTTGTAATTAACACTATAACACTGTTACTGACCGTGTTGCAGACGCAATAGCTACACTGTGGGACACGGGTTGGGTTAAGACAGTGAGGTTGAAATAAAGGATGAATCTTTTTACACTCACATCTGAATTCAGAGCCTTTTTCTAATGAGATTACGAAAAACTAAATTATAATTGTTGTATCCTCTAAATTATTGACAATATCCATTTTTAAAAGTGTGCCGAGAGAGTTTCTTGACCGTTCCTTTTATAAGAACACTAGCTTCTGCCCGCGACTTCGTTCGCCTGAAGTTTTGATATCGCAACGCATCGCCTGCTCAACACAAGCTTTTTTCCCGCTTGCAATTTTTCTTATTGCTGCCCCGTTTCTATTGGTCATAGCGTGATGTTATATAGCCTATAGCCTTCCTCGATAAATGGACTATCCAAAGCAAAAAGATTTTTTTCAATTCGAGCCTCTAGTTCCTGAGATTAGCGTTCAACCAAACAAACAAACTCTTCTACTTTATAATATTAGTATAGATAGTATAGATTCTACGGTATGGAATGAGCAATTAGCTTCATTCATCTGACTGACTCCTCAACAATTTGAAAGTGCATGTAATTGGTTTAATTGAAATAAATGCTTTGAGTTCCAATGACCACAGAATGCCATCTGCTACAATCCTGAAAAAAAAATGAAAGAAAGAAATGAAAGAAAATGCACTTTATTAGACCGACAGGACAAAACATAAAACAATAAAAAAATGGTTAAATTATGATTATAACACTAATATAAAGTAAACACACACACACCCACACATTCCCATGCTTCGTACGTTCATACACAGTTAGTCGGTTCGGTTACCTTCTAATATAGAAAAAACGATTATAGAAAATCCATAACTAAGTCTAAGTATTAGATCAAAATATGCTACAGAAAGGTTTTTATAAAACCAATTGAAAGAGCCATGTTTTGTAACGTAACTAGAGGTATGTGTCCCGTTGTTGTGACTAACTCCTAAGTCACAGGCATACCCATGTAGTTGAGGAGTCAAAGTATCTAAATTATTGTGACGTATATTTATATTTTTTAGTTTTATGGATATTTTATGTGACGGCTTTTGGTGAAATAAATAACCTAGGTATTTAGTGATGTGTAGTACGCTGAGTTCAACAACCTACTATCCTTCAGACCATTGTGGAATAACGGAGAATCCATTGTAGTAGATTCCCAGGACTTTTCTTAGCAAAATCCTTCTAAAATTATTCCCCTTTCAACACCCACAGTTCGAATAAAAGCAGATATTCTTAGAATCCCAGTTTAGCTCACACTATACCTACACTACGTTCATGAAACAGAGGCTTATCAATACGTATATATGTACGTATAATATATCACGTTCCGATCCGACATGCTCGATAGTGCAGTGCTCAGACGGTCGTAAAATCAACGTACGGTTTTAAACTGGAACCGAACCACGGTGTGCTGGAGTATGGATATTAGTTTACTGTAACAGGTAAATTAAATACTAGTTCCTATTGTTACCGGCCAATTAATACGAACGAACGGTAAACTAGGCGTATGGGAACTGGTTCATTGTAATCTGTTTTTTTTTATCAGATACATCTTTTGTTAGAGGGAAAATGTTAAATAACAGTTAGCTGACTTCGTGTGGCTACCTACATACCAACTGCATGAATCCCCTTCCCACAGCTGGGTCCCAGGCGTCATCTCTGGAAAGGCGGGTGGGCTGTACCCCACCACGTGTCCATAATCGATGTGAATGAATAAAAAACTGTAGTGTTATCGAGTCAAACGAAACGGCACTGCTTCTGGAGTGGCCAATGTCCTGCCTTGATCAAATGCGATACCTGCAAGATAATTCATAATATTTGGTGAACAAGTACGATTATTACGCGATTTGTTTCAAAAACATGTGAACAATCCTACTGTTAAATAAGCCTCGAAAATGGGAAAACTAAGATCTGGAAAATGTCTGCAGAAACATGCGTTGGTTTCGTATCAAAATGACTCACGTGATTTAATATTTGATTGGATCGAGAAGACAGATGTGTTATTTCATACTGCATTAAACAAAGAAAAGAAAACAAAATGCCTTTTCTTGGAGAAAAATATAATATGCTTTTTTATGTGCACGCATGTGTTAAGCACGTTTTTTTTTACAGTCAATGCCTCTAAAATATTATTAGGACAAAATTTAGGGAACACAAGTTCAAACAACTACGAAAACTAATACTCCGAGTACTCGTGCATAGGTATCGAAACAAACTTCACCAAACTAGTCCGTCCAGAAATAACTAACTTTGTAAACTAGTACAACACTAGTGTAATGTATTCATACAAAGGAATGCGATGTTTCAGAACGAAAATATTATGAGTTTATGAGTACATTTTCATTTTATTTTATGATGTTTTAGAATTATGGTTTTGGTCTATCGGCTATTTTTGTTTCCGAAATTGAATGGGTTTAGGGTGTGGGAAGAAGATTTATTCTCGTTAGGATTTTGAGATTATAATCTGCCAAAGCAAATAGACCTGCAATTAAATTAATTTTTATTTCTCACTTTCTTAAAGTTTCTCTTTAGATAAAGATAAAGATAATTTATTTGTTAAAACATGCGTATACATACAAATTAAGCACGCAGGATGACACATTAAGAATATTTTGTATGTACATGTTTCACCCGTAAGGCGTACAAATTTACAAAATAAATATTACAAAAATAAAAAACTAAATTACTGAAGGCATCATCCAAATACTTACACAATAGTCAGTTATAAACATTTATCAGTCAGTATAAATCATAAAATGTCACAAAATCAAGAAAAATATAAGAGGAAAAAAAAAAACAAATTAAATAAAATAAAAAATAAATGTTAAGTCAGTCAAATAAGTTAATCATAGAATGTCATAAAAATTAAACTACAATCAAAGATAAACAATGTCAAAATTCAATAAAAATATTAGATAATATAGATTTTAATATTGATTTTACACAAATTATCATTATTTATCATCATTAAAGTGATTAGCCTAAAGCATCTCTGATGATGGTTAATTAATACTTGGTGTTACAGTTAGGCATGAAATTTTCAAGACGAAAAACGTTTAAAAACCTACCTAGGTTTTACCTTACCGTAGTTAGACTGGTGATACCCCATTAACATCAGAACGATCGAGCCGTCTGAAAGCTTTCCACCTGGGCTTGCTTTGCCGTGGCCGACTTGGAAATCTCTGAATAGACTCCGAACCCAAGTCGGCCGTAGCAAAGACAATCTCTACAGATAAGGTTCTTGGAAGGCTCAGATCTACAATATGTATATGTAGGTACATGCGGGGTGTTTTCACAGACAATGGCCTACCTTCGATTTTGCACTGCATCCCCTGAAATCTGCGCACTTGCGAGCACAGCGATCTGAGTTCGCATAGCTAAATTCTGGAAAAAATAGATTTTATGAAAACTTATCATAGACACTCTAAGCACTTCAGAATGACAGTGCAGTCCATTAAATTTATTTCTAGACTAGCTGACCCACGCAACGTCGTCTGCGTCACATAAGAGAAAAACGAAAGGAAAAAAACGTCCCCGTTTTTGCAACATTTTTCATTCCTGCTCCGCTCCTGATGATTGTAGCGTGATGTTATATAGCCTAAAGCCTTCCTCGATAAATGGACTATCCAACACAAAAATAATTTTTCAATTCGAGCCGGTAGTTCCTGAGATTAGCGCGTTCAACCAAACAAACAAACAAACTCTTCAGCTTTATAATATTAGTATAGATATATATATATACGAGTATATATATGTATATATATATATATATAGTATAGATGACCTTTACCTTTTACAGTAACAGAAGCAATGAAACTTGAATCCACTCGCACAAAGTGCAGCAATAATTGGAAATAAATACATTTAAAATGTATTAGATTTCTTTCTACCAGGGATATTTACTATCCTTTGGCTGCGTTCGTACTCTCTCAAAGGAACTGGTCAAAGGCTCATTATTTCGACGACTATTTCTTCCTTTAAATGTTGAATAACTCGATACAGTGGAGCCATCTGCTGTCGATCCTTTGAACTACAAGACTGGGACATCGTATACAGTTGCTGTGAGTTTTACATTTTGAGTGGTTCATGTTACTGGGTTATGGTCATTTTAGGTTCTTGATTTACGTTTATGGAGGTAAAATTACTATTAGTAAACTTTTTTAAAACTCACATGGTCTCTTAAAGTATCATTTACATTGTTGTAGATTGTTTACAATTTCTTCCGTTTTTAGTGTTAAATACAAACTTATTTGTAGAAATTGTAATAGTTATCGTTATGTAACTATTCGTTCATCATCTCATCTTCCTGCCCTTGTCCCATTTTATTTGGGGTCGGCGCAACACGTTTTCTTCTTCCATTCTCCCCTGTCAGATGTCACGGCATCATTTACTCCTTTCTCTTTCATATCAGTGTTTACACAATCCATCCATCTTTTCTTTGGCCTTCCTCTCCCTCTCCATCCATCAATACTAATGTCCATCACTCTTATGTAACTATTCGTTATTTGAAATAAATATGTTTTGGGCGTTTTTAGGGTTCCGTTGCCCAATGGCAAAAAACGGAACCCTTATAGATTCGTCATGTCTGTTTGTCTGTCCGTCGGCATTTCACAACCACTTTTTTCCGAAACTGTAAGAACTATGCTGTTGAAACTTGGTAAGTAGATGTATTCTGTGAACCACATTATGATTTTCACACAAAAATAGAAGAAAAAACAATAAGTTTTTGGGGTTACCCATACTTTGAACTGAAATCTCATTTTTTTTATTCATCAAACCCAAACGTGTATCTATGGATATCTATAGGCCTTCCAAAATAATATTGAGGTTTAAATATATTTTTTAAACTGAAGAGAATGATAAAAATGTATGACGGAAACTATGTACCTAAACTTCCAGCGGAAATTGGTTTGAACGAGATCTAGTAAGTAGGTTTTTTTTATAGGTATGTCATAAATCGTAAAATCGTGACTTTTATAGTATGTTATTTGCTGCTACGGAATCATGGGCGAGACCGACTCGCACTTAGCCGTTTTTTTAAATTCGCAAACACTCATGAAACCAGAGACGAGCGATAATTATGGATCAAAATTCTGTATTTCGATGTCAGTATCATAATATAATCATGGTTATAATTGCGGAAACCAGTCCTTATTAAATATCATAATGGAATATAATGATCAGAAAATTATTAAAGTACCTACATTTTTTTTGTTGTTTCCTGTACTTTTTGTATTCGCTGTGTTAATATAGTTCGCCTGAAAAATATGTAGGTAGCCGGTTCTTCATTATAATCGGTTCCATGGCTCAAGTGCGAAACGCTAACAAACAGATAGGTCAGATAGGTAGGTAGAACTCAATGACACTTACTCAAAACATAGAGTTAAAGTTTGTATAAGTCTCATCTAAATTCTCCGGACTGTTTCTGAAAATATTCTAATAACAAAAAAACATACAACCGAATCGAAAACCTCCTCCTTTTTATGACGCAATAATACAAACTATGCCTAATAAAAGCACATGAACCAACCACTAAATAACGACCAGCACGGTAACCACAACCAAAGGTTTTCCAAAATCAAAACATTCCACTACTCCCCGTCGATGTCTGAATTCGAGACAACCTTACAATTTCTAGGAAGTGAAGTTCCAATTAATAGAGGGATTGACTGCGGATACCTCTGCCCGGCTCCGTCGTGTGGCTGCTTTGATAACTTGTGCTGACCCACTGCTGTTTGTTTGTGGCGTTAGTGTACACTAGCCCCATCGTAAATATTATCCGAGATACTTGACAGTAGGTAACACGGTTCTCGATAGTTATAAATACTGTTTTAACTAAGCTTACCACGGCCATTTACGAGATGTCTTCTGACCATGGCGCTTGCAATCCCCTGGTCATAAATATCATCAAATCCTACTTATCCTACTTTCTTCTAATATTATAAATGCGAAAGTTTGTGAGGATGGATGTATGTTTGTTA
Source organism: Xestia c-nigrum (assembly GCA_916618015.1). Classification (NCBI taxonomy): domain Eukaryota; kingdom Metazoa; phylum Arthropoda; class Insecta; order Lepidoptera; family Noctuidae; genus Xestia; species Xestia c-nigrum. The sequence goes on from OU745263.1 coordinate 22,358,960, forward strand.
CTCTTTCACGCAAAAACTACTGAACGGATTTGGATGAAATTTTGCAGGAACCAAACCTATACTTTTATACTTTTTATCACAGTAGTAAGATCCCATGGGACAGTTATCAAGCTTCACGCGGGCGAGGCCGCTGGCAGAAGCTAGTATAATATAATATAATAATCATAATTATCATCGAACTGTGGAAACAAACAGCCACAGTGAAGACTGTCGTTGAATTGGTCATGGAACATTGTGACCACGCGACGCTCGCTTTAAAACCAAAACATAATTAAAACTCGAATGTGCTAGGTCCTGCTAGGATGTAACGATATATTATCTATCTTTTCTTCTGCTTGTCGTATCGATGTACTTCTATATAAGACAGTTTGGGCACTGTAGACGGCCACGTTTATTGCAGTGGCAGAGGTGCTATTCAGGTCATCCAAAGTGCAGGTAAACGGACACCTGGGACACTCCAGCAGATGGGGCATAGTCTAGTCCGGAGCGCCGCACTCGCACTCGGTGTTGGAGGAGCCAATAACACCCCATTTTGACAAATTATGTTTGTACCGGCCTACTTAGATACGCAATCGATTCAGAGTTTTCCAAATAGGCCACTGCAGTTCACTGCCGGGAGCCAGGTGTTCTTGGGGCTTTAAGAAGTCGTGTGGTGGTGCACACTTCTCTTGCCATAACTTGCTTGGGTCACCCGTCTTTGCGGCTTTTTAATCTGACCGGCATAGTTGTGTGGTCGTAGAGGGGATGTCGGGAATCGGATTCTTGGTTAATTTTTTTTCGATACCAAGACGCGGCAGTTTCGACAGAGATAACGACAAAATCGCTAACTTTCGATCGCTGATTACTACCTAACGAATAATGATGCTTGCGAATAATGAAAGTTCCGACATCCTAGACGCGTTTCTCGTAAGCATAATTATTGAATCGAATTTATTCGTTAGCAATCAGCGATCGAAAGTTAGCGATTTTGTCGTTCTCTCTGTCGAGACTGCGGCGCCTAGCTAGTGGGTAGAACTTATTGAGAAGAGTCGGTTTCGAGGCAGCCCGTTATTTCCACCTACCACAGCTCTGTGGTTATTTAAATCTGCTTTTAATATAACAATACAATGAATTCTGGTTTTATTAGAGCTATATTTTTCATTTGGTTTTCTTAAAGTTCATGCTTTTGGTAAATAATAGGAAAAAATACAGTTTTACAAAACACTTGACAAGTCTTGTACTACTTGAAATTGAAGCTTATTCCATTCTTTTAACAGCTTTAGGCAGCATTCAATAAAAATCTGTTCCTTGAAGTTTTCAGTCAAAGCAAGAGTATTCTACAAGAATAGTTTTACAAAGCGTGGGAATCAAATAAAAATTAACTTCTGATTCTCAGAAAGCAGTACAAAGTCCTGAGTTATCTTGGATACCTTGAAAAATGCCTTTGTGTCTCAGATTATGAAAATAACAGAAGAAAATATATATAACGCGAAGTTTTTGTTTCGTAAAAGTTTTTCTGATACAGTTGTTAAGAAAAGACATTGAATGTAAATGCAAGGTGTGAAAAAGTTTATAATACTGATCATAAAGTTTGGTCAAAATCGGCCAACTTTCAAATCAAATCAAATGAAATCATCTTTATTCGTGAAACACAGGTATTAAAATTTTAGTTGAGCTCTGTGTCCTACCAATGAAATTGATGTACAAATATTTGTAATAATAACTCTGGATCTATACAATACAAAGTCAAATAATGAGATTTCAAAGTAGGTATTATTAATTACATTACATTGTTATTTTCGTGGCAAATCTGTCGAAACATCCTATCCTACTAATATTATAAATGCGAAAGTTTGTAAGTATGGATGTATGGATGTTTGTTACTCTTTCACGCAAAAACTACTGAACGGATTTGGATGAAATTGCACACAGATGGTTTATAACCTGGATTAACACATAGGATACTTTTTATCCCGGTAGTAAGATCCCATGGGACAATTTTGAAACTTCACGCGGGCGAAGCCGCTGGCAGAAGCTAGTTTATTATATACCGAGTTTCCTCCGTGCCTCGGAAAGCACCCGCACCTGTTGGTGCTGGCTGTCATTTGTAGATCTTTGACAATCGTTACAGGATGTCAGTGGCCCAAAAAGTCTGACAACCACCAAGTGGTATCGTATTACCCAGTAACCCATTTAGGTTACGCAGGTCAGGTATAATTGTCAGAAGATCCATGATGGATCAGCCGCTTTATGTAAAGTACTGGTATTCAGCTGCATCCGGTTAGACTAGAGGCCGACCCCAACATAGTTGGGAAAAGGCAGACAGATAAAAGTGATTGTCAAAATATTAATTGGCGAGCTGAAATTCATCTCTGGTATTTCATCCCGGTAGGAGCAAATGTTTGTGTGAGCATAGACATCTGTTTCCGAGTCATGGATGTTTGTATGTATAATAAGTATGTATTTACAAACAAAAAAGTATATATGTAGTATATCAACTATCTGGTGTCCACGACACAAGCCTTGCTTAGTGTGGCACTAGATGGCACTGTGTGTTTAATGTCCAGCGATATTTTATTTATTTATTTACTTCGTGATCGTGTATGCATGCCTATAGGTCAGATAGGCAGCGTACTTCATGTACTGGTGTTCAGATACATCCGGTTAGACTGCAAGCTGACCTCAATAGAGTTAGGGAAAAATAGACAAATACTGTTAACTTCCTGATCATATTATATACTAGCGGACGTCACGCGGTTTCACACGCGTAATTCCCGTTCCCGTGGGAGTACGGGGATAAAATATATCCTATGTTACTCGTGGATAATGTAGCTTTCGAATGTTGGAAGAATTTTTAAAAACGGTCCAGTAGTTTTTAAGCCTATTCATTACAACCAAACAAACAAACAAACAAAGTTTTCCTCTTTATAATATTAGTGTAGAAAAACGCAAATAACTTACATTAAAGTTAAATCATGTCTAGTGCGTGACAATCTGGAAGACGCACCTACAAAAAGTCACAGTAATGTTTGGAATAAAACATGACATCACTACTATATTGCTATCTTCATATTATATAGGTATAGTATTATAAACTGGTAGGCGTGTACCTAAGACCCACCAATCATTATTTTGCTGAGTTAGTAGGTACATCATTATGGAAAGTTTAAATCTTATAAATTACTCGTCACTATGAGTAACTCCGTACACAGCAATAACAAACCACTAAACTATTCACTTATGTGTCAGTTTAATTATGACGGGTGTAAGCCAACTAATCACGAAGCCGTCAACTAAGCATTCTGTACATCAAACTAAGTAACTTTACGCAAAAAATATTGAAAATCACGTTTTACAGTAAAACTCAATGCAATGCACTCAAAACATTGTGCTAATGGACGATTTACCTATTCATAATATTAGTATAAAATAAATAAATATCGCTGGACATTACACACACAGCGCCATCTAGTGCCACACTAAGCAAGGCTTGTGTCGTGGACACCAGATAGTTGATATACTACATATATACTTTTTTGTTTGTAAATACATACTTATTATACATACAAACATCCATGACTCGGAAACAAATGTCCATGCTCATCACACAAACATTTGCTCCTACCGGGATTCGAACCCAGGACCCTATGAACGCAAGGCAGCTTCACTACCACTACGCCATTCGAGTCGTAAAAAGTAAAGATTATTTATTTTGGCCCAATTTTCCTGCTCGAATTCGATCCTTTCGACACAAAAAACCCACAAAAACTCTAGTCATTTCGGAAAACCCAGAATCATCGATATCCGTCCCCAAAATCAGACCTTACACCGAAATAAAACCAGCTAAACTTGGCTTAGTTTTTTTTTCTGAAGACCAAAGCGTTATTGGGTTTTTCCTTAATTAAAGAATTTCTCAGAACGTCTCGAAGTCTTATTTAGTGTCCGTTTGACGGCAATAAGCTCAGGCTTTATTACTTGGGCCCAAGAACTAGGGCGAATAGTGGAGGATGATCTCTGCCTGGAGCAGCGGTGGACCAGTGGTGGTGTCCCCGACTTACGAACAGTCAGTCGTGGGTTCGAACCAGGCAGGCGCATTACTTTGTGTAATTTCTTTCATCACCACTGCTCTAAAACGGCATGACCTAGAACTAAAAATTCGATGAAATGTGACATAAAAGAAAAAAAGGTACATATGTAGTACTTATATCAACTATCTGGTGTCCACGACACAAGCCTTGCTTAGTGTGGCACTAGATGGCGCTGTGTGTTAATGTCCAGCGATATTTATTTATTTTATCTACCAACTCGCACTAAGCTCGCGTAATGGATTATAGCCCATTCCCTTTCATAGAGAGGAGGTCTGTCCCATCAGTGGGAACAATAACAGGATGATAATGATGATGATGATGATGATCTCGGCCTATTCCATAGAGGAAATACAGACGTAAGTAACATGTCATTCTTCGCAGACTACCCGCCACAACGGCACCGAGGTCGCATAAAAGCTAAAAAAAGCAAGCTCACTCGGATCGCGATCGACTCCGAACTAAAATGCACATTCATGCAAAAAACAACTATCATGCAGACTAAAGGTTTTGACCTCTTAATGTGAAACAGATCCCAATACTTACGCTTAAGGAGTGTTTACACTGACGTCGTGTGGTTTTTCACGGAGAATATTTTGGAGAAAATGTCGGATGGACTATACACGGTGTAAACAGATTCTTCCCGAAGTCGTCAAACAAGCATTATGTACATCAAACTAAATAAATGTAATTTTTGCTTTTTTTGTCGGTAAATATAACACTTTTTGGTAGGACACAATGTAACGCAATTAAAATATTATACTGATGGATAAATTAAGTTGTACGGTGGTTGTGGAGGTTATTTACAGTAAAATTCTTAAACTTTGGCCCCCAAAAGCTCCATAACCAGAGGGTTTCCCAAGTATGATGCAGAACCAAAACAAAAGTCTCGCGATGCAGTCAATCCTAATTAATTACCTACACAAGACTAATTTGAGGATAGCCACAAATGTCGAACCAAATGAAAGGAACCAATAGGTAAGGTTCTCTACAGCAGTCACGCTATCAGTTATCAGTATGAAAACTAGCCAGAGTTAAGAATAACAAGTAAATATTGCTGGAAATAACACACAGCGGCATTTAGTGCCACACTAAGCAACGAGGCTTGTGTCGTGGACACCAGATAGTTGATATACACAATGAACCGTTTGTGCTTCGGTGTCCTTTCCACTCTGTATACTGAAATGTAGCTTTAATAAATAAATATTAAAGAAGAATAATAACCAATAATAATCTTCGCCATGTCTCACTAACCAGTAATAATAGCAACCTTTGATATTACTACGTAAATGACGTATGACTACATTATAGCCAAAGAGGTGCGCATGTCAAATGTCAATGTCAGTGCTCAGGATGTGCAAATAGTGACGTCATGTAGACTTGAGTCTAGGCAGTGTGTACTTATTTAATACAAGCTAAGCAAATACATTAAAATATAAGTATGTACTTAAGATGAACGGGACGACATGAACAGAATAGTAATATACTTGCAAGAGCCAAATATTTGGTAAAAAATACGACAATTTTATAAGCCTGGGGTAAAAAAAAATCAAAATCAAAATATTTTGTTTCACATAGGCCTAGATGGGCACTTATAAAACGTCGAAAAAGGTGCACGGTTCGTGTTGGTCGATTCCATGGAGAAGAACTGGCAAGAAACTGAAAACATGGTTCATCTTTTCAAATTATTTGAAATTACAATATTATTATGTTACATTACAGCATTAGTACTAAAGTATGGACGCACAGCGTAGGCCCGACAATAGGTCGTTGCTTACTATTGAAAAAACGTAAAACAAGATCAATATTAAACAAAAGTTTACAAGCATCTGGGAATCTACGAGAATGTTCACACATTCACAAATAATTGGTAAAAAAAAGAATCTGTTCAAAGGTTAGAAAATATTTAAAAAATAAAACTAAATTAAACAAGTGACACAAATATTGTCATCAGTGCTGTAACTATTCTGAGCAAAATATGAGAAAAAAATATTTGAAGTTAACAAGTACAGTTACGAGCAGCGGTGGTCCAGTGGTGGTAGCCCCGACTTGCGAACAGAAGATCAAACCCAGACAGACGCATTACTTTGTGTAATTTATTTCATCACCGCTGCTCTCAAAACGGTGAAGGAAAACATCGTGAGGAAACCGGCATGTCCTGGAACCAAAACATTCGAAGACATGTGGCATAATTATACCAAATCATAGGTATACGAAATCTTGACATTTATTGTACTTACTTATAAGAATGACATTTTAATATTTAATTATTTAATATTATTTTGTACACCACAGGTTGTGGTAGAGTGTATAGAACTTAAAAAAATATTAAAATCATACCATGTAGAACTACATTCTTACAAATAAATGAATTCCATTCTTCTCTAACCTTCCCGGGAACCCTCTAGTTACCAATATATTGGGCGTCAAAGTTTCAATTTTTTTTGTAAGATTTTGAATTTGAACACCTCCACCACCCCCGTACTATTCAATCCATCCATTAGCACAATGTTTTAAGTGCGTTACATTGAGTTCTAACACAAAACATGATTTATAACCTCAAAAAAAAAAAGTTGTTTCCCAGCAATAATTTTTGCGTACAGTTACTTAGTTTTATGTACAGAATGCTTAGACGGCTTTGTGATGAGGTGGTTATTTGGCTGCATTTTATTCAACAGTATTTACACCAGACAAGCTCTAGACGTGAAGACTTGTAATTCGCTGTCTGATTATCAATCTGTTATTTATCACTATTGTATTTAGCCCTAAGTCTTCCAAAGTCTGTATTAATTTAATTTAAAATTAAAATTTAATTATTTTTTATTTTGATATCCCGGTATTCAATAACAAATATTAACATTTTAACTTAACATTTAATCACGAAAGATATCCCGTAAATTACAATATACAACTTTAAATCTTTTTATTTTTGATGCAGTTACTCAGATTATCTGCCACAAGGTGAACCAGTTCTATAACCAAACTAGATAATAAATCTCACAAAAAAATAAACAAGTAGAGCAACATTCCTATAAGTCGATGATGTCATTTACATTAAAAAACTAGTTTCTGACTTCGCTTCAGAGGTCAGACACTCGTTATCGTACAGAAAACCAAAAACAATTTATAATGAGCCAATCAATCAAATCGTTTAATTGTTGTTTACTCCTGCTAATTAGTGAGAGAGGCGAAACTCTTAAGGCGAATAGACGAGCTAAATTAGCAACTCTATTTGTGGTGGTTCAAACTTCGTTTGAAATGCTGTTAGAATAAAGTTGTAATCAGCTTGCAATACAAAGTGGTTGTTACGTCAGTCACTGCGGGCCAAATAGCGCAAAATGAGTGGTTTCGATCGATTTACAAAAAAACTACTGATTGGATTAAAAAACTAAAACACTATCATGCTAATATATGGCTTGTAGAATTATTTGCCATAAAATCAGAATGATCGCATGCATATTAGTATGTTTTTTTTGTTTGAAAGATATTTTTAGATATAAGTTCGCATTTTTTATTATCAGGTCAAATTAATTGTATTGTGTTTTCAAAACACTATTATGCTAGCATATATCCTGAAGAATATCATATATTTTTATGGTCTTGTTTATAGCAGTGAATCATGTACTTTAAGTAATTATAAACCTCGCGTTTAGCTCATGTGATCGCCTTAAGAAAAAAACATATTACAGTGATACAATACTATTTTAAACCTGCAGCTTTATCCGCATTGATGTCGGAAAGCTTCGAATAAGGTAAAACGTATGTCCTAAGGTCATGGTCTATCTACTATGTAACAAATATCATCGAAAACTCCTCAGCCACAAGGTTTAAAAAAAATACAAACAGAAATGAGTTTTATATTAATAATATTGTATCAATGTGGATGATCGCATAATGCAAATATGCGATCCTACAAATAAGGGAAAAAATAATATCGCTCTTAGGTATGTTTTTATTTCGTCATTGATATTTATCAAGAATGAATTTATTTTGAAAAACGTACTAATAATATTCGAAACAGACAATAGAAACAAAGGAGATTTTGACAGCTAAATCATTGCAATCATGTTGCAATATGGTGGGTTGTCAATTCTGATAGTACAATGGAATCAGTACTTCGAAGTCTTCAATTATACTAGTTTTATAAAAGCCTTCATTAAATTATAGAACGAACTGCTATCTTTAATTTACACAGACTTTAGTAAAATTAAATACAGGACTGGTGAAACTGTAAATTAAACACATTGTTTACAAGGAACATATTAGCATAAACAGCTGTTTTCTTTTATACAATTTGATGCGTGTTAACCTCGGAAACGGCTCAACTGTTTAATGTAAAACGACTTTAACGTCGAAAACGAAGGAATTCGATAAATCTGATTGTTTTATGTAAATCAACAGATATATTATTCAGTGGCAAGTCGTTAAAAGAAAGGAAAGACATTTTTATTTCGTGTTGATACAATGAGTTATTGAAAGCGAATGTATTTATTCATTACTAGTTTATGCCCTCGGCTTCACTTGCGCCGAATTCGATAACAGTATCAAACTATTTAGTCCTTCAGTTACTTCAAATACTAGAAAATAATGGACACGCATTTTTTCTTTTTGTAAATCAATGAATATTGACTAAGATAGAACGCATCAAAACTCAGGAGTGAGGGCTCGTGACGTCAGATCGTACTAAAAATTATACCAAAGCGTGACGTATTGAGAATTTTAAAAGCGTCGTATCTTCGTCAATTTTCTTTAAAAAAGAAAAAATACGGGGCAAATATTTTTTTGATAATCTGACTGACGCACGGATTATTTAGATTTTTTGTCTTCTGCCATATTGTTTTACGGGATTGTAGTCCCGGGATAAAATGTATTGCATAAGTTAGTCCACATTATAAAGTTTCGTCCGTTCAACCGTTTTTGCGTGAACGAGGAGTAAAGGCTTCACTCCACAGCAGCTCCCGGCCACGCTACGCACGTATCTCCTACGCAGCTTCGCTTTGCATGAACATGTACGGCCACGCTACGCACTTATCTCCTACGCAGCTTCGCTTTCAGCTTCGCGCCACGCTACGCACGGATGCGCGGCGCAGCAAACAAATGAACCACGCTGATACCCACCACGTAGCACACCTCCCCGCGCATATCCTACGCCGCAGTGGACGGTCGACCTAAAGGCTTCACACACATGTCATGTGCGACTTGTCGCATGATTGTCGCGATTATGTCGCTCCTTAAAAGGTTGGTCGGTTTCTAGGCTTATCAGAGACTGAATAGGCGTATTAACATGAAATGACTGCCATCTGACCTCCGCAACCTAACGATACTGTCGTCTGAATAATAAAAGTTCTTATTTGAGTTTTTTTTTTTTCAAATAATGTAACAATAACAAAAACAAAAAATCACGAAAACCTTTTTAATTTTATTTTATTGTTATATTTCGAAAAAAAATAGTCCCAGTTTCGAGTTCGATGATCGAGTTTATGGCTTGCGGTTCCAGAACGACCTTAAAGTAATGCTTAGCGACGTTGCCAACTTCCAAAATGCACCCTATTGAATCAGACTGTCTCTACAAACACCTCTAACATCTCCAAACCGGATCACCGGAACGCCCCCAATATCCGTCCTGACCCGGGCTGGCTCACCTCCGTACGCCAGTGAAACCGGTCCTTACGACCGGTCGTCGAACTCGCGCTAGAGACGTTGCTGGGTTGGTAACACACAAACATACTAACAAGTACCCAATGGACGTCTGTTCACGCAGTTTGGTAACGGTATAGGTAGTGGGTAGGACGGCATTTGTGTTAATACCTATCTTGTCTTTGAGTGATGAATTTGGACTTTGTCCGCTATATTGAACGGTAATCTACAAAAAAGCTCTTTCTCACATCGACAGACCGCATTAAAAAAAACCGCTATTATATACAAAAAAAAGCAATATTTAAAAAAAATGGCCAAGTGCGAGTTGGACTCGCCCATGAAGAGTTCCGAATCAAAATTATGTAAATGGCGGTTTACGATTTATGAAGTATAAAAAAAAACTACTACTCGATCTCGTTCAAACCAATTTTCGGTGGAGGTTTACATGGTAATGTACCTACATCATGTTTTTTTTTTATCAGTCACTTATTTTAGAAGTTACGGGGGGGGGGCACATTTTACCACTTTGGATGTGTCTCTCGCGCAAACTTTTCAGTTTAGAAAAAAAATATTTTAGAAACCTCAATATCGTTTTTGAAGAATACCCCACACGTATAGGTCTAATAAAAAAAAAGTGAGTTTTAGTTCCAAGTATGGGGAACCCCCAAAATTCATTGTTTTTTTCCATTTCTGTATGAAAATCTTAATGCGGTTCACAGAATACATACATCTACTTACCAAGTTTCAACAGCATAGTTCTTATAGTTTCGGAAAAAAGTGGCTGTGATATACGGACGGACAGACAGACAGACATGATGAATCTATACGGGTTCCGTTTTTTGCCATTTGGCTACGGAACCCTAAAAAACAACGATACCTGTCATCGATTAAATAGACGATGCAACTTTCGAAAATAAGTTCTTTTTTTTTCAATGAATTAATACTGTGGCAGGTAAGTCATACAGAACACGGTCGTGTATCTGTAATTTTAGTAGGTATATGATACAGGTTATAAACGCAAAACCTATCGTGTGGTGTCTCAGACCATGACACTGAACCACTTTTGTTCTATAATTTTTGAAAATTCATATTTTGTTATAATTTTACCGTACATGTTGATCAGCTGACGTCAGTTCCAATAAAAAAAAAGTCAAAAGTAAAATTCCAATTTTTTTCGAGTTTCAAGAACTTGTAGAATAAAAGTTGTTCAGTTTCGTGGTCCGAGAGACCACACGGGAGCTCTTACGTTATTTATGTTACACTTTGTATAACAACGGTTCTATTCGTAATACATTTACGTAGCATATTGTACACCTACTTATCCAAACAATGCGCTAAATGTAATGAAAACACGAACGTGGTAATACATAAGTGACTATGTACCGATCACGTGCCATACAAATAACTACATCAAACAGAGTTGAATAACACTGAAACTACTTGAAGATATAATAATGTAGGATCTAAAAATAATGAGCTAATAAAATCTGAAAATGTTTGCATGGTTGTTCTCAATCATGCATTGGCTAAACGGATTCGGCACACAGATAGAATGAACTCCTGAACATTTTATTTTTATTCTCAAGTTATTTGTCAATGAGAGTGAAACAGTAGCTGTGGTAATAATTAGGCGCTCCACCCACTGAAGATGCGTCCCGCCGCGGCTGGACGCATCTTCAGTGGGTGAAGCGCCTAAAGACAGACATTACCATATTGGACCATTAGTGTACCTACTGTGTAAAATATGTGATCTATACTATAAACTTTATGTAATACTAGCTTCTGCCATCGTTCGCGTGAAGTTTTGATATCGTAACGCATCGCCTGCTCAACGGAAGTTTTTTTCCCGCTTGCAACATTTCGTATTGCTGCTCCGCTCCTATTGGTCATAGCGTGATGTTACACAGCCTATAACCTTCCTCGATAAATGAACTAACTACTATACATCACGCTACGATTATAAGGAGCGGAGTAGGAATAAAAAATGTTGCAAACACGGGGATTTTTTTTCCCTTTCGTTTTTCTCTCTTATGTGACGCAGACGTATTGCGTGGGTCAGCTAGTACACAATAATAAATGTTCAAAATTAACCATAATATAATATATAATTGCAATTAAGCGAAAAAAGCGATTTAATGAACTAATAGAAGACATAAAAAACTCGTGCTCAACGCAGTCAGCTGGTTCTGTGGCCAAAAGACTGGCGGCAATGCTTAGGTCTCTGGCCAAGGTAAAGACTAGTCCTAGGTTCACGGGAAAAGACAACTAGGCGTTAGTTTTTTCCTGAAAAGTCAGTTAAGTAATAGAAGTTTCTTTAAAAATCAGCAAAACTTTTATTGAAAATAAATATAACATGTATGTCATCATTGGCTCTGAGTTGCGAACATAATGTAGAAAATTTCACAGTTAATTCGTTTTCTAATACAAAAAAAACTAAGTAATTACAAATAGGAATTTCAAGAGTTGAATTAAACAGATTCAATTTTAATTTTAATCAATTAGAAGAAATTTGTCAGGTATTATATACAGGGTTATTTTTTGTTTATACTAAACCCGAAAAGGGGTCATTGTACTCATCATTTTGAACAACTTTTTCTATGGGACGAACCTTGAAATCGCGAAAAAAAAATCAGCTGTTCCCTACATTTATGTTCGCATAACTCGTCAAAATGTAGGGAACAGCTGATTTTTTTTTCGCGATTTCAGGGTTCGTCCCATAGAAAAAGTTGTTCAAAATGATGAGTACAATGACCCCTTTTCGGGTTTAGTATAAACAAAAAATAAGGTTGTATATAGCAACTATAATTTATTATATTTTAAAGTATAATTTGGTTATTTTTCTTACTCGCATTATTTTCAACTTATGTTTTCCAAAAATAGTTTCGCGAGAAAAGCGTTTTCTAGTAAAAGGTCACTACTAGATAAAAAAAACTTATTTTTAGAAGTAGGTAAGTAATTTTTTTACTTATACTACATTCCAAATATGATCACAATGTTCCGACACTCATTTTAGAAATACAATCAACCACATGTCGAAGTACCCGTTTTAATCTTCAAAAGGCTCTCGAACTACGAAATAAAGTCGCCGACAATCACAAATACATACCTGCATGAGTGCGGTCGACTGTATTATAGACCAAAAGAAAATCTATGTAAATCTAGTATTTGCTTATTCTTACCTAGATGTACAAGATATTGTCCAATCTTATATTCATAGATTTTATCCTTTTTATCAGCAATATCTAGAACGAGCTTTGGGTTTGTAGAAGATTGGAAACTAAAATTGTATTGTTGTGTCTGTAGTTCGCTTGCTTCTACATACAATTATGCAAGCCATCACAAACTACAGACACAGCAAAACAATGTTAGTTTCTAATCTTCTGCAAACCCAAAACTCGTTCTAGATATTCCTGATAAACAATGTGTAACAGACAATGGTGTCGATTCTGTTGTGCACACACTAAACTTAATTTGGGCTATACTATCTTTTTCTCACTAATAAAACGAGAAAGAGACGGACGTAATTTAGAGCTGTCAAATTTAATTGGAACTAATATTTCCATACAAATGAAAGGTGCACGTAAAAACATGTCGACTAAAAACACGGTGAAGCGCAAGGCATAAACTAGTTTGACATCTCTAACTTAGTGCATAGCTATAGCCGTCCTTTTCTCGCACTGCCTTTCAGTAAAAGATAGCAATAGTTTAAATTAAGTTTAGTTTGTGCACAACAGAATCGACACCACTTGCTATCAAATATTGTATACGTCAAACTAATTAACTCTACGCAAAATTTGCTTGGAAACGACATTATAAAGTAAAATTACTGGTTAAGTTAAATTAAATTACACATCGCGTTTCAAGCGGCAGAGGTGTGAATACCTCATCATTTCGTCTGTCTAGACCTTACTCAACATTGTTAGACTTGGCGTCCAGTCTAACCGGATGTTGATGAATAACAGTGTTTTACATGAAGCGACTGCCACCTGTCTGACGAATGATATGACTCCAAATAATTTATGTTAATGGAGGAGAATGCTGATTTCATGCTGTCTGACCTTTGGTTAGACTATACACGTGCTCTTCCTCCGAGTGTAAATATCTACATTTCATAATTTTCCAATTAAGAAATTACCAAAGGACCGTTAAGACGCCAACCACATATTTATTGCGACAGCATAACCTACATAGATTCAGTAATTCTAGGGTTCAATTACTGTAACTCCATTTTAACTCTAAAATTATCTCGGAGCCAATTACTATGAATCATCCATGTATTATATTGATATCGATACCCATTACTTAGTGTATCGGATTCATGTTCGACCCATCAATAATTAAATTATGCCATTAGGCGTCTGTTCATTTAATTGCTATTAATCTAGTCTCGTCGGCTGAACTATATATCTACTACAAGTTCATATAAAATCATCATCATTTCATTTGAAGGACGTCCACAGCTGGACATAGGCCCCAAGTGTCGCCACATTGACCGGTCCTGTGCGACTATAGATAGCATAATATTATTAATACAAATAACAGTAGCAATGATAGCTTAGTGATCTGACTGTTGGACTGTCAAGAAACCTAGACACGCATATCTAATTTTTCGAATTCAAGTGCGTATGGTATAATTATCACTTGATTCGGTGAAGGAGAAAATATCCTGAGGAAACCAGCATTTTTGAGAGATGTTTCTTGACGGCAAGTAAAACCAAGTCAGAGGCTCATGGGCGACATAAAACTCTGACACCAGGTAAGGAATAAACACGGGATAAAGTAAAGAAGAACATGCCTGTAGTCCTTCAAAGGTTAGGAAAACGTGTGTGTGGCAGAAGACCCTATAAAATTCGTGACGCCAAGAGTCCGATCAGCGCACAACTTCTATAATATCCATAGATCGAAATAAGTACAGCTGTTTTATGTAGTACATAGGTTAGAATAATATGGATACTCCCCGAGTCCCGGGATTTGGTTTTTAAGTATAAGGTAGAAAAATCATAAAAAAAACTGTTCTCGCTTTCGGGACTAATGAAAGATTACACTTCCTTTCTAACGGGTAGATATAAGAAGGACGGGATTAAGGATAGTATAATGAATAGATACCTAAACTTGATTCACTAAACCAATATTTTTTACTTATTCAAGAATCAACAATCATTTAAACATTTTTACTCTAAAGTTGTAGGTACAAAAACATATTACGAGTACCTACTATACAAATGATTTGTTTCTGAGAAAATCAAAACATTATACAACAATTTGTATTTACAATAAAATCTTAATTAAAATAATATCTACGCTTCAACAATAATTCACTTATTTAAACAAAAAATATAATAATAAAATCCCGTAGTATCAGTCGGAATCCCGTGGAATATCCATATTGACATAAATGTTTGCGGTCAATGAACCTAAATAGCTCTACCTATTCCGATCACTGATAATGTCACTTTGTGTGCCCTAGAAATGGAAACTAACACCTAATGCTAAGCAGTAGGCCTACGCATGACGCTAGACCAACGCTGCAGACGAATCTCCAATTAAGCAGAAATAAAACAGCAGACCAATAAGCATAGGCAGCTTAGGACATTCCCACTGCTGGGACAGAGACCTTCCCTCTATGAGAGGCAGTTGGCTGCTGTTTGTTGGGGTATTTCACAAGTTTTGGATGTTTCGGTTTTCGTTTTCCAATTAGGTCCTAAAACCGTCGAAGACTTCTGAAACAGGTGACTGACAGTCATCTGTTTGAAAAAATCGAAATGAATTACACAAGTAATAAATGAAAACCAACAAAACGTACAGTACCATAATTTATTTGATTCAATTTGCATTTTCCACATGTCGATTCAGCGGAACGAGGAATAGTTCACAATGGTAATAAAGAGAGTTATATTAAATAACTGTCTATTTCGTTACCATATTTCCGACAGGTGTTGTTACCATTTTATTTCACAATCTACGGGTTCCAACCACATACGAGAATTGTTTTGTTGACTTCGAATATAAACGTGAATTGGAATAATAGGGGTGTCACGGATAGGAGAAAACCGAAATTTTGAATTGAAAATTGGCAGTTAGTGTACGTTACTATTGCCAGTCACCCTATATAGGTGTTCTCATCAAATCTCATGTTTTGTGGCGACAAAAATGATCGCTTTGTACAAAACACAGATTTTGAGTAGATCCTCGCTCTAAACTGCCTCAGTTTTGGTATTATCCTCGAAACAAAAAAATGCGCTTAGTTTCCAAATACATTATGAAAGGAAAGATAAATAATTCAATCTTTATAAATCTAACTCTAAAACCCTGCAATGTACACAATTTTACTTGGTGTTGTGAGTGCTCTTAAGGCTTATGTGATTCGCTCGCATTTTCTCCTTACTACGTAAAAGCTTTATCCGCCATATCTAATTTCATCCCGGAAAAGTTGCCTAAAAACATCTACAAAAACGTACGACCTAATTTCCAGACCGCACTCACTCAGAAACAGAAAAAATATCATACATTATCATATTATTTTTATCACTTCAAAAAAAACTTTGACCAACCCTACTCAAAGATGTACCTGTCTACCCTGCCCAATAAATCTGGATCCGTGGCGAAATGGAGTACTAAATTCAAATGTACTAGAACTGACGTTAGTTTGTGGATTTTTCCTGAACAAGCAGCGCCATCCCATGTCTACATGAACTAGCAAGTTACATTGGTATCTGTAATCCCATTCAAAACACATCCACCGTGGCTTGGGGTGCAAATGGATATGCTAACCGTACGTGTACCTTGTACAATCTTGTGCCAGATTTCGGAGGGTTCTCTTTAAAAATGTACAGTGGAAATTCTGACTTTAGTTTTGCAGAAGGATTTTCTGAGAATTTTCGACACGTTCTCGTGTTCATATTTCTTTATAACGTAGATACCTATTTTCAGAAATCACGATAACTTAGAGGAATTTAGGTCTTTGTCCTCATTTCAGCCGAAACACGTCCACTGTTGGATATAGGTCTTCCCCAAGTGTCGCCACAATGACCGGTCCCGTGCGACTCGCTTCCAGCGGATTCCCGCAACCTTCACCAGGTCATCGGCCCACCTAGTGGAAGGTGTTCCAACCCATCGTCTTTCGGTCTTCGGTCGCCACTCGGCCATCCGTTCTGCGAGCAATGTGCCCACTGCCACTGCCACTGTAGGTTCATGGGGCGACAATCCGCCACAACTGGGCACATTCCCAATCTTGTTGATGAGGTGCGCCATCAAAGACTGCGAGGTCTCTTAGGAAAACAAATATCACACCACGAAGTTCCTGATTCCTAGCAGCTACTGAGATTTGCACCGAAAAACCTAATAACATTTTGCCCGACATGGGATTAATTCCCAAATCAAATCAAATCATTTTATTTGTGTAACATAGGTAGTAGATACAGTTCTTAAAGTTCTTAGGGCGCTATGTTATGCCAAAAGGCGTACAAATATGGTTGCATGCGAATTGTGACAAGAAAGAAAAAGGATATATATTTATCATACAAAAACTAAATTACTATGTCAAAAATTTAAATATGTAATAATTTGTACAGTCAATGTTAGATTTACAATAGAGGGTTAGAGGGGGGAGGGTCCAAGAATCAGTTATCGCAGTTCCTACAACTACAACTGACACCAAGGAAGAAGGGTAGAAAGAAGTGTACATAAAAACATGTAAAGCTACCGAATAAAATATTTCACCAAACTCCACACCACAACCCGCCTCAATAAAATGTCGACTATATAAAATCAATACACATAATTGTAATGCATGAGGCTCGCAGATTGAATTTATTCGCGTTATCTAATCGGAGGGCTCTGCCGACCCAATTATTGTAATGTGCCGTGACGCCAATAAAATTATACCGCTGTGGTTTAGATTGATATTCATACCGCGTACGTGCCTACGCTGAATTTGTGGAAATCCTGTAAAATATTACATGCAGTAACTGGCTCCGTCCCATCTCGTAACTTGCCCATTTCGAGAACTACACAAAAAACGTGCAAAACAAGTGAAAAAGTATGCCAAATCGTAACTATTTTAATCTTCATACATTGTAGTAAACGCAGAAATCAGACATTTTTTGTTATTAAAGCGGACAATTTAATTTACCCGCAAGAAGCTTTTAACATCTAGGGGTAGGTATCATCCACCTAGTACAATGAGATTCGAGCAAGAGATAGAAAAGTAAAAAGAAAAAGTAGCTTAAAAAGACATTTTGGCCGCCACAGACTCAGTGGCAGAAAAGTTTGTAGTCTACGCTCTGATTGGTATAACTGGGGAACACATTTTTTTTTCAAAAGTAGCAAAGTCTCCAAAAATGGGTCTCACACAATGGTTAAACTCGATAAATCTTGCTTCTTAGTATAGCTCGCTTGTCTTTATGAGGCGCCGTCAATTTGAATCATATACCATCTTTAAACACTTTACCAAAGAACACATGAATAAAAAGTTAGAAAATTATGAGCAATTTAAATGTAGTCGAGGACTTTAATTCATGAGTTAGGTACTTGTCACTATTCGTATTTCAGCCGTATAATACAAATCGGGTTTAGTCGGTAATATTCGTATTCATGAATGTCTAAGATTGCAACATTGGAAAATATTGTTACTATTTATTTAGGTTTATACCAATGAAAGTCCTCGACTCTGCCATAATTATTAATTGCTGTTTTTACAGTCACAGAGCGACCACTCGACAATTAAATCAAAGGACAAATTAAAGGGCTGTGTTGGTGTTTTCACAATATTTTGGCAATCATAATTATATTGGAATCTGATGTTAGTGAAACCAATATATACATACTACAACTAGAACTATAAATAATTACAAAATAAAACCAGGCATACCTAAGTTTTCTTCGTCTTTGGATATCAAGATGATAAACATCAAGAACTAATTCCAAAGTACCTAGTTTCATAAACCTGTGAACTTATCATGAGATGCAAAGATACCTCTTAATACTAATACATTTTTGCCTCTGGGGCGATGGCTAGCACATCTTAATATATATAAATCTCGTGTCACAATGTTTGTCCTCAATGGACTCCTAAACCACTTAACCGATTATAATAAAATTCGCACACCATGTGCAGTTCGATCCAACTTGAGAGATAGGATAGTTTACATTTCAATTTATGAGACGCAGACGAAGTTGCGCCGGTCAGCTAGTACATTATATATTCTATTGGTTTCCTACATGCCTGAAACACAGGATTACCTAGTTCAGGCTCAAAACATAGTGTGAACTTGACATAGATTTAAGAAAAACTGTAAACGTTTACCTTATATTTTTTGAATAAATTTTATTATTATTATTATTATTATTACATAAGCCACAATGTACGAAACCCGCAACTACTTGGCAGTACAAAAGAGTCTATTCATAAACCCTATCATTACACTTCACAACAGTGGTATAAAGAAGACATAAATAGAATAAACAACATGTTTATGGTGTATTATGGCGTGTTGTGCTCATCTTCCGTGGAGTGGCCTCCTCACACTTGACATTGTCGCACTTGGCCGACCAAATGCGGACATCGGTAGGCTGTGGTCACACTGCCAGCGATCACAGAGCTCTTAAAGGGTAAGCTCGTAAAACACGTCTTAAAAAACCCGAGAGACACTTGTTTTCCACGTCATTGCAATAGTTTTTTTTGTTTAACACATACCTGGGAACCTTCTAGTTACGGAGATATTGAGGGTTAAAGATCCAACTTTTTGACAAGTTTTTTTTTATCACACGTTTTATTGAAAGATTTTTACTTTAAACACCTTTACAACCCCCGTACCGTACTATTCAATACATTCATTAGAACAATGGTTTAAGTACGTTACATTGAGTTCTACCGCAAAACATGATATTTCACCCCGAAAAAGAAAGTCGTTTCCCAGCAATAATTATTGAAAAAGTTACTTAGTTTGATGTACAGAATACTTGCTTGACGGCTTCGTGATGAGGTTGTATACACCCTGTATAATCACTTTTTGTGTATCTAAAATATACTGAACTTAACTTGAAATGTCACTTAGGATATTTCCGATCCGAACTTATTTTGGCATTGCTATACGTAGCTATTTTGCCAGTGATTGTCACTTTAGTAAAGTTAAGTTACTCACACAAAATCAATTCTCCATTGTAACAATACCAGACGTTTTCACAAAATTATAAATACGTCTCATTATTTAATGTAAGACTAAGTTCAGAATCCACTCGTGCTGAAAATTGTTTCAATAAATGTCTGACGCATACATGAAAATTAATTTACCTGCAAACTGCACGATTTTGTATATGGCATGACCCGAAAAGTACCAAACATATTTCAAATTGTGCTTCGTGAAATAGTAAATGATGTGGTGTGTTTGCGGCTAGGTTCTAGTAATTTGAAATTTAATTATGTGTGCATATCTCGCTTCAATGCGAGCTTTTCGTCCCATTAATATTAAACTTTGCGCAAATAGTATTCAAATGTTCATTTATGGTAACTTGTGTTTTGGGCAGTTTAATTAACTATTTCTACTTCAATTTCAATATGTGTAATGCAAAAATTGTTGCAAGTGTTTTGCACAATTATAGACGCAAAATACAAAATAGTGTACCTAATGAGATTTGTAGTCTGAATTCTGAAGCCGAAAACCTTGTTGAAAACGATAATTATGTCTACTGACGACAGATTTTAAAAACACACAGTTATTAAAACAATCCAGTAAATATCTAAACATTTTTTTAATACTTGAAACTAACCCGTTTCATAAAACTTTAGATCCATCGCTGATTGATTCAAGCTCGCTCCCCGCTAACAGTCACACCTACCGCTTACCGACACATCTTTACCTAGCATAGTATTACATTACTTCACTCTGTTACCTATTATTGTTCGTTTCAGGTACGTTCAGCTGTTTCACAACACTCCTACAACCACACCGGAGTGTGTATTCATTACATTACAACCTTCACTTGTATTCGGTAAGTTTTGTATGATATTATGTGTGAAAAGGATTCAAAACATTCACACAATCATTTGCTAGGATAATAACTGTAAACGTTGTTAAACAAAGGGCCCGCGAACTACTTTGATTCAACATGAAGCAAAAAATAAACTGTGCAGGGCAAAGCACTCTTTAGCCTTTTTCCAACTGTGTTGGTTGGAGTCGGCTTCCAGTCTAACCGGATGCAGCTGAAAATCTATATTTTACATGGAGCCACAGTTGTGCTCCGAGGAATGATTTAGTTGCGCTTATAAATAGGTGCGCTCTGAAGAATACCTCCCTATCTGACCTCCACAGCCCAGTTAGTAATGGGTAATATGATACCCCATGGTAAGACTGGTTGTCAGACTTTTTGGGTCCCTGACTACCTGTAACGACTGTCAAAGATCTACAAATGACAGCCGGGACCAACGGCTAAACGTGCTGAGGCACGGAGGAAACCCGATATGTAACGGGTGGTCACCCATCCCCCAGACCAACCTAGGCAAGCACGGCTTAACCTAAATATCAACCGAGTGGCTGTTATTACTTAGCCACGAGCTTCTTCTGAGAAAATTGATCAGCACAGCTTGCTAACTTGCTTTATCATATGTTCAGGATGCATTTATCCTTTAGCATGAGGGAACGATGGCTTGCTTTTACTCAGAAGTAAGAACGGAACGTAACATGACCTCAAAAAAGTACAATCTTCTACAGCCAGGTTTTTAATCCACAACCTGATATAAATAATGTACCTACGTAAATAACCCCAATTCTTACCCCAGGGACCTATAAACTTGACTAAATTACACTGCAACACTTTGGTCATGATTTATGCTCCAGCCATTGCTGCAGTGTTCCAACACGGCTTGGTTTCGGCACAGATAATATAATACTAGCGTAGTTTCGGCTAGAACGCTGGCTTCATTGTACGCTGAAACTCATGAAATATTCGCAAAATGCCTGCAGTAAGACTTCGGGCGAGGGTTACTTGAGAATACTGTTAAGTTTATTATGAAGGAAGAAGCTCGCTCTATATTACATTGGGTTAAAGATATCCCAAGAAAAGTGATTGTTCTATAGGTAAACCTTGCCATACTTTTCGGGGATTGCAGCTGTAAAATTATATGTCCTGTTAAGGCGTCTAGATGAGCTAAATTAGCAACTCTATTTGTGGTGGTTCAAACTTCGTTTGAAATGCTGTTAGAATAAAGTTCTAATCAGTTTGCACTACAAAGTGATTGTTACGTCACTCACTGCGGGCCAAATAGTACAATATGAGTGGTTTCGATCAATTTATAAAAAAATATGTTGATTGGACTAACAAACTAAAACACTATAATGCTAATAAATATTGCTTGTAGAATTATTTTCCAAAAAATCAGAAGGATCGCATGAATATTTGTATGTTTTTCTTTGGCTGAACGAAATTTTTAGAGTTAAAGTCGTTTTTTTTTAACGAGTCAAATTAATTGTATTATGTTTTCAAAACACTATCATACTAGCATATTATCCTGAAGAATATTGCATATTTTTCTGGTTTTGTTTATTGCAGTGAATCATATACATCACTATTGCATATGCTATTATGGAATCTATATGGAAAAAATTGTACAAAGTAAGTTATTACGGACTGGACTTTAAGGTGATTGGATGATCGAGTTCTTTGCCATTTTGTCGCTAGATGGCGACACATCCACAGTTTCGAACATTTTCAATTTTTACACCTAACATAGATATTTTTAATAGACAACTTTATTAAATGCGAAACCTAGGGCATTAACTTGATTTTTTTAGATAATCACTGTGCTTGTTAACTAGTATCATGCAAAGATTTCATCAAAATAAAGATTAGCCGCTTGAATACCTATGCTCTTTACACACACATGCAAAGTAAATAGTAGTAACTTTCGACACCACTAGATGTCGTTTTATTCAAACATGGTTGGAAAGGACCAAATTATATAAAATATGAATGTCCTTACATTATAGCAAACAAATTTTAATTTATTTACTAAGCATACTATATACTACTAGAGGTTAAATTGTTATTTTCCAATCCATTCTATGCATACTTTTGTTTCTAGGCTCGATATCCGATACCTTTCACCATAACAGTATTATAATATCTGTGCCATAACAAATTATTCAGATAAATTATTGTGGGTAATAAAGGTACGTTGTACCTATATAGGTTGTTATGTGACTGAACCTAAATAGTACATAACGTGTAAATAAATTGTGATGTGTACTAAATAAATAAAATATATTTTATTCAATTGTAAAGCTTTTTATTGTAAGTACCTTTACTATAAATTAATAATATTTTTCTATGGTTCATATTTTCATACAAATAATCGTTTTATTCACTCTCAGTTTCTGGTTGGATTCGAACCATCGACTCGTACCACCATACAAAGATAACATAGTTTTTTTAAATATTTTGATATTTACAATTATGATTCTGAATTTAGTATTAGAAAGAATTATGTACGTAGATTACAATTTATATAACATCACACGTAAGTGTATATAACGGCACATGTAAGTATCTTACACAACAACACACAAGTGGTTGCTAGCTAACCATATCATTTATGTTTCAAGAATACCTACTTATTATACAATTTTGAACTTCAATAAATATTCTTTTACAATTGAATTGTTAGACTGGTACCTAAATACATGAGTGAAACATATCTACATAGAAAATTCTTATAAACTAACAAATAACACAAACTACATCGCTACGTTCAAAAATAGCATAATAATAGTTTATAATGTTCTCACTGCTGAGACTCGGGCCTCCTCTCAACAGTGGTGATGAAATAATTTACACAAAGCAAAGTCGCTTGGGTTCGAACCATCGACTGGTACCACCAGACAAAGATAAGTAGGTACATAAAAAATATTATAACTAAATATCTTCTCTTCTACGCGCTACATTTTGGTGTCGCTGCCGTCGCCGTGCAGTATTAATCTTCTACTTGTCACTTTTTACTTCCATTTATATAATTTCCGTGCGATCTGAATCAAATGCTGGAAGAAGCAGTTTGCCCTGCAACAAATGAATTTACAGTTTTGTTAGACTATACTTACTGAACCCACACCTCAGAGACCTGAGGAATAAGTTAGGAAATGAGTAAGACATAATATATTTTTCATACCTTTTAATTCCTTGATGTCTAGACATTTGGCATTTTTTTCAACTCGTCTCAAAATAATTTCCGGCAGTACACATGTTTTAAAGAAAGTTACCAACTTCGGCATCATAGCATTTATAAATTCCTCATCCCGGTTAACTTCTATTACAGTCAATGGTTGGGTGACAGATATAAAGCAAATGAAATAACATTTATTCATTTTGGTAATTCGCAATTGACCCTGGACCTAGAATCAAAATAATAATAGCTGTTAAAAAGAAACAATCCAAGAAATCATCATCATCATCATCATCGGCCTATTAATGTTCCGACTGCTGGGACGGGCCTCCTCTCTATGAGAGCCTGCCCGCCTGCCTAGGTTCGAACCCACGACTTACTGAACGTAAGTCAGGGCCGCCACCACTGGGCCACCGCTGCTCTCTACTCAATGTTCTATTTCATATAAATTATATTCTAAACACAAACATAAAATAAAAAAAAATAAAAATCTGGTTGTACCTGCCGTGTTAATATCTACTCGCTAATTACATTTCCTATGTGTTTCTCTTTCAGAATTTGTACGCAGAACATGATGTTTAATACGTAGTATTGAACATCCACAATTTACACATAATTGTCGTTGGTGACCACTACTTGTGTTTTGTTCATTTTCTCGAATCCCTGAATTGTTGAGAGCCAACATCCAGCAAGAATGAGAGACCAAGCACTGGGCTGTAAACTGTAAATAAGACATATGCATATTTATTTTTATTCAGTTTGTACGGATAATAGAAAAGATTATTTAAAAACTGCTAAACAGAACATTAGCTTACCACTAGCAGTCCATAGTCGAATTTCTGATAGTATTTCAACGGGTTTCAGAGGCCGTCTCCTGCGATGCATAATATCAAAGCCGCAATTGCCGCATCACATTGGTTCCTCAATCCTCATTCCTAGTAGGGCAACAAGGTCGTGCGCAGGAGTGTTCATGCCTAGGTTGTCATATAAAGCCGGTTCAACGTTTAACAAAATAGCGCCAGGGTCATCGTCATGAGCAGATTGAGTGTCCAAGGGTAAAGCCGGGTCTTCAATAAAAGCGGTATAGGAGTCCATTATAACAAAATGAAAAAAACTTCGCAAAAGTAATCGAAACCACATTGAATGTTTTTATTTTCATTTCATTGTATGCATTTGTCATTATTGACAGTTGGTGTAGCCAGGTAAAATGATTTGAAGGCCAAAATCAATGAGTGTTTTAGTTGTTTTTAATATAATTAAAAGAAAATAAATATAACACCGTTTGAAAATCACTTGATTACAGATTTTTAAGAAAATGTAATCGTATTTTTATAAGTTTTCGAAATCGATTAGTATCTTTCCTGTAAGAATAATCACAGATATAATTAATGTGGCAACACCGAATCAGTGTCCAACCATAAAATGAACGATTCCCTTTAGAGTAGGTACATACCGGTATGTGATGTGATGACAATCAACGAGTGTTGCTAACGTTTGATTTTGTATTTCCTCTTCTAAATCTTATACTTTTTTAAAGTTTTACGGGTAATTACTAAATATAATTCTACATCACCTTGAAAAGCATCCATTGCACATAAAAATAACACTTACCGTCAATAAAAAAACACTTCACTTTTCCATAAAAACTCTTTCACGGACGTTTGAATGGTTCTCAGTAGTAGAGTCGCCAAATATGCTAAACCTGAATGGTGCTTACTACTCAGTTAGCCGTTCAGACGAGCGAAATTTGAACTACAGCTACCATTTTGAGAACGACATTTTGCTGACAGTTAAAAACCCCGAAACATAAATAAACGATGTACAGCAGTCTCTGATTTACAAGTTGTAGGATGTTCTGATATTTAAAAAAACTGACCAAAAATACTGCCCTACGTTTCCCCTTTTTCTTGGTAAACTTCTTAAATGGCAAGACCAATTTATCTTGACGCACTTTTAAAATTTGCAATAGTTATGAAAAACCAAAGTGGTTTGTCTGTGTACCTATTCACTTATCTTGCTGGTTTCACATGAATTAAATATGATTCAATCAATAGATGTAAGATGAAGATGAAAATGATGATGTAGATGTAATCTTTTTACTTACATACAGTAGAAAGATTTTTAAATCCTTAGGTACCTACTTTAAATTAAAAGTAGATAATACAATAATTACATTAGTATTGTATCTGTGTGAACCAAAGGCACGTCGCAGATATTTTTTTTCACTTTCTGGTATTCTCTCTCATCTCCAAATAAAAATCATTTTATCAATCATAAAATGTAAAATTAGTGGGCAAACCCGCGCGCTAGCGCAAACTTGGTATAAACACAATTTTGATTCGCAAGATGTCAAGACAATTATAACGCATGGGCTGACTGGAGGAATGGCAACAATGCGGGTGACTCGGGGTGCGTCTGGTCTGAGTAACGGCAACGTCGCGTTCTAATATAACCTTGGCGCTTGTTCGAATTTTCGGACAGCGCCATCTATAAATAATAAATGTTTACCGAACGTAAACTCGTATTACAACAGTTACGAACTTTTTCTCGTGGTTCTAAATATTTCTGTCAGATGGCGCGATTCAGTTCACTCACACATGTAAAGATTTTTCGTTTTTTATTGGGTCAAATTCTCCTAGAAATACTGTTTTTTTTTATAAAATTTGGGCGATTTGCGACCATAATACATTATAAAGTACCATTATACTTGCTTTTATTCTGCAGAAACCGTTTATTTACGGAGATTACAGAGCTTGGAAAATGTATGGCGAGGTCTGTCTAGGCAATCACCTTAAAAGAGACTATGACCTCTGAGTTTGTTTCGGCTGTTTCTTCTCAGAGTAGTCAGGTACGAAACACCGGCCCCATCTAGTTTAAAAAATAAGGACGTGTAAAAGTGTTTGTGAAAACCAATTTGCAAAATAAATATCATTTATCATTATCATTTATCATTAAACTTAAAATGTCACTTGTCAGTTTAGTTGTGAACTGTAATAGCTTTAAACAAGTAAGTTATTATTTTAACCTAGTTTTTCAGATTATTCTTCCTTCTTCGAGTGCCGATAGGAGAATACCACGTGTTATTAGTTACATGGCAGTAGACGAAGTTCTGTTAGTAAGCATGTTTAAGAGTGGGTCTGACTGCCCATCATTATCTGCCTAAACCTATTCCCAGCTTTGTTGGGGTCGCCTTCCGGTCTAACCGGATGCAACTGACCTCTCTCTCTCTCTCTCTGATCTCCTTTGGTAAGACTGATTGTAAGCCTTTCGGCTGACTGACTATCTTTATCAGCGAAAACTAAACACAACTTTGCTATGAACAATAATTTAAAAAAAAAACTATGTACTTATCAGAAAATAAAAAAAGCTAATGAAGAAAAAACTATCTCCATGTTATAGAACAAAGTCCTCACCGATTTTCATGCTGTTTCACAAATGCATAGAGTAGTTCTCGAAGAAGATTTTTGTATACAACGTGTAACAGAAAGGGTTTAGTTATATGGAATGGTGTGCTACAAAACATCAAACTGAACAACTTTCTCTATGGGACCACCATCGTAATCGCGGATAAATAATGAAAGGCCCCATACAAAATCCCAATTCCTACTCGACCAAACGTATGAGACAGGCGACAGCTGATTTACGATAACGATGGTGGTCCCATGGAGAAAGTTGTTCAGTTTGATGGTCTGTAGCATACCCTTCCATATGACTATACCCTTTCTGTTACTCGTTGTATAATTTGACTCGGCGTATAAGTTGAGGGCAAAACCGCAAGCATCGGCTAGTTACTAATCAAAATTACGTAATTCTTGGCACACTCCTCACAAATCAGTAATTCATGACAGCCCCTAATTGCTTTTCTTCCTCATCGCGTGTATTAATAGTGTAAGAGCGTGCGTTGTTCTCGTTGAACTCACAGTAGGTACTCAGAGTACACGGCAATTAGCGAGAGGAAACAAACAGTTGTCTGCAAACAAACGGCACATGTGAATTAAGAGCCGGGACAGACCGGCAACTTTGGTGGCACAAAATGTTGCTGACATCATCTGCCAAGCCTTTTCTCTACTGTGTTGTGGTCGGCTTCAAGTCTAACCAGATGCAGCGTAATACCAGTTTTTTTTTATCTGGGCTGACCTTCATAGCCGTAGGTAAAAGTAATACGATGGGGTTCTTTGGTAACATGACGTGCATACAAAATGACAAAACAATAAACATAAAACGCATCATGGTCAAATAAAACAAGGTCTGGCATTCCGGGAACGACACGTATTTACGTCACTATTCAGTTGCCACTTTATTGCAACAAAACACAAAATTATGGAAACATTTTCAGTCACCATTCTGTTAAAAAAATATAAATTGCATTTAAATTGTTGTTTTCGTTTGCTTGACCAAACAAAATAATTAAAATTTAAACATATGCCAATGTAATTGTTACTTAAAACTTCAATGTTTGATCGGATTCGCACAGGGATTATAGGTGGTTAGGGAGTTATTCTTTCACACTACTGGTAACACTGAAACGGGTTGTCCCATTGACATTCTGTCAATTCGTCGTGTATCGCTATTCTTTTCTAACACATGTGCCGGTCTCGCTCAGTGCCCCTAATAACTTTGCTGTTTATGATTCTTTTGTTGTTTATGATTCTTTTAAACGATTTTGATGATTCTTTTTTTTTGGAAAGGAGATATCCCAAGGATGGTCCATGATAAGGAAATCAGGATCTGATGATGGCATCTCAGAGAAATCGAGGGAAACCTTCGAAAATTGTAGTGGCGACTAGTGCGTTCGTTAATATTTTCATTAAGTAGTTTAAAGCACTACTAATTTAATGAAGGTCTGGAGTGGATCTAATGATGGAACCGAAAGACAGTAGACGTAACTCCTCGACGATGAACCTTAGCATGGATATACAGGATTCTTTTTGTCACCGAAAACCTACAATGCGGGTGGAGCTAAAGGCAAAAGTTAGAGGAATTTAATAATTAGATCAATGTTTTACTAAATTGAATTTCCCCAGATTATAAATTTGAGAACCATTGATAGCGGTTATGACGTGTCACCCACGTGACTTCTGTCTCTCGGAATGCTATACCTGGCGAAGTATATTATTGTACCATGAAACGCATAACAAATATTTTTAAACACAATAAGAATAGAACAACAAAGTTGACAGCTTGCACGTCATGACTACGACAAGCAGGTGCTATGGCCCCACAGCGGCTATGGTTCAGCACAGCGCTGGTTTACATTGCTCACCTGAGAAAAAGGACTGGTACCGACTGTCACATGACAAGCAGAGTGCAACTGCTCAACGTGCTTTCCGAAGCGCGAAAGAGTCTCGTTAAGTAATGAATAGTCACCCATCCACAGACCAACCTAGGCAAGCATGGTTTAACCTAAAGATCGACTCGAGCGGCTGATATTATTTATCAACGAGCTCCTGTGTGCATATTTATAAAGCGAGAATTATGTGTTGCCAATATGTTGTCCGTGTGCTCAGACCTCTGAATGCACAAAGGAGCTTAGTCTAAACTCCGTGAACGTTTTGTGACAAGACGGGCGAAGGAAACAGTATATGAGGCGAGAACAATATGTAGGTCAGAGGTCGTTTAGTTTTTGTACCTATCCATAATTATTTACAGTATAAACAGGATTTGTGTGCACAAATGAAATTGTTAATGTCTAAACACAAAATCTTACTCGTACTCATCTAAGTACCAGTATAACTATTTAGAACATAAATATTCACCCGCTGCTGTTTTAGGCCTGTTAGGAGTTCGCAAGATTGCCTACTCTTACAGGAAGACCTGGACAGATTCTCTGCATACTGTTCAAATAATAAACTACAACTTAGCATAAATACATGTTGCTGCATAAGTTTGACTAAAAACAAAAGCACTATCATGCATCCGTACTCCTTAAACAAGAGAAACGTTGGTGCGTGATCTTGGAGTTCTATTAGACGACAAATTACATCTTGACGCTCATATTAGTAGAATAGTCAATAATGCTTTCCGAATGTCCGGGTTCGTTATGAGATCAGCCATTGAATTTGTCCGCCCATATACGTATTTATATCTTTACAAATCATTAATCAGGTCCCAGTTAGAGTATTTTGTTGCGGTATGGAGTCCTTTCTATAAGAAATACTCAGATGCGATCGAAAAAGTTCAAAGCAAGTTTCTGAAATCAATGCATTTCCGTTGTTTTCGTACGTACGCTTCTTATAGTGATCTTTTGAATAAATATAAACAGCACAAACTTATATTGTCACTTACGGGATATCTTCCGTGATTATTTATTACGTTGAGCTCCCGATATTTCGAAGCTGTTACAAGCGCCATGATCGCGGGTTGACTGGAGTATGCGGGTGGATGGAAATTAAATTGTTACGAGCAGACAAATCTGTCTACCCTCTTTCTTTGTCTTTTGCTACGCGCACTATTGGAACTCGACACTAAGTCACGACAAAACGCACTCACTTAGTGTCGAGTTCCAACAGCGTCGAAATATCGGGAGCTCAACGTAATAAATAATTACGGAAGATATCCCGTAAGTGACAATACCAGTTTAGTTTTAAACCGTGAAAACCTAAAACAGTGTTTATGAACTGCATAGTCTAAAAGCCAGACTTATTATTTTGGTGACAATTTTTTTTATATTATTTATGTAATAACGTGTGTGATTGTATGGACATCGCTAATAAGATCAGTTACGTAGTACCTAGAACAACTACGGGCCGTAGGGTGCGCGCACGACCCCTATTTGCCGTATCTTCTAGTCGTACGTACGCGGGCTTACGAGCACCCCTAGTCGCCTAACTAGCCAGTACAACAATCTGTTCTAGAATGTTGACATCTTTGCTGTTCCTATAGGAAAATTCAAAGGCCTTGTTCGTAAAACCATTTTCGATTGAGTGTATTTTCAACCGACTTCCAAAAAGAGGAGGTTATCAATTTTTTTTTTTTTTTTTTTTTTTTTTTTTTTTTTTTTTTTTTTTTTTTTTTTTTTGTGTTTGTTACCTCAGTACTCTCGACTGGGTGAACCGATTTTGATGGTTCTTTTTTTGTTTGAAAGCTGGTGCTTCCCGTTTGGTCCCATTTTAGTTTGCTGAAGACCTGATGCTGATCTTCGGAGATATAGGGTGTAAAACACCTCTTAACGAATACGAAAGGCACTTGTTCTCCTCGTCATTCTGATCATTTTTTTGTTCTACACTATACCTGGGAACCTTCTAGTTACGGAGATATTGGGGGTCAAAGTTGCAAGATTCTGACAAGCTTTTTTTTAAATACCACTTTTTGTCGCATGATTTTTACTTTAAATATCTCTACGACCCCCGTACTATTCAATCCATCCCTCCGCACAATGTTGTGAGTGTGTTACATTGAGTTATACCACAAAACAAGATTTATAACCTCAAAAAAAAAAGTTGTTTCCCAGCAATATTTTTTGCGTAAAGTTACTTAGTTTGATATACAGAACGCTAGGTTAACGGCTTTGTGATGAGGTGAAATACACCCTGTATACAACGGAACTCTTCAAAAATACACAGCAAATCTGCAGTGATTGCTGCCATCGCTTGTAGGTTCATTGTTTATACTATATTATGACGTAACATCACGCCTGTATGCTCTGAGGGGGTACGCACATGTGTAAAATACACCCGATTTCGAAAATATTTGTTACCTCAGTACTTTCTACTGGGTGAACCGATTTTGACCGTTCTTTTTTTATTTGAAAGCTGGTGCTTCCTGTGTGGTCTTATAATCACCAAACCAGTAGCTGATGATGGAATTCTGGAGAAATAGAGAGAATTCTTCACATTTTATAGGCACACTAGAAGCGGTTTGGGTAGTTTTAGGAATTGTACTTTCTCGAAGTGATCCCAATTCAATTTGATGAAGATCTGATGAAGAACTTCGGATATGCAACGGAACTCCTCAATAAATGATAGCAAATGTACTGGGATTGCCGAAATCTCATATCTGTCTATTGTTTACACCAGTTCATGACCTAAAATCACGCCGGTACGCTGTGAAGGGGTAAGCACATGTGAACCACTAAAAAGTGAAAAATAAAAACTTTTTTACAAAAAATAAAACCGACTTCAGAGAAAACAAAAAAGTGAAAAATAACTTCAGAAAAAACGCTTCAGAAGTCGGTGACAAAAAAACTAAATCAATCAAAAAAAGGTCACCGACTTGTGAAGCGTTTTTTCTGAAGTTATTTTTCACTTTTTTTTTTTTGGTCCTTTGTTTTTATTTATTTATTTAAACTTCATGTACAAGAGTGGTATATAGGCGGACTTAATGCCACAAGGCATTCTCTACCAGTCAACCATTGGGTTAAATATGACAGCATTGTGGTTGTGGTTTTTCTTTCAACTCATAAACCAGATTAATGTTAATCTCATTTCATATATTTTTTAATTTCGCTTTTTTTTTAATTTGTATGCCTGTTTTGTTTAACACTAACACATTATGTAATTTTTGTTTTTGTTCGCATTAAATTGTTAGCGCAAGTCGCATTGTGTTTAGATTTAAAATTACTTACTTAATAGTTTTTATAATATGTGGATAATGTCGTTGGTTATACATTTACTCACACCCAAGATATAGTTATGTGTAATACTGTAATGTAACCGTTTGTTTTCCCAAAAAAATAAAAATAAAAATAGGATCTAGATCATTGTGTGTGTGGACAAAAATGGATAAATTAAGGAGACATGACTATGTGAAGGAAAGTTTGATAGTCGTGCCAGTAACAGAAAAGATGAAATAGAATCGATTGTCGTGGTATTGGCATATATATGATGAAGAGGAATCACCTAGAAAGTAATAAATATGACTAAAAAAAAGATGAATGGGTTGTGTGAGGACTAATATGGAGGAAAAAGAAGCAAATGATAGCGTGACGACTGGCAGGGAGAATGGAAGAAAGAATATGTTGCGCCGACCCCAAATAACATGGGAAAAGAGCAGGAAAATGATGAGGTCAACACCACTGTGGGAAACTAAAAGGGAAATATTGTGATCAGTAGTAGGTGACAAGATAACATTTTGATCAGTAGTAGGTGAAAGGGGAAACATTTTGATTAGTAGTAGGTGAAAAGGGAAACATTGTAATCAGTAGTAGGTGAAAAGGGAAACATTTTGATCAGTAGTCGGTGACAAGGGAAACATTTTGATCAATAGTAGGTGATAGGGAAACATTTTGATCAATAGTAGGTGACAAGGGAAACATTTTGATTAGTAGTAGGTGAAAAGGGAAACATTTTTATCAGTAGTAAGTGAAAAAAGAACCATTTTGAACAGTAGTAGGTGACAGGGGAAACATTTTGATCAGTGGTAAGTGACAGAGGAAACATTTTGATCAGTGGTAGGTGACAGGGGAAACATTTTGATCAGTAGTAGGTGAAAAGGGAAACATTTTGATCAGTGGTAGTAGGTGACAGGGGAAACATTTTGATCAGTAGTAGGTGAAAAGGGAAACATTTTGATTAGTAGTAGTAGTAGTAGTACTGAGTACAGGTTGAAGTACTTCTTAATATTAATAATCCAGCTAATTATCAAAAAATATGCGAAATCAAACACCTCGCAGTTCTGGCTCGCTATGGTGTTTATGTTAACAGTTGTGCTTTGAATTGCAGTTTGGTAACTACAAAACAAAGCTAACCGGAATTGTTTGTTTAAAATGTCATAAACGAAAATCCTTGAATGATGTTTACTTGCGGCCGACGTGAATTGCAGCGCGTGCGCATATTGCAGAGCCCAATACAACTGTATTGTTCAGTTGGTTGTGTAAAATACATACCTAATGTAAAGATGCAAAATAAAATATGAAAAAAACGGTTAATTGTAACCATTTTCTTCATACCTACATATATTATGTCATTTCAGCAATAAAAACCGCTAATCACTACATGAAAATCCCAATCTAAACTATAATGCTTGAAAAACTTCTTTTGTCGATAGTAAAGATGAATGGTGAATGAAGGTAGTCTAGTAACGTTACCAAATCTGTTATATAACCTGAAGTTAAAGCAGAAACTAAGAATAGATTTACTGTTTATGAAAACACGTCGATTAGAGTCGACATTCGACCAGCCGTTACCACTGTGTCTTCTTAGCCCTGCTTTTAGATGAAACCAGGGCCCTGCAAAGCCAGTTTTTGCTCGTCATAGCCTTTATAAACAGTGGTTTTCGAAACAACAACTTTCACCAAAATATGTTTCAACCTTAAACTTACAAAAACACGAAACAATACATTATCGTCTGAAGCCGTCCCTGTAAAAACATATGACGTCGACTAACAATATTTTTTGTGATAACCATCCCTCATTTAACCCTTCTCGGGTTATTTTCACAGCAACCCTGAAGGGTTAGAAACTGTCTACTAATTAAATGCTTAGTCGTTATGTTAGGAACGATGTTTGGTTATGCAAATTGACGTAATTTCGGTTCAAATTGGCTAAATATTGGCTTAGATACAGATCACGATTGTGCTGTGGGAGATAGGTTAAACCTATCAACTTCGTCGGGGGAATATGATTTAAGTAATGATGTTTCGAGTTTCGGTATAATTGGTTAGACCAATTCCTCATTACATTTTCCTCAGTCAGACACCAAGGAGTAAGTATCTTACTACCTCGTACTGACAAGGTTGTAGAGGTCAGATAGGCAGCGCTCTTTGTAAAGGCAGCGCTTTTTGTGTTGTTTTTTTGACGTGATAACGTCTTATAAATAAATTGATAATACCAGCAACACTCATGAAAAATAGTAACGTTCCATGTTCCATAGTAACGTTCCACCGTTCCACGTGTTTTATTACATAAAATAATGATTATGACGTTTTTTGCGGAGTTTTAAAACAGGCCGACTCAAAAGTGTCCTTGTTACGTAACATCTCAAACGGTAAATGATAAATGATAAATGATAAATGATAAATGATAAATGATAAATGATAAATGATAAATGATAAATGATAAATGATAAATGATAAATGATAAATGATAAATGATAAATGATAAATGATAAATGATAAATGATAAATGATAAATGATAAATGATAAATGATAATAAATAAATGATAAATGATAAATGATAAATGATAAATGATAAATGATATATGATAAATGATATTTATTCAGCAAGTAGGTTTTCTCAAACACTTTTACACGTCATTTTGACGTGATAACGTCTTATAAATTGATAATACCAGCAACACTCATGAAAAATAGTAACGTTCCATAGTAACGTTCCATAGTAACGTTCCACCGTTCCACGTGTTTTATTACATAAAATAATGATTATGACGTTATCACGTAAATCTATCGTCCGTAAACCGACTTTACAGACAACCAATTTTTTTTTTATATGTTACCAACCGATACCGCACTGCTTCAGACTACAAAGAAGCCAAATTCAACCTTATTATTGAAAAAGGTTATATTGGACAATGAGGTTTTCTTCATTAAATACCCAATTTAATTAAATTAATTGAATACTGATTAAACACAAAAGATCTTAATAAAAAACATACCATATTTATTTTTATATAAGTCAACATGAGAAAATTATTTTCTCATCGTCAGTAACTCAGTACAATACGTTATCTTTGCCCTGAGGCGCCTCGACGAATAAGAGTGCCTTAATTTTGTCCGTGCGCGATATTGCTGTCACAATTCTGGCAGGCGCTTTTTGAAATTAAATGGATGATGTTCTTTCACATAAGGAGTAGACAACATAATAGGACAGTGCTTGAAGTAAAATAAAAATAATTATATTGGGCAAATATCTAGCCATTCATAGATTAAATTAGGTATTCATTGAATTATGTGTCTTACCAAAAATGAAATATATTTTCTTTTACTTCTCTCTTTCATTCAAGTGGGCACCTACGAGTATCCTGACCTAATCTAAGCCACAACTTCACCCCTGTAAATTCAATTAGGTGCGTAAGTAAGTATTTAATTCGTTCCTAAAAAAATATTCTCCATTTCCTACATAAAATATTCAACCTGCAATTTAGTCTGGAACTAACTACAATAAAAAAAGAAACTGCTACTCTGTATAAAATATAAAGCTAAGTTCGTTGTGCGGAAATCTACCTAAGTAAGTAAAGAGAAATAAAAACAGGCACGGCACGTGAACTGATTTCCAGACTTTCTGGCTTCAACTACAGGACATCAGAGCACCCATAAATGGTGACATTTGCAAATATCCTAAATGCACCCTGGGCGAACACTTAGGGTGGTTTCATGCAGATAAGCATATTTTCGCCGCATATTAAGCTCGTTTTTGAAAGCGCGTGTAGGCACTTTTTGCCTTACACACAACTCTTACGAGCGTTGACACGCTTATAAGCGCTAGCTGCCAGAAACGTATCCCGCGCGCGCACACTCTTACTGCGCTAACACCGTCGGCTTCCAGTCTGACCGGATATGGTGCGACTGGCTCTCTAAACTCAACTCCAAAACCAAGTAACTATCTAATACGAGTATGATACCCCTTGATGTGCCCTTGGTAAGGTTATTAGTCTTATGGGCCACTGACTATCTAAGTGCGTGGATACGCGTTTGTGCGTCACAACGACATAAAGTGGCGCGTAAATAATTCGCAGAAGTTTGACATACTACATCAGTCTGTCTTCCTGTCTGTTACTTTCTAATCTGAACAGATTGCCACCTGCCCACCTCAGGTGCCTTCACGATATACAACTGCCAATCTCCACCACCTCATTAAGATTTTCGTGTCTCTCTCCATCTCCACTCCATCCGACTGACATTCGGGTTTTGCTCGTTACCTATGTAGCCGGCACGGGGCGTTTTGTAGCTGTGTTAATATTTAACTTGGCGGCCCCTTTCATCTTGACGCGGCAGGTCAAAGGCGGTGCCGTGTGTTGGAAGTTGGAACTATTTGCGTGGAGGTCGGCCTTCTTACGGATTGTAGTTCATTAATTATAAGGGGAAAGTGATTGTCACTTGTCACAGGTGGTTTTGTGGAGGAATTTCGAGATAGGAAAATGATTATGCGACGTTGAAGTTATATTTGCTAGAAGACTGTTCTAGAACATCTGATGATTCAGATAATGTTATTAGCCATACACCCCCGAACGACTGAGGGGAACCGCGATCATCTGCCAAAACGATCGTCTCCAAATTACGTCTTAATAGTTTAAAAACAAAACTAGCAGTCAGTCATGCTAGAATAACTTGGCAAATGAAAGACTAAAAACAAAATAGTAGAAACCAAACTAAAAGAACCCTATCCTTTACAGCTACGCTCTAAGAATTTAAACAACATTACAAAACTTACAGATTTAAGTACCAAACAGAAATACAATTATCTCCACGCTTTGTCTGAACTGAAGTCTGGAAGGGGTATGACCCCTTTCTACGTCATCAGACGAAGGATTAAAACCTACAGAATTATAGCCGAGTATACTCAGACTAAAATGCGTAAAAGGTGGAACGTGTTGTGGTCAGATTCTCATGCAACTTTTTTTTTATTATGTTGCTAGAGGTGTGGAGAAGAAATTTTAATAATCACCGCGCGTGAGTTTTTGAGTTACTTTTGCTTTTATTTTGTTACCCTGTCGCATCATGCAGAACTTTTAATGTGATAAGCTAAGGCCCCGTTGACGGGGTTGGTATCGTTGGTTTTTAGTTGTTGGCAAAAGTCATAGACTGCAGTTATCGTTACCTAAAGTAAAACACTGAAGTAACCTGCAATCAGTTGTTTACTTACGGCTGTTCTCTATAACTTACTTACGTATAACTGTCAGTATAACTTACTACTACGTAATCGGTGTTTCTATAAACAAAGTTTTAGCTTGAAATATCGAATAAGCGTCACCTACCTTTTTTTTTTGTAGGATGTGATATCAT
Organism: Xestia c-nigrum; assembly: GCA_916618015.1. Lineage (NCBI taxonomy): Eukaryota > Metazoa > Arthropoda > Insecta > Lepidoptera > Noctuidae > Xestia > Xestia c-nigrum. The sequence continues at coordinate 22,396,711 of OU745263.1, forward strand.
CAAATGACTTCTCCCACTCTGGGCGGAGCGGGAGGGAGTGTCAGACTTTTACTGACTAAAACCCATCCATGTTCCTTCCTCGCCCTTTATGTTCCGGGGCCGCGGTATCTCTTTCGAACAGGCCCGCAACCCCGGCAGGCTTCGGCCCTTGCGGGCCCCTCCCCTTATGCTGACATCTCTTTGAGGCGCGCGTGGAACACGATCGCGTCGTCGACACGGCCAGTCGTCGTCGCTAGACGGACGGACGGCTAGCTAGCCCATAGCCAACCGTCCACAGGCCCGCATCTACGGTGGCCGGTAGCCACCACGTGGCCCCCGACGCCCGGTGCGTCTCCCGCGGCGGCCGGGAAGAAAAGCTCTCTCCTTCTCTCGTTCCGCCACCTCCTTCGCTAGCATGACTGCTTCGCAGAAGGAGGTGACGGCTTCCCATTCCGTCTCTCTCCGGACCATGGATTGAAACAGGGCCGGACGCGAGAGGTCCCGCCGCCGATCGCCGCTACGAGGACACGGCGGTGCCCAGGCTTCCACCGTGTGCTCCACCGTGTCCTCCGGTCGATCCTCGCAGTGGAAACACCCGGGCGTTTCCTCCCGCCCGATACGGTGCAGGTACCTCCCGAAACATCCGTGTCCGGTGAGGACCTGACGCAGGTCCTCACGACATGGCGTCTCCCCAGCCACTCCTCAAAGAACTTACCGCCACTATCGTGGCATGACCCCCACTATGTATATGTCGTCTTTAATTCGCTCGGTTTAGCCCGTTTTAAGCATCTTTGTTTTCTTTTGATATTGTTTATGTTTGTTAATGAAGGCGTTTAAGCTTGTTTTCATTCATTCTAAGCATGTACATAAATGTAATGCTTAAGTAAAGGCCGCACACTGTTAGATAGTTAATGTATGGCTCAGCATTGGGATTTGAATTGCACCTACAGGCGTGGCACCTAAGTCACACCTAGTCTTAGTGCCAACGAACATTATTTTAAGTCAAAAACATACGGAGCAGTCTTTGTGGGGACTCTCGATAGAAGTGAAAACTAAGTAATCCATATCTGCTACGGGTGGTGCCGCGCGCACGCCTAAGTGGTGCTACGACGTAGCGGATCGGCTACGAGTGCTACAAAGCGATAGGTGTAGGCGATTTCCATATTTTTAGCCCTCCAAAAAGTGCGCAGAAGATTTCACTTCAAAAATATAGTACGCAGCCTAACTGTAAGGACACTCACACAACACGGTATGGTGACAGGCAGTAAATCTGATAATTAAAATTGGAAACCAATCCTTAAGTGAACCTTTCATAGACTAAAATAATTTTGCTTACTAAACTTGACATCTGCAGCTGCTGATTAAACCACGAGCCCTTCACCCTAGACCGGCCATCGTGTACAGACCTCACAAATAATTGCCCATTCTCATCACGTCTCTGGGATCAACAAAAAAGTGAAATATGTGTACTTAAGTCAGAGGATTTGCATACACAATAGTAAAACTATCAGGCCACATGATTGATAGCGCAAAACAAAGCATGATCGACAGATACCCGCTTTTTGTTTCAGATAGATTTACGGTACATGACGTTTATCTAAATAAAAGCAATTTGTAACTGTCCCTTTTTACATCGGACTTAAACATAACTAGAACCAAAATTTGGTTGTACACCGCTGCCTCACAACTTTCTGCTGTCGGAAATTGTTTTTTTAAGTAACCATAGGGCAAAGGGGTAAAAATTGTTTGTAAGTTTATATGCCGTGGGTAATCTCTAGAACTAATGAATCAATTCTAAAAAATCTTTCACTGGACCATAAATTATATTTATACGATGCATATTAATATTAACCGAGCTATCACAAGTTTCGAGGAGCTCGTGGCTAAATACTAACAGCCGCTCGGGTCGATCTTTAGGTTAAGCCACGCTTGCCTAGGTTAGTCTATGGATGGGTGACCACCCTAACATACTGAGTTTCCTCCGTGCCTCGGAAAGCACGTTAAGCTCTTGGTCCCGGCTGTCAGTTGTCTATCTTTGGCAATCGTTACAGGATGTCAGTGGCCCAAAAAGTCTGACAAACAGTCTTACCAAGTGGTATCGTATTACCCAGTATTAACTGAGTTGTGGAGGTCAGATAAGCAGTCGATCCAAGTAAAATACTGGTATTCAGCTGCATCCGGTTAGACTGGAAGCCGACCCCAACGTAGTTAGGATAAGGCTAGGCAGATGATGGATAGTTCATGGACCGCATGAACCTTTTCTGCACCATTTCCAATCGAGCAGTATTTGTCATAGAAAGGGTTCCAAATCTGAATGGCGTATTCCAATTGGGAGCGTATCAGAGTTTTGTTTAATAACAAGAACGTAGAGGGCCGTACAAAGTCACCAGATGATCGCATGACGAAGTCATACTTGCGAAAAACCTTGCTTATTATGTTATCAATATGTATATCGAAATGAAGAATATGTATGAATCCAGTGTGACACCCTAGTCCCGGACATTCACAACACTGCTCAAGCGTGCGTTATTAATATAATAATAATATGATGTACAACTTTCTTGTTTTTAGTAAACGAAATACTATGATATTTTGGAAGACTGAGAAAAAGGTAATTTTTTAAACAGTACGCATAAAGCCTGTCTAGATCATCTTGCAAGAGTTCGCAGTCTTGTGCATGTTTACATGATCTATAGACTTATACGCGCGTCGTCCGCATACATCAAACAATTTTAATTTTTGAAGCAGTTTTTAATGTCGTTAATATAAATTATAAAAAGAAGGGGACCCAAAATGGATCCCTGTGGAACCCCAGACTTAACAACAACAGGCTCAAACTCATCCACTACGGCTCTTTGGGTTCTTTTGAAAATATGTGATGCGAACCATCTCAACAAATTACCACGAATTCCATTGAACGCAATTTTTCTAAAAGCAGTGAATGACCCATCTTGTCAAAAGCCTTCTGAAAGTCTGTATAGACAGCGCCTACTTGAACGCGCCGATCCATTTTTTCAAAAAGGTAATTATTATTCGTCTTACGCTTATCCTAATCCAATTTATTTGTGGTAGCTGCATGTCTCCTTCAATACTTCTCTATAACTCGTCATCGCATCAGACACCTCATTGCTAGCCATCCATGCCATTATTCTTCACACAGTACATCCATCGTGTCTTTGGTCTTTCTCTACTCTTATAGCCGTCTCAGAATTTATACTCAGAATTTTCTTCACTACATTTTTCTTATTCCTCCGCCTCATGTCCACGATAACAAATAACCACACAATTCCGATTTTTCCTGAAACATTGTTCTCGAAATTAATCGCCTTTCCATACATACCATCAGTCCTGTAACCCCGATAGGGTTAAGTAGAGGTGACCCATAGTACACCCACCACCAGTAATTCACATAAAATAAACTGGTAATCATATTTTCCAGTTATGTCATTACTGAATTATAAAATGGGGGCTGTAAGCCGTGAAACGAAGTCTTATTATAATTTGGAGGCGTATGATTAGGGATCAAAGAACCGTTGTATGGCTGTGAGATAAAGAATGTGATCTGTGATAGCCGCGGGAACATTATACCTATGTGAAGAAAAAAAAACATGTAAATTTTGGAGTTTTTTTGGTTAGAAGTCCCTGTTACATGGGACATTTTATAACTGGCGAAATGTAGGTATACTGTAGGGAACTACTCTGCCTAACCTTTGGAGAATTACAGTGTATGCGATGCTCTGTTATTGAAGAACTGTTAGTTCAAGAAGTAAAATCTGAAAGAGAATGGTTTTAATTTTGATTCGTAGTTATGATTCCTTTTGATATATTCCTGTCGTTTGAGCCAAATTTGACGGATTCGATTCAAATATTATTCATATTTAAACATTAAATGAACTTATTGAATTAGTATGTACTAGCTGATCCACGCAACTTCGTCGGCGTCACATAAGAGAGAAAAACGAAAGGAAAAAATCCCCGTTTTTGCAATATTTTTTATTCCTGCCGCGCTCTTAATAATTGTAGCGTGATGTTATATAGCCTAAAGCCTTCCTCGCTAAATGGACTATCCAACACAAAAATATTTTTTCAATTCGAGCTGGTAGTTCCTGAGATTAGCGCGTTCAACCAAACAAACAAACAAACTCTTCCGCTTTATAATATAAGTATAGATTTAGACACTAAAATATGGAAAATAAGAATGAAACAGAAAAGAATACAAAGGTGGTTGCTTATTTCTATTAAATCTCTTCCAGCATACCTGCAAAAGGAGATTCTAAAAAAGGAGATGTAGACATAGTGTATCATATTTATTTAAGGGGTTTAATTTTTAATTTCCTTCTTAATATTTTTTAAAATTATTATTAAATTTCCTTATTAAAAGATTAAAACTTCATTCTAACTTCAGTGAAAGGATTTGATATTAGTATTTGGAAACAATAAGAAATGTTTGTCAGAGTTACACCAGTCTGATACATATACATTTAATATAAATATTCCAAGCCCACTGGAGTTATCACATCTGTATTTAAATAACAATTCAAAATATTATGCAAATATAATGAATTGCCGTAGGGTGAACGCACCAATTATTGACAAAGGCTTTTAAATTCAGTTAAATAATATAATGTGCCGTCAATCAAGCTTTTGTTGGACGTTTCGAGATCGTTAATCCAGAGCTGTATATGAGTGCTGATACCCTGTGGTTTTGGGCAAACGATGTGTATCGATTTCATTTTAAAATTAATGAAATATGATTCCGAGTTGTTTTATCCATTTGAGCATAGATTACTTACATGTGCAGTATACCTACACCCTACCTACTATCAAAAACTTGTCGATCGAGTTGGTTTCCAACTACTCATAATCATTTCAGCCGAAAGGTTTCCTCAGCTGGACATAGGCCGCCCCCAAGTGTCGCCACATTGACCGGTCCTGTGCGACTCGCGTGCAACGGATTCCTGCGACCTTCACCAGGTCATCGGTCCACCTAGTGGGAGGTCTTCCATCGCAACGTCTTAGCAATTACTACAACAAGTAAACTTTCTGCGAGTTTTACCAAATAAAACTGTTAAAAACTCATCCTATCCTACTAATATTATAAATGCGAAAGTTTGTGAGGATGGATGTATGTTTGTTACTCTTTCACGAAAAAACTACTGAACGGATTTGGATGAAATTTTGCACACAGATAGTTTATAACCTGGATTAACACATAGGATACTTTTTATCCCGGTAGTAAGATCCTATGGGACAATTATCAAACTTCACGCGGGCGAAGCCGCTGGCAGAAGCTAGTCCTATATAAAACAGGGTTCGGTTATTATAATAAAGGAAAACTAACCTATTACAGTGTTAGAAAGTGGGCTAACAGCAGCAGTACGTCCAAACAAAGCTTTGTAATAGAGTATATCAACATCTACCATTATTGACATCTAAAAATAAAACCACCACTGACATCTACCACTGCTTGTCTCTGCATCACCTAAAGGTTGACTGGTAGAAAATGCCTATGGCATTAAGTCCGCCTCTGTACTCTGTGCTTGAAGTGATATATAAATAAATCTAATCCCCGCTACTATTGTAAAATCGATGAAAAAACCCATTAAAATTTACCTTACCGAGAATCGAACCAAGCCGGTCGATTCTGTAAAATTCAAACAACAACTCGCATCTCACATCGCTATTCACTCTCACTTCGCATAAGGTTCAATATTACCTTGATTTTGCATTACCTTACAGAATGCCACTACTTACGTCATCTCATACTTTATCTGTCAAAATCTCCGTCAATTTAGTTCAACTCGCTAACACGCTCGCAAGGGTGGCGCTAGTGTAAATTCGAATTACCAACCGAGTTTTTAGAATACCAATCAAGAAACTCACTGCGGATTCAGATTCGAAGTTACTCTCTTGCTCAGCAATCACGTTTCCGTTCACTAGACAAACGACGCAGCGAATATAAAAACGTCGCTAATAAAATAAAATGACGAGTGAAACAAACTGAGAATCAAATACATTAGTAGTCCTCACCCGTATCTGCTCGGTGCCACTAAGTAGACAATATGACGGCACGAGCAAGCAATATACAGTATATAAATATATCACGTCTGACCACGGAGTTAGTAAATCATTCTGCGGAATAATATCACGAGCCATTTGTCAGGATGCTTGTACAAATTAAATTCAAAGCGGCCATAACTCAACGGCTAAGGCGTTGGACTTTCGGACAGAAATTGTTAGTTTATATCTTATTATCTCGCCTGTTTACCTTGAAAGGTTGGGCTGAGGTGTACTGTGTATCTGTAATACACCCAGTCCCATATATGGGATTAATCATCATCTGGCTAGCTTTTTACCAACTTTGTTGATGTCTTCCATTCTTAACGAATGCAGCTGAATACCAGTATTTTACGTTTTAGTGTGGCCAAAGAGAGATGAATTACGTTACAATTCGTAATACAGTCACAAAGTGACAATTCATTATAGTCCATTATAAAAAAATGGTTCATATTGATAACCTATTGTGTTTCTGCTAAATTCGGCTTTTTTAGACCCCAGATCTTAAACCTTCAGGCATGGCAAAATATTTATAAATCCGACTATTGATAAGTAATTAGGTTTTAATCAATTTAGGATAATAACTTACAATCTTTAGTTTCTGCATAACCCTACAGAACAAGCATTAAAATAAATATTCATTTATGTAAGAACTGTAATTAACTAGACACGACACTAACATCACGGTTATGACCTCTTATGTCGTTAATAACCTGTCAAATACTATATCCATTATAATGTACAGACAATGTGCAGTAATTTGTCAAACGTTTACACAATACACCACTTACACACTCTGCTACACCACAGAACACAATTACTAATAAATGATACTTATGTATTGTGTGATATAATCTTAACGTGTTTGTAAGGCAATAATCACTAGTGATGGGCTGACTATGAATTGGGCCGACTATAGCTGACTGGCCGATAACTCTGTTGAAGCCGTCGGCCAAGCCGATCATTGACTTCGGTAGAGCTCGGGGGGTATCGGCAATGTCCGTGGCTTTTTTGAACAACTGAGTCCTCGCATTGAGAACCTGCCAATATCATCATCATAACCTAAATAAATTTTTACCCCCACCGTTAAGTAGTTCATGAAACGCCTTTCCAAGCGTTACTTCGACACTGCTATTAAGCATAGGAATCCCCTAATCGCATCGGCCGCCCGATACAACCCATCGCGTATTAGCTCCGTCCAACGACCGCGTCACACCCTAGTCGCCCCCGACACCAGTACAGTTCGTAGAGTGTACAAATACAAACCGAAGACATACCGACCTCGCCGCAGGGGTCCGGCGCGTAATCTTCGTTCAATCCCTCCCCGACCCTTGCTCGAGCCAGCCCGCGATGCTGAGCCTGTAGTAATAAAACAGTCCCTAAATAAAGACAACCAGATCCAGCCTGTCCCTTTGCTACGCCCCCAGCGACGCCCTAAGCCGAGGTTCGTACCCCACAGGGGGTGCCCTTAGAGCGCTGTCTGCTGGCTGCAGGCCTTAAATTCAAGGCATCCACAGGACTTGCCCGGTTAAGCAGAAGCCAGTCTTCTCAGACTGAACTGCGAGATGCCCATTCCAAAAAAAAAAATATATATATATATTTTACGCTGAAAGACCAATTTTATATTTTCATTTATTAGAAAAAAAACAGCATTCTTTAATTACAATGCATATGTGACATTTATGATCAAAAAATAAAATGATTCTTATAATTCAATTTCAATGATTCAATTTACGCTTTTTGCCGACAAGTCGGTACATCCCTAATAAACAAAAATCACTGCACTGCAGTTTAAATAATAAATACAGAAAACGATTAAAACCCGTAAAGTAAGGCTTGAATTTTTAACCACCGAACCTAAATTACTTTGCAACTTTTATTGCTTCACAAGGAGAAAACAAACTCCGTTAAAAAGTAGTAAAGTACCCCTTTAAAAGTTTAAAACCTATCCTTCCGCACACTGCAGACGGCAACTGAATGTAACGCTTTAAAAATGGCCATAAAATGTTCTTATTTACTCTAAAAACATGAGAGAAAATTCAGTATTCGAGATTGTACACAACTGTAAATATTAAAAGTGGGGTCAAACGGGGTGGAAGGGGGTGAAAAGAGGAGGAAGGGATGGATTTTATGGACAGTGACGGCCCATGTAAGATAAAATGTTAAATCTCAGCTTAAAGGCTAACAGGTTTGGGACAGTTCAACTCCCCCATGCCGAGTTTTGGACTGAAAAAATAAATGGGCGGTTTTTAACTTGATATTTGAGCAAACATTACACTGAAAGTTGATTTTGCGACCATACGAAGCCTGTTTCAATATGATCAATTATGTAGGGATTTGTTTAAGTTTTTGTTTATTACTTTATAAGAAAGACCTTAAAATATTTCTGCACTGAAACACCTTATTTTTTGGATGGGAAATCATCAAATGAGGTGTCTCACTCTGGGCGGAGCGGGAGGGAGTGTCAGACTTTTACTGACTAAAAACGTTCCGGGGCCGCGGTATCTCTTTCGAACAGTCCCACAGCCCCGACAGGCTCCTGAAACAACTAAGGAGGTGGCGGAACGAGAGAGGGAGAGATCCTCTCTTCCCGGCCGCCGCGGGAGACGCAACGGGCGTCGGGGGCCACGTGGTGGCTACCGGCCACCGTAGATGCGGGCCTGTGGACGGCTGGCTATGGGCTAGCTAGCCGTCCGGCCGTCTAACGACGACGACAGGCCGTGTCGACGGCGCGTTCGTGTTCCACGCGCGCCTCAAAGAGATGTCAGTAAAAAGAGAGGGGCCCGCAAGGGCCGAAGCCTGCCGGGGTTGCGGGCCTGTTCGAAAGAGATACCGCGGCCCCGGAACGTAAAAGGCGAGGAAGGAACATGGATGGTTTTTAGTCAGTAAGAGTCTGACACTCCCTCCCGCTCCGCCCAGAGTGGGGGGGGTCATTTGATGATTTCCCATCCTTAAAAAAAAAAAAAAAAAAAGGTGTAGGCTGATTAGTACAGATGATATATCTATTTCCTCTGTTACATTTAAGTCCCTTGTAAATTGGGGCGAGAATTTTGACATGGACGAAGCAGAATCCGGGTTTCTTCTGGAAAAAAAACTCTTTGGCCGACCTGAGAATCAAACACAAAACCTCGTGCCAGCAGTAATTATATTAGTTAAATTAAGTACCTTACCGGCAGACGATGTGTTGGAAGACCTCCTACTAGGTGGACCGATGACCTGGTGAAGGTTGCGGGAATCCGTTGTATGCGAGTCGCACGGGACCGGTCAATGTGGCGACACTTGGGGGCGTTTTCGGGGGAAATGATGATGATGATGAAGTACTTTAAATTCTTGTTTATATTTAGCTACCGTTTCTATAAATAAAACAAGGGATGGATATACATAGAAATGGTAGCTAAATATAAACTACATCTAAGAAATTTGTAAAGTAAGAACAACGACTGTTTTATTATAAGCCACAAATATGGTTTGTCCCTCGGGCCGACAACTGCCGACAAGACCATTCCGAGCTATTTTAAGTATATTATTTATAACAAACGCAATTATTTCGGTCAAATCGTATTCTGGAACTGATAATGGGATGAAAGAGTAATCATAAAAATAAGATTATTTTTATTGATGAAATCTGAACGTGCCCAAGCCTTACATGTAACATTTACAAAAATGCAAGTTTTGCAATGCAGTTCTTGTACCAGAAAAAGTCGTGAGATCTTGATTATCTGCCTAGCCTTTTCCCAACTATGTTGAGGTCGGCTTCCAGTCAAACGGGATGCAGCTGAATACCAGCGTTTTACATGGAGCGACTGCCTATCTGACCTCCACAACCCAGTTAATATTGGGTAATACGATACCACTTGGTAAGACTGGTTGTCAGTTGTCAGACTTTTTAGGCCACTGAGTTTTTTTTTTTTTTTTTTTTTTTTTTTTTAGGAATGACCACTCGTAGTTGCAACTCGATAAGGTTGCTTAACTACTTAACCGAACTATCCTGTGGGTGGCCAAAAATTACTTTAAGGCCCCCAGCCAGGGCTTACAAACTAAAAATATTTACATTTAAATGACGATCACTAAGGGCACCCCCTGTGGGGTTCGGGCCTCGACTTAGTGCGTCATTATCGGGAGGGCAGCAAGGGACAGGCTGGGTCGGATTATTAATTGGGGAGTTTATCATCGTTACATGCTCAGCGTCGCGGGCTGGCTCGTCGAGCAAGGGTCGGGGAGTAATGATATTACTGGGAGGTCGCGGCGTGCCTCGGCGGCGAGACCGGATTCGGGGTTTGTATGTGTGTCGTCTTGTGTGCTTTCTGAGAGTGCTGGTTTCCCTACGACTTTCCTGCAAGAGAGTGATGGGGTCATCGGGCTGGAGGAGGGTGGACCTCGGGCGTCGGATCCTAGATATCGCGGAGGGGACATAACTAGCTGCTGAAACGACTAACGGGTTAGGGTGTTTTTCGGCCCTATCGAAAAAACCCTTAGTGAGTCGCTTCATACACTGCTGGATGGTGGGGATCTTGAAGTCAACGTGAAGTTGCTCATTCCTAACGTACCATGGGGCTCCCGTGGCCTTACGTAGAAATCGGTTTTGGAGGGTCTGCATCCTATGAAGGAGATGGGGTTTGGCGTGCGCGAACACGGGGCACGCGTACGTCATGATGGGCCGAATGCACGCGATGTAAATGCGCAATTTGCACTTAAGTGACAATTTGCTACGCGCATTCAGCAAGCAGTGGAGCCTACCGAGAGCGAAGGCGGCACGCGAACGTACCGTCTTGATGTGCTCACCGAATCTTAACCGCCTATCGAGAATGACTCCTAAGTATCGGGCATGCTTCTCCCAGGGGATCGGCTTGCCGAACATGGTTATCGGACTAGGGGAGGGGGGGAATCTTACGCGGGGGCTAGAGAACAGAACCGCCTGACTCTTATCGGGGTTGACCTCGATTCTCCATTTCCGGAACCAATCGCCTAATGCTTTGGCGGAATTTTGGAGAATACGGCAGATGTTAGATGGACTCCTACCTGAGTAGTAGATGGCCGTGTCGTCGGCGAACAAGGCTAGCTGGGCTGATCTACTCTTAGGGATATCGCTGGTGTAAAGCGTGAAGGCTAGTGGGGATATCACCGATCCCTGTGGGACGCCTGCACGTATCGGATGAGGGGATGAGAGTGCACCATCAATACGGTATTGGAATGTGCGGTTCGACAAGAAGTCTCGTAGTATTAGTACGAGACGATCCGGTACACCGAGCTGATATAGCTTGTATATCAGCCCGTTGTGCCAGACCTTGTCGAAAGCTTTCGCGATATCGAAGAACAAGGCACCGGTCATCAGTCCCCGCTGGAAGCGGGCACCGATGTGCTCGACTATGCGGTGCACTTGTTGAACGCAAGAGTGTTGAGGTCTAAAACCAAACTGCTCTGTCGGAATTAAGCTCTTAGCTTCGGCGAAATCTTTGAGTCGCTTATAAATAAGTCTCTCATAGATTTTTCCTAACACGTTGAGCAAACTAATAGGCCGGTAACTACTCGGCGAGGATTTGGGCTTACCCGGTTTGGGAATGCCTATTACTGTGGCCTGTTTCCATGCTTGCGGGAACACGTTATTGGCCATGGCGCTATTGAAGATAGCGGTCATTAGCACTATAAGGGCTGGGGAGAAGAGTTTGAATACCCTATTGGTGATTCCGTCTGAGCCGGGGGCTTTCCTATGTCTAAGGCCCTTGATTATATCCTCTACCTCTTCAGGGGTGACTGAGGGTAGGGGATTATCGGGGTCTTCTACGGGGGGTAGAGAGGTCCTGCGTTCGACTTCAGCACCTCGGCGAGGTGGGCTGGGTCTACTGGCTGGGTACTGGGAGAGCATTGCTCTTCAAGACTGTCGGCTAGGCATTCAGCTTTGTCGACGTCGTCGAATGCGACGGTATTATCAGGGCGCGTGAGGGGAGGCATGGAGGCAACTTTAGAGGAAGATTGCATTTTCCTTTGAAGTTCCCAGAATGCCTGGTGGGTCGGTTCGAGTTCGCTGAGCATCTTGTCCCATTGCTCGTCGCGAAGTTTTTTGATGCTTCTGCTTACTTTGCGTTGTAAACGGCGCATAAAAACTTTGTTACTCGCACAGGGAAAAGAGGTATAAGCACGGATGGCCGCGTTCTTCTCGGTCAGCAGGTCACGTACATCGTCCGGGAGTTTCCAGCGGTGGTCATCCGCTGGAACTTCCCTTGAACAAACGTTCAGGACTGACTGCACGTGCTCTGTGAACGAGTTGATCGCGGCCTCCGTGTCAGCTACAGTCGCGATGTTGTCGGGGATTTTGTCCAAGTGAGGGGATTCGGTGGATTTCAGCAATTCGCTTACTTTCTTCCAATCCGTGATCACTTTGGTGGGAGGGGGCTGAGAAGGGTCAGAGTGACCGTTTCTCGGGGTAAACTCTATTACGACGGGTCTGTGATCCGAATTAAGCTCGTCGATCGTCTCTATAGAATGTAATCGCAAGTTTACATTCTTCAGAAGCGCGACATCTAGCACGTCGGGTCTGTGATCCGGGTTATTAGGATAGTGGGTGGGACTCATCGGAGCGATGACATCGAAGTTGAGAGAACAGCAGAGATTATATAGGGCATTACCTCTGCTGTTTGAAACATTACTATTCCACGCGGGGTGTTTAGCATTAAGATCTCCCGCCAGAAGGACGGAGTCACTTAGATCGAAAAGAACTTTGAGGTCATCGCTCATATCGTTATTCGCGACCGAGGAGCCGGCTCCTGAGGGCGGGATGTAAGCCGATACGATCGTGAGGGGTTGGTGTCCTGTCATGCCCAGCCTGCAGACAGAGACTTCTAACTTGGAAAGAGAGGGGGGGTCTAAGGGGATGCAGTACAAGCTAGCTTTGTAGTAAATCAGAGTACCTCCTCTGTGACAGCGAGTTCTGTCATTGCGAACTAACCGATAGTTGGCAATTTTCGGGTCCCGGTTGTAAGGTTTCAAGAACGTCTCTTGAACTAAAAGGATATCTAGGCGATGGTCGCGGAGGAATGTGGCGATCTCATCTCGTTGGCCATTTAGGCTCTCGGCGTTGAAGGTCCCTATCCTAAGGGAAGTCGGTTTGAACCTACTGTGGGGTGACCTATCCATTATATATATTTCAAGTAGGGGAGGTTCTTAATGTCTTGCTGGATGTCTTGGTATTTGGCCCAGACTTGTTGAAGCTGTTGCCAGTTACCTCTACAGGCCATCGTTTCATCCCGCATTTGTAGAGCACGCGGGGTATGGAAAACGGCAAAGGTACTACCTAACACAAATACGGGGTCGGTGGGGTCAAAGTTCGGGGGCAACGGGGGTTTTGCCACTGAAGGTGGGGGGGTGGCCGTAAAATTAAAACACGCGGGGGGGATAGGGTGCGCGCTGGCTGGCATGGGCGGGCACCTGGGATCGCGGGGGTGAGGGCGGCCTGAGAGCGCTCTGCGGGGCGCTGGCGGTGCGGCGTTCTGAGATGCGGGTATAGGGGGTGAGGGCATGGCAGGCAATGCCATCAGTGGCGGGATTTCCTGTGAAGCAGGAGTTTGGGTAGGCCTCAGAGCCGGGAAGTGCGCTTGGTGATTAAGCGCATTCCAGGGACTGGGGCGCTGGGGTCGGAGTGAGGCAGGGGGGTCAGCAGTGAGAGATGGGCTCTCTCGCTGTTGTTTGTTGTTGGCCCGTTTCGCTAGTTTGGGGGCCGACAATTTGGGGGCCTTAGGGCATCCGCGGTAGTTAGCGGGATGGCCGGACTCGCCGCATAGAACGCAGCTGGGGGCTTCGGTGCACTGTGTGCGGTCTTTAGGGCGAGGGCAGTCAGCGGTGCCGTGGTCACCCAGGCACTTGACGCAGCGAGGTTTGCCGAAGCAATTCCTCTGGGCGTGGCCATAAAGTTGGCAGCGGTGGCATTGAGAAAGCTCGCCGAGTTTAGCGGGCTTCTCAATGCGGATGCCTGAGAGGTTACATACCTTCGAAAGCTTGTGGATTGGGTGATGCCCATCCACGCGGTCGCAAATTACGAGCACCATATTATATGGTGCCGAGCTAGTGCGACCGCCAACCTTACGGTGCATGCGGTGCACTTCCCTAACTGGGATGTTTTGCGCGACTAAGTCGTCTTTAATCTCCTGAGTGGAGATTTCTAAGGGGACATTCTTAACAACTACGCGGACAGGGATGTCCTCTTGCAGTGCGTGGGTGTGGTATAAAATGCTCCTATCCCGGAGGAGCTTTGTGAGGGAGCGGTAATCACCTGAGGTTGGGCATTGTACCTTAATGCCGACCTCTACCGCACGAGCGTTTGTGTAATTGATTTTACGCTCGTTAAGTGACTTGGACAATTCTGTCCATTTTCCCTTCTCATGTATGTAGATGGGAGGGGGACGGACCGATTTAGGGGCGTTAATCGCCGGGGTGGCGGGTTGTGACGAGGAGGCAGCCGGGGTGGCTGAGGCCAAGGGGCTGTGCGGACGGCTCTGTGTAGAGTCTACAGCCAATTTGGGGGAGCGTGAGCCCTGAGTTGCCGGCTTCTTGGCGGAGCTGCTAGCGGGGGCTTTGCCCTTCTTCCTCTTCCCCTTACCGACGATTTGGTAGTCGTCCTCGGAGGATGAGGTGCGCGATGATGCTTCGGAGCAATCTGAATCATTAGAGGCTGAGGTCGCCTCGTTATCCGAGATGTTTACTTCCATCTCTTCTATCGGGTAGGGAGTTTCCTCGCTGGGAGGGGCCTCAATTAAGGCCTGGGACGCGGACGCGGGGTCGGCGGGGGAATTCAGCGCGTCGCTGAAATCCATGATAGTCGATGGTATCTCATCGACGACGGTTTCCGCTTCTTTGAGGCGGTCGCTTTCCTCGCGGAAGGGAGCGAGAATTTTAGAGTATTTTTCATTGTTGTCCTTGAGGAGGACTTCAATGAGCGCGTCGAACAAGACAGCCCACTTATTGGACTGCGCCATTGTTGGCGGGGACTAGATTCGAGTTAAGCTCATGCCTAAGAAAACCTAGACCCGAGGAGGTACGTCGAAACGTGAACCCCTCGGGAAGACAGTTCCCCGAAAAACGAACCCACCCAGTGTTTTTCCTAGTGCTATGCTGTGCGAGAAGAAAAACACAAACAAACTCGCCAGCTACACTACTGTCTGATTGGCCAGAGGGGCCTGAAAAATAGCTAAAAGCCTATCACCTAACACCTAGCTCCCCGGGTAGGTGCGCCCGGGGATGTGTGGCCTCTCCTGAACTTGTGCGAACAGGGAGGTGAGTACCTAAGGTGTGCCCTAAGCTTGTAAACCTGTCGCCAGTCTTATTGTGCGACAGGGCCCTAGTCCCACAAGGGGCTCTAGTGCGAAGGGGTAGACACTCCCAACCGACACTAGGTGTGTAGCTGTGAACGAAGTCGAAGACTAGGTTTGACGAGGGAAGCCCCCAAGGCCAAGGTCCTAGCTCCCGATGCCAATGGAATGCCTCGCCCTGAAGGGGTCTGGCGGGTAGGATTGGGTCACCACCCTCTTGACTTCGTTAACACCGTTAGGTTTCCCGTCAAGAACCACAAAACCGTGGCTTTTCCCTGAAGGGGCAACAAAAACGCGGACGATTGACGATAAGGAAATAATAGCCTCGAAAGAGGCTGTTTTTTTGCCACTGAGTGACACCGTTGAGTATGTGTACTAATACAAGTATTAGACACAAACTAACGACGCACTACTGGACGGCAGGCACTGGGCCTTCGATGCTCGGCGTAGCGGCGAAGCTGCGGCGAACAGACGGGGGGCGCGGGGTGCGCGGAGAGTCGGCGGTGGGGAGCGGAGCGTACGTGTGCACGCTGCGGCGTCCGAACGTCGAATCAGATTTTTGAGGCCACTGAGTGTAACGACTGTGGTCTTATAGTAATTTCTAAAATAAATAGAATGACTTGGCCATCGCACACGGCAATAGAATGTACGGTCGAAAGAGCTATTTGGTTTACAGTTTAACCGACAAATTACATTGTAAAATGTAAACCGACCCTACCGACCCCCTTGGTCGACCATACATACAAAAAATCAACCAAATATTAAAGCTCCGAGTGCTTTATTTATATTCTTGTATGTAAAAATGTGGCACACACAAAGCTCATGCTTCTAGCTTAGTCCACAATGAAGTTACAGGAGGTTGAAAATGTCCTGAATGGATTCGAGAAAAGGATGATACGGCTTTGCCTTTGCCTTTGTTTTTTTGTTTTAGGTTGACTTAGTGATTCGGTAAGAATAAAAATAACTTATTTGCTTAAAATACAGGTGTTAGCAGTTGTTAAACTTCGTGGTTTAGGCACAAACCATATTTCACCTTTTTAGGGCATGCAAATATAATTTCACATTATTTTATAATGCGTATTTCTGTGAAATTTAACAATTATTTCCATTGGGGCTAATTAATATAGTATTTCCATTGGTGCTAATCAAACTCGCAGATCAAATAAATTTACACACATTTGTATGTGTTGCAATCTTACTATCTTTAGGGATGTTCTAGCTTCCCAAAGAAAAATAAAAATGTTTTATTATTATTTAAAAAAAAAGAACAAAATCCTTTACTTGGCTCAAGTCTCTCCTTTATAAAACGCCAGTAACTATAAAATTTTCATAAAAAGCCCACAGATCTGTGAAACGTTACCCGGGAGGAATATTTAGCACATTGTATAAAATATCTCCGTCGGATATTACCTACAGCTTTTAGCGTAAACACATAATATTAACTTTTAAATTGTGGAGGAAGGAAAGCATTTACTTTCAATTTTGTGGATAAGAGGCGAACCAAATTGAATGAAGGGCGATTAACAAAACGAATTTATACAGCGGATGTTGATGGGATCCGGAGGGGATGCCCTAGATTGTAGAAGCACGAATAAGTACTCGAATGATTGGCAATGTCCTTTTAAAAAGGTCAAAAGGTGTACCAATACCAACACAAAAAGACAATGTGAAAAGAACACGGGTGAGACAATTGTTGATGAAATTATTAAGCGTCTGCATATGTCACCGTGATAGATGCCTACGAAATAATTTACTAAGATTTATCAAATCAAACTAAAGGTCCAACGAAGTCTCTAAAAAAAATCCTCATTATTATGAGCTCAATTGACTAGAATAATGATGGATGAGAAATAATCATGACTCATTTTTTTTCTTTCTGGATTGACTTCTTGGCTTTTGGCTAAGATATACTATTAAATGAGCCAAAATAAAATTAAGAAATATGCACGATTCAATAAAATCATTAAAAAATGTAATAAATACAAGAAACAACAGAAACACCATTCCAAAAATATCCAATTAAGAAAAGAACGTGTTTCTCTTGTTAATAAATTAAATAACTATCAGATTAAATTAGAAGATATTATAAATATTTATGAAATTGACACTCAGCGCTTACAATCAGAAATACAGGCTCTTAATAAGTCACTACAGTCTTTATATAATAAATATGAACGCTCACAAAATCAAATTAAAGAGCATATTCTTGCAACAAATGCATTGGTAGACAAAGTGGACTCACTGACTCTCAGCAACGTTCAGTGTACTTGTCAGAGGGAATCCAGAAATGATGTCCAGTCTGAGGCAACGGAGGACCCGTGCCCAGCTGTGAGAACTCAGAGCTGTGATTCCAGCCAAGATTCAATACCTGACTTAGGTAATTCTGTCTCACCTAATAGTCTAGATTCAAATCTTTCAGTTATGTTCTCTGATAGTATTGGTAGAGGGATGGGGAAATTAATCAGTAATAGCCTGAGTTATTGTACCCAAAATTATTGTATGCCAGGGTCGACCTACAAACAGGTTATGACATCTGCAACAAAAACTGTTTGTAATCCTAATACCACCATAACTATATGTGTTGGTAACAGTTCTAAGATAAAAAAGGAAGATATCACTGACTGTGTATCAGACTTGTTGAAGTTAAACTGTAGTAAAATAATATTGTGTGCTTTTCCCTATTTTAAAAATTTGGGTAGTAGAAAAAACAATTATATACATATGTTAAATAACCATGTACATTTTCTGGCAGGTCACTATAGTGACAGACTTATATACCTAGATATCAACACTCTTGTTGGTAAACTTAAGTCGACACGGGGTAAGGTGTATCTACCTATTAGATGTAGACACAAAATAGCTTCGCTATTAGCTTTTAATATTCACACAGACATAAATAGTATGTCTAAGTTTAGTACTATTATTAACACTGCGACTATTAGTAATTCTACTAATGTACAGGTGACTTTAAATGAATATAGCAGTAGTGCTATAAATCTTTACAGATATTGCTCAGAGGAGGATCCATCTGTCACCGTGGTGAATCCTCAATTAGGGTCTATTAGTGATAGGGTCTTGTTGTCTGAGGATGGCACGGGAGTCTCCGGCCTCACTCAAAATATTAATATGAATTTAAACTAGAAAGTGAGACAACAGAAGGTACTATTAATTCTTGCACTCAATTAGTTACTAAAAAAGGGCCTCAGCAGAACACCTTAAAAATATTCCACCAAAATATCCAAGGAATGTCTTGCAAATTATTAGAAATTGAATTGTTTTTAGAAAATAGTAAGTTTGACATTATTTGTTTTACTGAACATTGGTTAAAGGATTACCAAATGCTTATTAATTATGAGAACTATATGGTGGGTAGCTGCTTTAACCGTAAAACGATGCTTCGTGGAGGTTCCCTAATATTAATAAAAAATAGTTTTAAATATAAGCAACGTGATGACATAGTAGGTCTCTCGGTTGAACATTGCGTCGAACTGTCCTGTGTTGAGCTAGATAAGCATGTAATTGTGTGTGTGTACAGACCCCCAAACTATCAAAACTTTTCCATGTTTGAATCAATAATGGAAGATGTCCTGGCAAAACTTGCAGCCAGTAATAAATCTACAATAATTTGTGGTGATTTCAATATCAATATTTTAGAAGAAAATTCACATAGCGGTCGGTTACTAAATCTTTTTAAATCATTTGACTTGACTAACGTTTTTATTGAACCTACTAGAATCACAGCATCTTCGGCTACTTGTATAGATAATGTTTTCTGCGATTGTGATTACTTAGAAAAAGCCATAGTAAATTGTTTGCCGTCCGACCATAGCGGACAAACTGTAACTTATAGGTGTAATACACCATTGCAAAAAGTACAGATTAAATTTAGACCCATAACTTCTAGCAAATTAAATGGGTTTAATATTTCCCTACAGAACAAGTTAAGTGTTATGAGCCATGACGATATTAATATAAATCAATTGTATAATCGTTTCTTTTCAATAGTTCACACGGAATTCAACAAAACTTTTGAAAAGAAGACAAAGAGTATTTGCCCTAAATTCATATTTAGTGATTGGGCAACTAGAGGTATCAGAAAAAGTAGGGAAAGACTATTTGAGCTTTATGGCCTTAAGCCTTTTATTAACACTGAAACTTTTAACAAGTATGTTGCTAAGTATTCAAAACTTTTTAGAAATACATGCAGGGTTGCTAAAGCCCTGCACATTAGCAACAAGATCAAAACAGCAGAAAATAAAATAAAGACAGTTTGGAAAGTCATAAATAACGAGACTAACAGGAAGAAAATACGCAACACTAGCTACACATTAGATACAGCATGTGGTCCTAAAAGCTCTAATCAGGAAGTAGCTCAAGAATTTGTAAATTTCTTTACAGAGATACCATTAAAAACTACGGAGGCTCTTAATTCCTCTCCTGATGTCTCAATGGGTTTATTAAAGGCGAATGTGTCTGGCTGCCTGGCTGAATTTAAATTTAAACACATTAACCCTATGGTAGTTATTAAAGCTTTCCGGCAAATAAAAATCAAACTGACCGAAGATCTATGGGGAATGTCTATCAAAGTTTGTACATCCATACTTGAGACTATAGCCCCATACTTGGCTTTAATTTTTAATCTATGTGTGGACCAAGGAGTCTTCCCTGATTTAATGAAATACAGTAAAGTCATACCTCTTTTCAAATCCGGGGACAGTAAAGATACTAACAATTATAGACCTGTCTCCGTGTTGCCAGTTTTTAGCAAGGTTTTTGAAAAAGTAATGCTTGATCAAATGCTCTATCACTTTAACACCAACAGAATATTACATGATCAACAGTATGGTTTCACCAAGGGACGTTGTACAACTGACGCCGGTGTAACCTTATTAAAGCACATATTTACTGCGTGGGAAGAGTCCCAAGACGCTATAGGAATTTTTTGTGACCTCTCCAAAGCGTTTGATTGCGTAAACCACGACACATTACTTATGAAACTTGAGCATTACGGACTGGGTAAACTTGCACTTAGTTTGGTAAGATCATATTTAAATGATAGACAACAATATGTTCAGATAAATGGTGTCAACTCACAGGGTTTAAAAATAAAAATGGGGGTTCCACAAGGCTCAATATTGGGTCCTTTCCTTTTTCTAGTATATATAAATGATCTACCCTATTTATTGAAAAACCAACCTCAAAATATGGTGTTATTTGCTGATGACACTTCCCTGATTTTTAAGATAAATAGACGGGCACAAAATTTAGATGACGTGAATAATGCCCTACTGCAGGTCCAAAATTGGTTCACAGCAAACAATTTGGTATTAAATGAAAAAAAAACCAAATGCATAAGATTTGCTTTACCGAATGTTAAGGGTAGTGATTGTGATATATTATTGAATAATGAGAAACTTGAATTCGTAGATAAAACGGTTTTCTTGGGGATTACGCTTGATTCAAGGCTACAATGGGGTTCTCATTTAACTTCTCTTGCGGGGCGGTTAAGCTCAGCAGCATATGCCATTAGAAAAATCCGTCAATTTACTGATGTAGATACCGCTAGACTGGTCTATTTTAGTTACTTCCATAGTATAATGTCTTACGGTATTTTGCTATGGGGACGAGCTGCAGATATTGAGTCTATATTTATTCTGCAGAAAAGAGCCATCAGAGCCATATATAATCTTCGTAGGCGCGATTCTCTAAGAGAGCGGTTTAAGGATATTGGAATTATGACGGTACATTGTCAATACATCTACGAAAACATAATGTACGTCAGAAAAAATTTGCATCTTTTTGGTAAAAGAGGTGACAGACATAACTACAGTACTAGAAATAGGGACCAATTAGTTCAGCCAGGCTTTAGACTCGCTAAAGTAGACTCATCTTTCATGGGGTACTGTTTGAGATGCTATAATAAAATTCCACAAAGTATTCTTGAACTGAATGAGACGAAATTTAAAACATGCATTAAACGCACACTATGTAAACAAGCATATTACAAGTTGAGCGATTATATCGCTGATAAAAATGCTTGGCTTAATGCTGGTCCTGCTCCACATGGACAGGGGCGCAAAAATTGATAGCATTAAATGGTATTGTTGGAGCTGCTGAAGATTGTACTTAACTATCTTTGCATTGTATAGATTCAATGTTAGTATTATATAATCGCATAGCCCATATTGTGTGAGTACTATGTACTAGAAAGCTATCATTCACTGGAAGCCTACGGCAGTTCTTGACTAGAATGTGCCCTGGCGGTTGAGAGTATGTCATGCTCTCTCAAATGTCTCGCTGATGGTGGCGCGTGTGTCGGATCATTTAGTTCCCTTCAAAATGGTTGAGCTGAATGGTGCTGATCCATGCGTCATGTTCGTGAACGGGCGCTGTCAGTTGTGACTGGTCATCTCTTAGTCGCCATGGGTTATTTGAATTAATTATTTAGTTTTTGAGTTGTATTTTATTTTGTTTTGCTATGGACACTTTTAACGTGCACATCTTGCTACATTGTTCTCACATAATATACCATCTCAACATGAATGATGTAACCAAGATTTTGTAACAATATTTTGATTTAAAAGAGTGTCCATGGAGTTTCTTGCCCGTTCTTCTCCATAGAGATCTACGTTAGGGAATGGGCAACTACAGTACTTTCACAGTTTTTATGTCTTGTGACTGGGACTGTAGCTACTTTAAATGTTCATTTTGTTTCGACAATTCAAAAGTGCCTGTAACTGGCCTACTTGAAATAAATGATTTGATTTTGATTTTGATTTTGATTTTTGATTTTGAAAGTGAATGCACACTTACCTATCCGCGTCGAAATAATCGACTGCGCCGGAAGAATCGAATTTTAGAATAACTTTAGGAAATATTATAAAACCTAGCACACTTATCCGCGTCGAATCGTACGAATAGATGACGTCATACGTATGAGAAAAAAAAATCTTTCTTTTTTTATTTTATTATTGATAAGTGTGCGTCCACCTTTAATGTCATCTCCAATACCGCTTAATGACATGCACTGTACCGTCATACGGTGAAAGGCCGTAACTAACATTTTTGACAAATATCAGTTAAACATTGATTCGAATTCAGCAAGAAATTCTGTATCTTTCTGTCCAGGCAATAAAGCCCTAAGTCGCCCGTAGCCACAGATACACTTAGATAGAAGGGCGGTTGGCCTCAAAAACGATGTTTTTCACGAATAGTTTGCATACTTGTTGAAATCCGCATCTTCGTTTGAGCCGTGAAAAGCCTTAAATAGAGTTATGGCCTTCCATCACATACATCATTGTATTGTGTCACGAATTATCTTTTCATAATACATAGAATAATAATAAAGTGTGTATTCAAGTATTTTATGTTATATAATAGGCTGGTATCTCTTTAGAGGGAAAAACCACGCTTGTTTTCGCGCCTGAAGGGGCCGTAGGTGTCACACGGCGCGTATTACTCGACAGTTCCTGGATGAAGTGAATATACATACGGGCGATGGACTGGTCGAGTCCATCGCCAGTATGTAACCAAGATTTTGTAACAATATTTTGATTAAAAAGATGGTCCATGGAGTTTCTTGCCCGTTCTTCTTCATAGATCTCTAGATATCGCGTTGGAATGTGCAACTACAGTACTTTCTCAAGTTATTATGCCTTGTGACTGTGACCGTAGCTTCGCTTTTTTTTGTTGTTTCTTTGACATTCAAAAGTACCGTAATGGTCTAATTGAAATAAATGCTTTGGGTTTCAGTTTTGAGTTTGTGTTTTAAGTGTGTGTTTTGAGTTTGAGTTTATGAATGTACGGTCGAAAAAGCTATTTGGTTTACACTTTACAATGTAATTTGTTCGTTAAACTGTAAACCAATAGCTTGTTCGACCGTACAAACCGTTTGCTCGATAGCAGGTCCCTTCAGCCTCTTTATGACCTCAAGAGGGGTTATTTGAAAAACTACTCTTAATGCGTTCGTTGTATAAGGAACTCCTGTGCAGTATGACGAGCATCTGGACTCAGGTTTTCTATTCAAATTATTCTATTTAAATTATTTAAATAGATGTTAGTCTTACGTATTGTATTGAATAACTGGCGTGTGTCCCGTATTTTGCGTATGTAGTCTTAACTATCCCTACTAATATTATAAATGTGAATGTAAGTTAGCTTGTTACGCTTTCACGCGAAAGCCACTGAATGGAATTGGACGAAATTTTGCACACAGATAACTTTTAACATGGATTAACACATAGGATACCGGGATACTTTTCATCCCGGTAGTAACATCCCATTGGACACTTATGAAACTTCACGCGGGTGTAGTCGCTGGCAGAAGCTAGTAACATATAAAGCATTGGTCATTATTTAAGTGTCAGTAACTGTCTTTTTTAAACTTTCACGATCAGAACACATAAAACATATAAAACATATGAAGACGGGTATTTATCGCGAATTTGAAAATAAAGATCAATTTAATCCCGACGTTTCGACCGGATTGCACCAGCCGTGGTCGCGGGGAGACTGAAGTATTGGAGGTACCGCGACAGCAAAGTGAAGGCGTTTATTCAACTACCCTTACTCATCTTCGGACTCATCTTCGTCGGGATTAAATTAAAGGTAAATTCGCGATAAATAACCGTCTTCATATCTATACTTCTATACTATAATATTATAAAGCAGAAGAGTTTGTTTGTTTGTTTGTTTGAACGCGCTAATCTCAGGATCTACTGGTTCGAAATGAAAAAATCTTTTTGTGTTGGAAAGTCCATTTATCGAGGAAGGCTAAAGGCTATATAACATCACGCTACGACCATTAGGAGCGGAGCAGGAATGAAAAATGTTGCAAAATTGGGGATATTTTTTCCTTTTGTTTTTCTCTCTTATCTATGTGACGCAGACGAAGTTGCGTGGGTCAGCTAGTGTTTTATAAGTGTCAGTATTCGCTCTTCACAAAAAATCCAACCTCTAGTCCACCAACACTACTTCCGCTCTTAATTCAGCACAGAACCCAAGCTTGCTTACCTTCCATTATTGACTGATTTGCATTTCTACTAGACGGGGGTGAAGTTCTCAAGTGATTAGTTCCCGTTCGGAAGCTGAAGATAAGCTCCTGTCAGTGCAGATGCAATTTTACTCAATATTTGCTAGAATATTGTTTAGTAGAAAATGTGCTACTGAAATAATGAAGACGGAACTCTACTTTGGGGTCGTAGTTCAATTACTTACGTGAGGTTAGTAGGGGGTTCTACAGGGGGAGTGAGATCATTTTATGTGTGACCAATGAATTATTATTCTTTACTATTAAAATAAATTCTAAACAATCTAATCTCATACACATGATGGTAGGAGGGTTATTAAAGGATGGCCCCTTTTTTTTAAGATGGGAAATCATCAAATAACTTCTCCCACTCTGGGCGGAGCGGGAGTGAGTGTCAGACTCTTACTGACTAAAACCCATCCATGTTCCTACCTCGCCCTTTATGTTCCGGGGCCGCGGTATCTCTTTCGAACAGGCCCGCAACCCCGGCAAGGATGGCCCCTTGATACAAATCAGTATCCAGTGTAACCGGTTTAATGATAAATGATCTTTATTTTGTAAGTAGGATTTCACAAACACTTTTACACGTAATTTTTTTTAAACTAGATGGGTTCCGTCCCTGACTACTCTGAGAAGAAACAGCCGAAACAAACTCAGAGTTATAGTCTCTTTTGAAGTCCAGACATAATCTTGCTCAATTCACATGAGGATCATGTAGATATTAGTGTCTGAGATGGTCTTTTGAAGAAAGAACCATACAGATTTGAGTGAACCTGTCCAGTCAGTGCAAGCATTTGTCAGTTAAAGCTGTCGGTTACAGCTGAATACCGGATTTTTACATGTAGCGACTGCCTTATATCCACAAAACTCGGTTACCTTTAAAATAGACTAACGTTGGAGACAAATTTTTAAGTTTAACATTTAATTTCAACTGACTTAAAACACTACCGGTACTAAGCATTACTTAAATGTTAACGGACACCCATCCATATCTCAACCGCAGCACATTACCCTTCCTGAATACGTGCTCATCAATGAACATCACAGAATGAGGGTAGTTTCATAAAATATTTAACTGCGGTATCGGTCTACGGTCTTGATTCTGATCCTATGTTGAGCGGATAGCTTGTGAATATTTTACCAACATTACAAAATATTCAGGTTTTCTTCATCTCTCCGGATAAACAGTATAATAGTAATACAGGGTGTCAACCACCTCGTCACGAAGCCGTTAACCAGACTAAGTAACTTTACGCAAAAACATAACATACAAAACGTTCAACCAAACAAACAAACAAACACGTCTTCTGCTTTATAATATAATATAGTACTAGCTGACCCACGCAACTTCGTCTGCGTCACTTAAGAGAGAAAAACGAAAGTAAAAAAATCCCCGTTTTTGCAACATTTTTCATTCCTGCTCCGCTCCTAATGGTCGTAGCGTGATGTTATATAGCCTATAGCCTTCCTCGATAAACGGACTATCAAACACAAAAAGTTTTTTTCAATTCGAACCAGTAGATCCTGAGATTAGCGCGTTTAACAAAACAAACAAACTCTTCTGCTTTATAATATTAGTATAGATATATGTAATTATGTGTCTTCTGACATTTAATTTTGTAATTGTAAAAAGGAGCTAAGTATTATTTTTTTCATCTTTAAACATTACTATTTTTGTATATGTCAATTAATTGTATTAATGTAAAAGGAACTATTGTTGTTTTCATTTTTCTTTTTAGTTTGTTTAATTGTTTATATCGAATCCTGATCAAACTAATTTTATGTTCTTTTATCTACACAATGTATGTATTTTGTTAAGAATAAATGGTTTATGACGTATGCACGGATGTCGGAAATTACCTCAAAGGAAAGGAATAGAATAGCTTAATTATTTATTGCACTGGCACACTTACTTACAACCCAACACAACAAAATCACCGTGATCATATAATTATGCCCCACACCACTTTGTATGCTAATTTTTATGAACGGCTGTCAAGCTGCTAGCTATGATTACAGGACATATTCGCGTACAACATATTCATGTATAACATATTCATGTACAACATATTCATGCAAATTATTGTATGTAACACTTAACCGGTAATGATACATGAAGTGGGGTGGCAACCACTGTTGAGTGCCTTCAGTTGATACTCGATGTGTAATATTAGTGTCAGATTTGAATGATTTATTATTTGAATGATGTTTAGGTTTAAGTCAAGTTATTTGAGTATCTCCTTTGCGTAACATGTTTGTTGAGAACACGTGTAGGGTATAGTTGTACTTTGGCGCCAAAATAGAAACGTACGCCACCATATTGATTTGCAATACATTTTAGAAAATAATATCACAACTAGTAACAGCAACCCGCTTTATAAGTACCTAATTTAAACGACAAATCGTTCTTGTTCCACTGTATTTTTTATTTGTAATTATAAATATTTATTTTGTGTTGGATGAATATTCAAGATATTCATATGAGAACTACTAACAACTTTAATCACTTTTTGAAGTGAATTTTAGTTCAAAATCATCCTTATACAATTAAGATAAAGTTTGTTTTGCATTACTTAGCTTTCACTTCTATCGGCCGTCGCTAAAGACTGCCTCGCGTGTTTTTTTTGTAACAAGAATTATCATAGAGACAACTTCATATGTTTTGACATTTGAAGTTGTCTCTATGCAAAATAAATACCGTTGATTAATTCATTATAATACCACAAAAATACCTATTAAACGAATTATCTTTGTTATTTGTAGTGATAATATACACCACTCAATAATCAATTTCCTAATCACGATTGGGAAGTAATCCATGTAATGCGTGAGTAATGGCGCCGCAATTAGCTGACAATACATAGTTGTGCATTATTAATATCAAACTGATCTGATTGGCTGCGTGTTTGGCCACATTACCACAGCTATATATTACGGGTTTTGTGTTTATTTTATTTTAGGGTAAACACTTGTAAATAAAGGTTGTAAAAAAGACTTATCAAAGCCGAAATGCACTTGTTCTCCCTGTCTTTGCGATCATTTTTTTTGTTTTAGACCATACCTAGGAACCAAAAAATATTAACATCATTGTGGTGTTCACTCCGACGCTAGTTAGGGTTTGGAGTAAAGTCACCAGCAAGCAGCAGCAGCAGGCGGCAGCAGCCATCAGGGCGGTGTCTTTGTTCAGGGTTGTACAATAAAACACAGTTGCAATATTACTGGGTTAGGCGTGCTGTCGCTAGGGCTGCTTGTACTAGACTGAGCGCGGCGCATCGCCCCGCGCTCCCTCCAACGCGCATCCCCACCACAGCACACATAACTCATTTATTAAACGTCACAATCATACTCTTTAAAACTACATTGTTACAAATAAATTCTTATTCTAATTCTAACCTTCTAGTTACGGAGATATTGGGGGTGGGTCAAAGTTACAACTTTACATGTTTATATTGTAAGATTTATACTTCAATTACCTCCACGACCAGCGGTGTCGATAACAGGTGCTCTCAACCCTACAGAACAGATTAAAAGGTTATGTGAGATGTGAGTTTGTAATGTGGGGCATGGTAATGAGATGTGGGTGTCTGTGATAACAGCGTGACCCTTTGGCGTTTGGTGTAGATAACAGGGGACTTACAAACGAGGTACTTGACAAAGAGGTCAATATTCCTTTCTTCATGTGTGGTTAGTACCAAACCTGGTGTCAGAGTTTTTAAACCGCCCGTGGGCCTTTGACTTGGCTTAACATGCCGTCAAGAAATATCTCTCACACATGCTGGTTTCCTCACGATATTTTTCTTCACCAAAACAAGTGATAATTATACAAATACGCACATGAATCCGAAAAACCAGAGTTGTGTGTCGTGGGATCGAACTTGAGACCTTTGACTTGACAGTCCGCCACACCACTGGGCTATCTCTGCTTTAAGGTGCTTTACTTGAAGGATTACCTGCTACATAATATAATTTGTTATAGTTTTTAAGGGTTTATCTATAGAAACCATTTTATTTTATAACACCCATCTTCCCGCTGACCCCACTAGTGGGACGAACCAGTGGGGTCAGCGGGAACAAAATAATAAAGTGTATCTCATAAACGACATTGACAGTCATCATCTGCCTTTTCCCAGTATTTCTTTTAATAACATTTACCCCCCGACGCAAAAACGACGGGGTGTTATAAGTTTGACGTGTCTCGTGTGTGTCTGTGTTTGTGTGTGTGACTGTTTGTGGCATCGTAGATCCCGAACGGTTGGAACGATTTTCATTATTATTTTTTTGTTTGAATGGTAAAAATGTGGGGAGTGTTCTTAGCTATGTTTGATAAAAAAACAGTCCAAGATGGCCGCTGCTACAAAATGGCAGATTACATATTTATTCAACAACTCCCTCAATGTGGGTATCAAATGATAGGGCTCTTGACTAGTAGAATACTATACGCTATGATAAACTTCCAATTCAAGATGGCCGCCACTACAAAATGATAAATTGCTTTTCTTTCACAACTCCCTCAATATGGGTAATTGGGTATCAAATGAAAGGGCTTGACTAGTAGAATAATGTACACTATTGGGTAAAGACAAGACCCTATGTGTCGGGTTTTTTTTTTTAATTTTTAAATTAGTGTAACTTGTTACTTATATCTACACTAATATTATAAAGAGGAAAACTTTGTTTGTTTGGTTGTAATGAATAGGCTTAAAAACTACTGGACCGTTTTTAAAAATTCTTTCACCATTGGAAAGCTACATTATCCACGAGTAACATAGGATATATTTTATCCCCGTACTCCCACGGGAACGGGATTTACGCGGGTGAAACCGCGTGACGTCCGCTAGTTTTTTTTAAAGAGAATCTTATAGTAATAATAGGCGTTACACCCACTCTAATAATGAGACATTTACTATCGTGAACTAGAGTTGTTAACAACCTCTACAAACCCGTTTTCTCTAAAACCTTTGTTGTACTACCATCTCTTTACATATTCTCCACTAATTTCCGTCGGCAAATGAATACATTTAATAATTCAGCAACGTTTTACTTTGTACTACAAATCCTGAAGTAATAAAACATGTAGACAAACGTAGCCTGTTTTAATTTTAAAGAAAATTAAACTTTGAGACCGTTGCCTAGTGGATTATTTTCGCGGTAGGGTAGTTCTAGTGTCCCTTTGCAGTCTTTTATTTGTTCTTCAAGATGGAAAACCTCCGGGAGGAGCTCGTGGCTAAATAATAACAGCCGCTCGAGTCGATCTTTAAGCCGTGCTTGTCTAGGTTGGTCTGTGGATGAGTGACCACCCTTACATACCGAGTTTCCTCCGTGCCTCGGAAAGTACGTTAAGCGGTTGGTCCCGACTGTCATTTGTACATCTTTGGCAGTCATTTAACGTAGTCAGTGGCCTAATAAGTCTGACAACCAGTCTTATCAAGTGGTATCGTATTACCCGGTACTAACTGGGTTGTGGAGGTCAGATAGGCAGTCGCTCCATGTAAAATACTGGTATTCAGCTTCAGCTGGTTCGTGAGGAAACCGGCATGTCCTAGAACCAAAAAATTCGAAGACAATATGTGACATCTACCAATCCGCACTGGGCCAGCGTGGTAGATTATAGCCCATTCCCTCTCATTGAGAAGAGGCCGTGTCCCAGCAGTGGGGACATTATAGGCTGATGATGATGATGATGATTCAGCTGCATGCGGTTAGACTGGAAGCCAACCCCGACATAGTTGGAAAAAGGCTAGGCAGATGATGACAAGATGGAAAACCGCTTAATTTTCGAAGATTTGTAGATATTTGTGTGCATTGAAATATTTTATTCTTTTGGGCTAGCCTACTTGTTGTTGTAATGAAACATACCTATTATAACTTGATATTTATACTTTCCCAAACATTGAATAAATACCAATAAATAAATACCGCTGGACATTACACACAGCGCCATCTAGTGCCAAATTAAGCGCAACGAGGTGAATAAATCACCACATATTGTAAAAAACGAAGTTTGTCTGTCTGTCTGTTCCCGATAAACTCAAAAACTCCTGCTCCGATTTTCATGCTATTTTCACCAATAGATAAAGTGGTTCTTGAGAAAGGGTTTAGTATACGATTTGTCAAGTTTTTGTCGCGATAACCGACATAGACGCGAATGAAGTCGCGAGCATCAGCCAGTGAACGGTAAGATTAATACAGAACCGATTATAACAGGAAGATAAATGGGATTGAATCAAATGTCCTATAAATACTAGAGGAAAGTCACCAAATATGGAATACCATTTTGTTTTTGGGATATAAAAAAAAAACTTCATATAAATTAAATCAGTTTAATGTTTTTACTAATCAGTCATACATTTATATGTAGTAATTAACAGCCTTTAATCAAATATATTAATTTTTCACAAATTGTCACCAGATTAATAATTAATCTGGTGACAATTTGTGACTCGTGTATATAAAAGAAAAACCTAAAATGTAATATTTATTTTTATTCTGCAGAACGGTTCTATTTGCACGAAACGACGGAATGAACCTTATGCTTATATTATTTATTTATTTATTAACACTTCAAGCACAAAAGTACAGAGGCGGACTTAATGCCATAGGCATTTTCTACCAGTCACCTTTAGGTGATGCAGAGACAAGCAGTGGTAGGTGTCATATCTGAAATATATATGTAGGATCGTCAGGATTTATTCCGTTAGATTCAGACATCATGTGGGCAGAATATGGGTTTCGTGCAATGATAACACACTTCTAGGTACGACACACTGCTTTTATTAAAAATCACAAATCACAAATTAAATTAACTTAACGAATCGAGTACAGTTCCGTGAGGTCTTAACTCCGATGCGATCAGACAGTAAGTGTCCGCCTCGCCGTCGACTCAAAACATCACGACTCTGTAGAAGCGCGCTGTGGTGTGGGTAGAACTAGTGGGGGTTGCCACTGGCGCGCTTGCGATTCGTTTCATGTCCGTACTAATGACCGGCTGCGACACGGCCATTCTGCGACGCACACGTCCTCGTGTGTTTTTAATCTGAAAAATACAAAAGCCCGGCACAGTATCTGCTCGTCTAATCCTGACTCATACGAAGACTTGAGATAGTTAAAATTAGGACTAGACTTCTTAAAACCTGTTTTATTTCACAGACAATGACCAAATAATCTTAAAAATAGGAATAAAGTAGGCTAGAGAACGAACTATAACTATCTAGTTTTGAGTTGACCGGAACCAAGCACACATAACATTTCACATTACATTAAGCAAACAAAAACAAATCCTCAGGTATCTCATTCATGGTCAACAATACTCATACTCTATTCCCCACGGGAATACCGAGTCATTCCTTGACTCTTTGGTTTTTGCTTCTAGGCAAAACCCGACTATACTACCCAGAGCTACCGCGTACCGCGTACCCACGGACTACTCATTGAGCAGATACCGATTTCCAACGGGCTACGGCTACGATACTCTGGTACAGTCTCCGACCCACTGAATCGAGAACCTGTTCACATAAACTAAGCTGATGTCAATTCATCATCATTCTATTTCATTTACAATCTCAATTTGTACTTGGCCCTCGGGCATCTTCCGAATACGGTCATGAGCGTATTTGTAAGTACGCTTATTAACCAGAGATTTCAAAACGTATCGATCGCCATCTAATACTTCCACAATTTGAAATGGACCTCTATATTTTACGTCTAGCTTAGTTTGATTACGCTCCTCATTCTCAATAAGCACGAATTCACCGACAGAGAACCCATTCACGCTTGCCTTTGTACTATCAAAACGTTTTTATCGTAACGCGCAGACTTCTCAATGCCTTCGGATGCTAATTTCCTAATATTATCTAGGTCTATAATTTCGTCATTGTTATCTGCCATTAAACTTAAAGGTCGTGCTACCTTACCTATCAATAGTTCTAATGGGCTAGCTTTTGTGACGCGTTTAACCGTACAATTAAGAGCTAGCTGTACGTCTCCTAGAGAGTCTTGCCATGACCGATCTTTGTCGGTTTCTATTGCAGTCAACATTGACTTGAGCACACTCATTATCCTCTCCACTTGACCATTTGCACGAGATGAACCAGTAGCAATAAGGTGAAGATTAATATTTTTACCTCGGCAGAAGTCACGAAACTCCTTGCTTGAAAAGCACCGTCCCTGATCAGCGATTATTCGCACAGGAGAACCAAAGAGTGCAGTGCTGTCTGACACTGCCTTGATGCTGCTCTTGGTATCAATGTTTTTACTATGAAACAGCAATACATACTTAGTGAAAGCGTCGATCAGCACGAACACGTACTCCTTGTTGTCACTCTTGCCACTCAGCTTTCCTGTAGCGTCAATGTGCACGGTATACCATGGAATCGCTATCTTGGGTATAGGGTGAAGTTCCGTTAGTTGGACTTTGCTATCTTGCAGGTGACACAATTGTCTACAAACCTTTTGACGTAGCGACTCATACCTTCGAACCAATAATGGTTATACAGCTTCTCCAGCGTCTTCTCCCATCTTAGATGAATAATGGATTCGTGGATATTATTAATGACAGACCAACGCATAGCACGAGGAACGATGGGTAAACATTTCGTTCGACCATTACGTTGGACTTTACGATAAAGTATGGCTGATCTTACTTCATATGTTTTAACCACGTCGTCGCTGAGCTGACCATGCTCTAGATCAGAAATAATTTTCTTGATCTCTTCATCTCGCTGCTGCTCTGCTAGTAGCCAGTTGTCAGACATTTCGGTAAGGTTTACCTGCTTCTGTTCAACTCTACAAGCTTGTTGTTTTGGCGGTAGAGGCAATAAATTTCGAGAGAAGAAATCAGCGTGCGCCATTTGCTTACCTACTCGGTATTTTACGTCGAAATCGAACGACTGTAAGAATGCCCACCACCTGTGTACTCTCGGCGTCAGGTCGATTTTGTTTCGCGATGATTTTAGAGAATTACAGTCCGTTACTACTGTAAACTTTCGGCCATGCAAATATTGCCTAAAATGTTTCACCGAGTTGACGACCGCTAGCGTCTCCAGCTCGTACGAGTGATATCGAGACTCTGCTGGTGTTGTGCGCTTGCTAAAATAGGCAATAGGATGTCGCTTACCTTCTACAACTTGGAACAAAATCGCGCCATACCCTTCTGAACTGGCATCGGTATGAAGCTCGACTGGATACTGTGGATCGAAAATCATGAGCACTGGACCACTAGTTAGTATTTCTATGACCTTCTGTCTTACTTCTTCACGGCTGGCTGTCCACTCGAACGGTATCTTTCCGGATGTCAATTTATAGATGGGACCCATAAGGCGGGAAAAGTTAGGTACAAACTAACGAAAGTAAGAAGCCAAACCTACGAATTGTCTTACCTGCGTAAGTGTCTGTGGTGTAGGTAAACGTGTCAAAGCCTCTATCTTTCGCCCGTTTGGTTTAATCTTACCTGCCTCAACTTCGTAACCCAGGAACTCTATACGCGTTTTAAGAAAGGAGCATTTCTTTAGGTTCAGCGAGAACCCCGCTTTCGTTAGCACCTCTAACACAGTGTGAAGCCTCTCCAGGCCTTGTTCTATAGAGTCTGAGATGATAGAGATGTCATCAACGTAAACAACTACGTACTGGTATGCCAGGTCACCAAGTGCATTAATGATTGCTCGTTGGAAAACAGATATGGCGTTACGTAAACCGAACGGCATGGTTAGAAATTCAAACTGTCCATCAGGTGTAATGAACGCAGTTCGTTCAATAGACTGGTCTTGGACAGGAATTAAATGGAAACCACTTGCACAATCTAACTTTGTAAAATAATTAGCACCATGGAGTCGTGAAATTTGGTCAGAAATTAACGGCAAGGGGTAACGATCTGGCACGGTGTTATTATTAAGCTCTCTATAATCTATGCACATACGAACTGATCCGTCATATTTCCTTACCAAAAGGGCAGGACTGGCAAACGGTGAACTACTGGGTCTTATTATTTTAGCTTGTAATAATTCGTTAACTCTATCGCGCATGAGTCGTCGTTCATCCGGAGATAGTCTATAAGGACGCCTTTGTACTGTACGATTAGAATCAAGCAATCTTATTTCCAATGAACCAGTGTTAACACGCGTGGTTGGAAACCCGTTAATAAAAAAGTCAGAGTATAATTCTAAGATCTTTACAAGGTCACCCTTTTTATCAAATGGTAAATCAGTGTCAATTTTATCAAAATTATTCCTTATTGTCGTAGTCTGAATAGCGTTACATATGTTTATAGTTTTGTCATTAGTTATAATTAATTCAGTTGCAGTAAGGCTCACACAAAAACCGTTATCCAAAATCTCCCGACCTAACAGAATGTTACTACGCAAGTACGTATCTGGCAAAACGTGAAACAGAATCTCCGTCGCGAAATCATTGATTTCTACCTGACACAACAATTGCAAAGTACTATTAATATTTTTGTTGCCTATACCAACTAAAGATACTACATCATTAAATCGTCTACCTCTAAATTTACTAGCGATACTCTCCTTCATTAAGGAACATTCAGCACCAGAATCAAAGTCAAATTTGAAACACTCACCAAAATGCTTCAACGTTCCTGATGGAGGCTCGACGATGCAAAGGTCGACTCGTTTCTCCGCTGGTGCAGCTGCACTGGACCCGCCTGCTGTGCAGCGACTGGCTATGTGGCCCGGCGTGCCGCACTTAAAGCACACCAATGAGCTGCTGCTGGTTTGTTGTCGCTGTCCGGCTCCCGTTGCTGCAGGCGGCACAGGCGACGGCTTCTTGACGTCGGTCTTTCTTGTGCGACAGTCAGCTTGTTTGTGTCCTGGCTTGCCACATGCATGACACTTAATTGGCGGTAGTGACGCAAACTTCAGACGTTTCTCGTTCCCAGCGTGAGGGTGCACATCTGTAGGGGCTTTCCTCTTCAGGTAGGAGAAAGCTTGAAGCTCTTGTTGCAACTTGTGTCGCGTTGTAATCTCCGTGGTAAAAGCGAGACGTTGTAAGCGTGTATCGATTTGCGCCAAGTGAGCAATAACAGTCGATGCTGCAATCTGTTCAACACTCAGGTCTTTCCAACGATTCAACAAAAAGGTCATAAGACGACTAGCATAGGCGGCATAGGTCTCATTATCCTTCGGTTTGTCATGACACAGGTTAATGAGGGTAGCCGCAGAAGTTTCGATGCACACGAATCTGGCTTTAAAGAGCTCTTTGAACTGGTCCCATGTCATACCTGGATAGGTTACCTGCGATAGCCATGTAGATGCGGAGCCCTTCATCGCCTTGCTTATTGTTAAAATAAGTTGACTTCCTTCCACTGCATTCCCGTCGAAACACAAGTCAGCGGTGGCGCACCATGATCGCGCGTTGGACTCAGGCTGGTCAGGGTTAAATTCCGGTAACACTAACTTGTTATTTGGTTGAGTTTTAAGAGTTTGTATCAGCGCGCACATTTGTTCATTTTGCATTTGAAAAAGTAACCGCCATTGATTGTTATTATCACTGTCTCCGCGTGTGATTTCATTAGCACGATTTGATCCCAGTTCTGATGTAGGATCGTCAGGATTTATTCCGTTAGATTCAGACATCATGTGGGCAGAATATGGGTTTCGTGCAATGATAACACACTTCTAGGTACGACACACTGCTTTTATTAAAAATCACAAATCACAAATTAAATTAACTTAACGAATCGAGTACAGTTCCGTGAGGTCTTAACTCCGATGCGATCAGACAGTAAGTGTCCGCCTCGCCGTCGACTCAAAACATCACGACTCTGTAGAAGCGCGCTGTGGTGTGGGTAGAACTAGTGGGGGTTGCCACTGGCGCGCTTGCGATTCGTTTCATGTCCGTACTAATGACCGGCTGCGACATATATATATATTCCATATATGGATACCTATTCCATATTTGGTTACTCATTTGTGATTTTGTTTTTTGTGTTAGATTTTAATTTGATAATTAATATATTTGATTAAAGGCTGTTAATTACTACATATAAATGTATGACTGATTAGTAAAAACATTAAACTGATTTAATTTATATGAAGTTTTTTTTTTATATCCCAAAAACAAAATGGTATTCCATATTTGGTGACTTTCCTCTAGTATTTATAGGACATTTGATTCAATCCCATTTATCTTCCTGTTATAATCGGTTCTGTATTAATCTTACCGTTCACTGGCTGATGCTCGCGACTTCATTCGCGTCTATGTCGGTTATCGCGACAAAAACTTGACAAATCGTATACTAAACCCTTTCTCAAGAACCACTTTATCTATTGGTGAAAATAGCATGAAAATCGGAGCAGGAGTTTTTGAGTTTATCGGGAACAGACAGACAGACAAACTTCGTTTTTTACAATATGTGGTGATTTATTCACCTCGTTGCGCTTAATTTGGCACTAGATGGCGCTGTGTGTAATGTCCAGCGGTATTTATTTATTGGTATTTATTCAATGTTTGGGAAAGTATAAATATCAAGTTATAATAGGTATGTTTCATTACAACAACAAGTAGGCTAGCCCAAAAGAATAAAATATTTCAATGCACACAAATATCTACAAATCTTCGAAAATTAAGCGGTTTTCCATCTTGTCATCATCTGCCTAGCCTTTTTCCAACTATGTCGGGGTTGGCTTCCAGTCTAACCGCATGCAGCTGAATCATCATCATCATCATCAGCCTATAATGTCCCCACTGCTGGGACACGGCCTCTTCTCAATGAGAGGGAATGGGCTATAATCTACCACGCGGGCCCAGTGCGGATTGGTAGATGTCACATGTCTTCGAATTTTTTGGTTCTAGGACATGCCGGTTTCCTCACGAACCAGCTGCAGCTGAATACCAGTATTTTACATGGAGCGACTGCCTATCTGACCTCCACAACCCAGTTAGTACTGGGTAATACGATACCACTTGGTAAGACTGGTTGTCAGACTTATTGGGCCACTGACTACGTTTAATGACTGCCAAAGATGGACAAATGACAGCTGGGACCAACAGCTTAACGTGCTTTCCGCAGTGCACGGAGGAAATTCGGTATGTAAGGGTGGTCACCCATCCACAGACCAACCTAGGCAAGCACGGCTTAAAGATGAGCTCGAACGGCTGTTATTATTTAGCCACGAGCTCCTCCCGGAGGTTTTCCATCTTGAAGAACAAAAAAAAAAGACTGCAAAGAGACACTAGCACTACCCTACCGAGAAAATAATCCACTAGGCAACGGCCTCAAAGTTTAATTTTCTACAAAATTAAAACAGGCTACGTTTGTCTACATGTTTTATTACTTCAGGATTTGTAGTACAAAGTAAAACGTTGCTGAATTATTAAATGTATTCATTTGCCGACGGAAATTAGTGGAGAATATGTAAAGAGATGGTAGTACAACAAAGGTTTTAGAGAAAACGGATTTGTAAAGGTTTGTTAACAACTGTAGTTCACGATAGTAAATGTCTCATTATTAGGGTGGGTGTAACGCCAAAAATGTTATAGTTAAGATTCTCTTTAAAAAAATATAAGTAACAAGTTACACTAATTTAAAAATAAAAAACCACCCGACACTTAGGGTCTTGTCTTTACCCAATAGTGTACATTATTCTACTAGTCAAGCCCTTTCATTTGATACCCAATTACCCATATTGAAAAACGAAGTTTGTCTGTCTGTCTGTTCCCGATAAACTCAAAAACTCCTGCTCCGATTTTCATGCTATTTTCACCAATAGATATAGTGGTTCTTGAGAAAGGTTTTGGTACGTGATTTGTCAAGTTTTTGTCGCGATAACCGACATAGACGCGAATGAAGCCGCGGGCATCAGGCAGTGAACGGTAAGATTAATACAGAACCGATTACAACAGGAAGATAAATGGGATTGAAACAAATGTACTATAAATACTATGCTAGATACTAACATACCCAGAGATGCATAAAACTATGGTTCTACATAATCACTAGGTAGTGTTGTGACATTCCATTCTGGAAAACACCGCCTTCCGTATTTCACAAAACCGTCACCGAAATTAGCCTCGCTACGGCGTAGGCGGTACTCTACGCCGTAGTAGTAGTACTACGCGGCTACGTGATTTGTCTCAGTCAAACGATCATTACGACGGTACGATTGGAGCAGTGGCTGAGTGATTGCCTATACTGGGTTCGATTCCCGCAAGGAACAAATATTTGTATGCCTACAGGTAGTTGTTCCGGGTCTGGATGTTTGTGTATGTGAGTTTAAATGTTTGTAAACGCACCTATACAGTATAGCGAAAGGTTAAATAAAAGACGTGTGGCACTTGGGGACTGCCGCGGTAAAGCTATTGCATAGCATTTGTATCAACTTATGCAGTTATAATTATTTATATATTTTATTTTTCCGCTTGTTGCCGGCTCGAGGACCAAACGCAGACTGAATGTTCAGGCTCGGTTTCCCATCACGATGAAATTATGAATTTTATAATGAAGGTTCCACACACACATACACAGACACGTCAAACTTATAACACCCCGTCGTTGTTGCGTAAATATTTTTTTTTTTAAATATGGCTGGACATGAACACACAGCGCCACCTAGTGCCACACTAAGCAAGGCTTGTGTCGTGGACACCAGGTAGTTGATATACTACATGTATACTTTTTTGTTTGTAAATACATACTTAATATACACATCCATGACTCGGAAACAAATGTCCATGCTCATCACAAAAAAATTGCTCCTACCGGGATTCGAACCCAGGACCCTAAGAACGTAAGGCAGCCTCACCACCACTACGCCATTCGGGTCGTCAAAAATGATGCGACAAGCATTCTAGATGCTAGTACTTTTACGACAATAACTGAACTCCACGTGGGTGAAACCGCGTGGACAAGCTAGATTCTAATATTTATACTAACTTTGAATACTAGCTGCATCATAAAATACCACAATGTACACAAACAACTTTGTTTATCACCCACTAATGTGATAAGATCAACACTTGCTTCAATGCATCTTTGTGAACACGTGTCCGACCACAACTCCACAAGCGACGTCTGTATTCCGAGCAGTCGAGTGTTTGCTGACTCAGAGGCGTACGCGCATCTGTTGCTTAACTGCACAAAGCAACTTTATGTTTTATGCCATGTTCATTTATTTGTTTGTAATGGCTTTACAAACTTGTGACGTATTTGAAGAAACTTTTGTAGAAATGGGTTAATCAATCAATCAATCAATTTGTAGAAATGGGTTAATCAATCAATCAATCAATAATTGTATTATCAGGCAACTTAAAACGCCGGCGGAGCATGCGTCGTGCATACAAACGTAATACCAAAATAATTTGTAAATCAATTAAGGTATTGTTGGTTCCGGTGTTGCGGGCCTGTTCGAAAGAGATACCGCGGCCCGGAACATAAAGGGTGAGGAAGGAACATGGATGGGTTTTTGTCAGTAAGAGTCTGACACTCCCCCCCGCTCCGCCCAGAGTGGGAGAAGTCATTTGATGATTTCCCATACTAAAAAAAAAAAGGTATTATGGGTTTATTTCGATTGAATTACACAATATCTAGGTTCCCAAATATATATTTTGAATGGACACTGATTTAAACAAGAGTTATAGGAAAAATGAATTTTCTATAGAAATTTTAAATTCCTCATATCTCGTCTTTATATCATTATCCTTTGTAGATCTTTGACAGTCGTTACAGGTTGTCAATGGCCCGAAAGTTTGACAACCAGTCTTACCGAGAGGTTTCGTATTACTCAGTACTAACTGGGTTGTGAAGGTCAAATAGGCATTCGCTCCATGTAAAATACTGCCATTCAGCTGCATCCAGTTAGACTGAAAACCGACCCTAACATAGTTGGGTAAAGGCAGGCAGATGATGAAGATATTCACTTTGAGCCTACATTTGGATCTATTGGTGCATGGCGGAAAATCGAAACAAATTCTTTTAATTATTGTTC
The DNA here is from genome assembly GCA_916618015.1 of Xestia c-nigrum. NCBI lineage: Eukaryota > Metazoa > Arthropoda > Insecta > Lepidoptera > Noctuidae > Xestia > Xestia c-nigrum. The sequence goes on from OU745263.1 coordinate 22,437,009, forward strand.
ATCGTTTTATTAAGTTTTTTCTACTCCCAGTTGTACAATCAGCATTATACAGGGTGTAAACCACCTCATCACGAAGCCGTCAACCAAACTTTCTGTACATCAAACTACGTAACTTTATGTAAAAAATATTGCTGGGAAATCTATGCTATGGGAAACTACTTTTTTTTGGGGTGAAAAATCATGTTTTGTGGTAGAACTCAATGTAACGCACTTAAAACATTGTGCTGATGGATGGATTGAATAGGACGGGGATCGGACAGTTCTAAAGTGCCTGTCAATGGTTTCATAGATATACAGGAATGCCTTGAGTAGGTATGCCTTTTAATATTGTGATATGAATTTCATGACCGTAACTCGTCTTTTATATAGTTACAGGCAATTCTAGTATGAAATAAAATCCGGAATTTTGCTTCTAGACTAAAATCCTTCACAAATAAACCTGGTTGATTCTCGAATATCTTTACAACGTGATCTTTAGGGTGTGAGCACACAGAGCGCTCGTAAAACAGCAGTAAACTGACTGATTTCACGTCGGGTTTATATTTAACTGACTTGTTAAGTGGATTGAGTGTGTCGTCTTAACTCTATTGGCTGTCTTGTGAAGAAATAAAATAGCATAATTAATATCAAAGAACAGCTTTTATTAGTATAATTCCAAGATTATAAAATTCAAACAGAGATTTTCATAACTTTTTTTCCAATTGCAGCTTGAAGCTTTTTTTGCCATATTTATTGTTTATTTTTCCTAATTTTATATATGCACGTCATGTCTCTGCGACAAATAAATGTTTTTTCTTTGTTCTTTCTTTCTACACTGACTGAATGAATACAGAACATAGTCAAAAATCAAAAATTCTAGTTATTTTGGGAACAGATCCAATCAACATCACTTGCACAATAGGTTCAAGGCAATTAGGTTGACAGTGACTGTAGTGCGCACAGCCTCCTACAAAGCATTCGTTTTTTGTTTATAGCTAGCCCGGTATCTGGATTTATTTCTGGCTAGTGGCAGTAGGGTTAACAAATAGCGAAATGTTATTGAACATTTGTACTTACACCGCTGCCTAAAGCTTCTAAATAACCGGCATTACCTTTTGTTATTTATCTCAATTGTTCAATCGATTTGCTGTCAGTATCTGTCTTACCAAAGGGTATTCTATTACCCAGTACTGACTGGGTTGTGGAGGTCACAGAGCTCCATGTAAAATACTGGTATTTAGCTGCATCTGGTTGTACTGGAAGCCGACCCCAACATAGTTGGGAAAAGACTAGGGAGATGATGATCAATCGTTTTGCTTCGATTCACAAGAATCTCTTGTGCTTTGAATTATGAACACGTCTTGTCCTATTTATGTCACAGGTTTGACAGTAAGCCTTGTTGAAGGTACTTTAGCTCGTTTGGAAATTCCTTTTGACCTGCGAATGGAACTAAAAACAACAGGCTTGGCTGTGAAATCTAGACTAACTAAGTTGGCTGGATCTAGCTCTGTGTTTAAGCTAAGCTATCTTGGGTAGGTTGCCAAATCTGTCGGTTTGATATTTTACTTACTGGACGGTTAGAAATAGAAACAAAACGTCACAGAAAAGCTTTCTTTGATTTTTCTACGAATCAAGTGACACAGATAGGATATCCTTTGTTTATAGAAACATCGATAGCTACGGAAGATGGCAGATTAACCAACAGTTATCCGTAAGTAAGTTATAGAAAACAGCGGTTAGAGTAAATACCTTGAACCATTGTCTTCATTTATTGTACCTACAACAAACGAAATTGTGTTATTTTTATCCCACGTCTAAACAAAAATGTTTGTTCGTCCGACAGTCACCAGAGCCCTGCCTACTCCTCTAATGCAAGGGCGACATGTAACTAAATCCCCGCCTACATACTATATCAATTTCTGAAAGTGGGAGGTAGCAATGAGTGCTCTCGTTATATTTGTCGCGTTATTAAAACGCCATGTTTCTGATATAACGGTTGTTTACACTTCTGAAATGTGATTACTTTAGATTTAGAAGCACAATGTAGTTAAGTTTGTTAATAGAGTATTGCCGTCTATTACTAGTCGGTAAAGAGATTGAAAGTTGTCAAAAGTTATATTGTTTGCCAGTAGCAATTGTGGACGATACGCATTGCAATCCGTGGGTCGTGATGTATATTTGAAGGCATTATTTTGATCCCTTTTGTTTTCGGATGGAAAATCATCAAATTACTCCTCCCTCTATGAGCGGAGCGGAAGGGAGTGTCAGAACTTAACTGACTAATACCCATCCACCATTCTTAAACTTACATACGACTAAATTTACTTACGATACCTACTCAAACAAATCATCTGTTTTAACTTTAACTTGGACAATTTAGTCAAATATACAACGTGTAATAGAAAGGGTATGAACAACTTTCTCCATTAGACCACCATCGTAATCGCGGAAAAATTATCAACGGCCCCATACAAAATTCCAAAATCTACTGGACCAAATGTATGAGACAGCTGATTTATATTTTTGCGATTACGTAGGTTTTATTTTTCGGAATGGCATCTCGCGGTTCAACCTAGAGAGGTTGTCGTCTGCTTAACCGGACTATCCTGTGGGTATCCTCCAGCCAGGGCATAAAACTTACAAACTAAGCGACTACACGCTAAGGGCACCCCCTGCGGGGTACGGGCCTCGGCTTAGGGCGTCGCTGGAAGAGGACAGCGAGGGGACAGGCTGGATCTGAGTGGAACGATTACGATGGTGGTCCCATGAAAAAGTAGCTCAGTTTGACAGTCTGTAGCACACTCTTTCATATGAGTATACCCTTTCTGTTACACGGTGTATATGTCACCGTAAAATTGTCAAATACGTTATTTTGTAATATCTCTAGCGATATTGTAAAGTCTCGAATTATTGTCAAATGAACATACTGCTTACAACAAAATGCATTATTTTTCGTGAAATGCATGCGATGGTAGTCAACTTACGCGGTGTGGAGGGAAGGAGGGGTCCCCCTTGCCCAGTGGCACAACTCTCATGAAAAGCTAATCCACCATTCCTGAGAAATACCGATTAATATAACATAAACTTAAAATACTTTATATTCCCCCTAAAAAGCGTAGTCGACGGAGCCCCTATTTCCGAGTGCAGGGTTTAAATGAACCTAACTAACCTTACGGGGGGGTGCCCCAAGTCCCGATTATGGGGGCAGAGATACTTCCGTATGTTCAGTTGACAATAATTCAAGACATTACAATATCGCGAGAAAAAACAACAACAATGTGTTTGACAATTTTACGGTGACATATACATATGATACACCAACTAGGAACACCAGCAAAGAACGACCTCAAAACAACCTCCGTAAATTATAAAACACGATACACTGTCCACAATTCGTCCGAGACATCACGAAGTTAGGTCACGTTCTCACATTTCTGCCTACCCCCTTTGTATAAGTAACGTGTGAGCGATCTAATTCACTCGCACGTGCCGCTGAGTTAATATCTGTATGTTGAGACACCACAACTTGTGAGGAAAAGAGGAGGGAAATTGTTTTTTTGGAGGAAATAATAGATTTGGAATATTTTTGTCACCACTGATGTTACAAGTTTGGTCGTACTTGCTAATGTGTTGTAAGAAAGGAAACTTTATCTTTAATTTTGTAGACGTAAACGTAGTTTGAGGAGATCGTGGCTAAATAACAGCCGATCGGGTCGATATTTAGGTTAAGCCGTGCATAGGTAGGTTGGTCTGTGGATGGGAACAACCCTTACATACCGAGTTTCCTCCGTGCCTCAGAAAGCACGTTAAGCTGTTGGTCCCGGCTATCATTTGTCCGTTTTTATAGTCTGATAACTAGTCTTACCCAGTTTTAAATGGGTTGTAGAGGTTAGATAGTAAGTCGCTCCATATAAAATACTGGTATCCAGCTGCATCCAGTTAGACTGGAAGCCGACATTTGAGCAGCTCATAAACTTTAAATTTGTATCACCAAACGTCATTTTTGAGTTATGTAAAAATGAAGTGCTACTTAAATTATGAGTGACGTTTCAGTATTCAGCCGTTTGTCTCAAATCTAACCAATCCATTGTTTTGTTGCAGACACTCGGCAGTGGACGTGTCTAACGGTGGCAACAGAGAACATGAGAGGAGCAGGTGGCAAGCCCCAGATGGTGACAGGTAATAAATAAATAAATATCGTCGGACATTACACACACCGCCATCTAGTGCCAAGCAACGAGGCTTGTGGCGTGGACATCAGATAGTTGATACATTTTGTTTGTAAATACATACTTATTATGCTTATAAACATCCATGACTCGGAAACAAATGTCCATGCTCATCACACGAACATTAGCTTCTACCGGGATTCGAACCCGGGACCCTAAGAACGTAAGACAGCCTCACTACCGCTGCCCCATTCGGGTCATAAGTTAGGTACGGAATAGTTGTAATATTTTGTTGCAAATGTAAGAGGTGCTGCACATTCTTCGGTCTGAATGATTCGGCACACTCGACGGCAAAACCAAATATAATTTAAATCCATAAACGTTTGGAAAATAGCCTTACGCCAATGTGCTGACCACACCCGAATGTGATTCAGCAATAGAACGAAGTTTATCAAACGGCGACTGTGTGCAGAAATTGTTGCTCTGCTGCACTTTGCTGCTATGCCCAGTGGCGTAGCTAGGTAACCAAGGGCCCTGGGGCAAATAACAAAATGGGGCCCCACTGCTATCTGGTAAGGTTTTATTAAGTAAAAATATGAAATATACAAATACTTTAAAAATGCTAAGGTACTTTATCATCAGCTCATCGATAATAATAAAACGCACATATCGCTAACCATCATATTGACAACCCACAGAAAGATTTTAGGGGAATTCCGTAGGTATAACTTTCGAATTTCTCTCAACTTAGTTGCCATGATTAAAGTCGTGTTGCAACCTGTCATATTTATTTTGAAAATGTGAGACATTTTCAAAAGTTCAGTTTGATCGAGACTTTCTGGTAAGAGTTCGAGAGCCCTCTGAGCTTGAGGGCCCCGGGGCACTGCCCCGCCTAGCCCCTAGGTAACTACGCCACTGGCTATGCCGAAATTGCGTGTAGCGTACCACACACTACCATAGCGTACCACAATTTTAAATTGAGGCCTTGAAAACAGTTCACAAGACTTACTAAGTAAGGTCATCAACATCATCTGTCTAACCTTTTCCCAACTATGTTGGGGTCGGCTTCCAGTGTAACCGGATGTAACTGAATGTCAGTATTTTACATGGATCTATTTCCTCAAAACCCAGTTAGTACTGGGTAGTGCAATACCACTTGGTAAGACTGGTTGTCAGACTTTTTTGGGCTACTCTCTTCCCAACTCTATGTACCCGTATACATGTAAGTTTTTTGTTATTTTAGTTAACCAATAACAACGACTAATACGTTTGACATCTAGTTTCCGCAACAGACTTTTAGCACCTTTACGACATGACCAACGTTACTTTAGGAACAGAGTAAATAAGGAAAAAAGGAAAACGACACGTTAACCCTCCTAATCCCAACACATATGGGGTGATGTTATTATCCACGATAATCCAGCGCAAACCTATCAACGGTCATATTTGCCGAGACCGCTGTTTTAGCACAAATCTCTCTATTAGCTGGGATGACGGTTATGACCTTTATTTATTAAGATTGTTGTAGATTTCGACGGTTTTGGATGAGCCATTAAATCAGTTTTACGTAATCTAAAGGCAAGACTGGCGAGTTCAGCAATAGTAATATAATAGCCTAAGTAGTATATATCGAATTCCATAAATCGTCATACCATACGCCCGAGGAGATTTCCCATCTGCAGAAATGGCGAACTTCTATTTCATCATTCAGTCCGTATTAACCTTTTAAGAGGTAAATAATACATACGCTAGGGAATGGGCAACTACAGTACTTTCACAGTTTTTATGTCTTGTGACTGGGACTGTAGCTAAATTTAATTTTCATATTTGTTTCGACAATTCAAAAGCGCCTGTAACTGGCCTACTTGAAATAAATGCTTTGATTTTTGATTGAACACCAGCCTATTACTATCCCACTGCTGGGCAAAGGCTTCTTCTCTTACAAAGAAGGCACGAGCATTGATCAACATGCTAAGTCAATGCGGGTTGGCGATTTCAGACTTACATTCATTATAGGTCCAGGTTTCCTCGCAATGTGTTTGTTCTTCGCCAATGTCAATAATGTTTATAATATACTTTGAAAATACATATTGATTGAACTCAAACTCAAACTCAAATCATTTATTTCAATTAGACTATTACAGCACTTTTGAATGTCAAAAATACAAGGCTAAATCAAAGCTACAGTCACAGGCATAATAACTTGAGAAAGTACTGTACTTGCCCATTCCCTAGCGTAGATCTCTATGGAGAAGAACGGGCAAGAAACTCCATGGACACTCTTTTCAATCAAAAATTTCGTTACAAAATCTTGGTTACATCATTCATGTTGAGATTATACATATATGTGAGAACGATGTAGAAAGACGTGCACATTAAGAGCGTCCAGAGAAAATAAATACAACTATTTGAAAGTAAAGTAATTAAAATTAACCGTGGCAGCTAAGAGGTGACCAGTCCCGACTGACAGCGCTAGTTCACGAACATGACGCATGGATCAGCGCCATTCAATTCAACCATAGTGAAGGGAACTAAAAGACCCGACACACCCGCCACCATCAGCGAGACATTTGAGCGAGCATGACATTCTCTCAGCCACCAAGGCATATTCGAGTCAATGAAAGATAACTCAATGCAAATGGTAGCTTTACAGTACATCTTACTCACACATGTGCTATGCAATTATACAATACTAGGAGATGGAATCTATACAATGCAAGAATATTTTTACAATCTTCTGCAGCTACCACAATAATTTGTCCAATTAGTTGGTTCTTGTAGGTTTAATAAGCTATGGTTGCGGAACAGGACCAGCATGTAGTCAAGCATTTTTATCTTCAATGTAATCCCCCAACTTATAATTATGCTTGCCTACATAGTGTGCGTTTTACACAAGATTTAAATTTCGTCTCATTCAGTTGTAGAATAGGGGAGGTATTTTACTGTAACATTTTAAACAGTACCCCATGAAAGATGAATCTACTTTAGCAAGCCTGAAACATGGGTGAACTAGTTGGTCCCTATTTTTAGTATTATAGTGGTGTCTGTCTCCTCTTTTACTGAAAAAGTCACACTGTTCCTTGGGCCGGATAAGCGAGTCCTTAAGGTCTGAGCTATCACGACGTCTTATAAGAGAAGAATTTTCAAAATAACTTCCTTACAGAAAGCATAGGATTTTCCTTATCCTTCCTTCACCTTCATTTTCTGTTTTTATTAAGTCTGACCGTTTTTATAAATATACTGTGATGACTTTAATTAGCCCTTTTCGCTACCATCATACCTCTGGAAGTCTGGACTACACTTTTTGACCTGTACGTCAAGACCTCAAGTCGTTTATTAAAACCTGTCACAGAACAGGCCACGTTTTTATCCCAAACTGGCCTAAAAGATATAATTTATGACCATTCACACAAGTATCAAGTACAGTTAAGTTTAACAAAAGATTTAGATTTCAAAGAATGTTTTTACAAGTCTGTCGAGGGCCCGAGGATGTTACAGAGATTAATGGATTCACCTATTTGTGGCCGCAAAAAATGCCAGACATTTAATTATGGTCATTATAGAGTCATGTTCAAAGTGTCAAGACTTTTTGTTCGCGCTATAAAAAATAATTACTTGAATAATTATTTGTCAGATGTCAGATGACAATCAAGTCATAATGACTAGGCAATTTGCTATTATGAATGGTTGTTAAAGTATTGGTTACGAGGAGGTATGGTTTTAGTTTATGTATCTTGATATTCTTGTTTTTGTGTTGCAAAAAAATCTACGGTAGCTTTTAAAAAATGAGTGAATGAATGTTTTGTTTAGGTATACCTCATTGGCACGGATACAGGAAACAATGAAATACTTTATGTATTACATGACATTAACAGTGATTGAGGTCAATTACCATTCGTGTATGTAATCTATGCTGTTTAATACCTACCTAGGACCTTACAAATTAATAACTACTAATAAAAGTGATTAAATATAATGTCCACTAATCATTAGATCCCCCATACAATTTACTATAATAAAGTTATAGTATAATCACAAAGTGTCTGCAATTACGTTTAATAACAAAATTCCTATGCATGCAGTAAGTAGTGCAAGTGTCAAGATGATCAGGTCGCCGTACGCGTTGTCGCGTGCACAGCCGACCACAAACTGTGTAACGATCAATTTGTGGTCTACTCATACTATGTGGGTTCACTGGTCGGTTATAATATGTACTGGGTGGTCGGTGGGTGAGAAACTGTGTGCTAAACTGAGTTTGTAATACTGTAATCCCAAAGGGTGACACTGAGATGTTCCTATTAGCATAATCACACTTAGCTAGATGTTTAAGTTTCATCGCTTATGTAGTTATCTATAGGTTGCTCATCCCTTCTATTCGAAAAGTGTTGTTTTATTCTTCTATAAGCGGGAGAAAAGTAGCTCTTTTCACTACTTGACTTTTTAGAAGCCATTTGGAGCATGTATTGTTCATTGAAATCGAACGCAAATTGTATAAATTACTGGCTGTGTGTGTTGACTGTACGTTGCGAGGCGCGGTAACTAAAACAAACAACAAAAGCACTCGATGTACTTCCCTGTTTTTGTAATCAGCACGGACTTTATTGTATTTTGTAAAAAAAAATGAGTTTTACGTCGAGTTATGAAAGTGATAGTGCATTAACTCCTGAAACAATAAAAATAGAAGCTAATAACGTCATACAAAACTTAATACCTACAAAATACCTGGAGAAATATTTTCTCATAGAAGGAGATGAAAAGTAGAGTATATGACACGAGAGCAAAAATATTTTTCCCTCAGGCTATGTACTTTGAATCCCTCACTAGTCCCTACGCTCAGGATTCTATATCAGAATCTCGCTTCGCTCGGGATTCAAAATAGCGCCGTCGTCGCCGTAAAAATATTATTTGCTCCCTTCTCAAACAATCTACTATTGTACGTAGATTAGGAAAATTGGAAAAGGCGTAAAAACTGATCATAGGTGTGGAATAAATTTTAGGGTTCTGCCAGGTACCACCCCGAAATCACACCCACTGCTGGGTTTAGACCTCCTCTTTTATCTGCCACGGTTCCCGTTTCAATGCGTCTCTTATCCAGGTGTTTCTCGCGACTATCATCGACCCAACGAGCTTTAGGACGGCCCTGATTTACACTCGGTCAAAGCCTTGCACCATTGACTATCTCCGCGTCTAGCCAGATACGTCGGAGATATTGGAGATCAAAGATCCAATTTACATGATATATGATGTAGAGAATGCACGGTTGACAGCTTCGTTAACTCGACTGATTCGTCCTGGGTTCGGCCCCAAGATTAGGCAGAAATAGAGATTTAATTACTATTCGGAATATATTAGTAAGCAGCCTAGTATACGTGATCTTGCTTGTTTACTAGCAATAGTCTCACCCCTTGTAAGATATAACGTTTACATATTTGGTCAAATATATTGCATTAACGTTTGTAAATTAATGTTCGGTATGGTTTACTGAACACGTGGTAATCGCTTGTGCGTCGAAGTCTCTTACAGCTTAGGAGCCGTCCATCAATCACGTCCTACAAAAAAATGAAAATAGGGGGTTTGGCAATAATCACGAAATGTCACAAGTCGGTTATTTCAGATTTCAAAATCCTTTATTAGCGCTTCACAACAAAATAGCGATAAGCAATAATAATCAACACTCGTGATGGAGCAGCAAGACTTGCTTGTTCTACGACCATTTGACGACTAACAAACGATCAACCACGGTGAATATTATAACTCTACTCCGGACGTGACGTCACACCAAGGGGGGTGTTTTGTCGTGACTTAGTGTCGAGTTCCAATAGTGCGCGTAGCAAAAGACAAAGAAAGAGGGTAGACAGATTTGTCTGCTCGTAACAATTTATTATCCTTCCACCCGCATACTCCAGTCAACCCGCGATCATGGCGCTTGCAACAGCGTCGAAATATCGGGTGCTCAACATTAAAAATAATCACGGAAGATATCCCGTAAGTGACAATATAAGTTTAGTTTTAAACCGTGAAAGCCTAAAACAGTGTTTAAATGCAATAAACCTAAAATTGCTTACATGAGATATCACGTGTATTTATTTTTTCGTCATACGGGCGATTTAGTATTTTTATGTCTGTCAAGAAACTGCAACCTTTCTGCCCACACATTTTTATCACGGTCCTTAATTTCAGAATAAAACTAGATTTAAGTAATTTTATACCTGTATTTAAAGAAAATATTCCAAAAATTTTAAGAATTTTTATAGGTAAGTACTACAAAATACACGTGATTTTGGGTGGAGGAGGAGGGTTAGTCTTAAAGCTCACCACGTATTACCAAAGGGGAGGCGGGGGGGTCCAAAACTGTTAAAAAAAGCATCACGTGATTAATGGATGGCCCCTATATAGCTTCCATTATTTTCTAATAATAACAGGGTTTATGACAAAAAAGTTTCAAATGTCACATATTTTTACTTTTGTCACGTAAACAAAAAAACGAAGACGAAACAGTGCGCCGAAAACTCCTGTGACGTCACATTTTAGTCATTTTTTACCTGAAAGTGATGTCACAAGCCGCCACTGATCTCTGTGTTTTATCTTCGTCAATTTTTATTAATTTGTTAAAACAAAAAACAAGGCGATTACATGAGCTAAACGCGAGTTTTATAATTACTAAAAGTATATGATTCACTGCTATAAACAAGACCAAAAAAATATATGATATTCTTCGGGATATATTCTAGCATGATACTGTTTTGAAAACATAATACAATTAATTTGGCTCGATAAAAAGAAATCACGAACTTATCCCTAAAAATATCTTTCAAACCATAAAAAACATACTAATATACATGCGATCATTCTGATTTTTTGGCAAATAATTCTACAAGCACTATATTAGCATGATACTGTTTTAGTTTTTTAATCCAATCAATAGTTTTTTTGTAATTCGATCGAAACCACTCATTTCGCGCTATTTGGCCCGCAGTGGCTGACGTAACAACCACTTTGTACTGCAAGCTGATTAGAACTTTATTCTAACAGCATTTCAAACGAAGTTTGAACCACCACAAATAGAGTTGCTAATTTAGCTCGTCTAAGCGCCTTAAGTATCCAAGATTTTTAGGTAATCTGACAGACTGAACAAAATCATTTTTTTTGTCAGTAATCATACCTATTAACTTTCCTTCTCAGGCTGTCCACATACCCCGCCACAGGCGACCGCTCAACACTGCTGCGGTCGCACGCGGCGAAGTCCGCCGAGTGCAGCGGACAGGGCTCCCCGCGGCCGAGGCGGGCGCCCCGGGAGTCGCGCCGTGTGTCGCTGGCGCAGGCCTCGGGCTACGTGCAGCTCAACCAGTACCGCCTGCTGGAACCTATCGGACAGGTTTGATCACTACCTTCAATTTGAATAATTTAAGAAACTCCTCGATGCAAAGGGTCTTGGTCAAAATGGGCGTAAGACCTACAGAATAGAAATATATTTATCTTAAACCATAGCTGAGTTCTCCAATTCATACAGAATCAGAATAACTTATTTGTTATCATATGTATAAACATTAAGGATCTTATAAATAGTAAAAGCTCTTAGTTTTGTCGTTACTGATATACAAATTTGAATAGAGAGAGAAAAAAAAACAATTATAAAATACTATGGCGAAAAGCAACAAAATCACCGGAGACCTGAGCTACGGTCAATTGACAAAATGTGCTAAGTTTTGTCGAAGATTACTATGTACAACGATGATAAGAATAAGGAAAAGTACTTATAATTATAAGCTTTTCATTTCTGTTGATCTTACGGACAGATTCCATAGAATACTGCCAATGGTCCTTTTACCATTCGTTTATCGAAACGACAAAACCTGTTCCATACATTTTGCCTTGTAGGTATCCTACTTCGTTTTACAGCTGTTGTCTTTTTAATAACCGACTTTAAATTAAAGGCTGCAGAAAATGTCCTGAATTCGTGGTGGTGAAGAAGCAGTCTTGCAGTATTTTTTTTAATCTAAAAGAGTAGAAAAATAACAATGATTTAATGAACAAGCATAATTTCAAATCTCATATCTCCTGAAAAACAAATGTGATTCCTGTCATCAATTATGAATACCTGAAACTTGTAAATATAAATTCCAACAGAAATGAAAAAGCCCATCCATTTCTGAACACAAACAGACAGGTCATTACCCCCAGTAACGTAACACGAGTACACGAGCCGTCCGACCAGTCGACCACTAATTATGCTAAAAGTGTAATTCTGCTAAGTCCACTAATAAGCTGAAAGTTATGAACTCTTTGTTTCAGGGCTCGTACGGGATCGTCAAGTTAGCCTACAATGAAGAGGATGACACGCATTATGTAAGTAAACTTAATTAGCATTTTATCTTTTAAAAGAGTACATTGCTAGGTCTTCTCCAAAGAAAAGCCAAAATGCAGACTTTTCATTTGAGTAGACTGGTAGAAAATGTCCGCCTATGTACATTATTTGCATAAAGTTTTAATAAATAGACTTCAATACGTGTGCAATACCCGAAGAAGTAGGTAGTTCAAAATGTACCTAGGATGTAAAAGTGATGTGCGCGCCTATTGCCATGAATTGGGCACAACTGCAGAATTCGGCCTGTGTACTGTTGTTGTTTGTAGAAATGATTCATCCTAAGTGGATAATAAATAAAGAAAACCTGCAAATAATTGCGTTACTTTCTTGTACTACAAAGATATGTAAGTACAATCTATATATAGTAGGAAGTAACGTATATACGCCTAGGAGCGCTAACGACATAGTTTTTGTGCGCCATGCAAGTCGACCGAGTCTGCGTCGCACAAAAACTCGTTCCTCTGCGTTGTCCCGCAGTCTGCTAATTGGCCTTTCGGCACAGTAACCATTGCTAAATGTTCGTGCTATTGCCACAGGAAATTCGACCTTAGCTTATACCAAAATACTCCATAACACGCTACACAAAAGTGAGAAATATATTTCTTTGGTGTTATTTTGTTGCTACATCTATAACAGCACATACGAACTGCGCATCATAAGTGACGTCACTCAAACTTCACATCCTGTTGGCTGTTCCTAATTGCAACAAGACACGCTTATTGTTCAGCTGTTGTTATGACGCGTCCCTCTAATGATTATTACACTAAAGATCCTAAATTAAGGCCAGCATTTGGCCCTAATGTTCAGAAGTTACATTCAAACAAAAGAACTAGGTACAGAGCTACAAGGATATTTCGGCGCACGATGAATGTTGACAGACGGGTGCTGTGGGCAAACATTCGTGACATGGTTTTGTAAAAATCATGTTTTCAAACACTGTTTTAAGCTAACGCGGTCCATAACTAATCTTAAAATATAACGTATGAGATAATTACGGAAGATATCCAGTGACATTTTAGGTTTATGTTTTAAAAATCATAACCCTCCAATAACTTCGACGTAGTCGGGTAAAAGAAAGGTGGCCATGCTATTTCCACTTTTGCAGTCCAAAAGATAGCTAAAACGAATAAAGTAATCAAAGAAATAAGCATGGAGCAATAAATCAAATGTCGATTCTAGCACAATTGTAACCTAAAACTGAGGAAAATAGATTTTTACGAGAAGATTAGAAGTACCTACCACTCAATATAATTAGATATGTAGGTACGTTATTTTATTATTTAAGGTTTCCTCTTGGTTAAATTGAAAAAAAAAGAAGGTGGTTTTGAAAAAGATACCTTAACATGTTTAGTTATTCATATTAACAAATCTCATTGTGTTTGAATTATGTTGTACATTAATTAATGTACACCTAGCTAAAAACAATAAGTTAAAAATATAATCAATCAAAATCAAAGTCAAAAATGTATTTGCCGAAAAATTATGTTGAAAAATAATAAATAATAATATAAATATTATCATGTCATATAAATCTGTTCATAAATATGTTCAAAAAATTGAACAATGGTGTCGATTCATTTGTGCACAAACTAAACTTAATTTATGCTATTGCTATAATTTTCTCTCAAAAAGGTTAATTTTTAATTATACAAAATCGATTCAACATCATTTGTCACTAATTCGAAAATTAACATCTTCATTTCTTTAATAGGAATGCTTTAAGTTTGGCTTTTAATAGAGTAGGTACCTTTGTAAATCATTGATCTTAATCAGTAATAAGCAACTTATTGAATAATTCTACAGTTTGATATTTAGAGCAATGTCTAGGAAAAAAGATAAAGACATTACTTCAGTGGATAAAAACATCCATTTGGAACGGAAACAATGAAAACAGACGAAATATTGTGTCGAATGTCAAAGGGCGCGCGTTCATGTTGAACAACGTCGATCTGTGAGCGCCGGAGAGGAAATCTAATGACGCGAACAGATTCTGTTGATGTGTTTAGGGCCTGTAGATGTATTTTGGTATTTTACGAAAAACAAACATTTTAGTTGATTCATAGACTACTCGAATAATTAAAACAGGAGCTTGTTAGGTAGGAGGAAACTTGTTAATTAAGAACTTGTTGAAAACCCATCTCGTTAGGATTCTTACAGACAAGCGGCACGTTGCCACGCTTAGAGTTGTGGAGTCGGTGTCCGCCGTCGACGCGTCGTCGACGGCTGCAGTTTATCTGCCGTTGACAACGTGCCGTTCCTTTGTAAGAACGCAAAAACACAGACGGTGAAATTCACCCAAAAAACTGTCAGTGCGTGTGTGTGTGTGTTTTGTGTGTGTGCGTGTGTGTGTGTGTGTGTGTTAGTGTCTGTGTGTGTGTGTGTAAAGTGTAAGTGTGTGTTTATTTAGCTCATTTTATAAAGTACGAATCACTACATGTCACTGTCTAAGTATAGGTAACTTTCCGTAAAAGACGTATCCTCATTCACATTTCTCCTACAGGCGATGAAGATCCTGTCGAAACGCAAGCTGATGCGGCGCGCGGGTCTATTCGGGCGCGCCCCCCCGCGCAGACCAGGGCCGGGCCCGCCTCCCGACCCGCTGCAACGGGTCTACCGCGAGATCGCTGTGCTCAAGAAACTGGATCATCCCAACGTCGTCAAGTTGGTCGAGGTGAGAGGGCCATCTCCTTAAAAGGCGCTGATAAACCTGAGTACCTATTCAACTGAATTGTAATGAACATTCTAGCAAACACTTAGAATGCATCGTTATCATAAATGCACAAGGTTCTGTTACTCATATACAAAATAATGCTTAGGTTTATCAGCACCTAGGGTGACACCTAAATGCATGCTGTAATATTATTAATAATGTAATTATGATTGTCGTTAAGTGGAGAAAATGAATATTGTACTTTACACTGTTGGAATCTCAAGTCTTGAAAATCCAACTAAGGGCTTTTATATTGGGTTGCGGGCCTGTTCGAAAGAGATACCGCGGCCCCGGAACGTAAAAGGCGAGGAAGGAACATGGATGGTTTTTAGTCAGTAAGAGTCTGACACTCCCTCCCGCTCCGCCCAGAGTGGGGGGGGGTCATTTGATGATTTCCCATCCTTAAAAAAAAAGGGCTTTTATATTGGAGTTGATTTAGATGTCGCATAACATAAGTATCATCAGCCTATAATGTTCCCACTGCTGGGACACATGGATATGGGGCTAAAGTCCACCATGCGAGCCAAGTGCGGGTTAGTAAATGTCACATTTCTTCTAAATTTAAGTTCTGGGACCGCTCGACCGGTCGGTTTCCTTACGTTGTTTTCCTTCACCGTTTTTGACAGCAGAGGTGTTGAAACGCGCCTGCCTGGGTTTGACCCCACGACTTACTGTTCCTTAGTCGGGGTCACCGCTGCTCACATACCTAGGTACTACTATTGTCGCATACTGACATTGAAAACATAGGGCCTGTGACTTGTGTTACCAAATAAGACGTTTAGGTACTTTAGATTTTAACTTTCATATATTTCATATATGTCTGCATATATTCTCAGAGGCCACTAGTTGAGACGCAAATGTGTTATGTAGACCTAATAACTATTATCCCAAAATTATAAAAGTGGACTAAAAGGGTTTTATATTTAACTGTCTTACATTTTCATGTTCTTCACTTAAAACTGACAACGAAACAGCTGTCATTTGTAGATCTTTGACAATCGTTACAGGTAGTCAGTGGCCCAAAAAGTCTGACAACCAGTTTTACCAAGGGGTACCGTGTTATCCAGAACCACCTGAATTGTGGAGGTCAGCTAGGCAGTCGCTCCATGTAAAATACTGGTATTCAGCTGAACCCCAACATAATTGGGAAAAGGCTAGACAGATGATAGGTAATGACCTACGCCTACGTATATGTCTATTATTAGGTCCATACTAATAATAGGCCACTCATAGCAATAAAAATAAGTGATTTTCTATCCCCACGTCTAATAACAACAAATGAACGACAAACACAGTGAGGATGTCGTTTGTACTAATTGTTCATACACCGAACTGACCTCTCGCTATATTGACTCCATCAATTAGAAGGTAAATAACACCGCCATATTGTTTATTTTCTTATATTAAAGGTAATCTTGATTATTTTCTTGGCTTTTGGTAAATAAATGATCCTTCTGACGAGAGCGAGGGTTCCAGAGAAATGTAAATAGTATCGTTATTTTCATTTGTGAAATTTTCTTTAGACTATTGCGCCTGTATTTATACAGGGCGTAAACAGACTGATCACGAAGCCGTCAACCAAGCATCCTGTACATCAAACTAACTAACTTTACGCAAAAGTTATATTAGCCAATACGGGCATCACTTTGTATTATTTTACTGACATTTATCTTAAAATGACGTAGGCATCGTTAGGAAACCCACATAACCTGAAAACAGAAAAGAGGCACGTACCCCAGTAGTGCAACATTGGAAACCAAAAGGACTTGAAAATATAGTAACCAATAAGGTTACACATTTACACCGCTTGAGGTTCTCCGCAGCCTCAGCAGCAGGCTCAGCACAGCACGATAAGCTAGGAAGATAAGATGGTGCAAGAAATAAAGAAAGAAAGAAAAAGTATTTATTCGTCGCAGTCATGACGTGCATGCAATATTAATAAACATAGAACGCAATTATACAAACACAAACATTTTGACAAAAACCGAAAATTAACACAACAACTTAACATTATAATAATTGCAACACAAAACGGACAAAAAATAAAAAATTGCACATCATGTGTGCGAAGACATACTTCGTCGTACACTAAAGGCCTACCCACCTTCCACAAAAGCCCTACACGTATTAGCTAACCTATAAACCTTGGTCCCTAGGTTCTCGACGACCCAGCGGAAGACCACCTGTACCTGGTGTTCCAACTGCTGGAAGGAGGCCCCGTCATCGACATCCCCACGGACACGCCGTTGGGCGAGCACCTCTCCAGGAAGTACATTCGGGATGCCTTGCTGGGGGTGGAGTACCGTGAGTAAACAACACTTACACTTTATCTAGGGTTTTTGGACGTGGAACCACAGTTATAAAGACGAGCTTCTGTTCCGTTTAGGATACTTTATAGGATTGTTTACGTTTCTAAGTGAAAAGTATGCGAGCACTGGATTTTTAGTTTTTGATAAATGATGTTATTTTTTGCAAATAGAATTTTACAACCGCTTTTACATATCCGTGGTTTTGTACGTGATTACTCGAAGAAACAGCCGAAACAAACTCGGTTATAGCCTCTTTGATTGTCCAGACATAGTCACGGTTAACTCACATGAGGACTATGCAGATAAGTGTCTGAGATGGTCTTTTGAAGACAGCTGGAACCACTTGTTTCAACAACATAATGTCTAGTTAGCTTGTAAAGCTAAAATATTATTTATTAACTTTAAATTATTATCTGTCGGCCTGCTTCCGGTTTCAGCCTTAGCGCCTAATTGGATATCGATAAATGTACATAGGGATCATAACCTTGGTTAGGACGTGGCATAGTTTTATCCCAGTTGTGTGTCGCTGTGTATAGGATAATTAACAACCTAACCGCAGGCGTAGTCGCATACAACTATGTCACATATTTTATTTGTGATAGTGGTGTCAAAATGGATTTCTGCCACGTTTTTGCGTTGACAAAACAAGCTAACGAATTCAATAAAAAATGCAGAGAGGCAGCTTGTTAACCAAAAAATACTGCTGGAAAATAGAGCGTGAAAAATATATTTTAACTAGCTGCTACCCACGCAACTTCGCCTGCGTCACATAAGAGAGAAAAACGAAAGGAAAAAAAATCCACATTTTTGCAACATCTTCCATTCCTGCTCCGCTCCCAATGGCCGTAGCGTGATGTTATATAGCCTAAAGCTTTCCTCGATAAATGGACTATCCAACACAAAAAAGAATTTTTCAATTTGAAACAGTAGTTCCTGAGATTAGCGCGTTCAACCAAACAAACAAACTCTTCTGCTTTATAAATTCAATTCAATTCAATTCATTTATTTATTGCAACAAATATGGTAGGTACATGAAGTTCTTATATAAAATATTTAGTAACACACATTTGGCCAATATATAGCATGCAATAGTACAGGTTTAACATTTAACATATTTATTACTAAGTAACTACATTTTTGTTAGTTAAAGTCGACTTAACAGTTAAATATGTCTGTGCTTTATGGTATAAAATTTACAAGGACACTTTTGAAAGAATTCATCTAAAGAATAAAAACACTCTTCCAACAACCACTTCCGTAACGCTACACAAAATTTATTAAAGGGTAGTTGAGTAATTGACCCAGGTAAAGCATTATAAATTAGGGGAGCCATATAAACGCAACTCCGCCGAAAAAGTTCTAGCTTTGGAACAGGCATTTCAAAATCTAAATGTGTATGCTTTCTTTTAATATTAGTATAGATTGATTAATTTTAATTACTATTCCCCGACCAGGAAACAAAGTTCCAAACGACACGGCTGGTCTAAGAAAGGTCGCCAGTTCCCTATGGAGTCGTTACACTAAGTACAATGTCACAAGTTTAGAAGTGTCAGTCCCCTCCTGGGGTCCTGTGTCCAGTGTTCCACTCGCGGAAACTTGAAGTTTGTTTTTAGTCTTGACCTTTCTCAACTGCCACAAGATATAAAGCTAATTTTGGTTCCCTATCCATTAGCATAAAATTTTAAGACCTAATATAACTTAGCATAATGTTTTTTGGCATAATTATATTTTCGCATAATGTAATTACGCATAACAGCTCATGCATAATTTTTTTAAGCATTATGTCTGTAACCATAACAATGATTAGGCATAATATTTTAAAGCATAAACTTATTAAGCATAAAGTTCTAAAGCATAACTTTTTTAAGCATAAATTTCTAAAGCATAACTTTTTTAAGCATAATGTCCTAAAGCATAAAAGTTAAGCATAAATAACGCATAAAAATATTAAAACATATTTTTATAGGTATAACAGTGAAATAATTACTAACACCTAGAATATTAGACACTATACACGTTTATACATTATTGCTCTAATGAAATTTGTAGGCGCTTGATATTGTAGATAGAATAGAACAGCATGCAAGCAAGCATGCAGCATGGAAGCAAGCATGCAGTATGCAAGCAAGCATGCAGCATGCAAGCAAGCATGCAGTATGCAAGCAAGCATGCAGCATGCAAGCAAGCATGCAGCATGCAAGCAAACATGCAACATGCAAGCAAGCATGCAACATGCAAGCAAGCAGCATGCAGCAGGCAGGGTTTCTGTGACGTGATTTTAAATAACACTCTAGGGGTAGGACAAACAAGACTACGTGAAGTCGGTTTTGCAGCAATTCGGTTCTGTCACTAACTTTTGTTGCACAGCATATTAATTTTTTAACCAACAATATTAATTGATTATAACAGGTACTATAGCTAATTGGTTTGCTCAGAATTATGTATGGGGCACTACAAGTTCACCACCACCATTTCCACCCAAAGTCTGGAGTACGTATTTACTAGTAAAGGAAAATATACCCAGGACACAAAATCATGCAGAAGCATGGCAAATAGATTTGCTCATTTTGTAGGAAAACACCATACTGGATTTTATTTTTTGGCAAAAAATATCTTTTTTTGCCAAAAAATAAAATAAAAATATTAAATATTGTTCAAGAAATAAGACATCAAACCATTGAAATAGATAAACTGGATGTTGTAACATCACTTATACAAAAAAAAAGAAAAAATACACGGACAAAACCAAAAAAAATGAAAAAATCATTAGTATAAAAGATGAGTATCCTTCTAAACTAGAATATTTATAAGCAATTGCTAAAAATATACACCTAAAATAAATAATGAAGGACTACTATTTCAATCAGTTAACTTCTAACTGAGGAATAACCGCCATATTTATTTCTCATAATAGAAGACTGTTTATTTCACACAGCAGTGAATTAGTTAACTGATTGAAGTTAACTAATTCACTGCTGTGTGAAATAAACGTTTCTCGCGATTGAAAATGTCATGTATATTTATAATAAATCATTTGTATGAACATTGTTTTTGTTATTTATATTAATTGTATGCCTAAATATTATTATGCTAATAGTCATTATGCCTACTAACGTTATGCTAAAAGTCTTTAGGCCTACTAACGTTATGCTAATAGTCATTAGGCCTACTAACGTTATGCGAATCAAATTTATGCCAAAACAAATTAGTCTTTAACATGATTATGCCAACATAAAATGTATGCCTAAAAAAATTATGCCAAAGTATTATTATGCCAAAACAAATTGTGCCAAAATCGTTATGCCGAAGTATATTAGGACAAAAAACATTATGCGAAAAGAAGGGATCCCGCTAATTTGAATGATTGCTGGTGTTTATTATCGTTTGAATAATTAAATTATTCATGAAGCCTGTTACTTGAAAAGTTGCGTCAACTTTTGTAAACTTTTGTAATAGGTGCTTGTAGTTAGTTGTGGATATGTCAAACACGTTAAATTGTAAAATAACTAGAGAGATTGTAAACTCTCGAAATATTGTCAAACGAACATACTGCTTACAATAAAACGCATTATTTTTCGGTAGGTTGTAATATATCGAAGGGAAACCGTAATATTGTGAAATGCATGCGATGGAAGTCAATACGTGCGGTATGGAGGAGAGGGAGGGAAGGAGGGGTCCCCCTTGTCCCATGTTACCACTCTCATGAAAAGATAATATACCATTCCTGAGAAGTACCGATTAATATAACACTCAAAACACTTTATATTCCCCTAAAAACCGAAGTCGACGGAGCCCCGTTACGCGGGGCGCCCCTATTTCTGAGTGCAGGGTTTAAAGGCTAAAGGAACCTAACTAACTTAACTTGGGGGTGCCCCACGTCCCGATTATGGGGGCAGAGATACTTCCGTCGCATGCATTTCACAATACTACGGATTCACTTCGATAGATTACAATCTACTTACGGAAAAATAGTGCGTTAAATTGTAAACAGTATGTTCGGTTGACAATCTTTCGAGAGTTTACAATCTTGCTAGATAGGTTACAATCTAACGGGTTGTACAATTTTACGCTGACATGAACAGGGAACATTTGGACCATACATACAGCTATTGTAGCTGTATGTATAGTCCAAATGTTCCCTTAATTAAAGGAGAATAAGAAACTTTCTGCTCAGTTCCTCGTACCTCTACACTTAGGTACGAGTATAACAAAAATGTTGAAGTTTCTAAGCTCCAAGTAGCTATTGCCGCCTTACGCAGAAGAAAATTAATAAAGTCTCTAATTTGGTTCACCTTGTTACCAAACTAAAGTATATATCTCAGTCAATATTATCTATTCGAGTCTCGTGTCGACTAATGAAGGGGGGTGATTTGGTCTCACCCCCTCCCACGTCCTCCATCCTATCTAATCGTAAAAATGTCGTAATATTTTAATATCAGACCGTCCAACTAGGATGGGTTCGAACGGAAATTTCACTTAGTTTCAAGGCAAGATGATACAGAAAAGTTGGAAAATAAAATTTATTCTGTCAAAATGTGGGTGTACACTGTACCTAACCTACTAGGAATAGGTGTGTTAACGTAAAATTCTAAATACCGTTAGATTATAATCATTTACCCCTTCACAGCATACCAGCGTGATGTTATGTTATGAACTGGTGTAAACTTTAAACAGACAATCATATATTGAGAAGTTCCGTTGCCTATCTCCTGCGTTCTTTATCAGATCTTCACCAAATTGAAATATTAGGACCACTCCGAGAAAGTACTCTTTCAAAAACTACCCAAATCGATTGAAGAGTGCCTATAAAATTTAAAGAGTTCTATCTAATTCTCTACGATCCCATTATCAGATCTTCACTTAATAGTCATGGGACTACCTGGGAGGTATACCCTTTCAATGAAAAACAAATATTCCAAATCGGCCATAATTATTCGAGTAATCGGGGAACATACATAAAAAATCGATCCGACGAATTGAGAACCTCCTCCTTTTTTAAGTCGGTTAAAAATAGGTCAAAACAATAGTCAACACATCAATTTTATTCCGGACAAAAGATACTGACGTTGGAATAATCAGCCTCTAAAAAATAATTTAAATTGATCCGTAATTTTCAGCGCGAATTGTGGCAATACTTGGGGAAATGGAAAATTGGCAGTTGAAATGAAATCAATTATCATGTACAACGTCAATTTGCAATATTTCACGTGAATTTCAATTGAAAACAGAATACACAATTACATACTTCAAATAGCTGAACAACGAAAAACAGTGTTACATTGATCTTTTGGCGCTCTCAAATGGGAATGAGGCGTTGTTTTGGTAAACATTTGTGAAATTCCATAACGTATAAACATCGCGCCTATAATACTTGAAAGGTTTGGTAGAGATAGTACACCCAGATTATTTCGCTAGGTACGTTTTAAAGCCCCACGTAATAGGGGGGGGGGCTCATAGCCCACG
Source organism: Xestia c-nigrum (assembly GCA_916618015.1). Classification (NCBI taxonomy): domain Eukaryota; kingdom Metazoa; phylum Arthropoda; class Insecta; order Lepidoptera; family Noctuidae; genus Xestia; species Xestia c-nigrum. Next base: position 22,460,004 of record OU745263.1, read on the forward strand.
TAATAGGGGGGGGGGCTCGTGGCTAAATAATATCAGCCGCTCGGGTCGATCTTTAGGTTAAGCCACATATTTGCCTAGTTTGGTCTGTGGATGGGTGACCACCCTTACATACCGAGTTTCCTCCGTGCCTCGGTAAGCACGTTAAGCCGTTGGTCCCAGCTGTCATTTGTCCATCTTTGACAGTCGTTACAGGTAGTCAGTGGTCCCAAAAGTCTGACACCAGTCTTACCAAGTGTTATCGTATTTCCCAGTATTAACTGGGTTGTGGAGGTCAAATAGGCAGTCGCTGTATGTAAAATACTGCTATTCAGCTGCATCCGGTTAGACTGGAAGCTGTAGTAGTTGGAAAAAGGCAGGCAGATAATGTAATAGGGGAGGGGTACTTCGACCTTCGACCGGGCACAAATCCAGACACTTTATTTTTTTATTTTTTTTTTAATCCAGACCCTGTGGTTGATATACTGACAAATACTTGATGGAAAAACCCAAAACCATTACAACTTGTTTGTTTGTTTACGATTTAACTTAAGAACTTCTCAACCGATTTTAAAAATTCTTTCACCATTAGGAAGCTACATCTTTACCAAGCAACATACATTTTATTGATATCATGCAAATGAGCCGAGCTATTACAACTTCGCGCGGGCTAGTTCCTTTATAAAAGACTCACGAGCTGAAATATCCTAGTAATACAGAAAATACTTGTATATTTGTATTTAGATATAGCCAAGCCTCGTGTTTTTGGGCGTATAGTTGATATATATAGGTACTCGTAAGTATCGTAATATTGTAATATTGACAAGATGACATGGCTGTCCATCTATGAACTCGCCTAATATCCGATTCAGGAAAAATATAGTTTTTCCTCAAATTTATAACGTACAGTTAGCAAAAAGACATACCTACCTAAGTAAGTAGCTAAGCTAACTGATAATCAACTTTTTTGGAACTTTATTAAAACAATTCCGAAGGTACAGAGGTCTTAGAGTTGTAGTTTGCTTGTCGTTGCCTTAGGAATTAGACTATAATGTTGTACGACCAAATACTATACTGATAATTACTTTCTATATTAAAGTATTTGGTTATAAAACTACTTTAACTCTCATAAGCTTTTTCTTTAATTAAATGTTGTTGTAATTTGTTAAATAGAAAAGAAAAGACGTGTTTCTTCAGTTATGTTATTTTATGAAGTATCGGGTAACCTAGTTACATAGAATAAGAAGAATTTTGAATACATTATAAGGACAGTATACAGCCAGTATTACAACACGCCCCCTTAATCAAAATTCTCACAAATATATAACATATAAAAATGGACTCAAAATATACCAATTTAATAAAAATACGAAAAATGTATAGGTGCTATGTACTGGAGTAAACGTGTAAAAATATTATTTACACTAAACCTAAGCCCAGTACACATCTATCATGTGCCACACGCTGCAATCGTTTAGTTAAGATATCAGCGAGCATATCACTTGATTTGGTATATTTTAAGTTTACCGAATTATCACTAATCTTTTCTCTAATAAAGTGATACCTGGTATCTATATGTTTCGTCCTATGGTGGTGTACCGGATTTAAGGCCAAACTCTGTGCACTCTGACTATCAGTACAAACGGTAACGGTATTAGGTAATAACGTTTGCCTTACCATAGGATCTGAAATTAATTCAGTGATAAACCTCCTTTAATAAATCGCTTCCTTCGTAGCTTCACTTATTGCCATATATTCGGCTTCAGCTGAGGACAAAGCTACGGTTTGGTGCTTCCGCGAGGCCCATGAAACTGGACCACCTGCTAATTTAAAACAATAGCCAGTATAAGAACGGCGATCTATATTACAGTTTGCCCAATCGGCATCGCAAAATCCTACAAGAGGCATACTAGATTTTTTATAACAAATCGAGTAATCTAAAGTGCCTTTTAGATATTGTAAGACTCTCTTAGCGGCTAACCAGTGAGTCTTGTTGTACCGAGTATTGAACTGACTCAGGTAACTAGTCGCGTATGCGATGTCTGGACGAGTATTAACACTCAGGAACATGAGGCAACCAATTAATTCTTGATATGGATACGCTTCTTCAATGCTGGTACTAACCTCTAGTTTTCCCGACAGTGGAGTTGTACAAGTTTTACAATTCTCCATTCCAAACTTTTGTAAAAGATTATTTATATAATTTTTCTGATGTACTTTTATTTCATCATTTTTTCTGGTTATATTTAAACCAAGATAATAGCTTAAATAGCCCAAATCTTTTATTGAAAAATATTTTTGCAAGTCATTTTTGACGATGTCAAACGTCTTGTCATTACTGTAAAAAACAATTATGTCATCGACAAAGACTGCAACGATAACTAACTCTTTTCCAAAAAGTTTGGTATACACACACGGTTCAGATGGAGTTTTCATAAAACCAAAAGATGATAAAGTTTTATCTAACTTTATATTCCAGGCACGTGGAGCTTGTTTAAGTCCATACAAGGATTTTTGTAAGAGACACACTTTGTCCTCCATACCTTTTACTTTAAAACCTTGAGGCTGCTCCATGTAGACCTTCTCTTGCAGATCTCCATTTAAAAACGCAGTGTCCACGTCCGAGTGACGCATTTTCAAATCCAACTCGGCTGCGAGAGCCAGGAGAGTACGCAAGGAGGAGTGCCGCACGACAGGAGAAAATGTCTCAGAATAATCTACACCTGGCGTCTGGGTGAAACCCTTAGCAACTAATCTTGCTTTGTACTTCACAACATTTCCTGCTGGATCTTTCTTTAACTTATAAACCCATTTACATGGTATAATTTTCTTGTTTCCTCTGTCAACCAATTTCCATGTCTTCAGCTTCATCAATGAATTGTATTCATTCGTCATTGCCATCTGCCACTTTTCAACATCATCAGCGCATGTAGCCTCATTATAAGTTCTAGGCTCGTCAGACACTTTACTAGAAACTTGGTATGAGAGATAATTAGGAGGTTTCCGGTCTCTAGAAGGATATCTACGTTGTCCATCAGTTTGACCAGTAGAAACTACTGCTTCCTCAATTGCTTCAAAATATTGATCAGTTTCAGCAGTCTGATCTTCAGTGACAACAGTATGGCCTGGAGCTGGTTCAACAGTGACCACTGGAATATGTTCAAAAGACTCATGAACTGTACTGGTTTCTTCCTGTATAGGCAGACTATTAGATAGTACTAAAGGTTCAGTAGAAGTCTTAATATTGTTGACATTCCTATTATTTAAAGAAGAAAAACAATCTTCAAAAAATGTAACGTCTCTAGACTTTTGTAAGATTCTAGGACAAGATGAATTTCTAAAAAGATAACTATTAGGATCTTCTGTATAACCTACAAATATAGCTTCATCAGCTTTAAGATCCAATTTCTTACGGTGACAAGAAGGTATATGGATAAGAGCTCTGCACCCAAAAACTCTGAGATTATTTAGGTCTGGTTTGCAACCGTTCCACAACTCATAGGGAGTTTTATTATTTAAGGCACGGTGTGGGCATCTATTCTTTAGATACACAGCCGTTCGAACAGCATCTTCCCAAAATGCCTTAGAAAGATCGCTTTCAGCCATAAGAGAGCGTGCCTTTTCTACAATTGAGCGATTAGTGCGCTCGGCAACACCATTCTGCTGAGGGCTATATGGTACCGTGGTTTGATGCTGAATACCACAAGATCTAAGATAACTTGAGAATTCACTATTGACGAATTCCTTCCCATTATCAGTCCTTATTGTTTTAATTTGAGCCCCAGTTTGTCTTTCAACCATAGACTGGAAGTGACAAAATCTATCCTTTACCTCTGTCTTAGAAGAAATAAAATATACAAATATAGTTCTCGAAAAATCGTCTATAAAAACTAAAAAATATAAATTTCCCTGAAAAGAGCTAACTGACATTGGTCCACAAAGGTCAGAGTGGATCAGTTCTAATATTGAAGTTGCTCTTTTATAAGTAATCGCCTTAAACGGTTTTCGAGCTTGTTTTGCTTGAACACAAGCAACACATGGATATTTATCCACGTCCTTAAAATCAATAACCTTATGACTATTTTTCAGCAGATTCATACCGACGCGACATAAATGACCTAAACGCTTATGCCATACCTGATACTTAGAGATATAATCAGAGTGCACATCATAGGCTCTATATTGGGGAATATTCACCGCACAATCAAGTGTGTACAATCCACCACAGGGCGAGCCATGTAGAACCGCATCACCTGTAAAGGAGAAGGTTTTTGAATTAAATAAATTACAACCAGACTTATCAAACATTACAGTAAACCCTTTTTCTACTGCTGTTTTCACAGATAGAAGATTTGTTTGCAAGTTAGGTACAAACATCACATCATTAATTGTATTGACGTTATTTCCGGTATTTATCGATATTTTACCGATGCCTTTAGCGTCAATCTTAGTCCCGTTTGCAACCGTTACCTTATTATCAATAGGGTTTAAGTCTACAAACCAATCTCGTCTTGAAGTCATATGTTTGGTAGCGCCTGAATCAATGTACCATTTGTCCATGTCATAATTATTCGTTGCTCCTAAAGCAGACACAGAGGTCGAGTCCTTATTAGTAGGATTCTTCCTTTTTATGACCTTCTTTTTCTTTAGAGGACAGTTTGGTCTCTTGTGACCAGGTTCTCCACAACCATAACACACAATGTTCTTTGCCTTTGACTCAACAGAAGAGGCATCAACCTTTGACTTCATAGCTGTCTCCAGTTTTATCGAGCTTTCCTTGGACATTTCGTTCAGTAATTTGGACTTCACCAGTTCGGAGGTAACATTAACATGACTATTTTCGAGAGCCATAATCAATGGGTCATATCTCGACGTTAGACCACCCAATAGAATAGCAGCAATGGACGCATCATCTATTACTTTGTCTATATCCGCCAAATCTTGAGCAGTGGAAATAACAGCATTGATATACGACTCAATATTATTATCAAAGTCTTCAAGTCTCAATCTGTATAACTTCCGTTCTAAATGTAAACGCCGACCCATACCTTTGTCCTCATAAGCATTTTGTAGAGCTTTCCATGCTTCAGCTGCCGTGGTAGCACTTCGCACATGCGTAATTGCAGATGATTCCAGGGTTAGACAAATTTTTGTTAGTGCCTTCTGATCGCTCCTCGTCTTTGTAACGTTGGAAACGTTCGTCCCTGTAGGGTAGCCACTGATCGCTTCCCACAACTCCTCATGCATAAGATAATTACGCATTTTAAATTTCCACGTACTATACCCTTCTCTATTATGTAGAGAGAATGTTGGAATTGAGGAACTACGCATACCTCGCTCATTTGTGTCTCCATTTGGGTTCGCCATCTCATAAGAGTACACGAAGAACTATTTTATTTCGTACCCAAAAAATCGCACAAATATCACTTCAACAAAATTACTATGAACACACGCATTACTTTCTAAAATAAACAAATACTTGTTAGAGCTTCGTGCTGATAACGATTTGTTGTAATTTGTTAAATAGAAAAGAAAAGACGTGTTTCTTCAGTTATGTTATTTTATGAAGTATCGGGTAACCTAGTTACATAGAATAAGAAGAATTTTGAATACATTATAAGGACAGTATACAGCCAGTATTACAACAAATGTAACCCGCGAAAACAATCTTAAGTAGTAGGAGTGTACAAATACATCTCAAGTCTAATACTTATGCTTATTACGCCAAAATAATAAAAATATCAATGAGAAGGAAACTATTTTCTCGTCTTAATACTGAACTATTTTGTTGACTGTACACATTCTTGATTCTCACGACATACATATTCAGTATCAGTACATAAGATTGGTTCGACCAAAACAAACATTTGTATGGAAAACATGTTAACGTATCCTTCCCAGGATCATGGAATGTATTACATGCATACATATCGGCTTTTACTATACACAATATTTATTTTACTGTAATGTGGAAAAAAGCTACAGATATTTTTCAGGCGAATCTACGCTACAACTGTAAGTAAAGAAAGATAAGAGTTTATTTTAAAGATCTAGATAAAAACATCATTTTATAATTCTTTTGCCCTTATCCCAATTTATTTGAGATAGACGAAACATGTCTTCTTCTTCCATACTCCTCTATTTTTCGTCATCTCATCAGACACTTCTTTTCTTACCATATCCTTCTTAGCACAGTCCATCCATCGTTTTTTTTGGTCTTCCTCTACTCAAATACCCATCCTCATTCATACTCAGAACTTTTCTCACGACATTTTTAATCGACTTCAAAATGGAGGAGGTTCTCAATTCGCTGGAACCTCCTTTTTTTTCTAGTATGTTTCCCGATTACTCAATGATAGCTGAACCAATTTAAATTAATATTTTTTTGTTTGAAAGGGTCCCATAATCATTAAATCAGGATCTGATGAGATCCTAGAGAAATAGAGAAAACTCCTCAAATTTTATAGGCACACTTGATGCGATTTGGGTAGTTTTTGGAAGAGTCTGTACTTACTTCTAGTGGTCCTATTTCAATTTGGTGAAGATCTTATAAAGAACTTCGGAGAGGACTGGGATTGCTGAAATCTCATGTCTATCTATTGTTTACACCAGTTCATAACATAACATCACGCCGGTACTCTGTGAAGGGGTAAGCACAAGTGAACCACTAAAAAGTGAAAACTAAAACTTTTTGCAAGAAATAAAAACGACTTAAAAAAACACAAAATAGTGAAAAATAACTAACTTCAGAAGTCGGTGACAAAAAACCAAGTCAAGCAATCAAACAAAGATCACCGAGTTCTGAAGCTACAGTTATTTTTCACCTTACTGTGATTTTTTCAAGTTTTCCTCATTCCTAAGCATCATGGCTGGCCAAGGCGCCTTTATCAGACATCCTCATAAGTGCCTACTCATTTCTTATTTTGTTTATTCGCGTAACAACACACATCCCCCTTTACCTCAGCTTTAGTGGCCCAACATTCTGATCCAACATCGATAATTGAAAAAGCATTTTCTTTAGCCAAACAGTCGTTCAGTACTGCATCTTGAACATGAGTTTTAATCAAGCGTTCTGCGCCCGCATTTGCCTATGCAGGTACATAATGTAATAGTAAATGTAATCCTATATATCCTTTGTTAGTATTAAGCTTAATGAATATTTGGTTCAACAACACTACTGCTAACTATTTAGGCTTGTAAGTGGCTTCTCGTGGATTACCTAAGTATAAGTAACAGTTACTTAAGTATTGTAATAACAGTATAATAATGAGAGACGTTTCAGGAGATTACTAGAGAATGGGCAACAGCATCCTCTATGAATTTTTATACCGTACTGCGATCGACTAGCATGGCAATTAAGAAATATAGGCTACTGCGATCGACAACCATGGCAATTAACAAGTATCTAGTCTTCGTTACTGGAACCTTTTCAACAAGCGATGTGGAGCGCAAATGGGAGCAAAGAAAACCATATTTTTGATAGACGTATTCATCGTATATATAGCGTAAACTAACCATGAATTCACTATATAATTCAGGCTCACCATATATCACCAGCGCAGCGTACAATTTTCATCGCGATTAAAAGATGGCTTTTGTTAACACTTTTATACATATATTCATGTCCCTTACTCTTTTATAACATACTACCTGATGCCCGCGACTTCACTCGCCTACAAATTATATATTAAATAAAACCTTCCTCGAGAACCACACTATTCATTGGTGAAAACTACATGAAATAGGTGCAGTAGTTTCTTAGTTTATCGCGAACATACCTTCAGGCGCGGCGAAGGACTTTGTCATGTAATATTTAGTGATAGTGATTCATTGTTCCCCAGTACACTACCAGCGCATTGCCCACCGAGACATCAAACCAGCCAACCTACTGCTGGGCGAGGGCAGGGTCCAGGTGGCAGACCTGGGCGCGTGCGGGGAGCTGGCGGCGGCAGGCAGGGTGTCAGGCACCGTGGGGACCCCGGCCTTCCGGGCACCTGAGGCCGCAGCCCCCGCTGATAAGTATAGTGGAGAGGTGAGTCAGCATGACCGAATGACCAGACTCTCTTCTTAAGTTAGGATCGAGTTCCAGCCTTACCGGATGCAGATACCGCATATATCTGATCGTCACAACAGAAGCCAGTCACTAAGTTACACGTCTTGCTTGGAAATTCAGATTGTCAAGACTTTCTGACTCCTCATAACGATTGCGGGCCCCGTACTCACTATGTCGTGATGATTTATTTATCTTTGGTGTTTAGTTGGCAAAAGCCGTAGACGACAGTAATCGCGTCGTCCTATATGTGAACGAACACCTCCATTTAAATACACTAAAAACTTCACGATTATCTGTCATCAAGACAAAGTGGGATCGGGGCGTGCCACGACACGAACGATTCTCGCAAACCTAGAGGACCTACCCGTGCGCCTATTCTTTTTAGCATAAAGCAGTAGGCTAAGCTTATTTTTATCCCCCAGGCAGCAGACATCTGGTCCCTCGGGGTCACCCTCTACGCGATGGTGACGGGTAAGGTGCCGTGGGCGGGCACCTCCGCCATCGAGCTGCAGCGCAAGGTCCTCGCGGAGGCCCTGTCGTACCCCGCCAGGTTCCCACCTTCCAAGCCGCTGCGACACCTGCTCAGCAGGATGCTGGACAAAGATCCTGTTACGAGGATCACGCTGCAGGAGGTTAAGGTGGGTTTAGGTTTCTGTTGATGTGTTATTTGTAGAGACCGTTACAGTACAGTGTTTGTGAAAAGAATGGCAGGGTACCAATAGTGATTGAAGAATGAGTCGTCGTTCATCATTACATAACTTGTCCAATGCTTCGGATGTCATCGTGGTGGTTAAATTCATCTACTACTTATCAATCAACAAATTAGTCCAAAAATAAAGTGGACAATTCCGTAGGTGGGCTTTCTAACACGCCCTGTGCTACCACGCGTCTAAATAAACTTATTCGTAAAATAAAATATCAGCTCGATTGAGTCGGCAGGTCAGTACTATCCGCACCGTTCGGATGCTAAGATGTCATTAGACTAACTAAGATGAGAATTCCTCAAAAGGTCAACCAACAAATTATTCGAACTCCACCCTCACTGTAATAAAGCGAATTCGTCCAAGAATAATCAAATTGTCTAAGTCAACGCAATTAGTAGAGCAATTTCACCAATCTGTATTGTTAACGGCGACCTTTTGAGACGAAGAGGCAGCTCTGATTGGATTAGTAACGATAGCAAATCGCTTTGAATACGAGAAATTATTAGGAATTTTGTTATGGTTTGAATTATGTTAATCCGAGTAAATTCTTTCGTACAATTTACAATTGCCTTGGAAGCATTGCCTGATCACAGAGCGCAGTGCTCACCTGTTTTACCTATGGTCACACACAACCTTATCCTAACTTGGTCACTCATAAAACTGAGTTTCACCTGTCACCCTCTAGACATTGGCGTTGCCAATTGATCAGAAGCTACCAGTTATTAAGGCTTTCAGTGTAATGAACACACATTCGCAATGGCACGTATTTGCTCAAAATCTTTGATTTAGATGTTTGTATAGCAGAGAGATTGTTTGAGGCTTGCATATTGCATATTTTGTTACGATTATTCCAGTGTAGAACGAAACACAAATCTTTTTTTAGAGCAAACAAGTACCATTATTTAAACATTTACTTCGGAGCACCAATGCACTTTTTGTTAATTTCAAAAGTTGTACTCGATCTCTGAGGAAGACAGACTTAACCTAAAGCTGGAATCACCAACTTCAAATTTCTCAGGTTTTAATTCTTCTTCTTTATCGTGTGGTTAGTTTCTGACCTGGTGTCAGAGCTTTATGCCGCCAAAACATGTCTCTCAAACATGCTGGTTTCCTCACGATGTTTTCTTCACCGAAGCAAGTGATAATTATTATACAATACGCATATTAATTCGAAAAATCAGAGAGGTGTGTCTTGGTTTAAATTAAAAATAATGATTTCCTAACTCTTCAAAACATCTGCTCTGTTTTCTCCCTCCCCCAGGACCACGAGTGGATAACAGACGGGGGCAAGGATCCCCTTCCATCGGAGCAGGAGAACTGTCGGCTGGTGGAGGTGACGGACGAGGACATGGCGCAGGTGGTCACCTCCATCCCCAACCTGTCCACGCTCATACTTATCAAGACGATGCTGAAGAAGCACAGCTTCCAGGTACGAACTTAGTGGATCTTCTAAGATTTTGTCAATCGGAACAGTCGAGCCATGATAGTCCAGTAATAATAGTCCGGAATCAAATGTCATTTGTAATTTCGGGTTTGATCCGAGGTGGGTACTTGACTTTGTTTAATTTTTGAAGTGAATACTTCTTTAGACGCTTTGAAATCATGGAACTCGCGTCATCGTCACGCGGTTTGAAAGAACGGTTAGTCAAAATCAACCTTAAACAATTAAAATAAAGTTTATTTTGGATTACCTAGTTTTCACTTCTATAGGCAGTCTCGCGCACGTTGTTTTTTCCCACCACCACTTCTCTCAATAAATCAGAAAATATAACCATGTCACCAAAATCATCGAAACCCGCACTGGGCCGACGAAGTGGATAATAGCCCGCACCCTATCAAAGCGAAAGGGCCTGTGTCCCAGCATTGGGAACTCTATTTACCGATTACGAAATCCAGAGCTTTGGAGAAAGCTGTAGGTAGGGATGTCAAGACAAGCTAAAAATGTCAACCTTCGTCGTTTGTCCCCAGAACCCGTTCCTCCGCAGTCGAGAGGGCAGCACGTCCCGCAGAGAGTCCACGAGCGCGCGCGGCGAGCCGGACAAGCCCAGCGCCGCCACCAAGCGCGGGGGGCTCGCACGAGCCGGCCGCTCGCTGTCCGCTCCCGGGAACTATCTCACGGAGAGGTTGCTCACACTCACTAGTAAACTTATCTTACAGACGAGTGGCACGTTACCAACGGTAAACTGCAGCCGTCGCAGATGCGTCGACCCAACGTCGAATAGGTGATGGATGATTGCCAATAGTTTTACACTAACTCAGGAGTCCAATTTCAGAAATAGGTTTCTAAAATATTTTGGTGGAATATGTTATTTTTATTTATCAGATAATCTTATGGGACGGTTTAACCGTAGATTACGTATTGTGGACACTAAAAACTTCAGTACATTAAGCCGGGTCCAGACGAGATTTATCGTGACATGAAACACGAATGCTATGTGTGGAGCGCAGGCTTTATGTATCAGAGTTCGTTGCATCCGGGATAAATCCGAAACTTAACATACGAACTTGGTGAATCTTCACTTAATAAGATCATTATTTCAGCAGGCAATCCTCATTTGACATTGGGCTAGAATCGGTCCAAGAATCCCGAGACCAGAGTCTGGACGCTTCCAAGGACTTGAAGAGTCCTCAGAGTCCGCCAGACAAGGGAGACGAGTCGAGCGCGCGGTGATACTCCCCCCGCGCGGCGCCCGCCCCCGCCGCCGCCGACCAATGGCTGCTCCGCATTCAAATCGTCATCGAATTCGAATAGCCCGTTGGACATCGGCAAAGCAATGTTGCAGCTTTGATAGAAATGTTGTCAGCATTGACATTTTTCATTCGTACTTCGTACATGAAAAATGCATTGAATTGATATTTTTTTAATAATTTTAAATATCTCGTTGACGTCAAAATTTGAGATTTTAGGCTGCTATGTGATTAATGTTCTAAATTGGAACTTATGTAAAGTTAAGAGAGTCTCAATAATTGGCTCTGATTTTGACGACAGCTTTTTGACGAAAACTTAAACGTTTCACTTAAAATTACTAATTCGTTCATCCGCTAGTCTTATTCACTTAATATTGTACATATTTTAAAATAACATTTGTCCTCTTTGACTTAAAAAGCACTTAAATATTTTAATAAGATAATTAGGTCAATATAACGAGGCTGTCTTGCTGAGACACAAACGGCTCAAATGGCTTCTTAGGCATATATATATGTACTGTGTGTGATGCCTTTATGAATAGCAATTTCTAGTCTAGGTACTCGAAACACCCTCTTCTATACAAATAGCAACAAAAATCAATCAAAAAGTTATCCTCCATATACGTGACTTATACACAGGAACATTCTGCAAACACATGAAAAAAACCTGTTCTAACAAGATAAAATGTTGCCATGCGTAACATAACGTGCCTCACGAGGCGGCCTCGTACGTACAGAGCAAACTTTTACAAAGGCCGTTTATATTGTAAATATTTTAGCATATTTTTATATTAATTCATAAAAATTGCTCAATGTTTGTTTGATATCATTGTACATATTATAAGCTTTTAGGTTAAACAACAGTTTATAAAAATACAAAATACAATGGGCTTGTTCAAATTGATAAGTATTTCGTTTGGCCTTTCAAACAATACAAAAGTTCTGCTGTGGAAAATGTTTTCAGTTTTACTAACAAAATCGGGTCCCTATGAAAATTTATGATACATTCAAATCCTTGAAACACACCCGCAATTATGCTGATGGTTTTTCTTTCAGAAATCAAATTTCCCATAATTTGTATTTTTATAAAGTTTTAATTTTATTAATAAAATTGTAAGTAATTCTAGGGGTCAGAGGGCAATAAAAAAACATGAATGAATTTCATAAGATGAGCGTTATGTCATTTAAATTGCAAAAAATTGTGCCTCGTTAGGGTATTACGTTTTTATTTCTGAATGTTGTATGCCGCAATAAAATCAATTAATATTGGACTAGCTGATGCCCACAAATTATATACTAAAACCTTCTTCTTGAATCACTCTATCTATTAAAAACACCGCAACAAAAACCGTTGCGTAGTTTTGAAGATCTAAGCATACATAGGGACAGACAGACGCATAATATTATATGTAGCGATTTTGCATCGTATGCCATCTACATCATTAATTGTAGACGTTTAACCCGGAAAATCCGTTGTATACCCAGAGATGTGGCTTTGGTTTGCGGTGAGCACCTTATGCTTGTAAATCATTTATTTGGCGCTTCCGAAATCCGGGTACGGAAATGGTCCGGAATTACTGATCAAACCCACCTAGTTCGTCGAATAGCAACAACAGCTTATTTTCGTATCATTTTGGCCACCAACAATCCCAACTTATTATTGAACAATATTAGATTAAGAAAATATTAAACTGCCTAGACCCCTAGATAATTTGCGCCCTAACTACAGGTTATAAGCGCATGTATGTATAAAGCGAGCAGCTACATTAAGAGATTGACCAATTTTCACTGTCAAATTAATTTCAATTATAATGACCATCTATTGAGTCGAGAACGCGTTTATAGTCTGTGCATTGTGTTGACAGTTCTGAAATTTATGTCAAGCGGAAATTATGGCGCGAAAATCGAGCAAAATGGCGGAAATTATTGGCAAATTCAGAAGTTTGATTATGGCTTTTTATGAGGCAAAAAAGATGTATTTTTTTGATGTGTTGTTGTATTTCATTATGAGATTACACTCTTGTTTTTTCTAGGTAATTTGTAATCAACGTTTTTATAAGGAAACATAAAAATGTGCTTATCGATCGTAGAAACATTTATCATTTCCCGCCATTTTAGAACAAGTGTCACTGTTTTCTTTAGTTTGACAGATATAACAATGCACAGGTTATAACCACATCATAGATAAGGTGAATGTTAGTGTACAGGGTCCCGATCACCGAAGTACTTACGATTTTTGTGTATAATAAGTAAAAAAGTTTTTTATTAAATACTTTAATTAACAAAGTCCAAGCTTAGATATTAGGTGAAAGAAATTTTACTGTCCACCTTCTGCTGAGATGTTCTCTGACAAACACTTCAACTTTCTTCTAAAATAACTAAATCACTAAAATCTAGAAAACTATTGAAAACTTTTAAATCACCCGCAAATACCAAGATGCTTAAAATTAAACGCATACTTGATCCTTTTTATTATTATTTAGATTATTCACCTAATCCTTCCACCACGGTAGCTTGAAAATCTAGGTAATCTAATCTTGAAATTATTGTTTTTCTAAATCAACAATATTTATTATTTTATGGCTATAAGTGGTACCTACGTTAGTGTCTTATAACCCAAAAATAGTGCGCTATTAAGACGGTGTTCATTAATAATATTGCTCTTTTTTACATTTAATATTTTTGTTTTCTTTGGCTCCTAAACAAAATAATTGACTATGGCAACTCAACCGTTGTCATTTCTTTGAAATAAATTGATTAATCGGTAAGAATATTCAAACATTCTTAAGATATTAATCTTTTTTGTCTAAAGAAATTAATCACAATATGTAATTTGTAAAGAAGAAGGTTCACGGTACGAAGTTTGAAAGAATTTGTTTGAAAAATATTTTAACTCGATGAAATTCTTGTAAAAATAAGGCATTTTGCACACTGGGCTACTTGAAGTTGGTAATACCGGACATTTACGAACGGGACCGAGCTTTCGAGATTTTTGCAACATCTCATTTTCTTGAGCTCCATTCTTGCTAGGTCTTTTGTAAGCAAATGTAGCATTTAAGACAAAGTCCACAGAGGTCGCTTTTTATCTTTCCATGTAACACGCTATGCCACCTTACATAGTTTTCATAACTTATGAGTTGGTAGGTAATATCCGCCTTTTCAAATAGTGTGACTCTAAAAATCCCCTGTTCAAGTATGCAATGAATTTGTAATTATAATTACACTTCTGCCTAATTTATTTGAGATCAAAACCCGAAACTATTCCTTCGTAATTAAACGACCGACGCGACGGTCAGATTTCAACTAGTTTGTATTCGAAAGTGGTAAAGTATGCAAAGTGCCTGTCCAAGGTCACCCAGGGTCAGAGAACAGCCCTTTATCCTTTGCAAGCCAAGGTCCAAACTTATGCCTTTGAATGTTGTGATAGTCTAGAACGAAGGTATGCTTATATTAATTCTAAATAGTACTAAAATAAAAGATTTTAAAACATTTTAAAAAATATTATCTCTCTAATTAAAAAAATATATTATAATGATATAAACGAAGAAATTTTTAAAATAATCTCGCGAAGATTTTAATGTAAGATTTTTAATGATGGTTCGTTTTATTTTTATTTGTAATGTTTGTTGTTTTTGCTTAATTTACGTAAAATATTGTGAAAAGAGTTTGTTATCAGTTGATATGAATATAAATTTATACAATGTTTGAACTGGAATAACATTCTAGAATGATGTTGAACGTTGTCAGTTCTCGGAGAGAAAATTGTTATGTGTCTGCTGCCTGATGTAACACGAATGCAATAATATAGGTACTTCGACGGACAGAAAAGCGCAGCGGTACTGCTGTCTAACGTTCTTAGGGGCTCGTGTGATGTGATGAGCATGGACATTTGTTTCCGAGTCATGAATGTTTATGTATAATAAGTATACAGTGTGTTTTTGTACAAACAAAAAGTATCTATGTCTACTATGGTGTCCACGCCACAAGCCTTGTTCCTCAGTGTCACACTAGATGGCGCTGTGTATAATGCCCAGCGATATTTACTTATTATTATTATTTACTTGGGTATATTACTGCGGCAATATTCTTATATTCGCAGAAATCTCGTTCTAACTTGAGAGGATAAGAATGCGAATGTACCCAGACAGGTGTAATCTTTAGAGTTCAACTGCTCCTTCCATTACACGTGAAATAATTGCAATATGCTGTGTTTCCATTAGTAATGTAAGTGTCCCTGATATACTCGTACTGACAGCGTTCAACATCTCTGAAAGATCCTTTTGCAAAAATAGTCGTAAGAATAAGTCGCACAATACACCACACAAACACCAATTGTTAATAAAGTTTAAACCAGAACAATTATTATTACAATGAGTTGTTGAGTTTATTGAGATTTCATATATTTAATAAAACACTTTCCAAATATGTATGTCTTTCATTTTCCTTCCATGGTATCAAACAAGCAGGCTATGGCGCTGTTTACTTTACTACACACTTCTGCCCTATACTCTTCGAGAATACAGCCATGATGAATGTAGGGGATCTTCTATGGGGATGATGAAATAAAACCGACCACCGCGAATGTCCGTTGAACTAAATGTACTTACACAAATTAGCTTAGTGATAGGTACGAATTGCTGAGTGCCCAAAATGCACGGCGCGTGAATATGAAAAGTAATTTGCGGTTCCGTACAATGAATTTATATGGTTAGATTCCGTCCCGAAATAATCGCAAGACTAGTCATCATCAATCGGACGGAAATTTTATAGGTAACTGTAGGTAGATCTCACCATAATCATCGAGAAAAAACTATTGAAAAGAGGCTAATGTGAATGGACAATTAGTTACTAATTTGTTGCAGCGAATAATCAGAAAAAAGGTACTGGAATATACATTATGATATAAGTGCGTCAAGTTGAAAACTACAGCCGAGGCGATATTGGTTGCCCGAGTCGTAGGCGAGGGCTAAAAGAAAGCTGAGGCTGTAATTATTAAAGCGCACGTATACGACGTTTTATAACATATTTGCGAGGAAATAAATAAAACAATACAGCGAAAAGAAAAAGCGCGCGGAATAATTTTTGCTTGTGAAATATGCGATGCGCGCGCATCAGTGCTTTTTTAAAGCAATGGCACAAAAAACAGCCAGTATTACTAATAAAGTAAAATAATATTTTTGTGTTTTTGATAGGTACAGATAAATGCATTGAGCTGTAACATATATAAGGTGTTAAAAAATTAACTGGAAGAATTTCGTGTAGGTATCAATAAACAAACGTATTCCAAAAAAAAAATTTTTTTCAAGATTTTTAGTTTTTACGTAAAAAAAAAACATTGCCAATCCAAAGTCTGAAAAATGAGATGGGAAAGTTAGAATCAGCTGTCTACGTTTGCGCTGTCGCAGGGGTCAACGACTACGCGCCCGGCACCCTTCACGGCGCAGTCACAGTACAGTGAAGTGCGCATATTCAATCATTTTGTGCGCAGTGAAAATATGCATATCTTTGAAACGGATCGTTACTTATATAAAATTTTTTCGTGATTATTTTTTATTTGTGATTCCAAACAACTCCTCAAGTTTCGTGCAGTTAATTTTTTAACACCTTATATATCTACTTATGGATAAATGGTTGTAACTTATGGTCAAAATTAATTAAGTTAAAGAATTGAAAGTTTATTCATTATATTTTATCTCCCAAAGTTATTTTTATTCATAATATGTTTACCACATTTTTCTGACATAAAACTCTTTGTTAAGATTTAAAAAAGTACCGTTCGTTTTAGACGGAGCGGACCATCTTGATAAACCGTGCGTTTTACATTACATTACCGCACAAGTGCGTAATGAGATACATTGCGATATTGGGTAAGCATCGTTGTGTTGTGATCTAGGTCTGTGCCCTGCCTGTGAGACCAGAGGTAGGTACACCTTAATTTGAACTGCCAACATAGTTGACCAATTATGGGCACTGCCGCAATGCGAACGCAAATACAAATCAATGCTAACTAACTTCACTTAAACAAATTACTCTCGAATGGCCTTAAATAGTACAGTATTGTCCATACCAAAGTTACTTGAAATAATAATAACCAGAGACAAACCAAAAGCAATCACTTACTAGTGCAGAAGAACTTACTTAGCTCCAATGTTCTCAAGCAAGGTTAGAGGGAACACAAACGGACACACAACGCGGGTATACAAACACAAAAGTACACAACACAATATATATGTCACCGTAAAATTGTCAAACACGTTATATTGTAATCTCTCTAGCGATATTGTAAACTCTCGAAATATTGTCAACCGAACATACTGCTTACAATAAAACGCATTATTTCTCGTGAAATGCATGCGACGGTAGTCAACTCACGCGGTGTGGAGAGAAGGAGGGACCCCTCCTAAACCTCCTGGCCCAGTGGTACCACTCTCATGAAAAGATAAAATATCATTCCTGAGTAATACCGATTAATATAACCTAATCTTAAAACACTTTATATTCCCCTAAAAAGCGTAGTCGACGTAGCCCCGCTTCGCGGGGCCCCTATTTCCGAGTGCAGGGTTTAAAGGAACCCAACTAACCTAACGGGGGGGTGCCCCAAGTCCCGATTATGGGGGTAGAGATACTTCCAGAGAAAGTATAGTGATGCTTTTTCAATTCTTTCAATTCCACCCACTCATTAATTCGTTGGAATATGCAAAACATCAGTTGGGAGGAAACCTTTAATTTTGCTCGCAAACTTCAAATACTGTATGATGTCGACATTAACTTCAAATAACATAACATAACATCACGCCTGCTATACTTGAAATGTTGCGCAGATGTGCACAACAGTATACTGTAGGCCCACATTACGCCAGTTAATACTCAATACTCAATACTCAAACTTTATTTGCATTCCACAATGTGTACTTAGGTGGTAAATTTTCAAAATTAGATCATTATGGACCCTGTCGGGCACAGCAAAAGACAAAGATATAGTAGGAGAGAGGAAGCTTTAAAAAACAAAAAAAATACATATCTAAAATAAATCCAATATTACCATAATAAGAATTCTTTATACATATACATAGGAATTTTATACATTATTAATTATATTTTATCGTTTAAATATTCAGTTATGCTATAATAGCTTTTTTCTGTTGAAAATAGTTTTAGTTTTTTTATAAATGTGCTTAATTTTTCTTCTTTTTTTATTATTTCAGGTAGTTTATTATATATTTTTATAGACAATTACATAGGGGCTTGTTGAGTGTATTTTCAGTCTAGATTGCGGAATGTTTAATCTTGATTTGTGTCGGAGTGTGAAACGCGATTGTATATCTTCGCGCTTTGTGTAAAACTCTTGATATTTACGAACAAAGGAGACAATTTTTTTTGTTCGAGGATTAGTTTCCCACATAAATTCTAGCATATAATAATGAAACTTACATTGATTTCTTCCTTATAACCTCTAGATTCCAGTGGTTTAATTAGCTTAGCATTGTCTAACCGGAATACATGCGAAAAATCTGCAAAAACACTTACGAAAACCAAAATAAACAGAAAAAGTAAATGTCAAAATAATGAAGTTGTCTGTCAATCACAAAAAAAGTGGGTTTATAACGTTTCATGCCACGTTGATTGTTTAAACCACCTATGCGATTTTAGTGTAAACCTATAAAAATGGCATTAAAAATGCTCATAGTTTAATAATATTTATTTTTATATTCTTTCTGATTCTATAATAATTTATATAGCACATATGATTTCCAACGGATAGGTACCGTACTTTTTTTAGTAAACAGAAAAACGCCCCTATTCACGTAAGTATTTGCTGTCAAATGACATTGACCACAACAGGAATGATTTGACTCGCAAAAAAATATCATAACATAGCTTATTTATTATGATTTTAAGATTCCGTTTTCATTTCTACGTAATATTTCCTTTAAAACCATAGTAAAATGGTTACTTTTTTTTGGTGTTATTATGAATAATAAATGCAACGACCAGGTGGGCCCAAAAAAAACTATCTCCTTTGCAGGTTTCTAATATGTATATGTTACTGTAAGACCCCGAAGTACGGTAAATCTTAAGATTTACCAGTAAATTCTAAGATTTACCAGCATGAGTTGGTAAATGTCCGAATTTTATAAAAAAAGAGACAATATTTCGGGCTTTTACCAGCAGAGTTTGGGAAATGCTAAGATTTACCAATGATGGTTGGCTAATGTTGGTTATGGGAATAAAATACTATTTCTTAATCGTTTATTTTAATTATCGGTCAGTCAAAGCTTTACATAGTTTTAATTATATTTATGATGATACAGTTTTAATGTTATTATTTTTTATTACTTTTATTATCATGTGTGTTTCTTAACCATTTATTTATTATTAATAATCAGTCGCATCATTATAATTTGACTTCTGTTTCTTTAGGCAACGTAGCCTCAACTATTAAATTTGTATACTTGCGGTTACATTCCATTATCATCCTTGTCCTCCCACCGTGTCCAACAGTAACGTGTATTTCTTCGAGAACGTTAAACAAGTCTTCGTAACAAACGTAGGTAATGCCTGATTTCACCATTTTTTTCTTTTATTATATTCAATTTTGTATTTAAACGCGCAAAACGATCGAATGAAGCGCGTGGAGGCGAGCGCGCTTTTGTGGGGGGCTGCAGAGTGCTCGCGAGTACGCCACAGTGATCTGACACGTTTCGATTTGTCAATTTTTTAACATTTACTGTTTCTCTGGGGTAAATCTTAAGATTTACGAAGTGTATGTTGGTACATGTCCAAAATTAACGATGATCATAGAACATTTCGGACATTTACCACTGAAGCTTGTAAAACTTAGGTTTTACTGGGAAATTTTAAGATTTACTGCACTTCGGGCTTTTACAGTAACATATACACTGGGGAGTGTTAAGATATTAAAATTTTGGAAGTGAGGTTTGCAGCTGTCGGTTTGATCAATATTTGCCAGGATTCTAACTAATTTTTTTTGAAGGATAAAGAGTGAGGGTGCATCTGTGCTATTTCCCCAAAGGGTAACACCGTAGCTTAGCCATGCATAAGCATATGCATAGTAGGTGATGAGCGCTGTTTGAAGATTTGTGGTTTTCTTTATTTCACGTAGAGCATATGAAAATCTTGAAATTTTTGATCTTAATTTTTGTAAGTGGGATTTCCAATTTATGTGAGTATCCAAAGTGAGACCAAGTAGCGTAAATTCTTTAACATTTTCTATTTTTGTTTTATTAAAAGTAAAATCAATATTTAATGGTGTTTTTTGGTGGGGATGAAAGGTTATAAGTTTAGTTTTAGAATAATTTATTTCGAGGTTGTGTGCGTTCATCCAAGTGATGGTTTTAGTGAGTATTGAATTTAGTTCTTCGTTTAGATTTAAATTGGTTTTACATGAGACTAATAGAGAAATGTCATCCGCAAATAATATACATGGCCCTTCTATGATTTTGGGTAAGTCGTTGATATATATTAGAAACAAGAGACATCCTATTACGCTTCCTTGGGGTATTGAAGCACTAATTGATTTGCTGTTAGATCGAATTTTTTCTATTTCTTTTGACGTGTGATTAAAATATTCAATTTCTACTGTTTGCTCCCTGTTTTTCAAGTAAGATGCAAGCCAATCATGGGCTTTTCCACGGATGCCTATTCCGTATAGCTTGTTAAGCAATATATTAAATTGGACTTTGTCGTAGGCTTTGGTCATATCAAGTAATAATACAACGGCATATTTATTTTTATTAATTATATTATGTGCTTCCCATGAAATAGAGGGCGAGCCCAGGGGAATGAAACTTCCATACATACAAAATTTATACAGGGTGTAAACCACCTGATAACCAAGCATTCTGTACATCAAACTAAGTAACTTTACGCAAAAAATATTGCTGGGAAACAACTTTTTTTTTGATGTTATAATTTATGTTTTGTGGTAGAACTCAATGTAACGCACGTAAAACATTGCTCTGATGGATGGATTTAATAGTACGGGGATCGTGGAGGTGTTAAAAGTTAAAATCTTATTAAAAAAAACTTTTATTTAAAAAAAAACTTGTCAAAAAGTTATAACTTTGACCCCCCATATCTCCATAACAAGAAGGTTCCCAGGTATGGTGTAGAACAAAAAATGATCGCAATTATGGAGAGAATAAGTGCTTTTCGGTTTCGTTAAGAGGTGTTTTACACCCTTTATAGATAGTGCTGCCATCTGTGTGTTTAAGGACACAAATATTGTGAAAAGAGTTTGTTATTAGTTGATATGAATATAAATTTATACAATGTTTGAACTGGAATAACATTCTAGAATGATGTTGAACGTTGTCAGTTCTCGGAGAGAAAATTGTTATGTGTCTGCTGCCTGATGTAACACGAATGCAACAATATAGGTACTTCGACGGACAGAAAAGCGCAGCGGTACTGCTGTCTAACGTTCTTAGGGGCTCGTGTGATGTGATGAGCATGGACATTTGTTTCCGAGTCATGAATGTTTATGTATAATAAGTATACAGTGTGTTTTTGTACAAACAAAAAGTATCTGTGTCTACTATGGTGTCCACGCCACAAGCCTTGTTCCTCAGTGTCACACTAGATGGCGCTGTGTATAATGCCCAGCGATATTTACTTATTATTATTATTTACTTGGGTATATTACTGCGGCAATATTCTTATATTCGCAGAAATCTCGTTCTAACTTGAGAGGATAAGAATGCGAATGTACCCAGACAGGTGTAACCTTTAGAGTTCAACTGCTCCTTCCATTACACGTGAAATAATTGCAATATGCTGTGTTTCCATTAGTAATGTAAGTGTTCCTGATATACTCGTACTGACAGCGTTCAACATCTCTGAAAAATGCTTTTGCAAAAATAGTCGTAAGCATAAGTCGCACAATACACCACACAAACACCAATTGTTAATAAAGTTTTAAACCAGAACAATTATTATTACAATGAGTTGTTGAGTTTATTGAGATTTCATATATTTAATAAAACACTTTCCAAATATGTATGTCTTTCATTTTCCTTCCATGGTATCAAACAAGCAGGCTATGGCGCTGTTTACTTTACTTCACACTTCTGCCCTATACTCTTCGAGAATACAGCCATGATGAATCTAGGGGATCCCTGCACTTAGTGATGATACCAGGGCGATTCTACGTCACCGTCAGGATGGCTGGTTGTCTGCATCAGTCCGCGTCATGGTGGTGACCATCAATTGCTACCTATTTGCTACCCATTGCTACCTATAGTCAATTAATTGCTACCTAACTTGGAAACGAATTATTGAGACTTTAAAATGACCAGCCATTCTGATGTCAGGATGGCTGGTCAACTCTCCGTGTGAGTAAACTATTCAAATTCATGTTATTATTTTAACTTGAGTAATTGCTACCTGATTGCTACCCTCACGTATTTCAATGTCCACCTTGTAGCTTTAACAAGTAAAAAGTTATGATCGTTTGAAACTTTTACAGAGACTGGATTTAGGTTATTGAATAAAATAATATTTTAAACTATTACAAAAACTGCCCTTTGCATTGATAAACACTGACCCAATATAGCAATTAACTAGTTGACCCTCGCAATTTCGTCTGCGTCACATAAGAAAGAAAAAGCTTACAAAAGTAATACATTTTTCCCGTTTTTGCAACATTTCTCATTTATGCTCCGCTCTCATTGGTCGTAGCGTGATTTTATATGACCTATAAACTTTCTCGATAAATGGTCTAACCAACACAAAAATATTTTTTCAATTCCAACCAGTAGTTCCTGAGATGAGCGCGTTCTATTAACCAAACAAACAAACTCTTCAGCTTTGATGATGATGATGATTGAGCACCACACCCAGCCAGGAGCAAGCCTGACCCGGACAAGCCGGATACACCAGGGGGCACGATTTTGTTAGGAAAGACATGCTCTGGGATGGGAGAGGAAGCCCGACCAACCGCAGCCAGTCGGGCACAATCGACCGACTATGCAGCCTAGAGCCAATATAGGACTAGTGGTAAAGACAGGTAAAATCCATAGGAATGAGCATTGGTGATTTGATCTTCGTTTGATTGTTCTCTTCTAGCATTGGAAAGGCATGTTTCTTTCTGGTGATTGCGATGAAATATTATGTTCGCGTATATGTTTCATCGTCAGTAGTATGTGTTTCGCTGTCCGTTTCGCTAAGCTGGTAGATTTCTTGGGTGTTTTATTGGAATGACTCGTTCCATGTATATATGTTGGTCTTCCAACTTTTAGCCGTTTTGCTTTGTATCTGATAGCTGCGTGTAGTTAGTGCGGCTTTGGTCTCCGGAGGATGTGCCCGAAGTAGCATAACCGAAGGCATTAATTTTTTTTGTTTATTGTTTTTCCCATAAGAATTTCGCGTGTTTTTTGTTCGAAGGGTTTCGCTTATCGTTTCGTTTTATCATATCTTTAAGAATGAGTCTTTCGTATCTTCTGAGTTTCGATCGGTTTGCCTTTGTGAGTGCCACTGCCTTAAGAACGTAAGTCATTGCAGGTTCTATGGCCATTTTATAGATAAGCCGCGCGGTTTTCCACTTCATTTTTGTGTTTTTTATGAAGGATGTTAAGGCCTTGGAGTTACGCATACCTTGTTTGCGTCTAGCGTTGACTGTGTTGTTTCTGTTAAGTGTCGATGTTATTTACGTGCCTAGGTACTTGATTTCTTCTACCGGTTGTATACTGGTTCCTCCAGTTCTACTTAGACTTCGGGTATCGGTTCTGTGTGCGTCTCTGGTTACTAGTTTTGTTTTCGTTTCATCAATGTGGAGTCCGGCTGATTCCAGTAACGGTTTGATTTTGGTAACTATTTCGTCTAGTTCACTGAGATTATTTGTTGCTATTATCACGTCATCTGCAAATGACAATATAATAGGGGGTTGGCTCTCATTGTCATGGTCTAGATGAGGGTATTCTGTTTCTTCTTCTAGTGTTCTCGGAACACCGTCCATTACTATGGTGAATAATCGAGGGGATAGCGGGCATCCCTGTTTGACTCCTTTGTCTTTGTGCATCATTTCAGTGTGCTGCCCAAACCATTTTGTGCTGGTGGATTCGTTCATGCATGCCTTAATGATTCTATTTCTTAGAAATTAGTTAGTTCTGGTAACTAAATTGTCTCTAAATGAGTTTAGGTCCAGCATATCAAAAGCTTTTTCGATGTCTAACGCCAGAATGGCTGCTAGAAAGTGTGTACACATGGTCGTTTGTTGACATATTGCGAAAGAAAGCTGCTTGGTAGTTTCCTGGTTCATTTATTGAAGCATCTAGTTTGCTTAAAAGAAAGCACGCACATATCCTATATCCCACGTTACACATAGATAGCATTCTGTAGTCATTAATTTTGTCTGGCTTTGCTTTTTGCACTGGAAATTGTATTGTTTTGTTCCAAGACATTGGTAAATCATTCCTTACTCGTGCTGCCTGCATGTGCTTTATAATTTCCGATAGCATTTCTGTTGGCAAGGCTTTGTATAGCTCTGACACCACCTTTTCGGTACCTGGTGCTTTGCCGTTGCTCATGTTTTTAATTATGTCACTTATTTCCTCTTCTGATAGTCCTTCTTTTACGTCTGATGGGTTCTCATTGGGTAGTAGTTCTATGCGTGGGCCTGCTGACTTTTTTTATATCTCTTCTTCCCACCTTGACATGGGTATTAAACGTTGTTTGTTGTTGCGCTTCGTGTTCATTTTATGTCTCCTGTAAAAATCGTATGTAATTCTCATTAATTGAGATGGATGTGTTCTGCTTGGGCTTCTAAAGAATACTTCGCATTTTCCGCTTCTTCTTTGTTTCTTGTGTTTGCCAGATTGTGTCTTGCTACGCTTAGTTGTTTGAATGCAAATACTTGTCTAGGGTAACAATTTTGATGAATGAAATGAAATCCAGTACTCGTGTTTGTTTCCTGTAGGCATGCTATGTGTATCCCTTTATCTTTCAGGGTTTTGTCAATGCTATTTTCCTTTGAATGTGTGGCGGTGCCTCTGCCATTACAGGTTGCTATTTTGATACTATTAATATCTGTTATAATTTCATGGCCGGGTGGAGGTCCTAGTATTTCATATCCGGTGAAGTCAGCTTGTTCATCAGGCGATATCGTTGTGTTTATCCTTATCGTGTTGCGTAGTGTGCATTCTATTGCAGAGTCTTGAGAGTTAATCATTGTGCTAAAGAGGCTGTCATAGTGGTTATTCTGATATAATAAGTTAATAGTGGCTGTAGCTGATAGGTGGTTGTTGGTGGTGAGAGAAAGAAAAGTACAACTTTTTATCAATTTTGGCCAACAATGACGGAATGCGCGGGCGTTGATTTGTGACGCGTGGAGTCGTTGAGGGATTTTTATGCACACTGTCCTATGGTCATTTGCAATGGCGGCCGCAGCGGTAGGCGGGGTGAGGGGGACGCACATCCACCAATGAGAGCGCCCGTATGCAGTCCGTTCTTGTTGGCCTTTAGTATTTTTAATATAAAATCAATAAAACGTAATAAAAAACAAACTTGAGTTATATTAACAATTTAAACGAGTACTTAAACTAAAAACTTAAAATCTAAGAATAATAAATGAGAAAACAATTAAGTAGTAATTAAAATATTATACAATTTAGGAAGACGGGCGGACTGCCACACCGTCGTCAACATCCTGCCCCTTAGTGTCGTCATCGCGACACTCAAAACTCATGAGCAAAGCAACTCGTGTAGCGGGACGTTTCAAAATACTTGTACTGGTTTTAATATCTACGGTCCTTACCCGTCCATCAGCTCCTGGATACACTTGATGAATGATTCCTTTTGGCCAGACATTCCGAGGGGAAGCGGGGTCTACTACAACAACCAGGTCACCTACCTTTAGCTGTGCACCCTCGCGATCCCATTTCTTGCGGGGCACTAGTGTAGGCAATACTTCTCTAAGCCATCTGGACCAAAATAAATCAGCTAGGCGTTGTACAATACGCCATTGCTTTCTAAGGTATAAGTCACTGTCATCAAAGATACCTATTTGTGGAAGATTGGATGAAGAACCTAGCAAAAAATGATTAGGTGTTAGAGACTCTGGGTCACGTGGGTCGACGGAAACATGTGACAAGGGTCGCCCGTTGATCATATTTTCAACTTCACACAAAAAGGTAAGTAAAGTTTCTTCTCTCGGAGCTCTTTCCTTTAGGACAACTTTTAAAGCTGTTTTAACGCTCCTAACAAGACGCTCCCATGCACCACCCATATGTGGACTTGCTGGAGGAATGAATTTCCACTCGACTCCCTTGTTTAAAGCTTCAGTTGTTAATGCTTGTTGATTATCGAGTAATTCTTTAAAAGCCCTTTTCATTTCCGTGTCAGCCCCTCTCAAATTAGTCCCGTTATCCGAAAAAATGGTGTGTGGCCAACCCCTACGAGCGGCCATTCGACGAAGCGACATTATCATGGAATCAGTAGTAAGAGTCGGAACTACTTCGATATGGACAGCGCGCACCGTGAGGCAAGTGAATAGGACACCGTACCTGCGCGCCCTCTGCCGACCGATCGTGACTTCCATAGGCCCGAATAAGTCTACTCCACACATGGTGAATGGTCTCTGGTGATGCGTAAGACGACAATCGGGTAGGTCACCTAGGCGCGGCGGCAAAGGCATGGCTCTTTTAAAACGGCAAATTAAACATTGTTTAGAGATAGTACGAACTGTAGGTCTTAATCGAATGGGCCAATATTTTTGTCGCAACTCATTAACTACCATCTCGATACTAGAGTGCGCGGCCTTTATATGGTATTGAGTAACAATTAGTCGCGCGATATAATCATTACCATCTAAAATTATAGGGTATTTAGTAAGCTGATCTACACCCTTTACGTTACCGATACGACTACCGACGCGTAGCAAATTATTTTCGTCCAATATCGGGGTGAGTGACCTCAAACGGCTATCTTTATTTATTTCTTTTTTTAATCTAAGCAAATTTATTTCAGTTTGAAAAGAACATTCTTGTGAGTAACGAAGTAACAATAGTTCTGCTTGATTTATAAGTTATTCGTTAATTGATTTAATTTCGATTTTCTTACATTTTTCAACAAACAACAAAACAGTTGCGGTACACGTAATAACCGCAGCCAACTAGAGAATCGACTTGGTTCGGGAACAGGTAAGCTACTTATTTTATTATTATCTTGAACAACGTGTACTTTTTCTAATATATCATCACTAATTGTTTTTATTTCAGGTTGTTGCGGCCAACAGGAACGCGGCTGGTGTAAGAACGACGGGCCCGAGAACCACTCCGAATCACACGTCAATACGTAATCATTATTTTTGGTCGCCAGGTCTGCGACGTTTACGCCAGTGGGCACATATCGCCACTCGTCGGACTTACTCGACTCGTCTATTTATCCTAGCCTGTTCGCGATGAATACTTTATATGTCCTACATTTATTTTTAACCCAGTGTAAGACTGTGGTCGAATCTGTCCAGTAAAAAACTAAATTAGGTTGTAAGCGATGTTCCTTTTTGACACTATTAGCTAACTTACATGCTAACACGGCTCCTTGTAACTCAAGTCTAGGCACGGAAACCGGTTTTAATGGAGTAACTTTACATTTACTCGCGATGAATGATACAGTTACTTGTCCGTCGCTGCTTTCACGACGCCAATATGCGACGGCGGCGTACGCGCTCGGCGATGCATCACAAAATAAATGCAGTTCTAAACTAGCTAAACTATCACCTGTATGATTACAGGAAAAGTAAAAACGCGGGATTCTTATATTATTTATCTCTTTAGCTTGGTTAATCCACCTACAAAATAAATCATATAAATGTTCGTTTAATTTTTCATCCCATTAGATATTAAGTTTCCATGTTTCGCGTGTTACGATGCCAACCTGCACGCTATGCACATCGTACCGACAAAGCGACCGTTCGTATTACGACACCGCGCTTCAGACGTCACAGACTATTGTCATCGCCTTTTCTTTACCTAACTTCGGTGGGAACGGACACTGATATGTTAAACCTAATTCATAAGAAATCCATTTTATAATTTTTATATGTAATTTGTGAATCTTCGAAATATATTTCGTAACCTAGAGGACTTATTCATTGGAGAGTTTCCCGACACACGCCCTACACATATTTGGCGCAGCCGGTGCTCGTTACAGACTTAAGGTGTGGAGATGTGAAATACCTAAAAATCAGGAAAACGCCGCATCAACTGTCTAGACGAAGAACCTATTGGAGGCCTGTCAAGGAAGCTGTTGCTGTGGAGATTGGGACATCAAGAAATCGATTGAACAACGCTCGCAAGCAATGCTACTCATGTAAGTACATAAGTCCTATTATTGGTTGCTATATTTCTAACGCAAGTGGTACTGTAATTTGCCAAAATTTTTCACCCACGTAGTAATAGGGACCTTAGTTTTAGTAGGCGCAGTCAACTCCGCATCGCGCGAAGTGACGCATTTCGTAATTTAGAAGACATAATAGAAAATTTAGAAACCATGACAGAATCGAGTAGTAGTTCTACACTCGACATTAATCAAATAGATTTATCAGATAAGATTTATAGATCACTTAGACTGGTTCCGGAATTTGACGGAAATCCAAATGTTTTAACTAGGTTTTTGAACTTGTGCGATCAATTAGTGCTCACTTATGTCAGTCCAGAACCTGGACGTCAGCTTTCAAACTTATCTTTGATCAATGGAATTTTAAACAAGATTACTGGTAATGCTGCACGTACTTTGGCAACTAACGGAATTCCAAGTGACTGGAATGGTATAAGATCAACCTTAATTAATACATTTTCGGATCACAGAGATGAATCGTCGTTGTACACTGATCTCTCTCTCTTAGTTCAAGGAACCAATTCGATACAAGTTTTTTACGAAAAAGTTCAACACTTGTTATGCACAATTATGACGTACGTCGAATTACATGAATCGATAAAAACTACCATAGAATCCAAACGAACTCTTTATAAAAAACTAGCTTTAAAGAGCTTTTTGAAAGGCTTAGAAGAACCACTAGGATCGAGGATAAGATGCATGAGACCTTCAACTCTTGAAAGCGCTCTTGAATACGCTCAAGACGAATTAAATATACTATATCTCCAGAAACGAAACAAGTCAGTACCAGCAAAAGAAAAACCTCAAAATGAGCAGGTTAATCCTTCTACCTCTTGGTTACACCCTAATTTTCGTTCGATTAGGCCAACAAATCAAAATCCAACATTTCAAACATACTCGAGACCTCAAATACAGCCTTTTGGATCTCAATACCCACCACAATATCATCCGCAACTTGCACGACAAGATCAGTTCAGACAACCCTACCCGAGACCTACAAATACTCAACAAATGTTCGGAGCCCCCCCTACCAACATGTCAACTGGCTTTCGAATCCCACTACGCCAAGCACCTCAGAATAATTATCCAAAACCTATGAGTGGCATTAGTTACCCCACTGCGCGTACTTTGCCACCCAC
Organism: Xestia c-nigrum; assembly: GCA_916618015.1. Lineage (NCBI taxonomy): Eukaryota > Metazoa > Arthropoda > Insecta > Lepidoptera > Noctuidae > Xestia > Xestia c-nigrum. Next base: position 22,489,919 of record OU745263.1, read on the forward strand.
GAACTATAATGGTAGACGCAGTTTGGCGCTGAATGTGAACAATGATCCTCAAATTAAAGAAGCGAACTTTAACGAATCGTTTAACGAAAATTATTACTATGATTTCAATATCCAGAACACTGATGTTCCTAATACAGATACAAGTAACCCTAACACATTTTTGACCGACCTTGACGTTGAAAATCTACTGTTTGAAGATGGACATAACCTTCAAAGTTCAAATTTTTATCCAACCTCGGAGGACAACACCCTCAAATAGAATTAAATTTGCACGATAAACGCCATTTACCTTATATTCAAATAAATAATCCACCAATCAAACTTTTAATCGATACAGGCGCAAATGAGTCCTTTATAAGCCCGGAAGCGTACGAAAAATTTTACTCGCATATTCCTCTTGTCTATGACCCCTTTTTGGTCACAAATACCCACGTGACGACCCAAAATTACTACTCACTAACTGTGCCCTGTTTCGATGAATTTAAAGATCGTATGCCGATAAAATTATACTTATATAGATTTCATAATTTCTTCGATGGGTTGATAGGTTGCGAACAATTAAAAAAATGGAATGCAAAAATCGACCTTGCTACGCATACGTTAGAAACTAAATTTGCTCAACTTCCAATAGCTTTATATAATCCTGAATGCTTAAATTCTTATCAAATCACCATACCTGCACAAACTACTCAGTTAATCAAGGTACCTACTAATATTGCGCAAGGAGACATTTACATTGAAGAACAATCAATTTCTGCTTGCTTCATCAGCGAATGCTTAACATCCGCCGAAAATAATCATACTAATGTACAAATTTCAAATCCCACGGATAATGATATTGTAATTTCTATAACAAAACCTATCTTTGCAAATATTTATAACGAACAAACAATGCCAGTAACTCGAGTAGATACGACCGTGAATACCGAGATGCGAACTCAGCAAGTATTATCGCACCTGCGCATAGAACATTTAAATGCAGAAGAGACAGCCAATTTAATAAACCTTTGCAAAGAATATTCCGACGTATTTTATATCGAAAATGAGCCACTAACCTTTAGCAATGAAATCAAACATCATATCAGAACCACAGACGATAGCCCGGTATACAGTAAAAGTTACAGATACCCTTACGTACATAAGAAAGAAGTACAAACTCAAATAGAATCTATGTTACACCAAGGTATTATTCAACCATCTTCATCGCCTTGGAACGCGCCATTATGGATAGTACCAAAAAAAAGCGACGCATCTGGTAAAGTCAAATGGCGCTTAGTCATTGATTTCCGCCAACTCAATGCAAAAACGATCAATGATAAATATCCGATCCCGAACATTAATGATATCTTAGATAAGTTAGGCAGATGTTTATACTTTTCAACATTAGATTTAAAATCCGGATTTCTACAAATTCAACTAAATCCGTCCGATATTCCAAAAACGGCATTTAGTGTAGAGCAAGGGCATTTTGAATATGTTAGAATGCCCATGGGATTAAAAAATTCTCCGGCTACGTTTCAACGTGTGATGGACAATGTCCTTCGCGGATTGCCAAATTGTACCACATACATGGACGATATTTTGGTATTTTCAACGTCCTTGCAAGAACATATCGTTAATTTACGCGCCATATTTGAACGTCTTAGACATTCAAACTTAAAAATTCAGATGGATAAGTCGGAATTTCTCAAACATGAAACACCCTATCTTGGTCATATAATTACCACAGATGGTGTAAAGCCAAATCCGGATAAAATATCAGCTATTGCAAATTATCCTATTCCGAAAACCCCTAAACAGATTAAGGCATTTTTGGGTTTACTTGGTTACTACAGACGTTTTATACCAAATTTCGCACGTGTCACTAAACCGTTTACGTCATGTCTAAAAAAAGGTGCTAAAATTAATTTGACTCCCGAGTACTTGTCCTGCTTTGAACACTGTAAAACTCTTCTTACAAACGACCCCATTCTAACATATCCAGATTTTAGCAAAGAATTTATTTTAACCACAGACGCCTCAAACGTGGCTTTGGGAGCAATACTTTCTCAGGGACCTATCGGTTCTGACAAACCCATAGCCTACGCGTCTAGAACTTTGAATGATAGCGAAATTAATTACTCTACGATCGAGAAAGAGTTACTCGCAATAGTCTGGGCTACAAAATATTTCAGGCCTTACCTTTTCGGTAGAGAATTTAAAATAATAACGGATCACAAACCCTTAATTTGGCTTATGAATCTTAAAGAACCAGGATCACGTCTCACGAGATGCGACGACTATTGTCCATAAAAAAGGTAAAACCAATACTAATGCGGATGCTCTGTCACGTATTCAAATCAACCAAAATGAAACTTTGTCCTTGTGCGTTAATCATTCTGAAACGGCACACTCGAATACATCTTCTACATTAACTGCTGAAGGAAACAGCCCGATACATTCGTCATCAACCCTCACGGCTCCCTCAGATTTTGATGGAGGATCAAATGACCCGCAGCATCAAGAAAGTGCAGCCTCCCCAAATATTGAAACCATACACACAAGTTTAGAAAACCCTGTTCTGGAAATACCGATATCGGACGAACCTTTAAATAAATTTAAGAGGCAGTTAGTCATAAATATAATCAATGGTAACCCTAAAAGTAGACCAACCACAACCCAACCTTTTCAGTCCTTTCAAAAAGTTAGTGTAGACATTAACGAACATAGCATTGAAGGCAGTCTTATTAACGCTGTAAAGTCTCACGTCGATCCAAAATTCCGGACAGCGATTCTTGTAAATCCTATCGAAAGAATGCTGAGTATAATACCGATTTTGCAGGAAACTTTTAAAAATTCGTCGATGAACTTAGTTTTAGTCAAATATGAGGTAATAAATGTTAATGATCAGTCAAATCAACTTGATATAATAAAAAAGTACCACGAAGGCAAGACCAATCATCGCGGAATCAACGAAACCTACCTTTCGCTGTCACAACGTTACTTTTGGCCGAAAATTAAAACTGATATTACTAAATTTATAAACGAATGTAATATATGCAGATGTGCGAAATATGACCGAAATCCGATCCGTCAGCAGTTCAGAGTTGTACCTCCATCAACTCAACCGTTTAAATTAGCACACGCAGACGTTCTGACTATAGACCATGACAAATACTTGACTATCATAGACTCATTTTCTAAATACGCTCAGGCATATCTTTTACCAGATTGTACTGCACCTAATATAATAAAAGCTCTTTTAACTTACAGTACTCATTATGGGTTTCCTTTAAATTTAACGACGGATCAAGGTACCGAATTTAGTAATCAAGTAGTGTCAGAATTTCTCCGTTTGCATAAAATAGAACACCATATGACTAGTGCATATGCACCAAATGAAAACGGTATCATAGAACGTTTCCACAGTACGCTTTTAGAACACTTACGGTTATTTAAAATTCAGCATAAAAACGAGTCCACTCGAAGTCTTATACCGTACGCGTTAATCGCCTACAATAGTTCTATCCACAGCTTAACCAAGTGTAGACCGTTTGATGTAATTTCTGGACATTTTGATCCTCGAAATCCTATTGATTTAAATTTGACGAACCGATATCTTCAAACTTATATCCAAGAACATCGTAGCAGAATGGAAACGGTGTATAAAATTATTTATGACTCTGCACTATCCGATCGTATAGATATAATGACACGGCGTAACGCCGATAGGGAACCTGTTTTAGATTGTCAACAAGATCAAGTCATACATATACGAAATCCAATGGCAAGTAGACAAAAATTGGCACCTCGATTTATTCAGGACAAAGAACTTAAGAACTTACCTATACACATCTACACCGCAAAAGGTCGTGGTCCGGTCGCTAAATCACGGTTAAAAAGACCACCAAAGAAATGACAATTCAGCAAAACCAGGTAATCCGCAATCTTTCAATTAATCAGAGAAAATTGGAAAAAGCTCTTTCTTATGTCATGAATATGACTAATAATGGTAACGAGCGAATAATTCATTACGCTCATCTTGTGCAGCTTTTCGCGATTTTGACCGAAAATGTACAAGAACTACTGAGTGAAATTAATAGAATAGAAAATATATTAGCCTTTAGTCGAGACAAATCAGTTCATCATTCCGTACTTTCTGTCAAAGATCTTAAAAATATGATAAGCCAACTAAAACATATATATAGTTCCAACGAAATCATTGACTTAGATATTAGAAATTATTACGAAATCCTTAACTTAGCTTCATTTTTTACCGAGTCCACAGTTGTAGTAGTCATAAAGTTTCCTATTACATTTACTACTGAGTACCAGTTATATGAATTGTGCCCCGTTCCAAATAACAATAGCGTTATTATAGTACCACCTGCACCCTATATAGCATCCAATTCTCAGGAATTTGTGTATATAGGGTGTAAAACACCTCTTCACGAAGCCGAAAGCCACTTGTTCTCCCCGTCATTGCGATCATTTTTTTGTTCTACACCATACCTGGGAACCTTCTAGTTACGGAGATATGGAGGGTCAAAGTTACAACTTTTTGCCAAGCTTTTTTTAAATACAAGTATTTTTTGTAAGATTTTGACTTTTAACACCTTCACGACCCCCGTACTATTCAATCCATCAATCAGCACAATGTTTTAAGTGCGTTACATTGAGTTCTACCACAAAACATGATTTATAACCTCAAATAAAAAAGTTATTTCCCAGCAATAATTTTTGCGTAAAGTTACTTAGTTTGATGTACAGAATGCTTGGTTAACGGCTTTGTGATGAGGTGGTTTACACCCTGTATAGAGGCTGAATGCCCGAAGGTCAACTCTTGGCACCTATGCGAGCAGAAGATCGTCCACCAGATTATGTCAAAAAAAAAAAAGACTGTATTCAAAAACTCATACAATTTCAGGAGATAGATGTAACGTGCAAAACCACGCCTATCTCTCTGACCAGGGAAGCTCTGATTGAGCTAGACAGCTACCACTACATAATTGCTTTCCCCAACAGTACAAAAGTAAAATTAACCTGTGGAAAAGAACGATATCAGATGCTACGAGGAAGCTTTTTGGTCACCGTTCCTCAAGGTTGCAAGAACCCCAGAGATCAGTATTATCAATTTGGATAACAAATTAGTTGGGCAACCATTAGAACTCATGGCTCTACCGCACAATGAGATATTGACAAAGACACGCAGTTTCCATTTGCAGACTACAGACCTAAGTAGTCTCCGCAAAATTCAGAACCAAATTACCATGCAAGACGAAATATCTGTTGAAACATTAGACACAACTGGAATGTACCATACCACAATTCCATTTTATTTACTTATACTATTCGGTGCAGGAGCACTGAGCATTTGGTATTTCATTCGTCGCCGCCGCCGTCGAACTGCGACAGTAAATATTACAACTGAAACAGCTAATACTGAACTGACGGAAGATGAAAGAAGAGCCGCAACTTTTGGCGTCAAGGTCACCAAATAGTTGCTTATCTGGCAGTGGAGGTGTTACGATGCCAACCTGCACGCTATGCACATCGTACCGACAAAGCGACCGTTCGTATTACGACACCGCGCTTCAGACGTCACAGACTATTGTCATCGCCTTTTCTTTACCTAACTTCGGTGGGAACGGACACTGATATGTTAAACCTAATTCATAAGAAATCCATTTTATAATTTTTATATGTAATTTGTGAATCTTCGAAATATATTTCGTAACCTAGAGGACTTATTCATTGGAGAGTTTCCCGACACACGCCCTACACATATTTCGCTCATCAATATTTTTCCCTTGATGGTAAACGGTCCTAAATAGCCGTGAATATCAAATATAGACATAATTATACTCAGCATTTCGCGCTTAGTAGGTATTCGTTTCAAATTTTTTATGTCTTGCGGAATGCGTTCGAAAGATAAATCTAAAGCTAACTGATCGCTGCGCTGGAACCACAATATGCCTAATGCCCGCTCCGCCTGTTTATCAAAATTGAACTTTACTGCTATGTCATTAAGACAGTCTTTTGGAATGTCATTTAACACATTAGGTACATTACTGAGATAGTTACACATTTTAAATCCACCTTCATTATGGATAGACGATATTTCTTTTATTATTTTTTTAGCTACCTCCTCATCAGAGAAACTATCAATATAATCGTCCATGTACTGATTGTTGGTTATAGCCTTCACAGCGTCAGGCATCTGTTGACTAAAACGAGAAGCATTTTTAGTCTGATTTATAAATTGAGCAACAAACGGGGAACAATTTGCGCCGAAAATAAGTGACGTCATTACATATTTATTAACAACATCGCTGCCTTTCTCCTTCCACAGAAACCTAAGCGCATTTTGATCGCTTTTATGTATTTTAATTCGTAAAAACATATCTTTTATGTCTCCTATTATTCCTATAGGGTTTTCCCTAAACCTAAACATTATACCATATAAAGATTGTAACAAGTCTGGCCCTTGGAGTAAAAAGTCATTAAGTGACATATTGTCACTTTTGGCGGCGGCATCAAAGACCAATCGTAACTTTTTTTTGTTCGGGTTGTCCACACCAAAATGCGGTAAATACCAAACGTGGTCCGACTCGGAATCGAACCTGCACTCTGCCTCGGTCAGTTTTCGTGCGTAATTATTTTTAAGTAAATGTTCAATACGTTCGCGGTATCTAATTTCATAATCAGAATTAGAAGACATTTTTCTTTCTACCGAGTGTAATCTTTTTAATGCTACTGGATAAGAGTCCGGCATAATAAATTTATCGTGCTTCCATGGAAGCTTGACCGACCATTGACCGTTAACTAACTCAGCTGACTGGTTAAGGATATTTACGGCTCGTATTTCATCAATATTTTGACGCGGTTTGTCACTGATACCAATTGAATCGAGTGAAAATGAACAGCGAATCAAATCGTGTAATTGGCTTAAATCAATATCTGTACTACTTTCGAAGGTATCTTTGACGACAGCTGACTGACACAATGGATTATTTACACTGCATGAAGTCCCGCTCGCGCCCGCGCTGCCATTCCTCGCGGACGAGTCGCGCAGCGCGTGTGCGGCAGACTTACCTGGGTGACTGAGTGTGCACGATGTCGCCGCCCCGTGCGCCGCGACTACCTCGGCGCCGCCGGCGCCACCGATGCTACCAATGTTGTTGACGTGTTCGGCGCGCTTACCAGTAGCATCAGCTTGCCAAGCTCCGTGCACACACCATCCTAATAAAGTTTGTGTGATGTATGGTCCGCCCGGCTTATACCTTTTACAGGAAATGGGTGCAATTAAATCATAATTGTCCTGACCAATTAACATCTTAGGTTTAACATTGCTGTCACATATTATGGGGTTATTATTACTTGACATATTTTCACAATAGTTTACATTAGAGGTGAATAACTGTAAGGGCAAATTAAGTTCTTTGAGTTTACGAGCACGTAAGTCGAATTTGTTACCGTCACTGTTACTTATTTTACATTTAATTATCTCAGTCTCGCACAGTAACTCTGAGTCCCATGCACCTGAAGCGCGCATTGTGACCTTTTCCCCGTGCAGCCCGACCTTATCGGCCAGGTCGGCCGCGATGAGAGTCACCGTTGCGCCGTCGTCTAGAAGCGCATGCGTGGCCACACTTGACCTGGGTCCATGAATGGTAACCGGCACTATTTTAAGCACTACATTCGTCTTTGCTTTTAACACTGACACTTCGTGACACTGCGCGGCGCGGGTGCTAGCGTGTGATACGAGCTCACTAGCGGCGGCGTTAGCGGAGTCGGACGTCGCTGTATCGTTGCGTGGCGCCTTCGGTGGCGCGGAAGCTTCACTGCGGGCCGCTTCTGGCTTCTTCCAGTGCAGCATCTGGTGATGAGCCCTACCACAGGCCTCGACGTTGCAGTTTTCGGCAATACACTCGTTCTTATCCGGGTGCCGAGCACCGAGACATTTGAAGCATAACTTGTTTGCTCGAACAAATCGCCATCTATCCTTTCTCATAGCTCGCTTGAATTGACTACATTCTGGCAGCGCATGCTTGTTTCTTCTGCAAAACTTGCACTTGCCGGCAGTGTCGGGGTCACTGCCCTCAACAGATGTTAGCACGGAATGATGATCGTTATGTTTTTTCTGTTGTTGTTTGTTATTGTTAAATTCCTTCTGGTATTGTATGTGGCTAACTCCCGAGTCTGCGACCTTTTGAGCTTCTTCATAAAGGAATTTGGCTAGTAGTTCCAATTTAGGCGTTTTAGTGTGTACTCGAGGAGCTCGTGGCTAAATAGTAACAGCCGCTCGGGCTGATCTTTAGGTTAAGCTGTGCTTGCCTAGGTTGGTCTGTGGATGGGTGACCACCCTTACATACCGAGTTTCCTCCGTGCCTCGGAAAGCACGTTAAGCTGTTGGTCCCGGCTGTCATTTGTCCATCTTTGGCAGTCGTTACTGGTAGTCAGTGGCCCAAAGAGTCTGACAACCAGTCTTAGCAAGGGGTATCGTATTTCCCAGTATTAACTGGGTTGTGGAGGTCAGATAGGCAGTCGCTTCATGTAAAATACTGATATTCAGCTGCATCCGGTAAGACTGGAAGCCGACCCCAACGTAGTTGGGAAAAGGCTAGGCAGATGATGAGTGTGTACTCGATTTTCGTGTAGGTATTCTACCCATTTGTTAACGAGTCCTGTAGGCAATTTGGATACGACGATTGTTAACAACTCTGGACTATTCAAGTAATCTATTTGTTTCAATGTAGTTACGGCGGTGACGTAATTTTTAATTTTTATGGCGAATTTCACAATTTCGGCGTGGTATGAGTGTGGTAGTGGTGATAACTTTTTCAGTTGTGATATAACTTGCCGCATGACGTTTTCTGGTCTGCCGAACCTCAGTTCGAGCGTTTCTATTATATCGTGGGGCGAGCTCGCTCCCATCAACAACGCAGCGGCTGCATCTTTTGCGTCGCCCCGCAAACACTTCCGTAGACGCCACACATTTTCAGTATCACTGTACTTACATACCCGTGACGATTCATAAAAGGCTTCCCGAAATTGTATCCATTCCAACGGATCCCCAAAGTACAAAGGCAGATCCTTCGAGGTGGCCAGCCTAGACAACAGCACTTTATTGCCCGTGTTAGAATTAGATGAGCCGACAGCCTCCTTAATCGCGTTCGTCAGCTCCTCGATGGCGCGATGAGTAGCGGTAGCACGTGGCATGGTCATCTCGTCGCCGTCATTGTTGCGGTGGCACTCACCGCTCCCGACAGTCGCTTTGTTGCAATCGTGCGACGTGCGAGGTTCAGCAACAGACTTTTCTAGCCAATTTTCCACTTTGCTCTTGTAGGAAACTGATGAAGATTGATTTGAGCAGCGCGATTTCGATTCCAACTCGGCTAAGTCCATGGCCAATTTCTTGTCGATCAATTCCATTTCGATTTTCGCTTTGACTTGAGCGGCTTCGTATTCCAGTTGCTGCCGTCGTATTGCTGACGACGGCGCGCGTGAGTTGCGAGAACTTTTGCACTCGCTGCCGCCATCTTGTTGCTTCAAGCTGGAGTTAGCACGTGGACGTACACCGATATCTGAATGCACTTTCCCGACTTCTTTCACTACATCCGTGCTGCCAAGCAGCAGCTGCGATTTGACTTCCAGTTGTTTTTCCTCTTCGTAAGTCAGTTGCTCCTTTTTTTGTGCACGTGTTTTTGCCACACGCGGCGTTCGGAACAACGACATCCCTGCTACACAGGTTTTGTTTCTCACTACACTGGTACCTAACAATTCGGCTCGATGGACCAACTTTGTAGCTGATAGGTGGTTGTTGGTGGTGAGAGAAAGAAAAGTACAACTTTTTATCAATTTTGGCCAACAATGACGGAATGCGCGGGCGTTGATTTGTGACGCGTGGAGTCGTTGAGGGATTTTTATGCACACTGTCCTATGGTCATTTGCAATGGCGGCCGCAGCGGTAGGCGGGGTGAGGGGGACGCACATCCACCAATGAGAGCGCCCGTATGCAGTCCGTTCTTGTTGGCCTTTAGTATTTTTAATATAAAATCAATAAAACGTAATAAAAAACAAACTTGAGTTATATTAACAATTTAAACGAGTACTTAAACTAAAAACTTAAAATCTAAGAATAATAAATGAGAAAACAATTAAGTAGTAATTAAAATATTATACAATTTAGGAAGACGGGCTGACTGCCACACCGTCGTCAACAGTGGCTACTAGTGGTAATGGGAGCGCTAAGCCCGGCTTGGTGTACTGTTGCATTGATGTGGTAGTACTCGGCTGCTGCAATGATGATATTTTCAGCACCCCAGACGCCATCTTTGTATTGTTGTTCTTTGGTTCGCGGTAGTAGGCAGGTTTCCCGAGAGCGCTTGTGCTATGTTCGGCCAGGTCTCTTCTTATCATGTGGTGGTCGAACGTCAGGAAAAATATGGCGTTTACTTGATGCGCTATGGCTCTAAGCAAGCAATTCCCGTCGCCGATCATATGGACTATTTCCATATTTAAATTTGGTGATAATGGATCCTGTTTGCCTGCTTGTGCTGCTCCATTCTTGTTATCGTTGTTGTGGCTTCAGTAGGATATGATATGTGTTGCTATTTTTGCTTTTTTGCGGTTCTTTATAATTTGGATACCCTTGGTGGTTAGACCTGCGGACAATGTTATTATCGTACCTGTAAAAAGAACTTATTAGCTAATGATACTTTAGCAGGATTTTATTAATCTCGCATTGTTTTGTGTGTTTAGACGCCGCTTTGTTAGTTTTTTTCTGTTGGTGTATATTGTTCTGTTATTTGTACAGGGTTTGTTTTTTGTTAACGTTTTCAATTTTAGAGATTTATTTAAGCCACATGTTCGTTGGGACACAAAATGAGGCAGATAAAATAATTTAGCAGACTGTTCTTTTGTTTTATGGCGTAACGAATTTTTTGCTATCCTATTCATTTTAAGAGCTCGGCTTGCATCTTTTTTGGTTGAGAGTTTTATGGCCACCAGATGTAGCAGGCAAGTGCGTCTTAGGAGCTATTCTCAGTGCAGTTATTATATAAGAAACAGAAAACCTGATTTTGTGTTAATTTACACAATATGATAATTTTCGTATGTTTAGCAAAGACATGTGCAATTTTGGCTACAATAACAGTAAAGTTGAAGCCAGGCCACTTTCGTGTGTATATTTAAAAATGATCAGGTGTACTTTCTACAAATCAATACTATTATGATTCTAAACATAGAAATAGGTGACACGCGTTTTTAATAGTAGGTAGGCGAATCGATTATGTGGGAACCTGGTTTTATAAATAGAGGAATGTATCATGCACAATAGCCTTTAAATAAATAGTATTCCTTGCTAGGTCGGCCGGAAAATCTTAAAATTGTACACACAAGTGACTGTTGGTTGGCTGAAAAATAATCTGTGTTCATTCAAGATCAATAAATTAAACGAGTTCACCGAGTTTCTGCTCCACTGCTACAGATGCTGACGCTGCAACTTCTGCTTCGCTGCCAATCTCTGCGCACTGCTCGCAGTAGTATTTTAGGTGTCGTGGACAGGGTACCTAGTACTTCACTGTGACACTAGATTTGGATGCGTAGACGTTTTAGCCATTGTCATAATCTTTTTTAAGATCGCGATACGCCACTGCACTTTTTGGTTCAGAGATCTCACTGTTTACAAACACTCGCGATTATAAATTTTAACACGGCTAGTATGAATAGTAGGTAAGTATATACGAGTACAATACTAGACTAGCAAACCAGTATCAACATAAAATCTCACTTCAAAATCAAAATCAAAATCAAAATATTTTATTTCACATAGGCCTGGATGGGCACTTATAAAACGTCGAAAAAGGTGCACGGTTCGCGTTGGTCGATTCCATGGAGAAGAACCGGCAAGAAACTCCATGGTTACTCTTTTCAAATCATTTGGTATTACAATATTATTATGTTTCATTACAGCATTAGTACTAAAGTATGGGGGGACAGCGTAGGCCCGACAAAAGGTCGTTGCTTGCTATACAAAAAATGTAAAACAAAAGGAATATTTAACAAAAGTTAAACAGCATCCGGGAATCTAAAAGGCCTTCAATGTTCACTCATTCACAAATAATAGGTAAAAAAGCATCTATACAAAGGTAAGTAAATAAAAAAATAAAAAGAATATTTAATTAAAGAACTAAATTAAACAAGTGACACAAATATTGTCATCAGTGCTGTAACTATTCTGAGCAAAATATGAGAAAAAATGATTTGAAAACTACTGTAATAATCTGAATCAAAAGAAAAAGAATAATGAGATTGAGAATAGTTAGAGACATCCACAAATCTGTGCCGTTTATGAGCTACCAGGGAAGCCGCATGCGCAGAAGGAATCATAGCCAAACTTCTTTGTCATCAACGTAGTCCTTGATTTTGTAATATGCTTTTTTCATAAGGACACGTTTAATATAGTTCTTGAACTTTCCATCGGTCAGTTCTAGAACTGACTTTGGCAACTTGTTATAAAAGCGTATACTGTTTATAATAAAAGACTTGCTAGTTTTTGTTAATCTGAATTTAGGTATTACAATTTCATGTTTACTGCGTGTATTTTTATTGTGGAAGTCGTTTCTAATTTTGAAAAGCCCTCGATTTTTACGGACATATAAAATACATTCAAAGATATAAAGTGAAGGCAGAGTTAGTATATCGATCTCTTTGAATTTTTCTCTGAGTGACTCGCGAGGACCCATTTTATAAATCGCGCGGACTGCCCTTTTTTGTAGTATAAAAATGGAGTCAATGTCTGCTGCTGATCCCCACAGCAGGATGCCGTAAGACATAATACTGTGGAAATAAGCATAGTAAACTAACCTAGCTGTGGCTACATCCGTTAACTGCCTTATTTTCCTAACTGCATATGCAGCTGAGCTTAACCTACCTGAAAGAGTTCTAATGTGCGCGCCCCACTGTAATTTTGAATCTATAGTAATCCCTAAGAATACAGTTTCCGCTATAACATCAAGTTTATTGCCGTCAAGATTTAAATTAAGATCACGTTGTGGTACAATTGGTAAGGAGAATCTTAAACACTTAGTTTTGCTTGCATTCAATAAAAGATTATTAGCAGCGAACCATTTTGAGAGAACGGTTAGACTTTCGTTAACATGTTGGACAAGCGTATCCTTTCTATTTATTTTAAAAATTAGCGAGGTGTCATCAGCAAATAAAATTATATCTGATAATTTGGCCATCATGTAAGGGAGATCATTAATGTACACAAGAAATAGGAAAGGACTGAGAATTGAACCTTGGGGCACGCCTATCTTGACTAGAGACCCGGAGGACGTCGCCCCATTTACATTTACTTTTTGCTGCCTGTTTGATAGATAAGAAAGAACCAGATCAGCAGCTTGACCACGAATTCCGTAGTGGTGTAATTTACACATCAGTGTGTTGTGGTCCACGCAGTCAAACGCTTTAGAGAGATCACAGAAAATGCCAATGGCATCTTGGGACTTCTCCCAGGATTCCAAAATGTGAGTGATAAGTTTAACTCCCGCGTCCGTTGTCGATCTGCCCTTCGTGAATCCAAACTGCTGACTGTGCAAAATCCCATTTGAGTTAAAGTGAGATAACATCTGGTCCAGCATGATTTTTTCATATATTTTACTCAACGCTGGAAGAACAGATATAGGTCTATAATTAGAGGGATCACTCTTACAACCAGATTTGAAAATTGGTACTACTTTACTAAGTTTCATTAGATCAGGGAATTTACCGCTATCCAAACATTGATTGAATATGCCTGTTAGGATAGGGGCAATTGATTCGATAATATCTCCAAGAACCTTGACGGATATGCCCCATAAGTCTTCAGTATTCTTTACGTTGAGACTTTTGAACGCGTTTATAATAGTAGCAATACATATTGGTTTAAATTTAAAGTTTGGTATATCCGCAGTAAAATTTTCTTTAAGCAAATCTTCAGCTAATGTAGATGAAGAAGGGAGAGATTTTGTAACTTCTAGCGGAATATTAGTGAAGAAACTTTCTAGTGTCTCGGCTACTTCTAGCTTGTCAGAAATGGTCTGATTATCTATTTTCAAGGACAATTCGGTCTGATCACGTTGTTGTGACTTTCCAGTTTCTTTGTTAATGACCTGCCACACTGTTTTTATTTTATTATTAGAAATACCAATTTTGTTAATTATTATCTGTGATTTTGCTTGAGCGCAGACACTTTTGAATATTTTCGAATAATTTCTAACATAAGTATGAAAAACTTGATCTGAAGTTAGAGATTTTTCGTGATATAAATTGTATAAATTATCTCTGCTTTTTCTTATTCCCGCGGTAGCCCATTCACTAAATTTTGATTTAGAATTGACTTTAACTGTTTTCAAAGGACATGTTTTATTGAATTCTTGGCAAACTGTAGAAAATAATGTGCCATAGTTTAAATTGGGGTCTTTTGAATCAAAACTAGCGTTTGAAAGGTTACTTAGAACATTATTATTAAAAGATTTTAATTTATTTTTATTAAGAGGTCTTATTCTAATAGTTTTAGCTAAGCGCAACTTTTTGTCCAAATCAAAAGATACAAGTTGACCAGTATGGTCTGACCAAAACCACCAAAAGGGCGCTACGGTTGAGGCTCGGCTACGGCGTCCGTTTTTTTTGTGCCAGATAGGCAAGGGGATCTCGCTAGACACACGACCTCTCCCGACGACGGCCAGTTAGCTTCTCACCAAACAAACAAACTCTTCAGCTTTATAATATTATTAGTACGTATATGTAGATAGCACTTCGCCAGCGACTTCGTCGGCGAATTTGATAGCTTGACTAATTTGCAAGAAATATAATTTATAGCCATACTTGCTGATAATTTGGCTGTCTATCGGTGAAAAACTGATTAAAGCTAAACTAACTTTGGTTAGCTCTTGGTCTGCAATTAGAGATGTTTACAAAACCCTTGCTAAAACCAAACCAAGGTGTAAAAAAAAAAAAATTGTCACATATATTATTTCCTACCCTTTACTGCAATGCCTAGTTGTTCTGAATCACTAGTTGTTGCTTTTGACTTTACTTGGTTTTTGCACGTACGTGAATATTAAAAAAAAAAAAACATAGAAATTAGAAGGATGATTGCACAAAAAGTAATAATCAAAAAATGGAAATAAAACAGGAGCCTCATATTTTTATTTTAAAATAAAAAAAACTGAACAAAAGTTGATAAACAATGAACGCGAAAGGGATAAACTAAGGTTATTAATTTCCCACTTAGTATTTACCGAAATGGATATTATAAAGGGAAGATTTTTCCCACCTAGTTTAGAGATGCAAAACTAGCACAAAGTTTTGTGCTTATACACTGTTTTTAACATCATATAAAAAAGAAAATATAGTCTACTCACAGAAATAAGGACCGTTACGTACGTACAAGATTTTTGGTGCTCGTCAGACGAAAAACACTTCACAAAAATTCAAATTTAGATCTAAATTGCCTTTGCCGGGGTTGCGGGCCTGTTCGAAAGAGATACCGCGGCCCCGGAACGTAAAAGGCGAGGAAGGAACATGGATGGTTTTTAGTCAGTAAGAGTCTGACACTCCCTCCCGCTCCGCCCAGAGTGGGGGGGGTCATTTGATGATTTCCCATCCTTAAAAAAAAAGATATTAAATCACAATCGCAACACATAGGTACACTGGTGTGCGCATCTATGAAATAGGTAGCCGCGCGGCTCATAAGTGGCTACGTGCGAGTTAGTTTCTTATGCAGTGGATGCAAACGACATTAAATATTTTGATTTTTTCATAGCACATTTTTGTTCCTGTTAAAATGTTATTTTCAGTACTATCCACCAACGGGACCCTCTTAATAATGCGGGTTGCAGACCAAGAGCTAAGCTAGTTTAGCTTTGATCAGTTTTTCACCGATAGACAGCCAAATTATCAGAAAGTACCTATATTATAATACTATAAATTATATTTCATGCAAATTACTCAAGCTATCAAATTCGCCGACGAAGTCGCTGGCGAAGTGCTATCTATACCTACTAATAATATTATATAGCTGAAGAGTTTGTTTGTTTGTTTGGTTAATAGAACGCGCTAATCTCAGGAACTACTGGTTGGAATTGAAACTATATTTTTGTGTTGGTTAGACCATTTATCGAGAAAGTTTATAGGTCATATAAAATCACGTTACGACCAATTGGAACGAAGCATAAATGAAAAATGTTTCAAAAACGGAAAAATATATTCCTTTTGTAAGCTTTTTCCCTCTTATGTGACGCAGACGAAATTGCATGGGTCAACTAGTTAATTGCTATATTGGGTCAGTGTTTATCAATGCAAAGGGCAGTTTTTGTAATAGTTTAAAATATTATTTTATTCAATAACCTAAATCCAGTCTCTGTAAAAGTTTCAAACGATCATAACTTTTTACTTGTTAAAGCTACAAGGTGGACATTGAAATACGTGAGGGTAGCAATCAGGTAGCAATTACTCAAGTTAAAATAATAACATGAATTTGAATAGTTTACTCACACGGAGAGTTGACCAGCCATCCTGACATCAGAATGGCTGGTCATTTTAAAGTCTCAATAATTCGTTTCCAAGTTAGGTAGCAATTAATTGACTATAGGTAGCAATGGGTAGCAAATAGGTAGCAATTGATGGTCACCACCATGACGCGGACTGATGCAGACAACCAGCCATCCTGACGGTGACGATTCTACGGGGATAATGAAATAAAACCGACCACCGCGAATGTCCGTTGAACACTGATTTAATGTACTTACACAAATTAGCTTAGTGATAGGTACGAATTGCTGAGTGCCCAAAATGCACGGCGCGTGAGTATGAAAAGTAATGTGCGGTTCCGTACAATGAATTTATATGGTTAGATTCCGTCCCGAAATAATCGCAAGACTAGTCATCATTAATCGGGCGGAAATTTTATAGGTTACTGTAGGTAGATCTCACCATAAACATCGAGAAAAAACTATTGAAAAGTAATGTGAATGGACAATAATTAGTTACTAATTTGTCGCAGCGAATAATCAGAAAAAAAAGTACTGGAATAGTAAATACTGCCGAGGCGATATTGCTTGCCCGAGCCGTAGGCGAGGGCTAAAAGAAAGTAGAGGCTGTAATTATCAAAGCGCACGTATGTCATACGACGTTTTTTAACATATTTGCGAATAAATAAATAAACCAATACAGCGAAAAGCGCGCGGAATAATTTTTACTTGTTCACAAATTTGCGATGCGCGCGTATCAGCACTTTTTTTTTAAAGCAATGGCATAAAAAACTGCCAGTATTACCTACTAATAAAGTAAATTAATATTTTTGTGTTTTTGATACAAATAAATGGTTGTAATTTACTGTCAAAATTAATTAAATTAAAGAATTGAATGTTTATTTATTATATTTTATCTCCCAAAGTTAATTTTATTCATAAATTTACCACATTTTCTGACATAAAAACTCTTTGCTAAGATTTAAAAAAAGTACCGTTCGTTCTAGACGGAGCATCTTGATAAACCGTGCGTTTTACATTACATTACAGCCCAAGTACGTAATGAGATACATTACGATATTGAAATTGGTGAAATAGAAGACCCTTTACGAGCAAATGTGTTATAAAGTAAGTTTACCTACCTACTTTTAACCGGAAAACGAAATATTGCATAACTTTTTGTTTATTTACGTTTTGACCTTTTTGTTTGTGCAACCAATTCAACAAATTAGGACGTTTAGTTTGATGCCATTCATTTCATTATCATCATTTGCCTATCTGTATGATCTAGTTTCTGTGTAATCACGGGCGTTGACTACAGCAAGTGGCGGTTCTAGCGGACAACTATTTTTTTTCGTCTTAGGTTTTTTTGTAATAAATTCATGAAAACAGGTGTGTATACGTATAGTAACAAATTACTGTTCTACTAATACCTGGCAAAGTTTTCGAACTAGACAGCGTTATAATGATAGATATTTTGATATTAAATATGGATTTATCTTGTGCTTATTACAGTTTCAATATCTCTTATCGAATAGGTCACGTTCATATTATATGACGTGCGCGTCGTTGCATTGCGTTGCACAATGTCACTGGGATCGCACGAGAGATAATAGAAAAGTGTCATCTATCTTATTACTTTGTAAGTAAATCTTAGATAATACAGACTGAAAAGGAAGGTAGGAAAACAGTATAAGAAAATCTAGACTTAGGATATTAAATCGTGCCTGCCGGGGCTGCGGGACTGTTCGAAAGAGATACCGTGGCCCCGGAACATAAAGGGCGAGGAAGGAACATGGATGGGTTTTAGTCAGTGAAAGTCTGACTCTGATTTGATGATTTCCCATCCAAAAAAAAAGGATTTTAAATCGTAAGTAGATCTAAAATCTGCAACACATAGGTACACTGGTATTCCAAGACAAGTAAATTGCTCAGGCAGCTCATCATCGTGACAACCAAGGTTCCAAACTAAACTAATAGCGCTAACCTAATATGCTAGCGCTATAGCTTATAGAATATTGGTACATAGTTGGTAGAAAATCTGCCAATTCAATTTTATATTTAAAAAAAATTGCTGGAATCCATTGGTTAGGTTGGGACCTTGCTTTGGCCGCACCATCTACAATGAGCTTTCAACGGCATTTCCTTACCAATAGCCTAGAGGACGATGTAGACATCGAGAGGGAGCGCAGGTCTCTAGCGGTAGCCTGGCCTGCAGATTCCATTAACTTGAGCTTGTCTTGCGTGACTTGAGCTGAGCCAGCCACTAAAGATATCAGTGACAGTAAGCATCGTTGTGTTGTGATCTAGGTCTGTGCCCTGCCTGTGAGACCAGAGGTAGGTACACCTTAATTTGAACTGCCAACATAGTTGACCAATTATGGGCACTGCTGCAATGCGAACGCAAATACAAATCAATGCTAACTAACCTCACTTACACAAATTACTCTCGAATGGCATTAAATAGTACAGTAGTGTCCATACCAAAGTTACTTGAAATAATAATAACTAGAGACAAACCAAAAGCAATCACTTACTAGTGCAGAAGAGATTACTTAGCTACAATGTTCTCAAGCAAGGTTAGAGGGAACACAAACCGACACACAACACGGGTATACAAACACAAAAGTACACAACACAATATATATGTCACCGTAAAATTGTCAAACACGTTATATTGTAATCTCTCTACCGATATTGTAAACTCTCGAAATATTGTCAAACGAACATACTGCTTACAATAAAACGCATTATTTCTCGTGAAATGCATGCGATGGTAGTCAACTCACGCGGTGTGGAGAGAAGTAGGGACCCCTCCTTGCCCAGTGGTACCACTCTCATGAAAACATAATATACCATTCCTGAGTAATACCGATTAATATAACCTAACCTTAAACCACTTTATATTCCCCTAAAAAGCGTAGTCGACGGAGCCCCTATTTCCGAGTGCAGGGTTTAAAGGAACCTAACTAACCTAACGTGGGGGTGCCCCAAGTCCCGATTATGGGGGCAAAGACACTTCCGTATGGTCAGTTGACAATATTTCGAGATTTTACAATATCGCTAGAGAGAAACACGTTACATTGTAATATAACGTGTTTGACAATTTAACGGTGACATATACTTAACATAAATACACAGACAGTAGGGATGTGCTCATTTATACAAAATTGAACCCAGACAACGATCGATTGTGTCTTGTTTTTGATCGCTCAGATGAGGACGGTCAATCTGTAATGGAACTCAGAACAAGTTTCAGAGCAATTATTGTTCATCCCAGAGTTTCAAAGAACAATGTCTTAAGTTTTCGACAGTTGTGGTCAAAGCGTGGTTCAGTTGGACAGATTTAATGAGGATAGTGTGATGGGATTGTAATGTTGATGTTCATTAAGCATTTGAGATTGATGACCTTGAAATTGTGAATTTGGTTTTCAGGGATTAGTCTCCGTGTTATCTCATTCCTACAACGGGTAATCAGCAAGAGTATTAGAGCTTTATAAGTTCGTAGTTATGAAAAGTTTGTTTTCAATATAAAATAACTATTAATTGAATGTAGAAAGTATAGTGATGCTTTTTCAATTCATTCAATTCCACCCACTCATTAATTCGTTGGAATATGCAGAATATCAGTTGGGAGGAAACCTTTAAATTAAAGGTTTCTACCTTTAATTTTGCTCGCAAACTTCAAATACATGACTGTATGATGTCAACATTAACTTCAAGTTACGTAACATAGCATCACGCCTGCTATACTCGAAATGTTGCGCAGATGTGCACAACAGTATACTGTATGCCCACATTACGCCAGTTATGTTTAAGGCGCTTAGACGAGCTAAATTAGCAACTCTATTTGTGGTGGTTCAAACTTCGTTTGAAATGGTGTTAGAATAAAGTTCTAATCAGCTTGTACTACTTACAAAGTGGTTGTTACGTCAGCCACTGCACACCAAATAGCGCGAAATGAGTGGTTTCAATCGATTTACAAAAAAACTATTGATTGGATTAAAACACTGAAACAATATCACGCTAACATATTGCTTGTAGAATTATTTACCAAAAAATCAAAGTGATCGCATGCAAATTAGTATGTTTTTTTTGTTTCTTTTTATCGAGCCAAATTAATTGTATTATGTTTTCAAAACAGTATCATGCTAGCATATATCCTGAAGAATATCATATATTTTTCTAGTCTTGTTTATAGCAGTGAATCATATACCTTTAGTAATTATAAAACTCGCGTTTAACTCATGTAATTGCTTTAAGTCCCATGAAATAGAGGGTGAGCCCAGGGGAATGAAACTTCCATACATTGGCTTCTAACAAAATTTATATACATTATAAAACTTAAGAGGACGGGTATTTATCGCGAATCTACCTTTAATTTAATCCCGACGTTTCGACCGGATTGCACCAGCCGTGGTCGCGGGGAGACTGACTGTGCGGCTGGTGCAATCCGGTCGAAACGTCGGGATTAAATTAAAGGTAAATTCGCGATAAATACCCGTCTTCTTAAGTTTTATAATGTGTTCTGATCGTGAAAGTTTAAAAAAGATAAAATTTATATAGATAGTGCTGCCATCTGTGTATTTAAGGTCACCAATTTTTTAAATTTTGTCAATGAAGTAGATAGCCTAGTGGTGACAGCGGTTGCCTTGTGAATAATGGTTCACAAGTTCGAATCCTCAGTCAAGAATTACTTTTTGTATTTATTGGTTGAATAAAAACTGACAGCGCCATCTAACAGCTTAGGTACACACTTAAAAACGAAAACCAGAGTGGCGCATCTATCTTGTAAATTCTCGAATTATTGTCAAATGAACATACTGCTTACAACAAAACGCATTATTTTTCGGGAAATGCATGCGATGGTAGTCAACTTACGCGGTGTGGAGGGAAGGAGGGGTCCCCCTTGCCCAGTGGCACAACTCTCATGAAAAGATAATGCACCATTCCTGAGAAATACCGATTAATATAACATAACCTTAAAACACTTTATATTCCCCCTAACAGCGTAGTCGACGGAGCCCTGCTTCGCGGGGCCCCTATTTCCGAGTGCTGGGTTTAAAGGAACCTAACTAACCTAACGGCGGGGTGCCCCAAGTCCCGATTATGGGGGCAGAGATACTTCCGCATGTTCAGTTGACAATAATTCGAGACATTACAATATCGCGAGAAAAAACACGTTATATTGTAATATAACATATTTGACAATTTTATCGTGACGTGTAACAAAAAGGGTATAGTCATATGAAAGGGTGTGCTACAGACCATCAAACTGAATAACCACCACCGTAATCGCAAAAAAATATTCAACGCCCCATACTAAATTCTAATACCTACTGTATGAAACAGCTGATTATTTTTTTACGATTACGATGGTGGTTCCATGGAGAAAGTTAGTAGTTTAAAAGTATATTGATTATCTATGGCCTAGCCTATTACAATGAACTGTGCGTAAATCCATACTCCGTGGCTGTTACTGAGATATTTCTGATGGAAAAACCCAATAACACTTTGTCCGACCTGTGAATCGAACCCAGGAGCTCATGCTCAGCAGTCACGCTTGCGACCACTAGACCAACGAGGCACAGGCTATTTCAAATGATTGACTTTATAAAGATTCACCTCCCATGCATTGTGTTTTGTTGAATAATTTCACGCGGTTTAAACTCAATGCCGCAGCTAATAAAAGGATGTAGAAATAAATAAAAATAAGCTTCATTAACATGAAATATATTTATACAAGTCTTATTCACGAAGGAACGTTGTAATACTCTTATTATTTGATTCATAATTTTGATCTGCAAGTATGGACAAAAATATGTCATTAACTCAATCTATCTTCTTGTTAGTAAATGGTTCTGCAACGTCAGGATTGTCAACCTTTAGTTTGTCATCACCTTTAGTTTTCTTATCTTTTTTCTTTCCTTTATCTTTCTTCTCCTTTTTATCTTTACTCTTCTTCTTATCTGCTTTGTCTTTTTTATCACCAGATTTATCTTTGAAGTCGGAAATCATGATGGCTGGTTGAGCGCCTAAAGATGATAAATTATTGCTGTCTAGAACTAGTGAAGAAGTTGCAAGCGGTCTAGTGACATCGGATTCTTGGAGAATTACTGCACCATTACTTGGGGTATTGGCAATAGCGTTCGTCCCTTGGCCTCCTTGAATAAGTACCTGTGGTTGATTGTATCCATTTGAGCCAGTGTCCACTGCAGCCGCTGGCTGTGGTTGCACATTCTGGTTGCTGGGCAACTGGACACGGGTTTCTACCGTTGGATCAGGATTTACAACCGGAGGATTTTCGTTGTACCCGCCTGTAATTGGTATTTCAACAGCCGTTTGTATTGGCATATTGTGATTGTTTACCTGATTCGGTACATTTGTTGCTTGTCCTTGATTTGATAGCATAGGCTGATTGTAACCATTCATGCCATTAGTAACAGGCTTGTTAACTGTTGGTTGTGCTGGCATATTTTGGTTGTACATAACTCCCTGGTTAGGTGGGTTATCCTCTTGTCTTTGACTTGTAATCGTTGTCGTTGGCTGATTGTATCCATTGTTACTGTCAACAGGCACTTGAACTGTTGTCTGTGTTGGAACATTTTGACTGTTCATACCTTGATTTGGTGTATATTGTCCTTGTTGTTGTCCTATATTCGACACAATTGGCTGATAGTAGCCATTCGTGCCACCATTTACTGGCAGTTGATTTGCTGGTTGATATAGACCATTTTGGTTGTTAAGTACAGTACCCTGATTTGGAATGGCCACTGTTATAGCTCCCTGACCTTGATTTGTTATCACGTTTGGCGGAACAAAGCCATTTGATACGCCATTTACTGCTGGTTGAGCAAACGTATTCGGATTCGCTTGATATACAACCACATTGCTTGGTATACCGTTATTTGACATACCATTATTACCTGGATTTAGTGAAACTGTGCCTGAATCACAACAATTTGGAACTTGAACGTATATTGGACCATTGGTTGCTTGATTTGGGAGAGTAGCATAAATTACGTTTGTCCCTGGATTTTGGACGGCTGGAACAGTTTGGACGTTATTGGGAACTGCATTGGCAACTATATAATTTGTTCCTTGTACCTGATTTCCGTTCTGTAAAGGTACATTGTTCGGCACTTGGTTTACTACCACACCCGGAATTTGTATCAACTGACCATTCGAATAAATCGTAACATAACCAGGACTTTGGTTACCTGCATTCATATTACCTTGTCCAGGGTTCGAAACAACATTATTGTAACCATTTGACGCTCCTAGTTTATCTTGTGTCATTTGAATGTCATTCGGTGAAGTAGCAGGCTGTCCATTAACAACTTGATATACTTGATTGTTGGATTGTCCCGGATTGTAAGGAACATAGATAATATTGTTGCCAGGCTGATTAGCATAAGTTGAAACTACTCCAGTCGGGTTGGGATTGTTTTCATGTAAAAGATAAACTTTATTAGCGTTATTACCTTGTCCAACTAGTAAATAATCTTTCTTTTTGTCTAAGTCTACTTGTTTTTTGTCCTTATCTCCTTTATCATCTTCTTTCTTAATCTCATTTGTTTTTGGGGGCAATTCTTCGGAGTTTTTTTGCACATCTGAAGTGGTGGCTTCTTTTAATTTATTTTCCATATCTGGATTATTATTGTCGTTTAATTTAGAACCTTTGTCCTGTTCTGTTGGTGTTTTATCAACTGGTGGTATATCCTTAGGCTTTTCTTCAGGTGTTTGGACGTTTGAACCTTCGCTAGGAACTTGTTTAGGCTTTTCTTGCAGGTTGTTCTGATGTGGTGGTTGATGTCTGTGATTGTTATGAACTGGACTTGGAATGTTAAATACGTTATTTATTCCTGGCATATGGTTCCAAGGGTCTCCTTGATAATATGGATCTCCATGATAGAACGGATCAAAATCTTGATAGGAATTATCTCTTTCGTGGCTTTCAGAAGAAAACTGGTGGTCATCTGGATTACCAAAGTGTTGAAACCACGTGTCGTATCCGCCATCGTATCCTATATTTTTATGGGTTATCCGATCGTCTCTGGGTCCATCTGAGACGGGTCGAGGTGGATGCAGCCCTGGGATGTTGTCGAAGAAAGGCAGATGAAGCTGAGCCTCTGCTAGAACCACGTAAACCAGCGGTAGGAGAACCTGGAATAAAAGCGTGAAATATAGTATGTCGCACGTGCACAGTTACACGTGCCATTCCCAGAGGGCGAGAGAATGTAATTTATCTGTAAAAATATTTCTGTTTATTTGTGAAACAAACTGTATCAAGTCATTAATACGTGATAATGACAATTATAATTCCGTTGAATGAATAATGTGGCGACACTTGGGGGAAGGTCTATCAGTGGACGTCTTTCGGCTGAAATGATGATGATGATGGTGATGAATAACGTAGTTAATATTTGTTAATTAAATGATCGTTACTCAATAGTAATGATATTTTGATTTGAATGCCGCTTTAATATTGGAAACCGTTGCTTTCATTTTGTGAGAAAATTGTTCACGTAGAGAAAAGTAATTTACAATACAAGTTGACTTCATAATTTTTTGTCTGAATAGTGCAATTTATTCATGTTCATGAGGACTTCAACAGACAAATGTGTAACGAGAGAATTTCTTCCCCGCAGTTGTCACAATTAGAAATGGTGAAAGTTGTTTTGGGGGACAGTTTTATGAAATATTGACGTTCAAAATCCTACCTCACCTTCTAAGTGAAAATGACTTTTGACTTAATTTGAAGGCATTCAAACTCAGTCTGTCTTGGAGGAACCTATCTTAGGACATAACATAAATAATAGAGTTGTTCGTACTTGTTGGACTCGCTCGATTGTTTATTGTCTAGTATCTACCTACGTAAGCTCTGTTAGTGTGCTCCTGTGCATCTTTACGGGTATTGTTAAGTATAATAGTGCATTTTCGGTGTGAGTAATTTCAAAATGGACTCTCAAATACTCTTACCCACAGTTTCCGTTCGGTTATTTTATTTAAAAGAAAATTATGTATGTTATACTTAACGTAAATAATTTTGTGTGGGTACTCCCACATCTAGTGTTAGGCAGGATTGTACCTAATAGTACACCCGGATTTCGCCAGTTATGTTTCAGTCACATGTAATAGGGGACAAGCCTTTTGCCATCAAGCGGGCACAAACCTAAGCTCCGTAGCTGCCACTGAGAAACTGCCTATTTATATTATTTGAGAAAGACAACACTACAAAGGCCATTAAAAAAAAAACACTACAAAGAAGAGAAATATCTATTTAAATATTATTGCACTACGAACACACAGTTTTATTTCCATAATTGAAGATTATATCAGACTAGATTAGAACACTCAAAAAGCATAATAATAAAAATCAATCACGATACCTGTATGTTCCGCGCCATGTCGACACCAAATGGTAGTTTAATCACTTGACTGAGTGGATAATTTAAACAGAATACAATGGAAAAACCGTAATGGAGGAACCGATATAATGTCACTTAATTTGAAATTAATGAACCGCATGATGGTGCGTCAGGTATGATATGTACTACGTTATTAAAGTGACGAATTTGTAGTGACGAAGAGTAGACATTACTTAAACTAAACAACACCTAAATATTAGGCCAAATATTAATCATTGGACTTCAGACTATCGCTGATAATGTGATGACGAGCTTCTATTTAGGCGTTCGTTTAGGTATCACGATGAAAAATATCGTGGAAGCAATGGATAGGACTTGGAAGAACAAAATTTTAATAAACTGAAGAACACAAAAACGACTTGCCCTAAAATTGTATGAGCCTGGACCCCAGAATGAACAGATACAAAATCTATGTCATTTAATAGTTAAAATATTCTATAACAAAAATAAAAAGGTGCGTATTGCTCAGCAATTTTTCCTGCAACTCGCATCAGCAGATGTACATCGATAAGCCATCTAACTACTCTGTTAAGAGGTATTTCAACTATGTGCTATCCGCGAAAACCTTCCCGCGGTCCTGAGCCATCCCTATCCGTCATATAGTATCTGTAAAGTAAAGTAACGTAAAAAAAGAGATACAAATAGCGATTCCCGACTTAATCACCAAAGACAATATACTGAGGACGACGATACACTCAAAGTTAATTTATTTACACGAAAGCAAAGGTAAACAACAACACCAGTCAAAGTACCATCTCCAAACAATCCCAACGTTAAACAAAGCTCACAAAAACCGGTATTTACCGGATCAAACAGGAATAAACTGGTCCAGCAGACAAACACACCTTTGTACACAGGGCTTGATTCCAAATTCCGTTTCTACAACGTTAATACACATTAATTATTCATATTCACCTAGTTACAGGCTGTTGCGGACGCGTCACGTTTGCCCGTTCCCGCTGTATGCCCAGAGGTTTGCCCGGCCGTTTGCCCGCTGATTTCCCTGGGGTTACACTCGCATGACGTATAAGCAACGCGATGCAAATTTACGCCGATACGGAGGCTTTCGTACTGTCAGACACAGTGATTAGTAAGCAGGCTGTTTAGAAGGAGTAAGTAAGAGCAGTAGTAAGAGGAGTAGTAGTCTTTTACTGGATTTTTTGTGGACAAATGATGGAGGAAATCGCTGCCTAAATAGACCGCGGCGAAGGTGGTGTGACGATCTGATCTTGTTTGCGGGGCGAACAAGGCCAGATACCGCACAAGATAGAGAGGTTTGGAAGGAAAAAGGAGAAGCCTTTGCAGGTGCCCTGTCCTACACCCCGTATCCTAGTGTTAGAAACTCTTTCTTTGATAGTCGGATTTCCGGAAACGACTCATTATTTTTATTTATTTAATTTGATCAATCATAGACATTGTTTATTTTAAATAATTATATTTATTTAAATATTAATAATAATATTTAAATACTGTTACATTTATAATAAATTGAGTATTATCGCACGCACTACTTCCGGTGATACCATCATGTTTTAATAGAAATGTCAACCTAGACTGTTTCCGGTAAAGAAATAACACGTGGTGGGAAGTAGTGCGCACGATCGTTGGGCAGTCGACATCGAACAGTTGAAGTGTACACAAGTGTAAAGTGATTTTGTAGAATACTTAATAAATATTGTGTGATATTCTGATACTTCTTTTAATATTCCCTGAACTTTAATAGTTCAGAAGTGGGATATAATCGAGATAGCGATCAGTAATCGCCCTCGGTGAAGGACTGAACGCCCATAAAAGGTAATGGAAATGCTTTTATTTACTTAACAATGGCTTCAAAGTAGAACTTTGTATCGCTGTGAATGACTGATTTAATACCATTCTAGCGGAACTGGTGTTTTAAATATACATTTATTTCTTTTTTTTTCTTTTGTGTAATATTTAAAGATAAATCTATACTTCTATACCAATATTATAAAGCAGAAGTTTGTTTGTTATTTTTTTGGTTTTGTTGAACGCCCTAATCTCAGGAACTACTGGTTCGAATTGAAAAATTATTTTTGTGTTGGATATTCCATTTACCAAGGAAGGCTTTGGGCTATATAACATCACGCTACAGTCATTAGGAGTGGTCAGCTAGTAAAATATAAATATGGATAGGATTTTTTTTTAGGTAAATATTAAATTAAAGAACATTCACTTTTTGTATTTTATTTATTTCTAGCGATCATGACTCGCAAAAGAAAGTCTCGGACACATACAAGGGAGTCATATGACTCATCACCAAGTGGCTCTGAACCTGATGTGAGGAGGCGTCGCAAAATTCGCCGCAACCGTAACGAGTCCACCGAAGTGAGGACGAGCGAGTCTAGAGATCGCAATGCACCTCGCAGCAGTCCTGGTTCAAGATGCCGTGGTGCGACGCGTGATGCAACGCGTGATGAGGGGCGTGGTGCGTCGCGAGAGCGCCATGCTTCACGGATGCGTGATGTGTCGCGTGATGGGACGCGTGATGCGTCTCGGATGCGTGGTGCTGCGCGAGCTACGGCGCGTGATGCTTCGCGTGATAGAACGCATGCTTCACGGATGCAAGGCACGGCGCGAGATGCGGCGATCGTTGTGACGCGTGATGGGGCGCATGACGCGCCGCGATCGCGTGATACTTCAAGGATACGCGATGCACCGCACGTTGGGACGCGTGATGCGTCGCGTGATCGGACACGTGATGCGTCGCGGATGCGTGGCAAGGCGCGTCACCTGGCGAGCGTTGTGTCGCCTGATGGGGCGCATGACGCGTCGCGATCGCGTGATGCTTCACGGATGCGTGATGCGCCGCAGTTATGCGATGTGTCGCCAGGTCGGGAGGTGGCTCACGGTCGCGACACATCGTGCAGTCGTGGCATGCCGCGAAGACATGGTTCAGATATACCGATAACATCGCCTTCGGACAATAAGCCAGCAGCAGTGGTGAGTTCTTTTGATTCTATTAAAGACGCAGATACTAATACCAACATTTTAGTTTCGGTTTTTAAAGAGTTCATGCAGACCATGAAAGCAGACGGGGGTAGTGAACGTTTTCCGGTTTTGAATGTGATACCTGAATTTGATCCCAGTAAACGAACTCAAACAATAGAAACATGGATAAGTAAAGTTAACGAATGTGCTCAAATTTATAATTGGACCGAAAGGCAGACTGTCCATTATGCTCTTCCTAAATTAGCGGGATTGGCTCAAAAATGGTATCAGGGCCTACCTAGCCTTCTGTTTTCGTGGGCTGAATGGCAGAGCAAATTAAAATTGGCATTTCCAAGTGACCAGAACTATGGTCAGCTATTAACGGAAATGCTTGCTTGTAGGGCTGATTTTGGCGAGTCTTTAGAAGAATATTTTTACCAAAAGGTAGTTTTATTGAATCGCTGTAATATACATGGTAAAAATGCAATAGATTGCATCTTGTTTGGAATCGAGGACAGGTCAGTCAGAACAAGTGCAGAAGCAACACAGTTTACGGAACCTGATAAATTATTAGTTTATCTTAGAAATATAAGAATTACAAAGAAGTTTAACAAGCCAAATTCATCCCTGCGGGCGGGAAACGCTGATAGCAAACAACCTAAGATATTAAAAGGGGCACAAAATGACCATGATAATAGGAACAACAGGAACTATAGGCTTACAAAATGCTATAATTGTGGTGAAGAGGGGCACCCATATTTTAAATGCAAATTACCAATAAAGCGTTGTGATAAATGTCATCAAGTAGGGCACTTTGCTGATAGTTGTCCAGGCACTAAAGAATCCACTAATAATAAAACAGTTTTAAGAATTTCAAAAGAATCGGATAGTGATTCCAAATATTTTAAAACCGCCGTCGTGAATGGTCTAAATTTTGATTGTTTCATAGACTTCGGAAGTCAATGTTCTATGCTGCAAGAATCTATAGCTAAGAAATTGGTTAACTCCTGGTCGGTATCGGAACTGCCTGTATTAAGAGGTTTTGGAGACAGTGTTGTCAATTGCTTAGGTAAATGCAGTGTTGAGATAAAAGTAGATTCCGTTACTGCTACGGTAGAAACTCTTATCGTTCCTGATAAATTATTACAAATTCCGTTACTACTAGGACAGACATTCACAGAACAAGAACATATTGTGTTTCTAAAAACTAATAACGAGCTTAAGATAACCACGAATACAACTAAAAACGTATTGGTGTACGTTGATAATTCACTTATTGTACATGGGTATACCCCAGTCAGTATTTATACTAAACCAAGTTATTCAGGCGACTTATTTGTTGAACTTAGTTTTTGTCAGGATACTCGTAAACAATATGAGATTATTCAAAGTGTAGTACAAGTGAATAACGGACAGGGAATAATTATTATTAAGGGCTTAAACTCTGGGTTTGAATTGCTGAAAGACACTTTACTGCTCCGGGCCCTTCCTTTAAGTCAAGTACAGACACTCAATATTGGTAGAATAGAACACTGCCCAGATAATACAGTAACACCCCAAATTAAACCTTGCATGATACAGGTGGATGACAATATTGGGTGTGATCATAGAATCAAATTAACGGAGTTACTAAATGAGTTTAGGGACTGTTTCGCCTTTTCGGTTAAAGAGTTGGGATGTATAAGTGGTACAGAAATGAACATAAACCTTAGTGATACCACGCCTGTGGTATACAGACCTTATCGATTATCCCATTCGGAAAGGCACGTAGTTCGTGAAATGATAAAAGACTTAACTGATTCGGGAATAATCAAACAGTCCTCATCCAATTACGCATCCCCAATCGTGTTAGTACGCAAAAAGACCGGTGACTATCGTCTTTGCATTGACTTTAGGGCACTGAACAAAAAGACCGTCAAAGAACATTATCCTCTACCCCGCATAGATGATCAGTTAGATAATTTGTCGGGTCATAAATATTTCACTTCCCTTGATCTCGCATCCGGATATTATCAGATTCCCATGGCAGAACCGGCAAAGCATTTGACAGCCTTTGTGACCCCAGATGGCCACTATGAATTTAACCATATGCCATTTGGGCTAGTTAATGCGCCGTCAACCTTTCAAAGAGCTGTTAATGGGGTTTTGGGGAACGCGAGATTCAAGGAGGCATTTGCCTACATGGATGATGTAATTATACCATCCAGAACAATAGAAGAAGGGTTGCAAAGACTACATGATATACTGAGCCTTTTCCGATCTTTCGGCATCACACTAAATTTATCAAAATGTAATTTTTTGAAACAATCTATAGATTATTTAGGTTTTGAAGTTAGTAATTCCGGAGTAAAACCAGGCAAAAAGAAAACCGAAGCCGTTGATCAATTTCCCAGACCAACAGACCAACATAAGATTCGGCAGTTTGTAGGATTAGCGAGTTTCTTCCGAAAATTTATAAGAAGTTTCTCAATTATCGCAAAACCACTAACGCAACTTTTAAAAAAGGATTCTAAATGGCGCTGGGGAGATGCAGAAGAATCTGCATTTTTAAAACTAAAGACAGAACTAGTTAAACGACCTATTCTCTCATTTTATAACCCCGAATTTGAAACACAGTTGCATACAGACGCGTCTAAAGTCGGGGTTGCCGGAATCTTGATGCAGAGACCAAATAAAGAGGTTTCTTTCAGTGCCGTAGCGTTTTACAGTAGACAAACATCCCCTGAAGAAGCCAAATTCACATCTTATGACTTAGAAACGCTGGCTGTAGTAACTTCGCTTCAGAGATTTAGAGTATATTTGTTAGGGATTCATTTCACTATTGTTACTGATTGCAATTCTCTCCGTGCCACCTTTGAAAAGAGGGACATACTACCAAGAGTTGCCAGATGGTGGAGCACCATACAAGAATTCGATTTTCAAATAATTTATAAACCAGGCACAGGTATGGCTCATGTGGATGCTCTGAGCAGAAATCCCATTTCGTCAGAAATACTAGAGTTACAAGTAAGACGAATTGATACAGATTGGGTAGCTACGGTACAACAAAACGATCCTGAGTTACAAAGAATAATTGCTATATTAAATGATAAAGAAAATGACAATGTTATAGAAATTAAAAACAATTTTGTGGTTAAAAAGGGACTATTATACAGGAAGACAGATATTGGTGATCGTTGGGTTGTACCGAAAGGCGTTCGATGGCAAATTTTAAAGTCAAA
Source organism: Xestia c-nigrum (assembly GCA_916618015.1). Classification (NCBI taxonomy): domain Eukaryota; kingdom Metazoa; phylum Arthropoda; class Insecta; order Lepidoptera; family Noctuidae; genus Xestia; species Xestia c-nigrum. The sequence continues at coordinate 22,522,019 of OU745263.1, forward strand.
CCACGATGAAATTGGGCATTTCGGTCTTGATAAAACATTAGAAATAATTAAAAATAATTACTGGTTTGCTAAGATGAGACGGTTCACTAAAAAGTATGTTCAGTCATGTTTAGAATGTGCCCACTCTAAAATACCAACGGGGAAAAAATCAGGAAAATTACATTCCATTGAGAAGGTTGAAGAACCGTTCCATACTGTACATATTGATCATTTGGGTCCCTTCGTTCGAAGTAAACACAAAAATGCATACTTATTATTAATTGTTGATGCTTTCACGAAGTTTGTAATAATTGTTCCCGTAAAAAGTACCAAGTCTGTCCATTCCATCAGAGCTATTAAAAACTATTTTCACACATTTAGTGTTCCAAAACGAATTATTTCCGATAGAGGTACGTCATTCACTTCTAAAAGTTTTCAAGATTACTTAAGTTCACTAGGTATTAAGCATGTTATGAACGCTGTAGCTACTCCGCGGGCCAATGGCCAAGTCGAGCGCTACAATCGAACGGTTTTAACAGCATTGACAGCTACCAATTATGACAAACCCGAAAACGAATGGGATGAACATATTTCAGAAATTCAGTGGGGACTTAATAATACAATAAACAAAGGTACCGGGAAAAGCCCTGCTCAGGCACTGTTTGGTCTTAATTTAGTGAGTACCTCAAATGCGTTATTACAGCTTAACGTTACAAACGACTCAGAAAGTTTAGGCACTTCGTTAGAGGATACTAGAAAAGAAATTTCAGAACACATTAAAGAAAATCAAAACAAACAAAAACAACGTTTCGATAAAGCTAGGAAAGAAGTTAAATATAAGATAGGAGAACTTGTAAGGGTAGAAAGAGATGTTCCATCAGTAGGAAAAAGTATGAAATTAGTTCCTAAACTCAGAGGTCCGTATCGTATTGCAGAAGTTCTTGATAATGACCGATACGTAATTGAAGATACACCACTTTCCAAAAAGGGAAATAGAAGATTTAACGGTATCTTTTCAGTAGATAAAATTCACCCCTGGGTAGTTTTTAATAGATCAGCTTCAGAATCTGAGGTGCCAGAAAATGACAACACCGACTAATTATTATTTAAGATTGTTTGATAATGATGCTATAATATTAAAGTTAAGTCTAATATCTTATCTGGGAATATGTCTGAGGTCCCAGCTAAGACAGTTGTTAAGGATATGTCGGAGGCCTTAACATTTTAAAATAAGTGGCTTATCTGGGAATGTGTCTGAGGTCCCAGTTAAGACAGGTGTTAAGGATATGGTTGAGGCCTTAACATCTTAAGTTAAGTGGCTTATCTGGGAATATGCATGAGGTCCCAGTTAAGACAGGTGTTAAGGATTAAAATGAGCTCTTGAATCTGATTTGTAGTCGATAACATTTTATTATTTTATTATTCATATTATTATTTTTCTGTCTTTTTTTTTTTTTTTTTGCGAATTAATTTCCCGGGACGGGAAATGTATCAGGAAAGGCCGACTGTTAGAAACTCTTTCTTTGATAGTCGGATTTCCGGAAACGACTCATTATTTTTATTTATTTAATTTGATCAATCATAGACATTGTTTATTTTAAATAATTATATTTATTTAAATATTAATAATAATATTTAAATACTGTTACATTTATAATAAATTGAGTATTATCGCACGCACTACTTCCGGTGATACCATCATGTTTTAATAGAAATATCAACCTAGACTGTTTCCGGTAAAGAAATAACACGTGGTGGGAAGTAGTGCGCACGATCGTTGGGCAGTCGACATCGAACAGTTGAAGTGTACACAAGTGTAAAGTGATTTTGTAGAATACTTAATAAATATTGTGTGATATTCTGATACTTCTTTTAATATTCCCTGAACTTTAATACTAGAAACAAGAAAGTAAGGAAAGAAAGAAAAAGCATTTATTAACCCGTACTGGACAAAACACATAAAAAAGGAAGGAAGGAAGTTCATTTCATTTCATTTTCATACCATGCTACTAATAGCATGGTATGAAAATGAAAATGAATTTTTGACGATGTATTAGTGCCCATCTAGATGGGCCTATGTAAAATAAAATGTTTTGATATTGATTTTTGATAAGTACTAATTAGCTGGGTATTCAAGATACCAGCGAGCTTACATTTCCCTATTTACATACTATTTGATTTTACATACTATTTGGTATTAACTCAAGCTTTCTAGCTTGAGTTAATACTGTAATTAGGAGCTCGTGGCTTAATAATAGCAGCTGCTTGGGTCGATTAACAGGTTCAGGTTCAGATTCACTTGCTTGCTAATCCGTAGATACGTGACGCACCCTTACATTCAGAGTTTCCTCCGTGCCTCGGAAAGCGCGTTAAGCCGTTGGTCTCGGCTGTCATTTGTCCACCTTTACGTGTCTTTCTTTGTCAGTGGCCCGAAGTTCAGACAATCAATCTCACCGAGGGTTATCGATTACCCAGTACTAACCGGGTTGTGGAGGTCAGATAAGCCGAGGAGGTCAGATAGGAGCCCAAAGAGTCAGTTGGTCACTCCATGTAAAATACTGATATTCAGCTGCATCGGGTTAGACTGGAAGCCGACCCAAATAGTTGGGCAAAGTAGGCAGATGACGATGATATAGCGTTTTTATTTTTGGTAGCCTGCACCCTAAATTCTCTTGCCGATTGTACCAATAGATGTTTTATGTATTGAAATCGGTATCAGAAGGATTTACTTCGCAACGTTAACTTTTTTACTAAAGCAGTGGAGGATTTACAAGATTTGTATATTTGGGAGTCAAATTACAGCAAGGTTTTTTCTACGATTGAGAAAATGATCAAAACATTATTTTTATTCCTCCTGGAATTCAAATCATTTGAGTATAGATCCTTTGATTTTGGTTTTTAGCTTGTGGCTAGGATTCCACTATTTATAATGTCACTCACCAAAGCCGTCGCACATGTCGACAACTTTCATACGCACAGTTGTCATCACGGCGACGACGGCTTAAAATCCATTAATTTCGACAGTTACGTTTACGTATACGTTTTCAAATGTAACCGAACCGTAGTTTTCAAAACTGGATACGTTCGCTATTCGGTTGCACGTCGGCACCGGAACGACACTCTGGAGACCGGTGTAACATCACTCGACGCCGACACAGTGGGCTTCCCGAATGGAGTATCTATATATTATGTACACATGCAGCGTAGGTTCTTGTACGAGAAATTATTTAAGAAGCTGCATGTAATATTGGACAAAATTTAATATTTTAGTGTCTATTTATGTGTTCTTTTTCTTCTTCTGCTTGATTTTACTGCACGTTAAGTTAACATTTCGTCTGACCTAGAGCTCGAAAGGAGTCGACTGTCAGCAATCGCATGTGCGAGTTTGTGCAGAGTTCTTACGAAAGAACATTTCCTGTGAAAGTTTCTAAAGTGATGATACTCGTATCCCGGACAACTAAATAATTTCAAAAACAACCGCTCAATTAGTTAAGATGTAGGCGCAATAAACAACACAACACTATTTTAATGGATACTAAAATAAATACAGAATTTTCGCTTGCAACGCTCAGCATAGCACTGACTTTCGAACAGTGCAATAACATGTGAGCACTCATATGTCATGAAAAATGGATAGACGTATTTCAGCTAAACTAATCTTATACTAACGGTAGTAAGAATAGCCGACCCACCTTCCCTTTCACCTCCAAGCTGAGTATTAACATTACCTAACACTCGACACTGCACTTTATTCTCATAGCACTTCACGTACCCGAGTACACTCAAGTACCGGTACTTTGCTCGTTGATACTTGGTACTACATCCACGACTATGTGCAAAGACTACTTCCTTAGAAAACTTTTAACGGTAAAGTTAAGGGCACATTAGAGCCGCAGTCCCACTGCTGGATAAAAGCCTCCCCCAAGTCTTTTCAGGCTGTTATGTTTTGAATCCCCGTGAAACGATTGTCAATAACCAGGCTGTGGATTCCTTTTTTTAGGATGGGAAATCGTCAAATGACTTCTCCCACTCTGGGCGGAGCGGGAGGGAGTGTCAGACTTGTACTGACTAAAACCTATCCATGTTCCTTCCTCGCCCTTTATGTTCCGGGGCCGCGGTATCTCTTTCGAATAGGCCCGCAACCCCGGAGGCTGTGGATACCTTCGGTGGATACTAATTCAGGCTATGGGCCGCGTGGCTGCAAATAATAAACAAACGCTCTTTGTTCTTTAGAATAGATACCTAATCTGATCATAATCAGAATAGCGTATTAATGGAATGCCAAGAATATTAAAGCAATTACTAATTATACAAGACCAACTAATGAATTCTAGTCTGCCACAATATTAGTTTTATTTCAATAACTAAAGATTTAGGTACTTCATTATTTAAAAAATAAAATTTTAGAACTGTGTTGAAGTTAATTTGCTGTTAGGTTAATAAATTACATTTTTGAACAAGTTATGTCGACGAAAAATTTCGATTAATAATTTCTTGAAGTGAATTTATTGATGTAGCGTACTGTTAGAACCGGGTTCCGTTTTAGGTTTAAAAAAAATAATTTGGCTAAAATAAACTTGTATAATAAAACAATAAAAACACGAGTACAAGATACATGTGCACGGTAGGATGGTTGGGAGACGACTGGCGTGCTGGACTGTGACGAGGGGGAGAGAGGAAATCAGAGGATGCTGCGTCAGCAGCAGGAATGCAGCGTAGGTTGCTGAGTAGACCAGAAGGGGTACAGATGAAAGATGTAACAGTACCACCGATTTGGGGTACTGTCGATTTCTTAACCCGTCGATGGAACGTTTTCGATACAGCGACAGTCGTTGTAGTGACTGTCAATAATATGAACCAGCCCCGTATTGAATGAAGTGTTTAATTTTAAACTAAATGAAAATTGGAAGCAATCGAGGCAATTTCAAAATTTTCTTTTCTAAAATCTAACCTAACCAAATCGGAACGTTTGAGGGGAGGGATCCATCAAGTACATGTCAAACCGTTAATCCCGCCCTTTAATTTATAGATCTACTAGCTGACCCGCGCAACTTCGTCTGCGTAAGACGAACCAACAGGTCTTAAAATTAGCGCGTTCAACCAACCTAACAAACAAACTCTGCAGCTTTATAATATTAGTACAGATTGAAGTCAGTAACAATTTATTTTTTCTCGAATAGGTTTACATTAAACGCCAAAATATTCAACTTATGTTTTTCCAAATAAGGACTCTTCCCTCGACAGCCTTACGTTTCTATCCTTGGACACTCGACAATATCATACTCCAGCTAGGTCGAAAGTTCTCATCAAGTGGCATGACATGAGCCGAGACACGTTAACGCTGCTTCAAACTGTTGCGGACCTCTCGCATCTGCCTTCCTTCTCCAAAGTCAGATCTTCAATGGTAGTCATACTCCAGGCAGGTCAACACAATACGACGTATATGCTGTAAACTCTTGAAAAACTATTGCAAATTCTTTTCGTCTCCAAGCCTCCATCATGAGACCTTCGATGACAGTCATATTCTAGCAATTTCTAAAGTTCTCATCAAGGTGCATTAAGTGAGCCCAATGACGATTTAGCTGCTGTTAACTGTTGAGGATCTCTTGCTACTACCTTCAGTGTCTATTGTTAGACCATCGATGAAAGTCATGCTCCAGCTAGGTTTAAATTTCTTATCAAGATGCACGAAATGAGCCTTAAACACGATAGAGCAGATTTGAAGAGTTGCGGACCTCTTGTGACTCCCTTTCGTCTCCATCGTCAGACCTCCGATAATACTCATACTCTAGCCAGGTCTAAAGTGTATATCAAGGTGCATGAAATGAGCTGACACACGATATAGCTGCTGTAACTGATCACAGTCAAACTTCAGACAGGTCTAAAGTTGTCAAAAAGGTTTATGAAATAAGCCCCAAAACGATCTTCTTCTTTATCGTGTGGTTAGTGTCTAAACAGTTGTCAGAGTTTTTATGCCATCCAAGGTCCTCTGTCTTGGCTTTACATGCCGTCGAGAAATAACTCTCAGGCATGCTGTGGTTTTCTCACGATGTCTTTCTTCACCGAAGCAAGCGATATTTCCTATTTCCTTCCTTATCGTGTTGTTGCCTAACCTGGTGTCAGAGTTTTTATGCTGCCCATGGGCCTCTGACTTGGCTTAACATGCCAAATGTCTCTCAGGCATGTTGGTTTCCTCACGATGTTTTAGCAAGCGATGATTATTCAATACGCATATGAATTCGAACACAACTATTTTCAATAAAAAATGGGACAAACTTTGCTAAACACGCTTTTCAATAAAAATAATCATGAAAATCGGACTTCTCTGGAAAAAGTTATGCGTCATCATCATCATCATCCATAGTCCGACTTTACCGACTACTGGGTACAGGCCTCTCTCTGTTTTTGCCAAGCTCCACGCTCTTGTGCCAGTCTCATCCAGGATATTCCCGCAATGGCAACAATATCGTCTGCTTATCTCACCGCTGGACGACCAAAACTTCTGTTTGGATTTCTAGAATGCCACTTGGTCACTGCTTTACTCCACCTGCACATCAACGCGCCTTGCTAGGTGTCCTACCCTACTCCATTTGAATTATCATTATTCATCATTATTTCAGCCGAAAGACGTCTACAGCTGGACATAGGCCTATCAAGTGTCGCCAGATTGACCGGTCTCGTGCGACTTCATCATTCGGTTATTTGAGTATTGCTCAGGCATAATATAGGTATCCACATAAAGAAAAACAGGCGTTGAATTGAGAACTTCTTCCAAAAAACCAAACTTGAGACATCTGACACGGGAGAAGTCATTCCCAATAACAGCGTGATTCAGAAAATGGAGTCAAATGAACAACGCCATTTGTAGAGCACGAAGTTAAACTGCTAAAATTTATAAAGCAGGGTGATGTTGACTATTCTCTTCTCCTCTATCTTGTGATTTTTATTCATTAGTACCATTTTGGTTTCATAGATGTCATTACATGTATCCTTAGATCATGATGATAAGTTCTCCTTAAAAACTTTAAAGTCATATATCTTTTGATGGAGAGCACCGATTGCAAAGAAACAAAAATCGTAACTTTCTCTAAGTTATGCACAATAATAATTTGTGCATTAAATCAAACCACATTGGTTTTATAATTTACACGTAAAAGGGCTACGTTGAGACACACAGACACAGACGAAAATTTAAGAAATACATAGTAGAAAAAAAATAAAATCTATACTTATAATAAATCTGTAGAGAGGTCAATTCTGTACATGAAATATATTTACAAAATAACTATCGGGGGGTGATTAGTGATCGATACTGATGCCAAAAATGCAATCAGTAAAATTTTTGTCTGTCTGTCTGTCTTTCTGTCTGTCTGTCTGTCTGTCTGTCTGTATGTTATTTATAGAAAAAAAAACTACTCGACGGATTTTAACGAAACTTGGTACAATTATTCTACATACTCCTGAGCAGGTAATAGTATACTTTTCATCACGTTACCATTAATAGGAGCAGAGCAGTGAAAGGAAATGTTGGGAAAACGGGAGAAGTTACTTGGTTTTTTTAGCTTCCGTCGCGTGTGCAGCCTTAATGGTTAAAGCTACATAGAAATCATGTATAGCGGAAATATTCCACATAAAATTATATAAAAAATATCCCAAGACAGCATATGTCTATCTTTTATAGTTGACTCACAATAACACGTGTAACTCCCGATAGCTTAGCAGTTCGGAGATTTGTTATTATTATATTTGTTTACTCTTACGTTTATAATAAATTCTCACTCAACCCCAATTTTGAAACTTCACGCGGGCGAAGCCGCTGGCAGAAGCTAGTAAATGTAATAAAATGTATGTTTGCTATTGAATAAAAAAAAAATAATAAAAAAAAAAGGGTTCTGTGAGTGATCCTTTAACAGTTTAAGCGTTTTTTTACTGATTTATTATTTGAAATAAATGATTCCCAAACTGTCGTTTAAGTGTTAAAAAAAATGTATAAAACAATGATTTCGAAATATGTAAGCTTTAAAAAAAACAAAATTATTTGTTACAAAAAGTGAAAACCGGGTGGTTTTTGAACGTGCGAACCAAAAATATTATCAGAAATCTTACAGCATTACACAAAATCAAAAAGTATTTTATGTCTGTACTGAGGCTTGACCTTGCGACTCATTGCTCGGAAGGCGGTTGCCGTCACCGACGTGCTATTTGTTCTCGTGACAATTTGTCTAAAATAGTTATTCTATTACAATGCATGTTATGACAGTTGTCAGTTGTCAAACAGTTGAAAGCTATAGACGAAATGCAATATTGCTCACTCCCGTAAGTAATTAGCGTGATAATATATAGCCTATGTCCTTCCCTAGGTTGAAATACATCTTCTTGCCAAATTTCATTACGATCCGATCAGCCGTTTTGTCGTGAAAAGGTAGCAGACAGACAAACAGAGTTACTTTCACATTTATATAATGGTATGGATGACACGTCTTACCTACGAACTGGGTTGTGGAGGTCAGATAGACCGTCGTTCTATGTAAAATATTGGGAGGCAGTCGGTTAGACTGGAAGTCAAGCCCAACTCAGTTAAATGGCTAAGCAGATGATTTATACAGGTACAAGTTATTAGAAAAATCTGAAAAAAAACGAATAGTGCTATTTTCCATTTCTCTTGCAAGCTCGAAGCTTGCCTGGTCCTCGTATGTTACGTCGATTCACAGGAATGAGACATTTTCGAGCTGTCATAACATGCTTAATAAGCTCCTATACTTTTTGCTGTTAGCCCAGTCTATGCTGTAAAACACCTCCTAACGAAGCCGACTCTTGTTGTCCCTATCATTACGATATTTTTTTTGTTCAACACTATACCTGTTCACTGTCCGTAATGTTGATGTTAGCTGGCGGGTGGTGCAGAGATGCAAGCGTCCTACCAGTATTGCGTGTAGTTATTTTTTTATGTTATTATTTATTTTTATTTTTATTTATATCTGTTTTTATTGTTTATAAAATCTATTATGACAACTTTTTCTGATCACGATTCTTTTTTCTCTGCTTACGAATCGACTGCCTCTTCTGGTGATGATAGCTTTTGCTCTGTTACTGAAACACTTGGTGAAGTATTATGTCATAAATTCAATCAACATACTGGCGGACTGTTTAATGCTTGTCATATAAATGCTCAAAGCATTCCAAGCCATTACAATGAGCTCCTTCAAACTTTCTCGAATAACAACGTCCACGCCGTCCTGATATCTGAAACTTGGCTGAAACCAGAACTTTTATCCACCACGTACCCTCTCCCAGGATTCGTTCTATTACGGAATGACAGAGTTGGTAAGAGAGGGGGTGGGGTAGCAATATATCTCCGTGCAGACTTTCCATTTAAAATTATTTCTACTTCTTCCTGTAACGATTCGGCCGAGTTTCTTTTTCTGGAGGTTTGTGTCAAAGGATCAAAAGCCGTTCTCGGTGTTGTGTATTGTCCCCCGTCACTTGATTATTTCACCGAATTAGAAACGGTTCTAGAATCTTTGGGTTCAGAGTATGCACATCACATCGTCATGGGAGATTTCAACACCAATCTCCTTGCCCACAACTCCCATCGGTCCCGTAAACTTCTCCATCTGGTTGAGTCAGCTAGTCTGCATCTGTTACCTCTCAAACCAACTCATCACAACGCTGCTGGTGATGATACTTGGCTCGACTTGATCCTCACCTCTAATCCTTCCCTAGCCTCCTCACATGGCCAACTTGACGCTCCTGGTTTTTCCCATCATGACCTCATTTTCCTGTCCTATGTCCTTAAACCCCCTAAACCCAAACCTACATATCAGTACAGGCGTGCCTTTGCGCGGGTGAATAGTGAAAGGCTTTTGCAGGACGCTTCCAATATTGACTGGACACCCCTAGAGGAAGCCACTACAGTCGACGATAAAGTAACTTATTTTAATAATGTTGTTGTTAAGCTGTACGACATCCACGCTCCTATTAGGAGAGTCAAGCTGAAGCGTCCACCTGCACCATGGATGAATAGGAGAGTTCGGATGGCAATGCGACGTAGGGACCGTGCGTTTCGGAGGTTTAAGAAAGATCGGTCGGAAGATAATTGGACCCTCTAAACGCCGCCACATTCTTGATAATATCACTTCTGCTTCTCCTGCTGATATCTGGAAATTCCTTGGAACTCTAGGTATCGGCAGATCGCGGCATTCAGACCTTCCTAACACATTTGGCTTAGACGATCTAAATCGTCATTTCTCCACTGTTCCCACCCTTGATAGTCTAACCAAATGTCAAACTCTCGACTACCTTGCTGGTCTGACGCGACCCAATATTACTCCCTTTGCCTTCACCCCAATCGATCCGGGAGAGATCAAAAAGATTATCCTATCCATTAAATCCAAGGCCATGGGTTCTGATAACATCAGTCGACACATGATCGTGGCAGTTGTTGATCAGCTCCTTCCTGCTATCTCCCATATTGTTAACTTTTCCCTTTACTCCGGTGTTTTCCCTTCACTGTGGCGGAAAGCCCATGTTCGTCCACTACCTAAGATCCCTAATCCCACACATCCCGTTCACTTTCGTCCAATCTCCATCCTTCCCTTTTTATCCAAAGTACTCGAGGCCTGTGTACACAAGCAATTCTCCTACTACATTCACAAAAATTCCCTCATCAGTCCATTTCAATCCGGATTCAGGCCTGGGCACAGTACTGTTTCTGCTCTCCTTAAAGTGACTGACGATATAAGGCGAGGAATGGAAGACACTAAAGTTACAGTCTTAGTGTTGATCGATTTCTCAAATGCCTTCAATACCGTCAGTCACGAAATCCTTTTATCCGTCCTGTCCTATCTCATGGTCTCTCCCGAGGCGTTAGAATGGTTTTCCTCCTATCTTCAGGGGCGTCAGCAGTCGGTTCTTGCTGGTGTGTGTAACTCCAGTTTGTGCGATCTTGAAACTGGCGTCCCTCAAGGCGGCATTTTATCTCCACTTTTATTTTCTATTTTTATTGATCTCATAACTACCGAGCTTCAGTGTGCGTATCATCTCTACGCTGATGACTTACAGCTTTACTGTCAGGCAGGTGTTGACAGCTTATCCGGTGCGATCGAGGAGCTGAATCGGGATTTGCGAGCAGTTAAAAACTGGTCCGATCGTTTCGGTGTGGCGGTTAACCCAACCAAGTGCCAAGCTATAATTATAGGGAGCCCCCATAGCCTGAGGAGGCTGAATGGTTTAACGGTACCACCGGTTATCTTTGACGGTACAGTCATTCCGTTTAGCTCTGACGTCAAGGATCTGGGTTTGCACGTTGACACTTGCCTTGACTGGCGTAAGCAGGTTGCGATAGTGAGCAAGAAAGTTACCGGAACGTTGCGGTCGCTCTACCGGCTGAAAAATATTCTCCCTTCACACATTAAAGCAATGCTTGTACAGTCCCTAATCTTCCCCATGATCGACTATGGTGATGTGTGCTACTATGACCTGAATGCTGATCTGCTCAATAAACTTGACCGACTTCTTAATAACTGCATTCGATTCGTCTTCAATCTCCGCAAGTATGATCATGTTTCTGCACATCGTTCGCTGTTGAAGTGGCTTCCCATCCGGCAGCGCAGAGCATTGAGGGCTTTGAGAACACTGTTTTCCCTTCTTCACAAACCCACTTCTCCTTCTTATCTCACTTCTCATTTTCAATATTTATGTTCTGCGCACAGCAAAAATCTTCGTTCCTCCAATAATTGTCTTCTACGCTGTCCTTCTCACCGATCTGGCTTTATAAAATCTTCCTTTTCTGTCCAAGCGGTCTTCCTTTGGAATGCGCTCCCTCAGAGTATCAGGACGTTGACTAGTCGTTTCACTTTCAAAATGAAGGCTCGAGAGCTTATTCGCAAGGAGCTGGCAGATTCGTCTCAAAACTAGGTTTTTGTCGTTTTCGTATCTTTCTTAACTTTATATATTTTGCTATATGTATGTATGTATGTATTTATTTTATTCTTATATATTTGAGTTGTAAATAATTTCTAGTCTTTTTTTTCCATAATTGCACCTACTGTGTATTATCTCTGCATCACCCTAAGGTAGACTGGTAGAAAATGCCTTAGGCATTAAGTCCGCCTTTGTACAGTTTTAATTGTGCATACAGTTTTAATCTACACTAATATTATAAAGAGGAAAACTTTGTTTGTTTGGTTGTAATGAATAGGCTTAAAAACTACTGGACCGTTTTTAAAAATTCTTCCACCATTCGAAAGCTACATTATCCACGAGTAACATAGGATATATTTTATCCCCGTACTCCCACGGGAACGGGAATTACGCGTGTGAAACCGCGTGACGTCCGCTAGTAAATAAATAAATAAATAATACCTTCTGGGGGTCAAAGTTCCAACATTTTTTTTTTAATACTTGAGTTTTTTATTGAAAGATGTTGACTTTAAACATATGTAATACCCCCATACTATTCAATCCATCCATTAGAACAATGTTTTAAGTGCGTTACATCGAGTTCTACCTCAAAACATGATTTTTCACCCCAAAAAAAAGTCAAAAGTCAGTCAGTCTGTAAGTTTGGATGTAGCAGTAAACGTCGAAACTACTCAACTGATTTCTTAAAATCTTACACTGATAGAGAGCAAAACTATTTCTGGATGTTTTAAAATTCTTAACAACAAATCTTCAGCAGCGGAAGCTAGTACTTTATAAATATTTTCTAGATATCGTAACATGAGGGGTGAGCTTCTACTTGTCTCTGACGGCTTGGTACTGTACTGCATAGCCTAAATAATGTACCTTGGTTTAACTTCGCATAAATATTTTAATGAGAGACCAAATAAAAGTTTAAATAAACATGAATATGTATTTTTAATTTTCCCTTCATAACATTATTCGAAACACGATCTAAACATTAAACAAAAACTATATAAATATCCTATCAATTTTATCTTCTAATTATTTTCAGTCTTCTCCGCCGCATCGGCCGCCTTGTCATCGCCATCCGTCTCCTCCGCTGATCTGTCGAGCCTTATCTCGTGTCCATAATTATGGCCATACATGTTGGCCAACAACTGCCAAAGGTTGGAGCTGGACTGCATTCCAGATATCGCTTGGATATTCGGATGATCACAAGGGAAGTGACCCAAGAAGTATAGCAATGGGTTCTCAGGCTGGTAGTATCCCATGCTTGGGTACGAGCTTCCTTCTAGGTTGTTAACCAAAAGCTGCAGGAGGAGAATCAAGTTGGCACGTGTACCTTCATCCATTCCTGGCTCGACCAGCACGTTGAGGTTAGGTTCCTTGTGGCCGTCCAAAAGGTGTAGAAGAAGATGACCGAGATTTCCAAGATCTGGTTGTCCTTCATCTGGTTCTTCGTTCAGATTCGGAATCAAAGTTGGGTTCTTGTCGCCAGGTTTCAGGATAGCGAGCAGTAACTTGATGAGAGGTCCGAGGTTCTTGGGTGCATGAGAGTTCCTGTCTGGGAACTTCAGGAGAACGTTGAGGATGTCGATCAGACCGCTGTCAAGACCAGGATGGCCAGGCTTCGGTTTACCAACGTGGGTTGGCTTAGGAAGTGTGATGTGAATATCCGGCATGTTAATGATTGGCCTGTCATGATCATGATGATGATGTTCTGGGTGCTCAGGGCGGGGCTTGGGAACAATAGGCTCGTTTGGTTTAGGAACTGTTGGCTCATTTGGCTTGGGAACTATGGGTTCTTCAGGCTTGGGCTCATGGGTTGCACCTGGATTAGGTTCTCGGGTAACATCTAGGCTAGGCTCATTTGGCCGTGGTTCCTGAACCGGTATGAAAGGAATATCAGGGCGGGGTGTTGGTTCATGTTTTGAATCTTTTTCATGATCTATGGGAACTTCAGGCACTTCTGGGCGTGGTTCAGGGCCGGAAATTAAGGGTTCTTCAGGACGTGGTTCAGGGCCGGGAATTAAGGGTTCTTCAGGACGTGGTTCAGGGCCGGGAATTAAGGGTTCTTCAGGACGTGGTTCAGGGCGGGGTTCAGGGTGGGGTACTAAGGGCTCCTCTGGCCGAGGACCAGGACCGGGTACTAAGGGTTCCTCTGGGCGTGGCCCAGTGCCTGGTACTAAGGGTTCTTCTGGGCGTGGTCCAGGGCTGGGAATAATGGGTTCTTCTGGGTGAGGCCCAGGGCCGGGAATTAAGGGTTCTTCTGGGTTAGGCCCAGGACCGGGAATTAAGGGTTCTTCTGGCCGAGGACCAGGGTGCGGAATGAATGGTTCCTCTGGCCGAGGACGAGGACCAGGAGTTAAGGGTTCTTCTGGCCGAGGACCAGGGCCAGGAATTAAGGGTTCTTCTGGGCGTGGCTCAGGGCCTGGTACTAAGGGTTCCTCTGGGCGTGGCCCAGGGCCGGGAATTAAGGGTTCCTCTGGCCGAGGACCAGGACCGGGAATAAAGGGTTCTTCTGGGCGCGGCTCAGGGCCGGGCACTAAGGGTTCCTCTGGGCGTGGTCTAGGGCCGGGAATGAAGGGTTCCTCTGGCCGAGGACCAGGGCCGGGAATTAAGGGTTCTTCTGGCCGATGACCAGGGCCGGGAATTAAGGTTTCTTCTGGGCGAGGCAAAGGGCCGGGAATAATAGGTTCTTCTGGGCGTTGCTCAGGGTCAGGAATTAAAAGTTCTTCAGGGCGTGGTCGAGGGCCGGGTATTATGGGTTCATCTGGACGAGGACTAGGACCAGGTACTTTGGGTTTCTCTGGGTGAGTTCCAGGAATCGGTAATTTGGGTTTGTCCGTCTGTGGTTCAAGACCGGTTATGATAGGACCAACTGGGCGGGGATAGTTAGGAGGGTAAGGGTAAGGCGGGTAAGGGTATAGTGGTGGATAGGGATATGGGTACTGGGGATACGGGTATGAAGGAAAGTTAGGCGTAGGTAATGGTTCTTTGGTCTGGGATGGCTTAGGAAGACGAGAATCAATGTTTGTCAAGATGTCAAGCAAAGTGTTCCAGTCTATATTCGAGCCTTGATTTGGCAAGGACGGAATGTGTGTAAAATTAACATTTACATTACCTGGGTTACTTGGATTCCAACCAGGTGGCCAAGGAAATCCGGGATAAGCATTAATATTATAACCTGGCCCAGGCATCGGAATCGGGAGAGGAGTAGGGTAAACTGGACGTGGGGGAGGCATTGGCCTTGGAATTGGAACAGCAACCGGAACGGGTTGAACCGGTTCAGTGTTCGGGATAATGAACTGGCCGCCAGCACCGCCGCCTCCAATGTTCCCACCAATCCATATAGGTTGCACATTAGGCAGTATACCAATGCCGCCGCCGCCAATACTGCCAACACCACCATTACCAATTCCGCCTAAGTTAAGCCAGCTGGGTAACACTGCCCCACCTTGAATACCACCGATTGACAGTCCGTTGTTTCCAAGAATTGCTGCATTACCACCTCCAATGCCTAGACCACCAGGATTCTGAATGAGCGTTGGCTGCCCGTTGATCATCACGATGATGTAGGAAGGTATGTTACCCAAAGCACTCGCGTCCACTAACATATGGCCGCCTCCAGGCAACAGTACCGGTATCTTCATGGAGTTGTTCTTCTTGCCATCTTCCTTGTTGTCCACTTGGCCAGGTATTTGGAATGATGGAATTTCGTCAGGTCTTCCATCGACACCTGGTATCGGTCTGGGTATCATATGGTCTCCAGGGTTAGGTAAAATATCGTCGCCAGGAAAAGTGGGATGAACCATATTTGGGTCCACAATATTACCTGAAATATCCAGGCCTGGATGCGGCTGTTTGAAATGGAGATCAGTATTTCCTGATAGATTTGGTGTTATTTCTGGCTCTAGGCCACCATGATCAATGATATGTCCTGAAGGCTCTGGTTTTGGCTCAGAAGGCAGTCCACCGTTGTCTATATGGCCTGAGAGGTCCGGCAAGTTACCATGCACTCCAACGGATCCGTCACCTGAGGGTAATTCACCATCATTTAAATCGCTGGTATCGGGTTGATGAATGACATTTTCATGATGATGGTTATGATCGGGTTCTAGCCCATGTGGGTCTATATGATTATGATTTGGCTTACCTAAGGGTTGGCTTGGCAGCCCTCCTTGTTCATTGCCCTGGCCGTCGGCGTCATCCCCACCTGGTGACAAACCATTATTATTAATATTGTTATCGTCAGGTTTGCTCTCATCACCACCGGGGGACAACCCGCTGACATTTATAGAACCGTGACCCGAGTTATCATCATTATCATCATTAACACTATCAACCCCATCGTTGGGCTCATTGTTATCTCCCGGTGAAAGACCATTAACGTTTAAATTTCCATCATCCCCATTTGTTGAAACTTCATTATTATTATTGTTGCCATCGTCGCCAGGCATACCTTTATCTTCGGGTAGCTCTCCATCATTGTTTAAATATCCGTCATCATTATCATTGTTGCCATCTAAGTTGCCATTTGAGTTGCCATTTAAGTTGCCATCTAAGTTGCCATCTAAGTTGCCATCTAAGTTGCCATTTGAGTTTCCATCTAAGTTACCATTTAAGTTGCCATCTAGATTGCCATCGAAGTTGCCATCTAAGTTGCCATCTTGGTTGCCGTCTTGGTTGCCATCTAAGTTGCCATTTAAATTGCCATCTAAGTTCCCATCTAAGTTGCCATTTAAGTTGCCATCTAAGTTGCCATCTAAGTTGCCATTTGAGTTTCCATCTAAGTTACCATTTAAGTTGCCATCTAGATTGCCATCGAAGTTGCCATCTAAGTTGCCATCTTGGTTGCCGTCTTGGTTGCCATCTAAGATGCCATTTAAATTGCCATCTAAGTTCCCATCTAAGTTGCCATTTAAGTTGCCATCTAAGTTGCCATCTAAGTTGCCATTTGAGTTTCCATCTAAGTTACCATTTAAGTTGCCATCTAGATTGCCATCTAAGTTGCCATCTAAGTTGCCATCTTGGTTGCCGTCTTGGTTGCCATCTAAGTTGCCATTTAAATTGCCATCTAAGTTCCCATCTAAGTTGCCATCTAAGTTGCCATCTAAGTTGCCATCTAAGTTGTCGTCTACATCACCTGGTGGAAACCCAGGAACATTAGTGGATACTTCAATCTCTGCCTCCTCACTGTTATTATCACCGATATGATCAGGCTCTTCGTCTGGGGTGTTTCCATTTTCGATTTCATTGGCGGCATCATTAGGGTTATCGTTGTTCACATCGCCTGTCAAATCCACTCCCTGATCAGATGGTTCGCCATTATCTAGGTTGCCGTCATCACCGGGTTGTGAGTCATCCGGAACTGGATCAACTAAGGGCGGTTGTTCGGTAGGTGGTTCATGTGGATATCGTGGTCTATCATCAGCCATTGCTGGGTGTCTGTGCATTTGGGGTGAATCACCGAGATTGTGTGGGTTGTGGTGATGTCGGTTAGGGTAGTTTTCGTGTCTGTTCTCGCGGGGTCGGTCAGAGTCAGCGTGTCTCCGGTGGTGATAATAGTCGTCGGGGGTTCGATGTCGGTGGGACCTACCGCGGAAGTAGCGCCGTCCGCCGTACGACTGCACCGCCACTGCCACCAGCAGCAGGAGCAGGATCTGGAAACCATGCGGTCATTGGAGAATTGCAAATTAAGTACATAATGAAGACATAAAGAAAGAGTACAGTACATACGTAGATATAATTTTCATCCCCCCATCTCGGAAAGAGTATTTTTGCTTTTCGATATCTGAGTGCAAAAGCCGTTTTTATCGTCATGAGAGTAAAGTAAATTTGAATTAAGAACATCGTGTGCACTAAGCATGTGAATTAAAAACATAATAAACCTATTTACTTCTACCTCTATGGTGCCGAATTTATCATACATTTTTTTTTAAATTTGTTAAGAACTCAGACTCGGAA
Organism: Xestia c-nigrum; assembly: GCA_916618015.1. Taxonomy (NCBI): domain Eukaryota; kingdom Metazoa; phylum Arthropoda; class Insecta; order Lepidoptera; family Noctuidae; genus Xestia; species Xestia c-nigrum. Next base: position 22,539,869 of record OU745263.1, read on the forward strand.
CCTTCTTGGTGTACTTTTTTTAATATGTTTTGCGCGCGTCATTTTCTTTTCAAGTCATATTGTTAACACCTTAGGTTAAAAGCAAGGAATCCAACTTGAAAACAAGTGAAAAACCTAAAATGACCACTCATTATCTAGCGACGAGGAAGTTTATTTGACGCCAACAGAATTAACTGAATTTGTTAATAATGCGCATTTTTTTTGCATTTATTCATTTCCTCGCTGAGGTGGGATGAAAAGTTACGTGTTGCACTCGAGTGCAAAGATTTTTCACCTCGTGATCTTTTGATTCCCTCGCTAACGCTCAAGATTCTAAGTTTTGAATCACTCGCTTCGCTCGTGACTCAATTTTAGAATTTTTCGCTTGCTCGGTCATCAAAATTGAGCACGCGGTTAAAAACCAACTTTGCACTCTTGTATAACAAATAACTATTTCATCCCCCCATCTCGGAAAGAGTAATTTTGCTCTTCGATATCTGAGTGCAAAAACCGTTTTTATCGTCATGAGGGTAAAGTAAATTTGAATTTAGAACATCGTGTGCACTAAGCATGTGAATTCAAAACATCATTAAACCTATTTACTTCTACCTCTATGGTGCCGAATTTATCATACAAGTTTTTTTTTAATTTGTTAGGAACTCAGACTCGGAACCTTCTTGGTGTACTTTTTTTTAATATGTTTTTTTTGCTCGCCATTTTCTTTTCGCGTCATATTGTTAACACCTTAGGTTAAAAACAAGGAATCCAATTTGAAAACAATTGAAAAACCTAAAATGACCACTCATTATCTAGCGACGAGGAAGTTTATTTGACGCCAAAAGAATTAACTGAATTTGTTAACACTGCGCATTTATTTTGCGTTGTTCCATCTCCTCGCTGAGGTTGGATGAAAAGTTACGTGTTACACTCGAGTGCAAAGATTTTTCACCTCGTGCTCTTTTGATTCCCTCGCTAACGCTCAAGATTCTAAGTTTTGAATCACTCGCTGCGCTCGTGACTCAATTTTAGAATCTTTCGCTTGCTCTGTCATCAAAATTGAGCACGCGGTTAAAAAACAACTTTGCACTCTTGTATAACAAATAACTATTATCATCTCATCTAATAGGCATGACGATTGTATCAAAAAAATGCAAATCTAAATATTTAGTCCGTTACAGTATTGGAAAATATTTATAATGGACACGTATTTTTTTTTTTGTATCAATGAATATTGACAAAGAGAAAACGCATCAAAACTCGGGAGTCAGAAGTTCAGAACCCACTAAAAATTATACCAAGTCGTGACGTATTGGGATTTTAACAGTGACCACACATTTCCGATACCTACACTATTAAAGAACGAGTTAGCAACAAACATTAACATAAAAGACTGATTGTTAATAGTATGGGCCATTATTAGGTAAATGCAATTGCCTACCACCACGTACACCAATTCTTTAATTGGTAATTAGTATCATCTTAGTTAACTCCGAACTTAAAAGTTTACAACAACGTTGGACGATGGATCAACTGATCTGAAAAGTAGGTCAATTGAATAAAGAAGACAATAAAGCAAAAATCTTTGACGGTTGATAAATCCGATTGATATATCAACCGTCAAAGATTTTTGCTTTATTGTCATATTATTCTTTGGTTCGGAAGAACAGAAATAATGTGATTCAAAACGATGCCATGACTGCATCAGATGAATAACTAAGAACATTTCGCTATTTACACATTATATCAAGATCCTGAAACATAGATTTCCACAGAAATTGTTTGAAACAAGCATGTCTAGTACAAAATTCGCGAATTTCATCGCAAAATCCGCAGCCGAGTCGCCTCATACATTTTATATGATCCTCAATGTGATAGAGGTATCCTGGTGAAATATATATGCTTTGATCTAACGCTATGTGGGGCCAGCGCTGTAAAGTATTGCCAATGAATTCTTTAGATTTAGAAGGATGAAATTCCGATAGAGTTGAAAGAAATTGATTAAATGGAGCATGATTAAAGAATACTGTGGCAACGGTTATTAATAGCACCCTGTATGTGGTCTCGTGGATGGATAAAGAATTAGTTAATCGTACGTGCAGTAGCATTCAACTGCACACGGATTAAAGGGATGACTGATTAAAAAAAGCTAATAGATTATTATAATAAGCAGACTACTTAGAATAAAGGTGATATTAAATATAAAGAGTATAGATTTTGTGGACAACTTTTCGCCGTCGTCTAAACGAATGCCAACCTAAACAGTTGACATTTTAATCCTTGCATTTATTCCAAACGTTCAAATGTTAATCAATAATAAACAGATATTCCGAAAGAGCGCTATTGACACAACACTGCTTCAGAAACGGACTAATAGCAAATACTAAACACTTAACAAAGTTCACAGATCAAACTGAAGTTGCACATGGATGTTTTGGCGCGATGTTTTGAACGAACTCCGCATCTTTTTTTCTGTACTTAATATTCTTGTTCAAACACTTTTACACTTTCTTTCCCACCCCTTGTCCATGTCGTTCAAGCACCAAAAGGTCCTTGTAGCACTGTACAATTATGCAAATTGCTTACCTGTGCAGTCTTCACCATGTTTACCACAACTGTGCTTCAACGTTGGACAGCACAACAATTTAAAGAAAGTGTCTAATTAACAGACAATACATTACTATCTGCAGATAACTGTCAAACCGAACTCGATGCGTATTTAATATGAAATTAATTGATTATAGCATTGTTCAGATATTTTGGTTACTGGTTTCTAGTTTGAAGATAACCTTTGTTAACAAATAAAAACTTTTTTATGATGATGTATGTACCTAATACTAACCTAGGTAATACTTGGGTACGTATCCCAAGTCCTCTTTTTGTTAAAGATCCGCATTTCAATAAGCTCTAATTTCAACCTGGCTGTGCCCGCGACAAACGTCCGCGTGAAATCGTTATAAAAGTATGACATTATTTGATTCAGATTTTGTTAACAGCTTCTAAGGTTTTCATTTTTTTACACGACTGCCAGCCAAGGAAGTGTAACGTTTTTAGCGCGTATGTTTTAAGTAAATTTCTTTGTCACCTCGTATCTTCCAAATGGCTGGATCAATTTCGACGATTAAGGGATCATTATATTTGTCTCAAAAACCCAAGTATCCTTAGGCGGGTCTGTATATTTGTACGCCATATAATGGCAGGATATGCTGGAACCAAGATTGTAACATCTATTTTGTACCATGTTCTAACAAATAAACATTTTTGATTTTGATTTTGAACAAAAAAAAACAATTTGGCGGATTTTTGGCACTAAATTGTAGGACCTGACGTATTTTTTTTTTCAATCAAACCCATTGTTATCAAAAAGAAGAGAATTGGAAGGAAATGACAGGGTGGTTTTGTGGGCATGGATTGCCAAATCTGAAACTATGATAGCGAAAAATACTCAAAGGAGTCTCGAGCTCGATTTGAATGAAAACTAAAACTGCATCTTTAGATTTTTGGCAAATTAATCAATATTCCTAACCAGGAAACGAACCAGTTGATTTTGAAAAAAACACACACTACTAATACATCATTTAATAGTGTCGGTAATAGGGGTGAAATTCTTAGAATTAATGACCAAGCTGGAAGTCCCTTAACCGATTGCGAGCCCAAGTTGGCCGCTGTAGATATAATCTGGCTGAATAGAGTATCCTCAATCCATCCCTAACAGATTGCCAGTGTGGTGTGGTGTGTGTGTGGTGGTGTGGTGTGGATATGCTCCACCTCCTGCCCTGCCCATCCTGCACAACCACTTGCACCTATCAAGAACTAATCGAAGCTAATTTTAGAGCTGTGCAGGTGGTTACATACTGGTGTAACACAATTTGAGTTCATGGAGACGTAAGAAAGAAGATTTGCAAACTGTTACGTACTCGTATTTTATGAAAAATTAATTGGTTCCTTTAGTCTGCCGTATTGAAAGAAGGAAAGAAGATAAGATAAGATAATTTTTATTTGTTCATAACATGAGTATACACGCACATAGCATGCAAGATGTTACATTAAATTAAAATTATTACAGTCATGTTTTGCCTGAACGGCGTACAAATATAAGATGTCAGACGCTACACAGCGCCACCTAGTACCACACTAAGCAAAGCTTGTGTCGTGGACACTAGGTAGTTGATATACTACATATATACTTTTTTGTTTGTAAATACATACTTATTAAACATATAAACATCCATGACTCGGAAACAAATGTCCGTGCTCATCACACAAACATTGCTCCTACCGTGATTCGAACCCAGGACCCTAACAACGTAAGGCAGCGTCACTACCACTACGCCAATCGGGTCGTCCGTCGGTGTTTGGCTTATGCCGCAAGTGAACACAACATAACAAAAATGGGAATTAAATAAAGTAAAAACTTAAAACTAAACAATAAAAAGTAAATAAAGAAACTTAAAACTAAAAAAAAAAGAGATAATATTGTGTGTCTCACGGCTGCGCCCGTATGTAATTTATGTGACTTATAATTACATGATTTATATTTTTGCTAGGTAGTTACCTACATAATATAGTAGTAGTCGGGTTTTTTTTTATTTTTTATTAAATTACTTATTAATAGAAGTAGCATTAGTTATTCCTTTAATGTCACCCTGTTAAAGTGCTTTGTAATTTCATATGCATTCAGCTGTTATTTTGAAATCACGAACAAACACTTCAAATGTTATTGATTTGTATAGATCAATCGTTAATCGTTGAATGCTAATGGCACAACTTCGAATTGCTCTAGTCGCGACCTCACATATGTGTACAGTCGAGATCAAACTAAAACAGTTGGAAAGTTCGAAACTGCTTCAACACAATTAAAATTGTCTAACTTTGAAACAACAAAAATAAAAGTTTCAATTGCGAGGAATAATATCTAATTCACAGAGTGATTCTTTGCAATGGGACTTAAGGCGATCACATGCGCTAAACGCGAGTTTTATGGTTACTAAAAGTATATGATTCACTGCTATAAACAAGACCAGAATAGTACATTGTTATCCTAGGGGTGAAAGTAACTTATTTAGTCCCGAAGCGCGGGCGCTAATAGCTCGAGGGACTAAATAAGTCTTAAAACCCGAAGTAGGTAAACACTGTGCTTTTACACAATGTACAAATGCAAGGAAAATAAAAACTGTCAACTGTCGGTTGGGACTGGTCAGCTCTTGGTTGCCACGGCTTTTGTTTTTATTTTTTTAAGTTAATTATTTTATTTTTGAATTGTTTTTGTTAGTTTTAACTATGGACATTTTTATCGTGCACATCTTGCTACATTGTTCTCACATAATGCACCATCTCAACAGGAATGATGTAACCAAGATTTTGTAACAACTTTATGATTTAAAAGAGTGTCCATGGAGTTTCTTGCCCGTTCTTCTCCATAGAGATCTACGCTAGGGAATGGGCAACTACAGTACTTTCACAGTTTTTATGTCTTGTGACTGGGACTGTAGCTAGATTTAATTTCCATCTTTGTTTCGACAATTCAAAAGCGCCTGTAACTGGCCTACTTGAAATAAATGCTTTGATTTTGATTTTGAACCTTGAAATCGCGAACATAAATGTAGGGAACAGCTGATTTTTTTTTCGCGATTTCAAGATTCTTCCCATAGAAAAAGTTGTTCAGAATGATGAGTACAATGACCCCTTTTCGGGTTTAGTGTAAACAAAAAATAATGTTGTATATTCCCGGTTTCACTGACTATCTGACTATAGGTGGCACGTGTGACGTGGATGACTGAGAGATGAAATTGTAACATTGCAAAAAGTGTAATCAAAAGGGATTTAATTAGGCCTAAAAACAAACATTAGATTGGTCTAATATTTATTTTCAGACCAACTCAAGGGCTCAACTGTTGGAGAGTTCCCGAGAATCGAGTCGAGTGTCGAGCGATTGAAAAGGCCTGTGTCCAACAGTGGACTGTTGTAGGCTAAGAATTATGCTGGTGCATGTAGGTGGTGTGTGTACATACATATTCATACATGTGATCATTTCTATTAATTACACATTAGCAAAGTAATTGATTGCCCAATCTCAAGTTCACGGGCTCAATCGCTGCACAGTTTGACTGATTGTGTATGTTATTATGTTTTTTTGTCGTTTCATAAGAATAAATGATTTATAATGCTATGATAAAAACGAAAAATACAATAAAACAAAAAATTGGTAAAAGGCTAATTTATTCAGTCTCAAGAATCACAAGTATTTACACAATGTACATAAAACTAAGAACTATTTGATGTATTTACAGACCCGTTTACTTACAACTAAACTTATATAATTATGTACTTAATAGTTAAAAATAATAAAACCAGAATCCGTTATGAAAAAGCCGAGGTTGGTCCAGTAACAACAAAACTATATTTATGGAAAAATATCAGAAAATATGTGAACTTCTGAAAAATATAGAAAGAAAAGATACAGCAAGAAGAAAAGAAAATATAGTGTCTACTCATACTCAGAAGTAATAGGCATTGAACATTTACTTATTTCGTAATGTAGGTTTCAGCTTAAAATGGTCCTTCACGATGCTTCTTCCTGTAAGTCTGAATTATTTTAAACCCCTACCTTTTATTAAAATACCTTTGAAACATACTAGATTATTAAAACCGTCATCTGGTCATCTACGAGTTTACTCGTACTTACAAACACAAGAAACAAACATTCACGAAGGATTCCTTAAGTCCGTTGGACTACCATAACAGACAAACAGGTTTTGAACTACTTGCATTCTAACAGTTATTTCATACAAATGACTATTATAAAAGTGTGTTATTCAACAATGTTAATGACATAAATATTTCTATTTTTAGTTATCATTACTTCAATCGTTAATTGACCAAGTATTTAAGTAGGTATATAAGTAATGAGCAGTCATCACGAAGAATGGTTTGTATGATTTTCTGCAAACTCTTTTTGTGCTAGGCGGTGTGCATAGCCGAAAGAGTTTGTCTTGCATGTAAAAATAAATTAATTTCAATTCACTTTTGTAAAGTTATTGATCTGTACTTTTAGATAATAATTGAGTTTATACATAAAATTGAGTATTTTATTAACATTTCGCCCAGTAGAAAGAAACTATAAATCATTATGTTTGTTATAACGATTGCATTTGACATAATAGTAAGGTTTCTTAATCCTAGCGGCTATTTCGCCGGGGGCATAGCCCGGGCGTGCGCAGACCTGCTGTAGGGACTCCGCTGGCGGACCAGGAGCCCCAGTGGAGACAGAAGTAACACGAGACTCAGAAGATACGAGCAGGGCAGACCTACACACCCAATAGTTCAGTTACACATACATAGGTGGCACCACTAACTTAAAACTAAAATAATCATAGAAGAAAAAGAAAGTAAATGCAAGGTTAATAGGTTTTTCTAAATTAAAATATAGTAACTATTACTAATAGCCTAAGTTTGTATTGTGTGGCGCCATCTACGTTTGTAACCAAAATATGGCTTTTACATTTTTCTAGTTATGCTATTTTTGTATATGGCAAATACCATTAGTTTTTGATGCAATGAATCTTATTATCCATGTTGTTACTGGTAATTTAAACATTTGGGAGGGGGAGAGTTAATCACGTTTTTACTTTGGTAACACTTTACATACTCATATTCAGATGTTTACATGATCAATCTTTAGTAAACATTTCAGAACTTTGTTGATTAATAACAGCAGAACACGTTATGATTTACTGGTAACATAATTATTCCCTTTAGCCATCTTTACATAAATTGATTATACAATTGTAGTCCACAGGTATTGGGGACAAGATAGAAACTTCTTTTTTTAATATGTACTTGTTACTTCCATACAGTCCCCTCCCTCTCCCCGCAGCCCCGCACACCTACCGTCTCTGTTCCCTCGGTCGTGTGGTGTCGGTGAACCGTATGGAACAAGCTTGTGCCGCCATGTTGGGTCGCAGGAAGTCAGTGAGTGTGGTGGCGGAGGGGGCGGGTCGGTCGAAGGGGAAGCCCATCGGACGTCGGTCGGGATACTTGCGGTCGCGGATGCCGCAGTACGACGCCGCGTCGTTGCACGATCCTACCAGGTCTTGTTCGATCTGGGGACGATCAAACTAGTTAGTAACTTTGCTGGAAAATTCCTTTATTAGAACATAAACACTTTATTATTCGACTATGGAGGAGCACGATTTCAATAAGCATGTGTGTACTACTGTTTGCTCATAATTTCTAAACTGCTGTTATCTTAGAACAAATGACAGATTCCGAACCAATGAAATACTCATACAAAACTACACCCTGACCAAAAGTACATTTTTTTACAAACCTGGATCAACCAGGTATTTAAAACCCAAAAACCGTTGGTAAGTAGTTTCTACCTTTAACTTAAAACAAGTGATAGGTCGTAAACCTTCTCGAGAATACCAAAAAAAAAAACAAAACTACGATCTGATGAAGATCACGCGGTCAGTGTACCAACAGTTTGACAATTCCAGATGAAAATAAACGTATGCTCATTGATAAACATCGTCTGCCTGAGATGACGGTCCTCGTAGTACCTATGTCTATTTATTTTTGAACCAACACATATTATAAAACAACGTCCTCCGCCGCGTGTGACTGTTCGCGATAAACTCAAAAGCTACTGCATCGATTTTCATGCTGTTTTCACCAATGAATAGAGGGGTTCTCGAGGAAGGTTTGAATATAAAATGTATAGAGTAGTATTGTGTTAGAACTCACCCTGTCCTCATTCCAGTTGGAGACCATAGCGAAGAGTACGACGGGGTACCCTCGCTCGTGTCCCCTGGCCACCAGCATGTGATGTGGCCACCCACACCCACAGAAGTCGAACTCCGCCGACTCCGCCGTGCCCGGGTCCGTGGGACGCGCAGACTGGAACATTCATACGAATTACTTATAGAAAGCTCTCAAAAAAACGAAGAAAAACTCGGGTTTAAGCCAACAGAATACTATATTATTCCATTTCGTTGATTCTACCATAAGGAACACGATATAAAGCTCACAATACAATGCTTTACTATAAGTTGAGTCGGAGTGCGACCGTCATGGAGTCAGTGTAATGTGCCATAATCTAGACAAAGCCAGTAACCAGTCTTATCAACGGATATCGTATTACCCAATGACTGTACTATAGTCAGATAGGAGGTCTCACTCCATTTAAAAATAAATAATAAATAATTCTGGTAAGACTGGAAGACGTCGACTCCCTCATAAGTTCGAAAAAGCTAAGCAGAAGATGACTTAGTAGATATCAGTCTCTTAAAATCGATCAAGTGCCTTCTGAATAATGATTTCTAAATCACTACTTGGCGTTGAACCTTTACAATATTCAAATGAGGGCCGGTTTTTCAATTGCCAGTTAACTTTTATTTGTAACGAATAAGTTTGATGTTTTTGTATGGACACTCTGCCAGATTTACTCTTCAGATAAAAGTTATAACCGTCAGATTTACTCTTCAGATAAAAGTTATAAGCGTCAGATTTACTCTTCAGATAAAAGTTATAAGCGTCAGATTTACTCTTCAGATAAAAGTTATAAGCGTCAGATTTACTCTTCAGATAAAAGTTATAAGCGTCAGATTTACTCTTCAGATAAAAGTTATAAGGGTCAGATTTACTCTTCAGATAAAAGTTATAAGCGTCAGATTTACTCTTCAGATAAAAGTTATAAGCGTCAGATTTACTCTTCAGATAAAAGTTATAAGCGTCAGATTTACTCTTCAGATAAAAGTTATAAGCGTCAGATTTACTCTTCAGATAAAAGTTATAAGCGTCAGATTTACTCTTCAGATAAAAGTTATAAACGTCAGCTTTACTCTTCAGATAAAAGATTTAAACGTCAGATTTACTCTTCAGATAAAAGTTATATAGAATGACGATTGAAAATTGGCCCTGAGTATTGCAGAGTAAAGATGTAAACTGTTGACAAGTTCGAGTTAGTGTACATACCTGGTCACGGAAGGTCCTCTCGTAAGGGATGGTGACGGAGGAGTCCACACTGCGGTGACGGATCGTGTTGTTGCCCGGACGTACTGCAATATTACATACAGATATTTATAAAAACTTTTACTTCTTCCATACAAGTGTCCATATCGTCAAATCTCATTTGCAACTACATACATTTAACTTGATTTTTCTGTCGGCATTCTTTGTTCAGACCAACCATTTATTAAACTTTGATGAACCTACTCAATACTAATTTTTCTTTCGGATAGGAAATCATCAAATAACTTCTCCCACTCTGGGCGGAGCGGGAGGGAGTGTCAGACTCTTACTGACTAAAACCTATCCATGTTCCTTCCTCGCCGTTTATGTTCCGGGGCCGCGGTATCTCCTTCGAACAGTCCCGCAGCCCCGGCAGGGTACTCAGTACCCTGGATTCCGTAACCTTTGGCAGGCGTACAAGGGCCATTTCACAGGAGTCAGTTAGATACTTTAAATGCTATTATTATAATTTTTCTACTGTAGGGTAGTGGGAGGGGTTTACATGACAGTAGGATATATGACACACTAATAAATTAACATATTTTTAAGAGTCGTCTAAACGCGGTTCTCTTATGGATTATGTATGATAATAGCACGCTGTGACGTCACTGTTAAGTCAACTCAAGGAAACTATTTAGAGATTTCAAAGCAACTAAAAACGAATTTGGCAATTAATTGAAAATAAATTGAGTTGTCAGGCCCAAAATAAAGTTTTTTTTAAGCGATTAGTGTTTTGGAATTATTTTTTTATGATGTCTCTACCCTGCTCTCTGCTTGCAACCTCTTTCGTTGAATGTTTGTTAATGATTTAGTATAAGTAGAACTCACATCCGGTAGTGAACTTGTCCAGTTCGACCATGGCCCTCCTCTGTTCGTCGAAGCCGAGCGGCTCCCCGCGCTCGTTCTGTACCGGCGCCATGAAGATACGAACTGTTCCCATCGCGCCCTGACCGCTTGTGTTGTTCACCTCGATACTGTGGAAGGGCATACACTTCATTATTTTTGGCAACTCGTAGATCATTTTCAGGTTCCAAGTATTTACAGAATTATGAAAATAATACGTAGAACGTATTTTCTGTAGTTTTTAAATGTTGTTGGTGGTTATGTTGATTGAGAGTAGCTGATTATTGAATTGTATTGTATAGCGTGTGATTAGAGATACCAATGTCCAGAAATGAACTTCTAAGGCCCAGTTCCCATTATGTCGAAACGGCAGATAATCGTTTAGTTTTAAGTGTGTGTATTTTAATGGATGTGTTCACATATAGGACGACATGAAAACTGTCGTCAGAATCAAAATATTTTTTTTTTGTATTTCACTCACATAGACCCAGATGGGCACTTCTAAAACATCGAAAAAGGTGCACGGTTCACGTTGGTCGATTCCATGGAGAAGAACCGGCAAGAAACTCCATGGTTTTGCCAAATAAAAACCAACGATAAATTAATCGCCACGACATAGGGGGAACGGGGCCTAATTGGCAACATCCAGGCCCATGCCCAGCAGTGGACAGTAGTATATTATAGACAGATGCCGGTGGTACTCACACATAGTCGTAAGGCTGGTGCTGTAGATGTGTGAAGCGCGCCAGCACAGATCCTCGTGGAGTGAAGTCCAGTCCACGTCCCAGCTCCACCGTACTGAGCTCCCAGAATGTACCGAACGTGTTGGTACCGGCGTCTCCTACTATCTGGATGCTAGACACGCGGATACCCGGGAAGTCCAGCTGGAATGAGAGGTTTTCTTGTTGAGTATTACAAAAAAAACAAATAGTTTCCAAGAATTACGTAGATGGCGTTGAACTGACTACGTTACTAAGTGCCAAAGCCAAAACGCTTCGAAAAACTTTGCGTCTCGTCATATACGCTCGTTAACTAAGACTTTCGTTTGAAATAAATAACCATTACATCCAAGTGAAATAATGTGACGTTCCGTTCCTTGCAGCTTATCAAGTTCAGCGCCATCTATCCAGCGACTAGGGAGTTAAGCATAGAGCATACATCTATATTTAATTGAATTAATAAATTGGCCAATAAATAATTATAGCTTTACACCAAGAAAATGAAGCAGTGTTTTACAATTCCAGGGCTCCCGAGTGGAGCGAGAGAGCTTTGAGCTAGAAACCTGAGAGCAGTGAAGGACTTAAGCTTGCCCGAGACGAAGACACTTTTATCCCTGAAGAGAATACTGTACTTCTCACACCTACTGCGAAGAAATAAAACCAGTTCGATTTTCGAAATATGATGTTGCGCACCAACATTCTACCGCGCGTATGCGCCAGTGTTGCTACATTAGGAATATTTTTCGTTTTTAAAGAAAAAAATCGTGGGGACACATATGGGTAAGCTGACAATACTTCTAACTTTATGTTTTCTGGAAAAACCTTCCCAAAGTAAATGTGTATATTTTGATCTGTCTGATTACGTTCCCTACATTTCCTTCATACTATAACATCTTTATACAATCGGAAACTTCCTTTGCGTACACAATAGTGCATGTTAATGATATTTGTGAAGATTTGATTAGTGTTGGTTCACAATTGAAGGTGTTACCTTATCGTCGGTGTAAGGGTTGAGCTTGTACTTGTAGAGCTGGAACAGATCGTCGATGTAGGAGTGCCAGCGGTAGAACACCGGGTCGCGCATCGCCGTCGCTGAGTCGCCCATCACGCCGAATTGTTCCTGAGGGGTACGGGGTAACATTCTCTTTATCTACTTTCAAAATGGGATACAATCCTAGGCTAATACAACAAGAACAAGGCTAATCAAAGGCGCCTGTGAGGTCACATACACTTTGAAAACATGACCGCAGGTTTGATGAAGGACCAAACTTGTCAGTTGATGTCTCCAGAATAAACTCTTTAAACCCACTGTAAATTTTAGAATACCAGGCTACTAATATGGCAATGCCATTTACATATTTACATTTCACAGGGTAGTGTGCATTTACGAACAATAAAATGTAAACACGTAGCAGAATTCAAAAGCGATCAATATTGACATATATTCGTCAGACGTTACGGGCACTCGGGAACTGACAACTAGCTACGTTATAAAGAACAGATAGGCAGTCGCTCCATGTAAAATACTGGTATTCAGCTGTTTAGTGTTGAAGAACAAAATACTTGGGATCAGTAAGACAGTGCAGACTCACCAAGTGGCGATGGTCAGGGTCGTGGGAGTAGGAGATGAAGACATGTCCCATGTTGTGCATGTCGCCGTAGTAAGTACGGTTGGGGCTGATGATGGAAGACTCCATCATGTTGCCGAGGATATCGATACCTGTCTCCTCGTTCAACGGCATCTGACGACCGTTCGGCTGCGGACAAAATGATGGTTTAATAGGCATGGCACTATCAAAATTGTACTTGACTACTCTGAGAAGAAACAGCCCAAACTCAGAGCTCTTGTTTGAAGTCCAGACATAATCTTGCTCAATTCACATGAGAACTATGCAGGTTAGTGTCTGAGATGGTCTTTTGAAGAAAGAACCACACAGATTTGAGTGGAACTGAAGTCAGTGCAAACATTTGTCAGTTATCGTTAAAAAACATTCATAACATCGTGTTACGACTAGTTGTGTGTACTAACAAGAATTTTATGGGACCGGATAGTACACCCGGTCCCATAAAACCCTTGTTCAAGTGATCTATTAGTGGGCATCCCTACTAGAGTACACAAGTATAAATAAATCATTATATTGACGACATCTCACCAACATAACGGAGAGAGTCTCGACGGCCTGCACGAACCGATCCCTCCAGGTCTCCAGCTGAGACACGTCAGCTCTGATCTGATCCACCGGACGGTCCAGGTCTCTGATCGTGGTGTCCGCGAACCTGGAATAAGCATACAATAACTTAACATCACTTCTATAAATTCCCAAAGGTTCGGATGGGAAATCATCAAATGAGTCGTCCCGCTCCGGACGGAAAGGAAGGAAGTGTCAGACTTTATCTGACTTAAACCTATCTATGTTCCTTCAATATCTAATAGTACACCCTCAATTCCCCATTTATGTTTAAATTCCATGTGATGGGGGGAAGCTATACCCATCAAACGAGCACAATTCAAAACTTCGTGGATACTTCTGAAAAAATCTTGATAACACTTTGGAGGATCTGGAAATTGAACTCAGGACAGACTATCGAAACAGTATTAAGGTGAAAACGTCAGGGTAGTCTACGAAATTTAAATTTTCTTACGTTTTTTTGCGATTTGCAGGGCAGTGCTAGGTTGTATATCGATTAAAATATCGTTCGCGACTGTAAGACGTATGTAGTTACAGAATTATAATCATCAAAATCGTCAATACAACCCTCCAAGTTCACAAAGGTCGAGGAACGATTTTGACCTTGAAAAAATCGTTCGTCGACCTTCAGTAAGTATCAGGTGTAGTATGTGGTGGAGTATGTACCTGGGCGGCCAGGCGCGGCTGGCGACCTGCGAGTCCAGCTTGGGGAAGTATCCCTCGGTGATGGGCTCGCGGAAGTTCTGGTAGCGCGTCACGCGGGACAGGCCGTTGCACATCCGCTCCATGTTGTATCTGAGGGGACAAGGGTATGGACTTATATTAACAAGTATCATCAATCATCATCTCAGCCGAAAAACGTCCACTGTTGGGTTTAGGCCTCCCCCTAGTGCGACTGGATTCCCGCAACCTTCACCAGGTCATCGGTCCACCTAGTGGGAGGTCTTCCAGCATCTTCCGGGTCGCGTTGTTGACATGTTTCTGTATTTAAGTAATTGCGCTGATAACCTTAGTATCACAATGTGAATGATGATTCCTCTGACTGACTGAACAAATGTATAAGCTAGTTTCCACCATCAATAAATTGCAAATTTAAGTACCTAGTCCGTCAGTTAGAGTATTGGAAAATAATGGACACGTATTTTTTGTTTTTGTAAATCAATTAATATTGGCAAAGATAAAACGCCTCAGGAGTGGGGGATCGTGACGTCACAACGCAATCAAAATTCCACGGCGTGACGTATTGAGAATTTTAAAAGCGTTATATTTTCTCCAATTTTGGTTTACGTAACAGAAGAAAAAATACAGGTCAAATATTTTTTTATAATCTAACTGACGGACTAGTAAATTTTTTTCAGTACACAAGTTTATTTTCATGTTCACCTGGCAATGATCTGCTGATGCATGTAGTAGAAGAGCTCCCCGCGCCGGTCCTTGTTGACGATGGCGCGGTCGGCGGAGTCGAAGGGGTACACGAGGTGCCAGTGCCAGTGATGCAGGTTGATACCGATGTCTTCACGGAAGTACGCCACGCGCTGCTCGGGCTCCAGCTCGCTCGCCGTGTAGTTCACTGGGATCGTCACTGGGAGCTGCGAGATGGAAATTGGGTCAGTGTTGCTACTGGGAGTATCCGGACCAGAGGCCTCAGGCGATACGACTTGCGATGTGCTTCTTAAGTTACCTTCGCGTGAATACGATCGAACCCTTCCCAGAATTGACAGATATAATGCAAGTTTGGTCAAAATTCACCAAGTTTTAAAACGGAACAGTCACCAGTCATCCTTTTAACACTTCAATAATCAAGTTATATAATCATTTGCTCACCCTGTTTCCGGAAGTGACGACGTTGCTGACTTCCCTCGCCTTGCGGAACACCTTGGGGTCCATGAACTTGTCCGGGAACGTCTCCGCGAACGTCGGGATGTTTATGCCTTTGGTGTCGGGCCTGGAATGGTTAAACTGTGTTTTAGTAACGTTTTACAAACTCTGGGAAGGTTTTAGGTCCCGCCCTCCTACCTAAAGACTGACTAGGTTAAATTTCACATTTTCTTTTCTGATAGTTTTTGCCGTTTAGGAATTCTCGGTTCCTCTTCATCCGTACTATAAAAAGCTTAAACTCATAAAAGCCAAATGTGTCATTATTTTTTCAGGTCAGCTTTGTTATTCAACAAAAACTGTCTGATCGTATGTGCCGACAGGGCCGAGAGTTTGGCACCTCATACTCTGCACTGAGTGAGTATTAGGTATATCACTAAGGTCATTTCCTAGCATTCATGTCATTCATTTTCGCATATCTCTGGCGATATTACTTTTGTACAGAAAATTAAAGTTGTTTTACTGCAATACATAAGAGTGGAGAGGCTTACCTGTGCAGTATAGCGACGGAGAGGCAGTAGTTGAACATGTAGGGGTTGATGCGCAGCTGACAGAACGAACACACTGACGTCAGGTCTTCCACATCACGCATGCCTGGAACATAATGATTCTATAAGGCAGCTGGTAAACAACGGCCGTAGGCTTATAGGTCCATATTCACCGAAAAGATACAGGTCTTCCACATCACGCATGCCTGGAACATAATGATTCTATAAGGCAGCTGGTAAACAACGGCCGTAGGCTTATAGGTCCATATTCACCGAAAAGATAACCGTCTGATTATCTAAAAACAGCTGATTTTAGATAATCAGAGCGTCATCTTTTTGGTGAAGATGGTCCTTAGTAGTCTACATGGGGGAATGCCGCTGAATGCAACCGATTAAAGTCTAGTTCTACGAGGTTTGAAGTTCCTTCGTTAAAAAGGGAGGACGCTCCCGCCAGATGGTTACAAATGATTACAGCATCAACTATGACGTCAGTCGTACGTATCCCGAGACCATTCAATTCTTAGACATGTATCATGTATTTGAGAATTTAATTGAATTGAGCACAAGACGTGGGTCCTGTAGTCGATGTGGCGACGCTTGGGACACGCCTATGAAGTCTTTCAGCCGAAATGATGGTGATGTTGACTTACCCATGAAGATGTCGATCAGCTTGCCGGCCATGGTCCGGTGCTTGGGCACGAACAGCGAGAACTGGTCGTTGTATGGCAGCTCCATGGGCAGGCTGAGGTTCGGCAGCGCGATGTTGCGCACCGGGATGGTGCGGGTTGCGGTGTCACCGAACCGGTTGGAGAGCGTCGTGGTCAGCGCCTTGTATTTGTCGGGCTGGAAAGAGGGTAATGTTTATTAAAATATATCAGGGGCGTCAAATCTACTAGGACTAGCTACGCCTCTGATGAATGTGCGCATGTCGCGGAATACGCATCTAAATTTGGCTGAACGGAAATTATCCCGAAGTAGGATTTAAAACAACGGCAAAACATGATTATCTCAATTTTAAATCCATTGCCGAAAAGTGGTATCGTCAAGTCTATAACTCATTTTCAGCCGATAACTGCCTAATAAAAGTGCAGCACCGTTGGATTTCGCAGCACTTTTTAGGACTTCTAGTTTTGGCTGCAAAAGCGTCGACCAGGCAGAAAGAAGACGTTCGAACAGTTTTGTTGAACATATCGGCCAGTCTTGTTACGTCGTGGTCGTGTCCGTGTAGTGCGCAATCCCCGCCACACACCTAGTACCTAGTTTCACCTTACAATTTAAACTTACATAGTAATGCGACGGGATCTCGAAGACGGCCTTCTCTTCTCCCTTCTGCATGAAGCATGGCTCCGATGGCCGATCGAAGAATAACAACAGGTTCTTCCTAGCTTCCGACATCTTGTTAACTGGAAGAATAATAAAGACGATTAATACAAGTTCCTGAAACACTGTGTGACACTACAGTCTGTGCCGATTAGCGCATCTATAACCCGGCTAAATTATCTGTGGACCTCGCGTCGATGACTTTTTACTACATTAAAAGTCCAAATTAACAATGAAATGTTCTAAAACTAACACAAGCACACATCAAGTCGATATATGTCGTGATAGTATCGTACTATTAGTATTGAACTCCTCTGGCTTATCATTTGACATCAGTATTCTGTATTATGGATTACTATCTTCACCAATGAATCTAATATCAAGCAGCACATTTAAACTGCGTTCAAGAGTCAACGTCATCATTGCTATAGAATAACGAGACAGCTTTTAACCGTAGTTTAGCTACCGTGTATACCGCGTTTAGGTTAATTGATGAAATTCGCTCTAAACCAAATTAATACAAGCTAAGGGATTTGAATGTTTAGTGGTGCTGATTTTGCGGAACTATTTTAATAAAGGACTGCCTCTACCAACACTACTCTTCTATAGTATTACAATACAATAATAAATGCTACAATATTTAAGTATCACCGTGTCTCCGGCCGGGTATAGTTTCAATAGCAGCACGCATGATTGGACTACTAATGTGTTACAGCCTAGGTACCTACACTTATGATATAACTGTGGGATATGATTACCTACCCAAGCATTCATTATAATATGAACAAGTGCGTCTATTGTAATAACTGTGATATCTATTTAATGTTCATTGTCACTAACACAAGCCTAAGCTAAGCCTAAGCTGTCCTAAGCCTAAGCTGTCCTCTAAATGAACATATAATGTTATTCTTACTTAGGCATTATTTTAGGAATCACTCAGTGGTAGTGAAAATGGGCAGTTCTGTTCTACCAGACGAAAATAAAGGCAACAGAATTGTAAGCAGCCATAGAGGTTTATCAAAACAGGTTACTGCTTACCTCCAAAATCCGCGATAGTTAAAGCAAACAATAAGTTAGCAAACAAACAAGAAATATCTAAAACGACGAACAAAGAAAACATAAAATAATCAAAATTGCACTCACCACAAGATTTTCAACCAAAAAAAAACTAAACTTTTTTTTTATTTCAAGCCGTGATTCCACGGCCCGACTATGGTCTTCCAACCCTGGAGCACACTATTTATACCCGTACACCATTGCACACGGATTCAACAGGAACCCGTGTGCAAACACGATACACCACTATTCTTGATAAGTCGGGAACGAATGGGGAGGATATTCGCGGTCATATCGTAGGTTACCGCAAACTTGTCAGGACTGATATCGTTATGCAATGTTAGTTATTTAATTTAGAAAGGGTATTAAGAGTAGCTGATAATTAATGAGAGTAGCTGAGAATTATGCATTGTAGGTGGCCCAGTGGAAACGGCCCTGACTTATGAACTTGTAGGTCGTATAGGTTACTCGCAATACCACAATACGCTCAAAAACGGGAATCGCTTGTGTAAGCAATAAGACTGCTAGGTTGAAGTGCGAGTGGGCGGACCACGTCAGTAGAATGCATCAGAACCAAAGGGCCAGAGTCGTCACACAGTGAGTCCCAGAAGACAGGCGTCGTCGCCGAGGGAGGCCTAGAAAAGGCGTGATGACTTAGAAGCGTTTTGCGAGAGATTGGCCTGAGAGAACCGCTCGTAGAGAGGAGTGGAAGACTATTGGGGAGGCCTTTGCCCTGCAGTGGAACAATATAAGCTAGTATAAATATAACGTAACTCATGGGTTCAAAACTTGCTTTGCATAAAATAATTAGGTATTTCATCATCGCTGCACCGACATGAAACCGACAGTTCATCATACAGTTGACATTGTATCGTCGTTGGTACGGTCTATTCTCTCTAATTGAGAGCAGCCGTCTGTCCCAGCCCCAGCAGTGGGCACATTGTAGGATGATAAAGAGGATCGATCTTAATTGCGTGGATTTGAGAGCCTTAGGTAGCTACGGCCCAGGAGTGGACTGCTGTAATCTGATCATGGATCCTAATTGTTTGTTGTTTCAAGGATTAAAATGGGGTTATGAACAAAACAGGTTTTTAATTCGATTTCGATCACCTGTAAAAAAATAATGACCCTTTTATGATAGTACCTAAGTAAATAAAAATTGTAAACATACTATCACACCTTCCATTATAGGTAAACCTAATTGCTGTTGTTATACCAAAGTTCATACATCCCTAAGGGGCATTTTATTTTCGAATCGACACATCCAACACCCAACACCTACCCAACTGCTTCTTTATTCTGAAACGCTACCAAAGCATAGCATTGCGGTACTACTTACCATAAAAATATGTAAAAATCGATACCCCTCTACACAACTAGCTAGGTACTTACCTATACCTAGGTATATAAAGTCATAACCCCGCATGCTACGACGGAATTATTTTTACGAATAAATATGTTCTTTAACCTAGCCCTAGAGCTCTGAACTCCCATGCTAGGTTACCTGGGGGGCAAAGACCTCAATCAGGAAAAAAGATGTCCCTATAAAATTAAGGTTTTCCATAGGGTATCTAGGTAGATATAGGTTCGACGAGAGAGCAGCGATGGCCCAGTGGTAGCGGCCCCGACTCACGAACAGTAAGTCGCTGACCGTTGTTACGAACCCAGAAAGGGCATTACTTTGTGTAATTTATTTCATCACCACTGCACTCACAATCGGTGAAAGAAAACATCGTGAGGAAACTGGCATGTCCTAGAACCAAAAATTCGAAAACTTTGAGCCAGTACGATATGTAGGAAGTTTGCCAAAACTGCAATTACGGCATTCAATTAGAAACTTTGTCTAGTTAACGACTACCTGCTAATCAGCTCATAGCATGTTTAGAGATGTTAAATGTTTCCTCACGGAGCACATACAGTACGTCATCATCCAGCATGTTGGGGTCAGCTTCCGTACCTACTAACAGGTCTGCACTTTTAACGTGCACATCTTGCTGCATCGTTCTCACATAAGTAATGTATACCATTTCAGATTCTTGCCCGTTCTTCTTCATAAAGATCTACGGTCTATACGGTCATGACACCTACATTAATTAATGAATTACCTGAGGGAATGATCGATCGTGTCAAGAATTAAAATCACCTAAAAAGCGTCCTTAGAAAACACTAATTGTCGATGTGTCCATAGCATAGATATAATAAAGATAGCATAGATATAATAAAGAAGGTCCATAGTGGCTGCGGACGATCGGCGGCCTTGGTAGGCTAATGTCATGAGCGCAATTATTCTTGTTTACCCTACACTGATGACTATGACGAAGAGATGCTCTCATGACGTTGGTTGACTGATGGTGCTGAGTAAAGTGGCTTTGATTGACCCATTGTCTTAGTCTTAGTTTTACACTCAGATCAACAAAAAAAGGATCCTTTTTTTGTTGGTCTGAGGTTTTACATTATAAATCTAAGACTGAAGATGATGATCAATTTATATTGGTGGAGAAAAGAAAGCGGAGGAAGTTTGCCAATATGAGTGGCACCGGCCAAGGATCAACTAAACTACAGGTTGCTCAATTGTCAACGGCCGTGTATGTATCTCGATTGAACAAGGCAACTACCACGGATGATATTCAAACATATATCAGTGAAATGGGTGAGAAGTGTGTTAAAGTGGAACTATTAACTCAGAAACACGAGACTGAGTTTGTTTCTTTTAAAGTGACAATAGATAGAAGTAGGCTGGAAAGATTCTTAAGTGTGGATTTTTGGCCTGTTGGCGTTAGATTTAGGCGTTTCCGTGAGTATACGGCGAGAGGAATTAATAATCTAAGTAATTAATTATGGATTGTAAGTTGTCAACTATATCAATACTGTCCTACAATTGTAAATCGATTAAGCGGTCAAAGCAATGTGTACGTGAACTCACTAAAACTAGTGACATCGTTTTATTGCAGGAGACTTGGTTGCTACCTCACGACTTGGATTTTGTAAATGAAATAAATGAAGATTTTGGGTGTGTTGCCAAGTCTTCTGTAGATACTTCAGCAGGGATTTTAAGGGGTAGGCCGTATGGGGGCTTAGCCATTATGTGGAACAAAACTAAGTTTCCATATGTTTCACCTATTAGTTGTAGTAGTGACCGCCTAGCGGCTGTGAGAATAGCGACTGGTACGGGATGTGTTATTGTTATTAATGTGTATATGCCTGTTGATAACGTCGATAATCTGACAGAGTTTATTGATTGTTTGGGTGCAATAAACGCAATTATAGAAGAGGGTGATGCGCAATGTGTTTATGTGATGGGTGATTTTAATGCACATCCTACAGCTAAGTTTGGCCTTGAGTTGATAAAGTTTTGTACGGAAATGGAGTGGGAATGTGTCGATTTTAATTTGCTTGGATTGGATTCCGCAACTTTTACGTTTATGAGTGAGTCACATGGCAGTCGGCGGTGGCTGGATCACTGCATCGCAACGAAGGCTGCTTGGGATACTGTGATAGCTGCTGACGTCATACATGACGTCATGTGGTCTGATCACTACCCCTTGAGAATTGTTTGCGATATATCCTGTATGACTGTTGAGAAAGCTGTCGCCGAATCTAGTATCCACCAAAAGGGAATCAAATGGGGCAATCGTACCAAAGAACAAATCAATTTATACCAAAAGCATTGTTCTAATAAATTATTTGATGAGTTTAATATTTTTAAGTGTGACTGTGAAAACAATATTAATTGCGAACATTATGACAAGTATTGTAAATCGATTGACTTATATTATTCGTATATCGTTGAGACATTGCAGACTGCTGCTGTACTGAGTTCTCGTTTAGGTGAACAGAGGCGATGCAAAAAAGTGGCTGGATGGAACTACCATGTGCAGGACTATCATCGAACTGCTAGGTTCCATTTCAAGGTTTGGGTGGAGGCTGGTAGACCGTTACAAGGTTTGATTTTTGAAAACATGCGTAGTAGTCGTTCCATGTTTAAAAATAAAATCAAGTGGTGTCAGAAAAATGAGGAGTCTATTAAAATGAATATTTTGGCCTTGCATAGAAAAGAAAAGAATTTTGTTAAGTTTTGGAATGCGACTAAAAAGTTTAATTTTAAACAAAACCTTCCTGTCTCTGTCGATGGATTGCAGGAAACAAGTAAAATAGCTGATTTGTTTGCCAGTAAATTTAAAGTTAACCCCGTGCAAGTCGACTGTAAGCTCAGCAATGATACCATCGTGACTGAGCCACTGCCACCATTTACGCTGGATGATGTGATCTCTGCAGTGAGGAATATGAAGCGTGGTAAGTCACCTGGGCACGATGGTCTCAGTGTGGAGCACCTCGTCTGGGGAAGTGCCGACTTGTTTCCACATTTAAGCGCGCTATTTAATTTGTGTATAAAACACGCCTACTTGCCAAAACATTTAATGAGAACTGTGGTGGTTCCGATTGTTAAAAATAGAACGGGTGATTTGAGTGCATCTTGTAACTACCGACCTATCTCGCTTGGGACGGTGATTGGCAAGGTGCTGGAGCGTCTCATTCAACCTGTACTGCAAAATAATATAAAAATTGACGATGCACAGTTTGGTTTCCGACCCGGACTATCAACGGACTCTGCGATTGTTAGCCTTAAGAGTACGATAGCCTATTACACCCACCAGAAAACTTCCGTGTATGCTTGTTTCTTAGACCTGAGCAAAGCTTTTGACCTGGTGAATTATGAAATACTTTGGAACAAACTAAAAAAGTCAAAAGTACCTCACCAAATCGTAGATCTGTTGAGATTCTGGTATGGGGGTCAAACTAATCAAGTGAAATGGGGTGATACTCTATCCAGCAGTTACAGGTTGGACTGCGGAGTGCGTCAAGGTGGGTTGACTTCCCCGGACCTTTTTAATCTGTATATCAATGGTCTGATCGAGGAACTCAGGAGAACCGGAGTCGGCTGTCACTTGGGCAATGTCTGTGTAAATAGCCTGAGCTATGCTGATGACATGGTTCTTTTGAGTCCCTCGATCAAAGGTTTGAGGAAGTTGTTGTCTGTTTGTGAGCATTATGCTGATGCTCATGGACTAAGATACAACGTTCTTAAAACCGAATCCATGGTATTCAGGTCTGGGACGGGTCCGGGGAACGTACCCAGTTTGTTTTTGAATGGTGCGACCATAAAGGTCGTAAAGCAGTTTAAATACTTGGGGCACATTTTGACGGACAGACTCCAGGACGACTGCGATATTGAAAGAGAGCGTAGGGCTCTCTCAGTGAGGAGTAACATGCTCGCACGCAAATTTGTGAAGTGCGCCGAAGACGTCAAGAACACTCTATTTAAAGCCTATTGTCTGTCAATGTACACCTGTCAACTATGGTGCAACTTCACAAAAAGGATGTACAACTCATTAAGGGTTCAGTACAATGACGCTTACCGAACCCTTATGAAACTGCCAAGGTACTGTAGTGCTTCGAGCATGTTTGCTGAAGCGAGGGTTCCTGATTTTTATGCCATTATGAGGTCGAGGGTCGCGTCCTTTTGGCAATGTTTGAGGCGCTCCAGTAATAGCATTTTGAGGGTTGTCTCGTGCAACCTTGCAAGCCCTATATTTGTGCACTGGATTTCTGTTCACCTAAGCGGAAACAAAAAATGACGGAAAAATAATGTTATTTTTTAAGACTATGGGTACCTATACATACCTCCATGTTTTTTTAATATTTTAAGGGTTTTATTGATGTTGTTTTTTATTTTTTAATGATTTTTTAATGAATTGAATTATATTTAATGATTTTTAATTAGTTAAGTAATTGAGTGATATTTTATGATTTTTAATTAATTTAATGTTATTTTATGATCTGTGATGAATGTAATGATTTCTTTGCGACCATTATTTTATCGGGTTGAATTGTATTTTTCTGGTCTTATGGGTATTTTTGCCTGAAATAAAACACTATTTATTTATTTTATTTATTTTATTTTTATTAACCTAGTTTTAACTTAGATTTTATAATTTATTTTAGATATAATTTTATTAAGATTCCACGAGAACCTACTGCCGACAAATTGTTATGCAGTTTGGCAGATGTTGTAGTAAGTAAAACTATTGTATTATTGATTAATAATTTAAAAAAAAATACATTTAATTTAGCGACAGTTAAAAAGTGCCTGTTACTGGCCTTTTTGAAATAAATGCTTTGATTTTGATGAAGCTGAATAGGTACCGGGATATAGAGAGACTGCTACACACATCCAAAAGTCCACAACCGTTACGCGATACTTACCTACCCATTGGTAAAATTACTTGTCAGATTTTCGGGTTTCTGACTTGCCGTAACCACTGTCCAATGATCCACTAATAACAGCTAAGTCAATAAAATTAAACGACACAGGACCGTGGAGATTGGCTCAAGAAAAGTCGAGGCAGCCTAAAACTCAGCAGTGTGCAGCGGGTGAATTCAGGCTGTGGACTATGATGATCGTAAAATAAAATTACAATGGTTCAAAATGATGTACTGTAGCCGGATCAAATTCTATAGGTATTTGGAAAGGGAACCAGTTTTATCCAACGTGGAACGCCAAATTAACTAAAAAGTCAATAACAACAGAAGATCCATACCTACCACAAGACATTTTAGAAGGTCGCTACTATTATAGGCTCCAAGTGATTCAAGAGGAAGGTTTTAGTAGTTACGTCTAATAATACTTTTTAAATTGTGTTTCTCCTAATGTACTGATTAAAATGTAATGTTATTTTATTAGGTACATAGTATTCTCGAACTCATATTTTTATGAAGAAGATCGAACTTCCTAGATACAATAGTTATTTCTCGCGAAAATAGCTATAATATTTTATACATACTATTAGACGTGACTGTACTTGTATAATTTGTACGCGGGCGACGCCGCGCGCCGCGGACATCAGCTAGTTAATCATAAAAGTGGTACCAGTCCCGACTTCCACCATCACCATATAAATCTACCCTATTAGCAACAGCCAGCTTCTTCGAAGGGATGCTTTCACTTACAACTAGGTGACACATATAATATGTCACCGTAAAATTGTCAAATACGTTATATTACAATATAACGTGTTTTTTCTCGCGATATTGTAATGTCTCGAATTATTGTCAACTGAACATACGGAAGTATCTCTGCCATTGCATATTTTCATGAGAGTTGTGCCACTGGGCAAGGGGGACCCCACCTTCCCTCCACACCGCGTAAGTTGACTACCATCGCATGCATTTCACGAAAAATAATGCGTTTTGTTGTAAGCAGTATGTTCATTTGACAATAATTCGAGACTTTACAATATCGCTAGAGATATTACAATATAACGTATTTGACAATTTTACGGTGACATATACATAATCAAGCTGTAAACGGCTCCTTCTCGAAGCCGTCAAGCAAGGATTCTGTACACCAAACTGAGAAGGTACCTACCTCCACTCTACGGAAAATATATTGGTGTTGGATTTCAAGTTTAGGCACTATGCTAGATACTTACTTATTAAAATCCGTCAGTGCTGCTTTATTTACGCATTCATTTAGGTGCCGCCTAGTGTCAGTGAAAATGGCAAGTCCCCTAAGAAAATCATTTATTTGTTTTCATTGAGTGGTTTAGAAACGTCAGCAAAATACATATTTATAAGTAGTACTCATAATTAAGTTTAATTATTTTTCAATTTATATAAGTGAATCCATTTTATTTAATCGATACTTATCTAAGTAGGTATAGTGGCAGTAAAAATTGTTCATTAGCTACTTAGATTAAATGTTACTTACTTTCATTATTATCAAGCGATTAACTGATTAGCTACGAGATTATCCGACAGATACAGATAAGAGTTAAACGTATCTCGCATTTTATCGAATATCGATATTTCACGTGCGTTTGCTTTCCCAGGCAATTCAAGCTTTTTACAAGTACAACACAAAAAAATGTTAGCCAAATTAAACTCTTTCGGGAGCAAATCCAGATTAGCCTTCCAATACTTGATGTGATCGTGATCCGTACCTGTCGTTCAATTTCCCTTCTTTCACACACACCGCTAGCCCTCTTAAATAAATATTAATTTGAAAAACTTTAACTGTATACGAAGGTACCGACCTAGTTAGGTACATATATACTTGCAACCACGTCACTCATAGGGCATAACAAATCTAGAATAGAAAGTCATGCATTTACAGAGCAACCAAATAAATGTAGCATGCAAACTGTAAACGCTGTCACCAACACCAAGCTACTGGCATTTATCGATTTCAGGAGAACGCTAAAGTGTAACAAGTTTCACCTTGGTGGATGGCATGCCAGTCGTTTGCCCGATGCTTCACAGTAGGGCACTTCCTAATTGACCTATTTATCCAGCGACGAGCAAACGTTAAAAGCGCCTTTCTGTTTATTTTTTAATCATAGCGAGGAAATGTCATTCATTTTGATTTATCCTGCGGGCGCGCGCGCGATGTACCTACAATTATTTTAAAATAATCAAGTTCGGTTAATAATAACAGCCGCGCGAGTCGATCTTCTGATTAAACAGCGCTTGCCATGAACGGTCTATGGATGGGTGACCCATTACCTACATACCGAGTTTCCTTCGTGCCTCGGTAAAGCACGTAAAACCGTTGCTCTAGGCTGTCATTTGTAGATCTTTAGACAGCAGACGCTGTTACTGGTAGTGTACTGGCCCGAAATTCTGACAACCAGCCTTGTATTTTAGTGTATTGTACAACGGGCTGATGTCCGCAATTCCACGTCAAAGCGCGTATTTTGCGTGTGGGCTATAATATAATCTACCACGCGGGCCCAATGCGGGTTGGTAGATGTCACATCTTCGAATTTTTGGTTCTAGGACATGCCTTTTTCCTCACGATGTTTTCATTAACCATTTTGAGAGCAGTGGTGATGAAATAAATTACACAAAGTAATGCGCCTGTCTGGGTTCGAAACCACGACTTACTGTTCGTAAGTCGGAGTCACCACTGGGCCACCGCTGCTCTGACAACTAGCCTTACTAAGGGGCATCTACCGTATAACTTAACTGGGTTGTAGAGGTCGGATAGGCAGTCAAGTTCTATGTGAACTACAAGTAGGTATTCAGCTGCATTCAATGATACTGGAAGCCGGCCCCAACGTAGTTGGACAAATGCTAAGTAGATGATGAAGTTGCAAATAGAAATGCGGTTTTGAAGACGTGCTGATCGAATTTAGCTTGATTGGTGAAATTGGATAGGTATGAATTTAGATGGATGAAGGGAGAGGGAGAGAAAGGCCAAAGAAAAGATGTATGGTTGGTGTGAAGAATGATATGAAAGAGAAAGGAGTAAATGATGCCGTGACGTCTGACAGGGGAGAATGGAAGAGGAAAATGTTTTGCGCCGACCTCAAATACATAATTATAATGGGACAAGAGCAGAAAGATGATGAGAATAACGTCTGTCCAATGACGTATTATATCATTGCGTCTGTCCTTCGCAAAAGTGGCTCGGAGACGAGAGCCACCATTGATGTTTGTTATTCACACTTCTCAGTCAGCGTTATTTACTGACTCTGACGTGGGCTACTGTAGGCTACTGTAGGTACCTAATAATATGGGCACCTACCTACCGCCAATCTATCGAAGGGAAGTTAAGGGGCCGGCGGAGCATGCGTATTTCATACAAACGTAATACCAAAATAATATGAAAACCAAACATATTCTTAAGGTAGTGTGTATATATTTCGATTGTATTATAGAATATCTATCTGAAATATTTATTTGGGAACACCCAAATAAATATTTTGAAAGGACAATGATATAAAAACGAGATATAATGAATTTAAAATTTCTATAGAAAATGTATTTTTCTCATAACTCTAATTTAAATCAGTGTAGGTACATTCAAAATATGTTTTTGGGAACCTATATATTCAGTAATCCAATCTAAATAAATACACACTACCTTAAGAATATAGTTTGATTTACAAATTATTCTGGTAATTACGTTTGTATTAAATTCGCATGCTCCGCAGGCCTCTTAAGTCGAAAGGCACCCAATAACATATCGGGCTCAATGTATTGGCTAGGTACGCCTAAAACGTTAACCAATTACCTACCTTAATATCATAAAAGGTAGGTTGGGACCTATATTTACTACATTTTTTTGCAAGAATTTTAATCTAACTATTTCGTCTCTAAACACGACGTTATGGAATTTATTAACACACTCCTTCAAGTTCCACCCCTTTGACCATGACCTGTAAAACAGCATAAAATAAAATATTAGCATGTAGAACATGCTATTGTTATTTTTATTAAGTATTCTAAGCATCTAACTGTTTTGGTATGTTAATTACGTTCTTGAAGGGACTTTCTTATAATATAGGTAAGACACGGTAACTACCTACTCGGTTTTCGAGAAAGTTCCGGATTTCGGTGGTTTTTCCAGATACTAGAAGCAGTCTGGTCTGGGTAAAGACGTGCACAGTCACAACAGACGAATAGGCAGGGATTTGAAACATTTTTAACCGACTTCAAAAGGGAGCAGGGGCTCAATTCATCGGAACCTTTTTTTTTTATGTATATTCCCCGATTACTCGAAGAAGGCTAGACCGATTTGAATTATCATTTTTTTGTTTGAAAGGGTATACTTCCCAGGTGGTCCCACAATCATCAAATCAGGATCTGATGATGGAGGGCATTAGGTTGTTTCTTTAGATTCAAAACATCCCAAAACATTCATTTTCCCAAAACGGTAAATGTCCATTTTCCATTTCGTCCGTGTCAACGTTTTTTTTTTTTTGAATTATGCCTTGATTTTGTAAAAAAAATCTAAAAGTATAATTCAAATCAAAAAACTTCAGATCAGAGAATCGCCGACATCTCGCTGAAAAAGCAACGTCTGCGTTGCTTTTATATAATATCGGCGATTACGTATTTTTAAACGAATTCTAAAAAAAAAGGAGGAGGTTCTGAATTAGGATGTTTCTATATTTTTTTTGTTTTTTTTTTATGTTTGTTCGGGCATAACTCCGTCGCTTGCCAACCGATTTTAAAAATTCTTTTTTTGTTGGAAAGGGTATTCTTTCCAAATGGTCCCATAGCCACCAAGTCAGGATCTGATGATGGAATCTTGGCGAAATCTTCAAATTTTATATGAAAACTTGTTGCGATTTTGGTATTTTCAACAACAAGTAAAGCATTTGCGTTTGATAAGAACCATTCTACCATCAGATCTGATGATGAAGCCAAGAGTCACGGAACTCCATAATGAGACAATGTACCATAGTCGTGTTTGGGCTTGTTGTAATTGTAACGGTATGCACTTTCCATGTATCAAGCACATGTGAACCACTAAAAAGTGAAAAATACTTTTTTTTGCAAAAAATAAAACAGACTTAAAAAAAAAACAAAAAAGTGAAAAATAACTTTAGCTTCTGAAGTCTGTGACAAAAAAAAACGAAAGCAATCAAACAAAGGTCACCGACTTCAGAAGCTAAAGTTATTTTTCACTTTAGTGTTTTTTTTTTAAGTCGGTTTATTTTTTGTTTCATGACGAAACAAATAAGGGTTCCTTGTCAGGACTACGAAACCCTAAACAACTTGTAACTTTGACCCCCAATATCTCCGTAACTAGAAGGTTCACAGGTATGGTGTACAACAAAAACACAATCGCATAGACGGGGAGAAGTGCCTTGCAGTTTCGTTAACTTCTTGCAGTTTCGTTAACTTTAAGAGGTTTTTTGCAGCCTTTAAAACACATTTTTCTAGGGAAACATGCCCCTTAAACAGCTGTTTTATATAATCAGACCATTATCATTTCGGTGAACATGGACCAAAATATTATTTTATTAACTAACCTAAATCCAGTCCCTGTAAAAGTTTCAAACGATCATAACTTTTTATGGACATTGAAATACGTGAGGGTAGGCATTCAGGTAGCAATTACTCAAGTTAAAATAATAACACCAATTTGAATATTTTACTCATACGGAGAGTTGACCAGCCATCATGACATCAGAATGGCTGGTCATTTTAAAGTCCCTTTTAATTATTTTCCAAGTTACGTTGCAATTCATTGACTTGATGTAGCAATGGGTAGGTAGCAAATAGATAGCAATTATTGATCAATAGCTTAACGCGGTCCGATACAGACAACCGACCATTCTGACGCTCACCATTTATCGAGGAAGGCTATTCGCCAAATTGTCGTGTTACTTATCCCAAGAAAATAAAAATAGGTAACACATACAAATAAGTTTAATTAAAAAAAGACCTAAACATATATGCTGCTCAGAATGGACTTATAGTAGGTAGTTTTACTGTACTTGATGGGCTTGGGTCGCGTCGGTGTACAGGCAAGGTAGACTTGTGAGGTCCCGCACTGGAGACAGTTAACATCACGCTATGACACCAAAAGGAGCGGAGCAGCAATAAGAAATGTTGCAAGCGGGAAAAAAGCTTCCTTTGAGCAGGCGATGAGTTGCGACGTCAAAACTTCACGAACGAAGTCGCGGGCAGAAGCTAGTTCCATAAAAAACAACGAATTTCAGCTGACCGAATGCGTACCTACGCGTTTCATACAAAACCTTTATAAGGTGAATAATAGTGTGAGTAGTCTCTTACTATTAAATTCTGAAGACTGCCTACATTTATACAATTTTGTAACAAAGCCCATTTATATAAAGCCACGTGGTCGTTATAATTTCTAATTTCCTATCTATTCACAAAAGTTATGAGGCAGCAAATATTCATGTAAAGTGGAACGAATGAACAATAAACTACTACCTACCTACTAGGTAGGTAATCAATTAACAATTTGCCGAGAAGCGCGCAAGGCTATAGTTTCACTTGTTCTAATTAGATTCTTTACACGCAGTTCATATCTATGGGTGGGTTGTAATAAAAAGATTTCATGATGTACAGTCAAAGTAAATGCTTTATTATTTTGATTAGGTACATAATATCAAACATTAGATCCTAGATAGTATCCCGATTTTTATATAATCCAAGAGGTTATAATTGGAAATGACGGTAGCATGGGTTGAGTGTGCAGATTCAATTTGTGACAAAATATTTACATTAGTCCGGCCATCGTTTACGGCAGATAACTTACGGCCAAGTATGAGACAATGCGCATCAGTGCAACCATCGATAAGTCTGATCTTGAGATGGTTCTCAAGGACCGGATCAATGTAAAAACTAAATTCCTCTCATTTGAGAGCACTCCTTGGAAGGAATAAGGTAACACTGAATTTTAGTTGAAGTAGTTTAATAGGAATGGTAAAGTTTGCTATAAGATGGTAATTCAGCTCTCAAATGCGAGTAATTTTTACAATATGTTTGGTTTGGTGTGGTATAATAGTTATCTGTCAGTATTTGTTAAGAATCTAAAATTTTAAAAGACCTTATACTGTCTCCTAGAAGTAAGGGGACACTTGTTAAAATTTACAGTTTGAATGCTTTATGTAATAAGTGTTCTTATCGAATAAGGTGTAAAGTGTAGAAGATTCAACAAAAATATAAAAGTAGGACTATAAGGTACATAAATATAAACAATTATATGTGTTTGGTTTGTAAGAAAGTTTAATAAAGAAGTATTGAAAAATATTTTCACAGGGTGTATTAACAAAGAAATTAAACAATAAATTTAGTTATATACTAACATATGACTTTTACGCTATGCTAGGTAATAAGTCTAGGAATAATTAACTAAAATTTTTAATATAAATACACTAGAAGTGAATGTTTTACCCAAGTCAATATCGATTCTTAAGTATAGCTAACACAGTACAAACATACATCGAGTGCGCCGGGGACTAAGAAGTGAAGAGATTCGACGCAGCTAATGTCCAGCATCGTAAATCATAAAGTGGGTTTGAGGCTAGTCCTAGTCGCGTGGCGTGCCGCTCACACACACACTCAGTCCTGTCACTCGTCTCACTCACACTGACACACACACCGCACACTCATGCACTCGTCGCCCGGTAGTAATACTGCGTCTGTGCTAACAACATAAAATTTGGAAGGGGGCGCTGCCCCGCCTAGCCGCTCTTGAACAGCAAGATGGCCACCTGGCCCAGGTAGAAGTAGATGAAGTGGCGCGTCTCGTGCGTTACGTATGAGCCGAAGTTGCGCCCCACGATGCAATGCCACGTCGGGTTGTACTTCTTGTCGAACTCTTTCTTGATGAACGCCGCGATGTCCTGCAACCATGCAACACACACCCTCAAAATTTGTCCTATAAGCCATACAAAAAGGCTGCCCAATTACCAAATCACGTTTTTTTTTTTTAATTAGATTCATGTGAGACACTACAGTAATTTGCTGATTGATAAATTATGTGAATTATATTTTAGACATTAAACTAACCACAACAGGAAAACCTCAAAGTTATCATTCGTGGGAACTTTGCACACCGTAGCTTATTGTTGTCAATGTATTACAAGTCTAGAATTATGAATTAACTAAATAGACGTTACTCATACTACTTATTTGGATATAATTAATTGGTTACTTTTTTTAAATTTAAATTAATTTTGTATTTGTGGATCACCGTTTAATAAAAAAGGCATATTTAAAAAATATGCTTTGATAATACCAAAATAATTGACTTATGACAACAATTAAATTTACCGATTCACTGATTGTTGTATCTGCATTATATGCTGAAATTAAAATTCAAAATGATCACACAAGGAGACCTACCTTTTCAATGTTGAACTTCTCTAGTGCCTGCGTTGCGCAGTCAACAGCATCTTGCTGCATCTCTTCGCTCATGTCAGCATTCTTGATTACCGCCTTGCGGTCGCACATCTTGTCGGCTAAGTGTCTGGGCAAAATAAATTTTGGTGAGTGTTTGTTTTATATAATAACTACCTGCAGACCCTCCCCTCATGCAGAGGTAAGGTAACAATAGCAGAGACCATGAAATCTTCAATAGAATTGAACCATTAAGATAAGCAAACCATATCAAATGTTTTTTAAAAGGAAATTAGCTATAAAGCAGAATTTTCTTTAGATGGGTATTTGAGTCATCATATTTCAATCAAATCATCTCTTCCATCGTTAGGTTAAATAAAGAGATTTTATCATTATTGTCCAAATACCTAGTTGCGAGATCAATCTCTAATCCGTACAGTGACAAGCACCAGTGTTTTGTGTATTTTTCTACTGTTCTAATTAAAATTTCGTGTTACAATAATAAAAAAATGTATTCAATGAAAAATATCCATCTCCCAGAGACATTATTTCTCACAAAAACCGCTTTTAAATTTAGGAAAATGTATACAGTCAAGTAGGGCTTTTTTAAAATGTTCTTTACCCTGCCATTTAAAGGCATTCAAATGAGTTTCCCTATTCAATAATTAATTACACTGCGGTTAACGTTTTGAGCAGACATAAGTCTCATGAAGCTGTTACCTCTTAAATTGCAAACCTTCGTCAGAAATGCTCTAGATTTTTTGTAGAAAGTTACCAATAATCCTGGCGCAATAGATGGTTGTATCCACTATCTTATCTGTTTTATTTTCAAACCAGGTAACATGCACGCATACCTCTGTTCTGATGTTAGGGAATAAAAGTCGAACTTATAAACAATATGATTTGAAGAACTTTAGTTAGCATTGAACACAATGAATATTGTTTTAATGAAATAAAACAAAAATCAATAGGGGGCTGTCAAATAAAATAAAAGAGGTTTTGGGATGACACTTGACAGTATGACAAGGACATAATGGTATTTGTGCATCTGATCATCTCAAGCTCAAGCCTCTGTACTTGTTGCAATCGATGACTGATAGGGTTAATGTGAAAGGTTATAGGTTCCTGAACCTCATCGATAACATTCTGTTACGATTGATTTTCTACGTCTCTGAAGGGGAGAACGTTTATTGTTTTTATTGAACAACAAAACGCTAATAATAACCTATGGAAAAGGTCAAGCGCGAAATCCGGGACTCAATGCGCGCCCTTTACAAAATGTGTTCCTCACCCGCAAAGATTTGTCTCAATGTCTAAAACAAAACGCTGAACACTATACAACTAGCGCGTAGTTCAATTACCTGACCTCTTCTACAATCTGCGACGGTATTTTAGTAGTAATTCTAACGGAAGCACTAGCACTAATGCCCGTCATCAAAACGAAGATATGGAGAAATTTTGAACGAGGCACCGACTTATAATTGGGCTTAGGGCTTCAAAAGATCAAGATAATTCATCATAACGCAGATAATCACTATAGAAACATAGTGGTTTAATCAATAAACCCATTTCGTTGCACATATCCGCGAATATTTGCAGAAAATAATTTGTTCCGCCTTCGGATTTTCGCACACCATTTTGTGAATATATCGAAATAATCGAAAACTGGCACTAAAAATATTGAATACTCATTACAATAAATAAAATAAACACCGAAATAAGAAATACTCACTTTTGCTTCGGGATAAGAACAAATTCTCACGTAAAGATTTTGATAACCGGAGATTCAATGCCTACTTTCCAGAGGATTCTTTCACAGGCTTCTTTCAACGAAGATTTCTTCTAATTGCGATAGAGGGCGTTCTAAATTCAAACATATTCGAAAATTGAACTTTATGGCGTATTTAAAAAAATGTTTTTTGTGGCCATTAGATTTTTAGATAAATAAAAAATCATGAAATAGCGTATTTTTTCACAAAATAGTGAGTATTTATAACGAATAAGACAATTTTCCTGACGTGGCCAGATACTTTCAGAACGTTTTCCAGGAAAACTTTATTTGACTGAATAACTTAACACTAAAACTAAATAGTACTGAATAATTCAGTTTTAAGCGGTTTTAAGAGAACGAATCTATGTTGTGGAAATGGTTTAGCGAATACAAATTTACAAATAAATATGCGATAAACTTTCGTAATTTTTGAACGAACAAATAAAAAAGAAATGGGAACCATAAACTATCGGCGCCACAGTATTATGTCAATATTTGTTCCATTTCCGTTTCCGTCTGCTGGCCTGTCAGTCCGGTCGCCATATTTAATTAGTTCCTAATGAGAAACGCCGAAGCGTTACCCAAGGATTTAAGGAAATTACTGTAAAATATCTCTTAGTTTATTCATCTAATAAGTCAAAATGTCCGGCGGCAGCAGCAGCAACAGAAATGAGTGCAGGATATACGTTGGCAACCTTCCCCCTGACATAAGGACAAAGGACATTCAAGATCTATTTTACAAATTCGGAAAAGTTACGTTCGTTGATCTGAAAAATAGGAAAGGTCCACCCTTCGCCTTCGTCGAATTTGAGGATCCAAGGTAAAATATTGAAAATTAGTTAATCAGTTAATCGTTTACGGTGTATGAAACTAGTGATTCTTCATAGTCTTCTTTGTTGTGTACACTTACTAGGTTATGCTTGATATTGACCTATTTTACCAGACTGAGGAGGGTAATGTCTTTCCTTCCGCTTGTTGTTGCACCTTTTATTGATATTTCTATAATGACGGTCGGAAAGCCAAACAATGACATGCATTTTGCAGCCATCGTGAATTTATAATTAGTTGAAGGGGAAAACTAATTTATCTACTTCAGTGGGTATTAAGTTTTACTTATTACTGTCTCATTTAACAAATCTTTAGTCTCAAAATTCTTCTACTTATATAACATAGCACAGCAGGGCAAAGCATCATCTAAAAGAATGGCTTTACAAGCCCACAAAATACATCATGCAGATCACACTCACTAATTTGCCATCCAGTGTACCTACTAATGATGAATAACTCTGTAATGGCATGTTGTGTTGTATAATTATTCACTTTCTGCACATGATAATCTTAGAAGTTGTTACAACTTCAAAGATTTTTTCAAGGTTTTGTTATCTGAGAACACACTATCCACCATAACAAACGCTGCTGATTGGGAGATGTAAATGTCGTGTCATTTTCTAACCTGAAGCACATGTATAGCTATGTCTGTGTATGTGTGAAGTATGTTTCATTCAGACTCAGTTTCTGTTAATTCTAATGGTTCAGACATGAGTCTTTCATCAATCATTGGATCCAACTTTAAGATCTCTCTCGAAATATTGTAATTTTAGCAATTTACAAGATACCTACTGAAAAAGGAAACAATAATTTGTAATTCCACATTAATTTTACAAAATACCATAAAAATATCAACAATAAAATTGTGAGTATATTGTAGAATTCCATTCTAATAACTGGCATTCATCATTTGCAACAATAGTATGCCTATTTCATGCTATTTTCTGATAAGCAAGGCATGTGATGATAACAAGCTGTGGCTTTGTTATCATTATGTGTTGTGTACAATCCTTATTTCTAGCATTGTCAATATTTTATTTAAATTAAGGCTGGTAGGCAAATTTGCAGTCTTTGATAACAAAAATTCAAGGAGCAGTGTTTTATTGTTAGTATTCAAAACTTAAAACACAGAAATTTATTTATTTATTTAAACATGTACAAGAGTGGTACATAGCGGACTTAATGCCACAAGGCATTCTCTACCAGTCAACCTTTGGGTCAAATAAGACAGTATTGTGTGTGCATTACGTTAAAAATCCACCCAGTTCATGTGAAAAGTAGTCACATCTTTACTCTGACTTGGCTTAACTGTGAGTTGAGTCATACTAACAGGCTGTTTAATGTCCTATATATCTTTTCTGGAGACATTTTTCTCCTTCTCTTATTTCCATTTATTTAAGTAATTTCTATTGAGTCATTCCTGAAGTAGCAAAAACAAGATATTAATCTAAAATTTTTCCTTCATACTATATTTAGTCATAAAATAGACTAAACATACTGTTAATTTGACTAATAATTTAATTGGATGATTTAACAAAATGGTTTTATAGAAAAGAGAAAACTACTTTAACTAAAAACATTTGTATTGTCACTTACGGCATATCTTCCGTGATTATTTATTATGTTGAGCTCCATGTAATAAATAATCACGGAAGATATCCCGTAAGTGACAATATAAGTTTAGTTTTAAACCGTGAAAGCCTAAAACAGTGTTTAAAAACATTTGGTTTCATTACAATAGTCGCTTTGGAGGTGTGTGATTAGTACCCACGCATTAATGAAGTCCATTAACATATTAATTGCCACAGCTGCTGGTATTGTTGAAAAATGTTTGAATACAAGTCTGGAACATATTTTAAACTACATTGTTGGTTAACATAATGTGGGATTCAGAGCCAATTTTAATAATGATAATGAACACAATTTTAATATCCACACAAAAGGCTGCAGATTCGTTGAAAACATTATTTAATAGTATAATTATATTGCATGACTTGCAATGTATTTGTGACTAACATAATCATGGCTTTGACAATGAAATACATTTTTGTATGGGAACATGTCACACTGACAGCGGTTTTTAAGATAATCAGATCGTTATCTTTTTGGTGAAAATGGAGCTTAGTTGTTAAATTTTCTTTTTACAGTTTTCTGAGAATGTTTTTCTAAATTTTTGGCCACAAGGAACGTAAATTTGGCTGAAAGAAAACCTCTAGAAATCATCTCCATTGATCTACTATTGCTCCAAATTTTGATCCACAACCTTCAATCATCCACAGAGATGCCGATGACGCAGTCCGTGCCCGCGACGGATACGATTACGACGGCTACCGCCTGCGCGTCGAGTTCCCGCGCGGTGGCGGTGGGGGCGGAGGCCGAGGCGGCCGCGGAGGCCCCGAGCGCTTCGGAGCGCGCACCGCGACCAGAGGCCCACCGGCCAGGCGCTCTGAATACCGCGTCCTGGTCACTGGATTGCCTCCGTCTGGCTCCTGGCAAGATCTGAAGGATCACATGCGGGAGGCGGGTGATGTCTGCTTCGCGGACACCTTCAAGGACGGCACGGGCGTGGTGGAGTTCTTGCGTCATGAAGATATGAAGTATGCTGTTAAGAAGCTGGATGATTCGAGATTCAGGAGTCATGAGGTGAGTGGTCTAGCCAACTTTAGTCAAAGTTCTAGGAACTTATTTCACTGCAGCAGAACTGATGAAAATCCACTATGTGCAACTTTCAGGACAGTCAATTACATAGCAATAAGTTGTAAATACGCCCTTACAAATATTAATGTGGCTGTATTTTCGAGCTATTCAATAAATTCTTGCATTCCCTTTTTCAACCGTCACAAAAACCTCATCAAATTCAAAGTAGGTACTCTACCCCCATTCGTTACTAAAACCGCGCGCTAGTTTCGATGATATCGTCAAAAACTTTCCAAAACCCATTACTATACATTCTAAAGTTTGTAGGTAGTTAAATGATACCACTCTATGGACATAGATATGTTGTAGACAGACATGCAATTATATTGATCCACCTCCAGTCCTCCATGCTAGGGTGGTGTCAAGGTGATATACCTTTGTTCTCTATTAGGGATGGCGATTTTATCCGAAAAAGATCGATTTTTAAATCGATTCAAATCGTGACCTCATGAATCGATCCACAAAAAAATCGAGGTCTAAAAGATCGATTTCCAAAAATCGATCTTTTTTCAAATTTTCTATTACAATGTAAGTATTAATCAATTTTATTAAAAACAAGACGAATATTATAATCAACGATCTTTAATCAGCAAAGTAAGGGATTTTCTATTGAAGAGAAGTGAGGTAGTGAGGCAAAGGAGACTAAACACACAGCCACCTCGTGAGTTTTGAGTAATTAACCGGCAGTACTCTTGTAATACGGGCACCCACAACCAGTGGTACCAGATCGTGGGCAAAATGTTCCCCCACTTTATACCACATTCAATGTGTTTAGACGAGAGCGTCCTACATAGTGCGGGGTCATTTTACGCACGATCTGGTAGCACTGCCTACAACTAATTGTATGGTTAATACAAAAACCGAAAAAAATCGAATGTCGATTTTAAAGGGTTATGTATCGATCCAATGAATCGATTCAGTACTACACATCGATTTAAAAGATCGATTTTCTTGGCTCGATAAATCGATTTTTCGATTAATCGATCTTAGATCGCCATCCCTATTCTCTATTGATTTTACTATCTATGGCTCGAGTTACAATGTAGTTATGTTGTGTAGTGGGTAGGGGAGGTAGCTATGCTAGTTGTTGAGTCAAGGGGTTCAATGAACTTGGATGAGTGATGAATATGATACAAAATGATGAATAATAAATAGGTAGGATTACTTACAGTAATGTTAACATTCCTTTTTTAGGAATTAAGTTTAAAAAATATTACCTTTAAAAATACTATAACTTATGAAGGAACACTTTTGTCCTTTTAAAAATATACCCTTAAAATATCATAAGTTACCAATGTTAATGTATTACTACAACTCGTTAAAGTGGCCATATCATAAAAACAAACCATCACATTACATAAACACTGATAAGAAGACTGATATTTATATCTGTGTACCTACATATTTACGCATCAAAGAAATCTACAAAGTAAATAAATTATTGCGATTTTTACACAACATAAATCCCAGAAGCTTGCTTAGTTCTTTCCTCCCAGATATAATACCAGTAACTAATGATACGATTCTAAATAAACTAATTATTTCTTGTTCCCTGATTAAGTTGTTTTGCATTATTTCCTTGATATGTTTCCCAATGTTTCGGCTGAAACTTGTAAATAGGTGATTTGCAGCATGTTCTCGTTTCCATAGTTATTAATACTATAGATATTGCGTACAATGACCCATTACAGTTAGTGTTGCTGAATTTTGGGCCAAAACAACATTTTTTGCTAAATTGATGACATACATAATATTATTTGGTTGCTTGTGCAGGGCGAGGTGTCTTACATCCGTGTGAAGGAAGACTACGGCGGCGGCGGCGGCGGTGGTGGTGGTGGCGGCGGCGGTGGCGCCGACCGGTACAGCGGCGACCGCGACAGGTAAGCCACACTGCTTTCCTTTTGTTTGTGATAGTCTACAGTGCTGTCAGTATGATGATTACCAATGTTCCCAAAGGTTCAGTAAACTGTTACAGACAAAATTATGGGCGCGGCAGATACTATACTGTCTGTGTCTGCAACTTGTCCATACCTTAGTAAGTCATTGCTTAAGTAGATAGAATGGCAGTAAGATCCAGTGTGGATGTAAAACTGATGCCTGAGTGACACTAATCGTCAATTTGCTGTGATACAATTATCTCATACAACTGTTCTTACAGTTGTATGGACTGTTTTGATAGAATATTCAAACTATGTGAAGTTCGTATTGGTATTGAATTGTGTAATAAGTGATTTTGTCCTAAGTGGTCGTAGTCCTCGTGTGCGCAGGTCGCGCTCGTACTCCCCGCGGCGGCGCGGGTCGCCGACGTACTCGCCGGTGCGCCGCAGCTACTCGCGCTCGCGCAGTCGCTCGCGCGAACACAACTACTGAGCACAGGTCGGTACTACCTCCACCTACCACTACACCGCACCACCGCACTACTGCCCTACTGCCCTACTGCCCCACGGAGAATACAAGGCAAAGCTTAACTCGACACATTTCTATAGCATTTCAATGACTCTTACTTAAGTTTCTTGTAGTCTTATAAGCTACACATCATAGCGATGCGAAGCTAGAATGACTACTTGCTCAGCATAGGATTTGAGGGGAATAAAAGACACTAGCAATAAAAACCTACGAAAGAACAGCCAAGACAGTCATGCAAACAATGAATACAAGTGGAAGGGACACCGTCGCGCAAACACTTACCACATATTCAGCTACATAATTTTGAGCTAGAAAGAAAGATATAAATTTTTCATTGGTAATTTATGATGACAAACAGCTCAGAACGATGTACACATGTCGCAGCCAATTTGTATAACACGTAATTGCGCGCCAGATTGAAAACGCCGCCGTTATGTAATGCGGCGTCCTCACGTTCAGGCGGATTGTGATGACGATACGTTCGACAAAGTGGCGTCCAACGTGTAGCCGTATCGTCAGCAAGAAGAAACGACCGAAAAAAATAGGTACGGAAAAATCCGAAAATAAAAAATACAAAGTTGACGTAGCCCCGCTACGCGGAGCTCCTATTTCTGCGTAAAGTAAACTAACCAAACCTAACGTTGGGTGCTCCTAAGTACCGAACTCGCTTTGCTCGTTTTCAAAGCAGTGTATCGACGTTGCACCCGTTTCAATTTGCGCGGTACGTTTACCACTTTTTGAACGCGAAGTGCTCGTTCAATGCGGCGTACTTTATTTCAGCCGAATTACAATCCGGCGGAACTCGAAGACGCCGCATAACATAACAGCGACGTTTTGCAATCCAGCGCGTTTATGTAATACGGCGTGTTCTACGATATGGCTGCGACATATACATGGTAAGCGTTGCACGTTGGTGTCCCGTCCACCGTGTATATGAATTCAACACGACATGTAGTCAAACTCACGATACTGTAAACAAGATGAAACTGGGATTTGATTATATTTGTAAAACCGCCTGCGACGGAGACGGGCGGGTTTTTTAATTGAAAGATATCTTTGGGGTTGTTGAATATCACACTGCTCTATTGTCTAATGAAGTACACATTTTTGCATAACTAATTTTATATGTGTAGGGCCCTAGCTTAGGTAATCATTGGCTAAATTTATTGTATTTGTAGTGAAATTAATGGCTAAAATCCGTATTATCTATATTTTTACTGTCTTGGAAATATTTTTACATAAGCGACAGCTATATTTACAGTAAAGGATAAAGGAAGGATACACTGGATATAGCAGTTGACAGCTTATTGAAAATTACACTGGACTTCTCAGGACTTTTTCGAAATAATTGAAAATATCTCTGGACTTAAGGATATGGATTTCATATGGATTTATCAGGTTTGCGGGAATACAGACATACTTTGGCAATGGTATCCTTGAGATAGCTTTTACGAATTATTATAATTTTCGTTTGTTTGTTTTGCCTTGCATAATACGTTTGATTTTTTTTATGCTTGAAATGAATTTTAAATGCATACTCAATATTTAGTTTTATAAACCAAAAGACCTTATCTAAATGATTAAGATAAGGCAGATTAATATATTATTTTAATACTATTATCAATTTATAATCGTATAAGTACACTTTAAAAACAAATACATGTACTAAATACAATATTTAATTTTAATCTTGTAATATTAAAATCTTTCTCTAAGTCAGTCCGGATTCGGTAAGATCACTCTGTCTCTGGATTCGGTAAGAAAACTGGCGTGAACTGCCCCCTGTTACTAGCGAGCACGGAGAAGTAAGCACATGGATATCTCACACGAACACACTTGACAGAATGTCGGGAGTACAATATGTAAGGGTGTGTGATGTGTACATGTGGTTGCTAGCCGTGCCAGCGAAGTGTTCCGTATACAACTGAAGGTCTATATTTCGACAGCTGACGGAGCGGCGGGCGGCGACGCGGCGGGGGAGCCACACTCTGCTAGACTTAAGAGAGCATATTAATGTATTATTAGTTCGTCAAGCTGGACGACACTCTGTTACCGACCACGTCCATGTACTGCCGACTGCTGTGCCGCCATGGCAACACCACACCTACAAGTTATCTTTCGTCACATCTTCATTGGAACATTGTGCGCAGCAGTACATAGACGTGGTCGCATTTTAGTGTTTAGAGTCGATTATTTAGTAACATTCGGGTTAGCGGTAGATGTTTGTTGCGAGTGGACGCACTCTGTGTTGCGGGCGCAGCTCGTAGCTCGTAAGAAGGCCGCCCGTATAATAATATATCCTCGTATAGTCCGCACCGAGCTGCGCCGCGCGGCTCTACGTTATAACTTGACACGATGACTGTTTATAATTAAAAGCATTTTCTTTTGTTTCATCCACTGTGGATTGGGCTCGTTGGATGTGCTTGGCTGGAGGTGTGAGTCAGGATGCCGTAGAGGCCTCGCGTGTAGGATCGGATCGGATCTCTGGCGGACATTTGAATATTTGTCGCGTGGATGTAATGTTCCCTTTCGGATGTTGGATGTTGGTATTGCGCTCGGAGCGGCCCGGCGCGGTCACTACGCACCTTCCGCACCTTCCGCGCTGGATCAGGATCAGGACCTTTGGGTATGAATATTCAAATTAATTGCAAAATAACTTATGTTGAGTGCACGCTCGGTACAGAGTATTAATGTTTGTTTGGATATCCTTAACTCACACTTTATTTGCTTCTCGATGTCTGCCGTTTATTTCCTAGACGTAGGATGTCGGTTCAGTGACGATATGAGAATTTTTCTATTAGCTTTGCTCATTAGTGTGTTAGACCTAACAATTCAGTGTCATATATAAATAATTAGCATGCTTTATGAGCTTTCATACAACCTACCTGCGTGTCAGCGAGACGAGGAGTGT
The DNA here is from genome assembly GCA_916618015.1 of Xestia c-nigrum. Lineage (NCBI taxonomy): Eukaryota > Metazoa > Arthropoda > Insecta > Lepidoptera > Noctuidae > Xestia > Xestia c-nigrum. The sequence goes on from OU745263.1 coordinate 22,583,623, forward strand.
TTGCGAGGATGCCCGAGAATGGATGTTGTTTTAAAATTGACATATTATGTATAAAGTAATACAGAGTAATTATGGACCGTGATGTTAGGTAGACAAAGTTAAATCACAAATGTAACGTGTGCGTCGCCGACGCTCGATATCATAGATGTATTGTGTGGACATTGTAATTTAGGTACTGGATCTGCATTCCAAAGACCAACACAGTTTGATGGACTTAATAAATTCCTTACAAAAGAATTCGTATGTTTTTATTTCCTATTCTATTGACCTATAAACTTACCCTAACAAGTTTACAAGCAACAAGTTTTAAAGAGATAGCGAAGTTTTGTCATGAAAAGTTCTTGAAACAAGCTACATTAAATAAAAAAAAAACTCCAACACATAGGCTCATAGTTTCAGGTATTTTCTTTTAATTATTGTTAAACATTTGCCATCTCGGATTGATTTATTACAGCGTATAATATTCTACTAGTCAAGCCCTTTTAAATAATAGCCGTATTGAGGGAGTTCTGGAATAAATATGTAATCCGCCATTTTGTGGCGGCGGCCACCTTGGACAGATTTTTATCAAATAGCTAAAAACACTCCCGACTAAGGGACTACTCACATCTATTCAGCTTATGCCCATAGAAAACGATTTTCAACCGACTTCCAAAAAGAGGAGGTTCTCAATTCATGTTTTTTTTTTTTGTTTGTTACCTCAGAACTTTCGACTGGGTGAACCGATTTTGATGATTCTTTTTTATTTGAAAGCTGGTGCTTGTCGTTTGGTCCCATTTTAATTTGCTGAAGATCTGATGCTGATTTTCCGAGATATACAATAGAACTCTTCAAAAATAGACTGCAAATCTGCAGTAATTGCAATCGCTTGTAGGTTCATTGCTCATGCTACATCATGACGTAACATCACGCCTGTATACTCTGAGGGGGTACGGAGATGTGTACAATACTCCCAGATTTCCACAATGTTTGTTGCCTCTGAACTTTCGACTGGGTTAACCGATTTTGATGATTCTTTTTTTATTTGAAAGCTGGTGCTTCCGTGTGGTCCCATTTCAATTTGGTTAAGATCTGACAAAATACACGGCAAAGCTGCAGTAAAATTGCTGCAATCGCTTGGTTGTTTATTGTTTATGTAACATAGTGACGTAACATCACGCCTGTTTGCTCTGAGGGAGTACGCAGAAGTGTACAATACACCCAGGGGTAAGCGCATGTGAACTACTCAAAAAGACAAACAAAAACCGACATCTATAACCACAAAAACTTTAGCTTCAGAAGTCTGTGACAAAAAAACTAAATAAATCAAACAAAGGTGCTTCAGCTTCAGAAGTCCTTTGTTAGATTAAGTTTTTTGTCACCGACTTCTGAAGCTAAAGTTTTTGTGGTTTTAGAAGTCGGTTTTTTTTTGCAAAAATAGAATAGAATAGAATACTCTTTATTAAAAATGTTTTTTATGTTTGTCTTTTTGAGTGGTTCACATGCGTTTACCCCTTCACAGCGTACTGCGTGATGTTATGTTATGAACTGGTGCAAACAATAGACAGACATGAGATTTCAGCAATCCCAGTCCATTTGCATTTATTGAAGAGTTCCGTTGTCTATCTCCGAAGTTCTTCAGCAAATCTTCCCTACATTAAAGTGGTACCACTCCGAGAAAGTACTCTCCAAGAACTACCCAAATCGCTTTGTGTGCCTATAAAATTTGAAGAGCCAAGATTCCATCATCAGATCCGGACTTGGTGACCCTTTCCAACAAAACATATTTTTTCAAATCGGTTGGCAAGCGACGGATTTATGCGCGAACAAACATTACAAAAAAAACATGCGAATTGAGAACCTAATCCCTTTTTTACCTACTACATTATTATAAGGACTTCAATAGATGTTCCAGATTTTCGGATTACCAGCGCCACTTCATTAGATGCTCACCATTTTAATAAAACAACCTAATTTTAAATAATATGGTGTAATTCCTATATTTATGTACACAAAGCCTAGCATTAAATCACGTAATTAATTTAGTCTTTCACACGACCGACACACACTTTAAATCTTGAACCCCGAGTGGATGGCGCATGTTCCGAACGTGAGGTTCTCGTACGTGACCTGCCTGAAGCCCGCGTCTTCGATCATCGACTTGAACTTCTCCTGGGAATAGAAATAGGTGGTTTACACAAAATAACTCAGAACTGAAACATTCCATTAGCAGCGGTGGCCCAGTTGGAGTTCAAACCCTCAGCCCAAGACAGTACTTGATACAATTATTGTTCAGATCCTGATCGTATTATAAACGTGATTGTTTATGTTGTCAAGTTGCGGATTAGGTTTACGTCATCAACCGAGTGATGGACTGATTAATAAACGAAACTAGACCCTTAAGGGACTACGCACACTTCTTCAGCTTATGCCCATAGAAAACAATGATTTTGTATGATTCTCATACAAAATACTTAAAACCTATGGGCATAAGCTGAATAAGTGTGCGTAGTCCCAAAGTATACATTGACCGCAGGTCCCTGAGATGCTATATCGTGAGTGCAGATAGTCCATTACTTGAGGCTGATGATGATGAAACAGTGTGCGTACGCGCAGCGGAATGTTGTTGAATTTAAAGATTTTAATTACGCAGATATTTAGTGTATGACGTCGTATAATTGTGTATGGTAAAAAAAAAATTGTGAACGCAACCATTGTGGAGAAATTCACCAAAAACTGATTCCACTGGGCGAACGTTGTCCTGGCGGAACTTTTTTTAATCCATAGACTTTAGAAGAAAAGAGATGTGTCCAAAAATTAGTGTGTAATTGTGTATCAATGATACAACATGTTGCCAAGTATCAATGATGTTCCGTTAGTATTAAAGAGTTATAGGACAAATTTACCATGAATAGGTCACTGTTTACAAAGCAGTCAAATATCACGACGTTCTAAATGAATTTCATGGTAAAATGTATGCCAATAATTAGTGTATTCATTCAACTATTCACATGCAAAATTTCATGTCATTAAATTCAGTAATTAAAGAAAAACAATTATAATACTGACGAAGCATCGAAAACCTACATAACCCGACCAAGTTCGGATGGCTACAAAAAAGCGGCCGTGCCATATATCTAAGAAACGTTCTTAACCTTCCAATATAGTATTTATTAATATGGTACAGTTGCGTACACAAGCGTTAGGAAAAAATAAAACAATTGCATTTCTTGAATGAAAAATGTTTTTTAATAATAACGCCACTATCTACGATAAAAACAAATCTTCAATTAACAAGTACTTCTCTATTTAAATATCCGCGTACAAAAATATTTTTAATTACATATAATACTTAATTATGTAATTATAATAACGTTAACAAACGCTTGCAATGACAGCAATAGACTTAAATGTGTTTTAACTAAAATAGATTATGAACTAGCTTTTGCCCGCGACTTCGTTCGCGTGGATGACGAAACTTAGGGTAAGTATAATATTTCGAGCTTCAATAAAAAAATTCCTACCTACCTACCTACTTTCTGTCATAGTCAAATACATTTAAAAAAGTAGGTGTACTAAAATAAATGACCTATAAATTATAACGAAACAACAATTGTGTTATCACCTATACCAATTCAATACCGGTATTATACTGTAAATTTTGGGATGTTACCTAAATATATTGCACGGCCGCTTTTTTGTAGCCATCCGAACTTGGTCGGGTTATGTAGGTTTTCGATGCTTAGTCAGTATTATAATTTTATCGTTTTTCTTTAATTACTGAATTTAATGACATGAAATTTTGCATAAGAATAGTTGAATGAATACACTAATTATTGACATACATATTACCATGCAATTCCTTCAGAACGTCGTGATATTTGACTACTTTGTAAACAGTGATCTGTTCATGGTAAATTTGTCCTATAACTCTTTAGTTACTAACGGAACATCATTGATACTTGGCAACATGTTGCAGACACTTACAAGGTTTATATAAACGTGAAAATCTAGACCCCAAAGTGCATACTTTAAGAACTAAGACCTAATAAGCGTATTTTACGTTTATATTTTTATCTTTTAAGCCCTGCGATTTTTTCTAAATCTGTTTTTTTTTTTAAATATAAACAAATTCAAAGCAACGTATGTAAAAATCTACAGCTCTCTATGTAAGCGCTTTATATGAAAACTAGCTAATGGCCAAACGTTCGCGTAGCGGAAACTTGAATGTCTCCGAAGTTTATGCATGCACTAGTTTTATTCATACATACACAATTACACACAAATACACACTAATTTTTGGACACATCTCTTTTCTTCTAAAGTCTATGGATTAAAAAAAGTTCCGCCAGGACAACGTTCGCCCAGCGGAATCAGTTTTTGGTGAATTTCTCCACAATGGTTGCGTGCACAATTTTTTTTTTACCATACACAATTATACGACGTCATACACTAAATATCTGCATAATTAAAATCTTTAAATTCAACAACATTCCGCTGCGCGTACGCACACGATGAAACATTCCTGGGTGTCCTGATGAAATGTGTAGTAGGGTTACAGTAATACCGCCTTTGAATTTTAGACATTATTTTTACATTGAAATCTGCAGTCCCGCATATCACCAAACGAGCCCTGAGACAATGAAACGAGGTTGCTTGCGGCAGACCGAGGAAAAGATAGCGGGACGGCTTCCTCGTTAATTGGCGAAAAGAGGCGCAACATTTAGTAAAATGGAAGGAATAGTGGTAGTTGGCGGCATGGTGGGACGGCAAAATAAAATACACAATGAAACTTTTCCCAGTAAAACAACCCAGTTCAACGTGCGACATGTTACATCAGAACGTGGTACACAATCAGTTATAATCCTTATGCCATCAAACACATCGTGAAGCAATGACTACAGATATGTGGCTCGTGCCCTACCAATGTGCGGGTGAACTGAGGGACCATAAAACCACGTAGTGTGGTGCTTGGGTTCGCTCGACATTTTACAGTGTGGTACAAACTGAGCAACTTTCTCCATGGGAGCAACATTGATGGTTTTATGGAGAAAGTTGTTCAGTTTGATGGTCATATTCGACACCAAGTTATACTGAAGCATGCCCAAAACTTATGTAGCATCCCCAGGGACCTGCCACATACCTGATCGGGGAACTGCCGGATGCTTTCAACGAGATACTGGTACGGCTTCCACTGGCCCGCGAACAGCTGGCCCAGCACCGGGATCACTTGGAACGAATACTGGTCGTATGCCCTGCAGGATAGATAGATACATCATACATCAGCTTAAAAGGCGCACTGTTATTATGTTCTCTCCAAATGCTGTATAATCATTTGAGAACTAATGTCCCGTCATCGCGAAAAATCGGCGCCTAGGTACCTACCTACTATCGAAAAGAACTCCGTGGCTTTGCGTGATATCTCGGGAGTGAGGAGATAATATACCGCCAGTGAATGCATGGCAAAATCCGATGCTCTCAAAACGGTGATGGAAAACATCGTGAGGAAACCGGCATGTCCTAGAACTAAACATTCGAAGACATGTGACATCTACCAACCCGCACTGGGCCCGCGTGGTGGATTATAGCCCATTCCCTCTCATACAGAGGAGGCCGTGTCCCAGCAGTGGGAACATTAATAGGCTGATGATGAATGCATGGCTTTAACCATCGTAATAGATTGTTCTCAAATCTACACTCGAGGTGATCTTGTCTAGTCCCACCGTATCCCTGGCTGTACGGTGGGTATTTTAAAGTTAAACGATACTACTGTATAAAGTGCACGTAGTGCTGTGCTGATGAAGATACTTTATGGATAGAATTCCAAACCTGCAGGAAAATGACAGCCGCGAAACGGGCGACGACCGTCTCGCGACGTGTCCTTTATGGGTGGCATTGGCACCGGGCCCGTAGGCCGAGGAAGGAGGCCGGCTGAGGCCCGGCACTTCGGAGACGAAAGTCATAGAATGTTATTTAATGTGCGAGCGAAACGAGCGCGCGTCATAGACTCGTAGCAGGATCTAAATTTGTATATAAACAATTTTAGATCCTGTTATGATTCTATGCCGCGCGCTATCTCGAAAAGTCTTGGTAGGTGGCATGAGGAGTCTGCAGTGTCATAATAATAGCTAATTTTGTTGCGATGTTGGTTATTTAAGTGTCCAAAGCATGTCTGAATGAATTGTATCACCACATTAGGGCGCCATCGAAACGGACACGCCGTTTCGATGGCGCGACAAAAAAAAATGCCACGATTTCGTAAAAAATTGTAAAAGTAGGTCCAAAACCATGTTTGTCAAAGCTATGGATAAAAGCTTATAAGGCTTTGAACAGTAAAATAGGTGAAAAGTTTTCTGTACTTAAACAATACCTAAGCAATGGGCACTCTTATAAGACGTATTTAAGATTCCGTTCTACAGCTCCTAAAATGTGAACATAGGGTTCAACGTTTCAATGGTGCGGTATTAGTCTTACACCTCCTAAAATATAAGCCCAAGATATTTTCTATATTTTTACAATTTTTTTACAAATTCAATCTGTTACTTACCAAAATTTCAGGTCTCTGCAATGCCTAGTTTTAAAGATCTCCGTGGCCGCGCGGTTGGAAGCGTTTCAATGGCGTGGCCACGTTCAAATCCTTAATAACTTTTTATCCATAGCTTTGACAAATATGGTTTTGGGCGCCTACTTTTACAAAATCGTGGCAAGATTTAAAAAAAAAGCCATCGACACGGAAACGTTTTGGGACAAAATTAATACTAACCACTGTAATGTACTGTTGGGCAGTTGGCTGAACTCTAAGCACATGAAGCGGCCGCCAGGTGTTAGCACTCTGTAAGCTTCCTCGAGGACCTACAAAACAAACAATTTACATTTAGAACGATGTGAGCAGTCCAGCCTGGCCAAGTTTTGATTCGCGGCGAAATCAATGTCGATATGCCTTCCTGAGAAGGCGGCTCTGAGGCTAACTAATAAAATATCGGTCTTGAGCACCCACCCTTGGGGCCCTCTCACCGCCGCCTAGGAAGAGGCTCCATCAATCAGCCGGACTTCGCCCACTGCTGGGTATCATCATCAGCTTATAACAGTGCTGGATATAGGCCTCTCTTTGTATGTGCTAGCCTCTTCAAGGTTTTACTCGTGATTGCAACAATATCATCTGATCATCTCGCTGCCGGACGACCAACACTTCTACTAGCTATCGACAATATTCTCGCCAAGCTAAGAAACAAATATGTAGGTCCCGTGTCAGTAGAAGAAATTAAATATGAATAGTAGATCACTAAGTGTTTGCGCAGTGGCGCAGGTTTGATGATTTCCAGCCACCCGAACAAGCCGGGTTCCGAAAAGGCTTTAGCACCGTGGACCACATACATACGCTTCGGCAGGTTATACAGAAGACCGAACAGTACAACTTGCCTCTCTGTTTAGCGTGTGTGGACTACGAGAAAGCCGCAAGGTCATGGCTGAGACCATGGAGGACCTCAGTACAATGCTCGATGACCTCAGTAGAGCTTTCGAAAGAGTGGGTCTAAAAATGAACATGGCCAAGACGAAGGTCATGTTGAATGCCCATGTCACACCCATTCCTATCAAGATCGGAGAGTCGACACTCGAAATTGTAGACGATTATGTATACCTAGGACAAACGGTCCAGTTAGGTAGGTCTAACTTCGAGAAAGACGTCAATCGTCGAATCCGACTCGGCTGGGCAGCGTTCGGGAAGCTGCGCGGTATCTTCTCGTCCAACTTACCGCAGTGTCTCAAGACGAAAGTCTATGATCAGTGTGTGTTGCCAGTGATTACATACGGGACCGAGACGTGGTCGCTCACAATGGGCCTTATCAAAAGGTTTAAAGTCACCCAAAGAGCAATGGAGAGGACTATGCTCGGAGTTTCCTTGCGTGATCGAATAAGAAATGAACACATCCGCAAGAGAACCAAGGTCACCGACGTAGCCCGACGAATTACCAAACTTGTGGCAATTCTTCAGTGGCATTGGGCAGGTCACATTGCTCGCAGAACGGATGACCGGTGGGGCCGAAAACTTCTGGAGTGGCGACCGCGAACCGAAAGACGATGCGTTGGAAGACCTCCCACTATGTGGACCGATGACCTGGTGAAGGTTGCGGGAATCCGTTGGATGCGAGTCGCAAGGGACCGGTCAATGTGGCGACACTTGGGGGAGGCCTATGTCCAGCAATGGACGTCTTTCGGCTGAAATGATGAACTGTTAACTCTCCACTACACTAGCTAGCTGGTTTGACACAAATGTTTTGGTGATCTTTCATAGATCGATTGTCTTTGAAGCGAACAATATCGAATGGTCTCCACTGAGACCATTGTAAGCTGTAAGGAGCTTGTAAAGAAACTTCCGATACACTTATCGGAAGTTTCTTTACAAGCTCCTTACAGCAGGCTGCAGAGCAATCTGTCTAGCGATAAACGTACATGATCAATATGAGTACAGTTCCTGATGCCGAAGGCGATGGTGTAGGCGTCGTAGGTGTCGTCGGGCAGGGCCAGCCGCTCCGCGTCGCCGCACACCCAGTCTATCGCCACGCCGCACTTCTCGGGCGTGTAGCCTAGCCTGGAAATGGAATAAGAGAAGGTTATGTTTAGGTAATCTAATCAGAATCCATAAAACAAACATGACGTAGAGGAGTAGGTACCTATACTCACATCCACATTTCGCCAATTGGTTCATTCCCATTTAAAAGACCCTATGGGGTCTAGCGCCTCTAAGCTATGGCTTAGAGGCACTTCTTATGTGGTCGCGCAGCATTGAAGAAAAGGGAGAAAATAGGTTGCAAGCCTATAAGTAATACCATCAACCAGAGACAAATTAACACTCCAGCCTACGCCTGTTCAGGGTTGCGGGCCTGTACGAAAGAGATACTCGCCCCGTAGGTAACATAAAGGGCGAGGAAGGAATATAATAAAAGTCTGACACTCCCTCCCGCTCCGCCCAGAGTGAGAGAAGTTATTTGATGATTTCTCATCATAAAAAAAAAAAAATGCTAAGCCTGTTCATAATCTGGATCTATTCAAAGTTCGAGTGAATCGGTTTCTTCCGCAAGTCACTGAATATTATATAACAAGGTCCTCCGCCGCGTCTGTCTGTTCGCGATAAACTCAAAAAGTACTGCACCGATTTTCATGTTGTTTTCACCAATGGATGGAGTGGTTTTCAGCTAGTTTAGTAAAAAAAGAAACGGAAATTCCAAAATGTATCTTTGTGGATTAAACGCCACTACAAGGTATAATACCCTGAGTCCTAAATCCTGTCCGCGTCCAAACCAAAGTTTGGGAACCCTAACGCGTAGTCATGCTTATAATGTGCCCTTGTGTTTCTCCGAACAAAAGGAGCATTGTAGTAATAAGTGCAAAGTATACAATACTTATATTATGAGTGATAATTATGACCCGCCGATATGTCAGTTAGGACGTGCCTGGATCTGTTAGCGACAACATTGTGTATGTATGATCAGTGATCAGCTTCAAGAGAAGATACTTTAAAAAGTGTTAATAAATGAAAGAACACATACTTCAGTGCCCTCTGCTTGCCGACATCCAGCATGGCTTGGTTAATATCACAGACGGTGACACTGCTGTTGGCTGTGTGCGATGGGCCCAAGTTCTGCAGGTACTTTATATATCTGAATGCTATGTCACCTGAAATGTTAATAAAGGTTACTACACAAATCTTTCACTGGCAACACTTGCTTACACAATAATGGCAGCACTTGCATGGTAAGGCACAGTACACTGCTAAATGAATGACCCTCTTATGACATAACATACTGTCAATGTCAAAGTGTTCCCACATGTTTCAACAGGTAGCTTCCACTGAATACTTTGATACAAAGTTCCTATGACTAAGAAATAATAGGGTTTGGGCAGTGCACCCAACCCACCCTTAATAATAGCCTTACTCTTGAAATCTCGTAAAAGATATTTGCACTCACCCGATCCGATGGAATCCTTTTTTTAATAAAATTACATAACTGCTGTCTTCAAAAATATATTTATCCAAATAAACATCTATACAAATATAGTTGTGTTACTAAAACATTTAAATTTAATAAAGAAACCCCCTTTTATTATCAAAACATATCTGTTCGACTTTTTTACTACAACTGTCTTTTTCTTCAAATAACAAATTCCACTTCAAATATATTTTAAAACCAACGCTCGAAATCAACCATAAAGCCACACCATAGAGTTTATGACTGCCAGTAACAAGGAACATAAAATTCTATAAAGCTATTTCTATAACATCCCCTCTGAATTTTATGTTTGAAACAATCAGAACAACATACAGAAAACAAACTTATAACTAACTCCCATCAACTCATTTAAAACCCAACTTAATTAAACCCACCCAACTTAACTAAAAACTACAAACAAACTTTTGAATTAATTAATCTAAAAACCTTACATAACTAACTTACAGCAAAATTTCAAATTAATTCCCAAACAACCTTAACTCCTAATAAAACTTCAACTACAACACATAACTCTTCACATTACGGAATGTCCTTCACTTATCACTCACTAAGCATTGTTTTAATCTCAAGAACTTTGTTCTGTCCAGTGGTTTAGTTAAAATATCAGCCAAATTATTTTTAGTAGAACAATAATTAATTTCCAACAAATTTTTATCTATCTTCTCCTTAATAAAATGATATTTAACATCAATATGTTTGCTCCTTCTATTTAAAATTCCATTCTTAATCAATACAATAGCAGATTGATTGTCAACAAACAACTGTGTTCTCGGTAATTTATTAGTCAATTCGTAGATCAGAGACTGAATGTATAGTAGGTCTTTTATACATTCGGCTGCAGAAATGTATTCAGCCTCAGTACTCGAAAGAGCAGTGACTGACTGCTTGCGTGAACACCAATGTATAGGACCACCACCATAAAATATTACAAAGCCAGTCGTACTTTTCCTAGTATCAGGATCACCTGCGAAGTCTGCATCACAATATGCTTTTAAAATTAATTCATTTCCACGAACATACTGTATACCACTACTAATTGAGTTTTTAATGTACCTAAAAATATTCTTAATATTACTAAAATCATTCATATTCGGATTTTCCTGATGTCTACTGCAATAACCTACATGAAACGATAAATCCAATCTTGTTTTATTTACTAAATATAATAAAGAACCAATTAACTGACGATATTTATGTACATCATCAACTCCACCTTTCCCCTCTTGATGTACATCAACTAGAATATCAGGATGACAACTATCCTTTAAGTTTTCAAATTTAAACTTTTCCAAAATTTGTTTAATATAAGATTCTTGATAAATCTTAATATAATTTTGTTCAACTTTAACATCAAACCCTATAAACTTTTCAGTTTTATCAAATTTACGCATTTCAAATTCAGTTTCTAATTTATTAATAATTTTATTTAAATCAATTTCATTTTCACCAATTAAAATACCATCATCAACATAAATAGCCAAATAAATTCCTTTATCTTTATTCACAAACACACATGGATCAGATTTCAATTGAAACAAACCTAATTTCTTCAAAAATTCCGTCAATCTTTTATTCCACATAAGTGGTGCTTGTTTTAATCCATAAAGACTTTTCTTTAATTTACAAACTTTATTTTCTTTATCTTTAATGTCATATCCTAAAGGTATTTCCATAAAAATTTCTTCATCTAACTCCCCATATAAAAATGCTGTCTTCACATCAAATTGCTTTATTTTTAAACCTTTTTGTGCTGCAATAGCTAACAACAATCTAACACTAGTAGTATTAACCACGGGACTATATGTTTCTTTATAATCAACATTATGCTTTTGAAGAAAACCTCTTGCCACTAATCTCGCCTTATATCTTCCACCAGGCTTTATTGTAAATATCCATTTATTTGAGATTATTTTTCTATTCTTTGCTTCACACCTGTTCACAATTTCCCAAGTTTTGTTTTTCTCTAACGAATCTTTCTCCTCCATCATTGCTTTACACCATAAATCTTTATCAAAACTGTTAAAAGCTTCTGTATACGTTAAAAATGATGTTTCTAAATCATAATCTTTCAGCCATGATGGCAATCTTCTCTCTCGATTTGGTAAAATTCTCCGTCCAACATTAATTGCTTCAACTGCATCCTCAAACTCATCACTAGTCTCAACTCCTGTATCATTTCTACCTTCCCCTCTCAAAACATTATTATCTTCAACATTAACTCCAACTCCAGTATCTTCTACACTAACTCCAACATCTTCAACACTAACTCCAACATCTTCAACACTATCTTCAAAATTATCAAAATTATCTTCAACATCTTCACCACTAACTTCAACATTATCAAAACTATCTTCAAACACCTCATTATCTTCAATATTTCCTTCACCACCAACAGCTCTATCACCACTTTCACTACGAAACACATCACCAACAATTACATCATTATTAACTTCATTAATAATATCACTACGAACATCACCATTATCTCCACTATTCAAACCATTATCACCAATATCGACACTCACCTCTTTAAATAAATTATCTAACTCACTCTGTATCACTTTACGATTACACAATTTTAAATAATCCGCAACATCACTCTTATTATTATTAAACAATACATCTCTCGAATAAACAATTCTAAAATCAGAAGGATCCCATATCTTATAACCATTATTTGTAAACCCTACTAAAAGCCCTTTGCTACTCCTGGAGTCAAGTTTCTTTAATTGACAATTATTTTTATAATAAGCTAAAGATCCAAAAATATTTAAATGTTTTAAATTCGGTATTCTATTAAACCACATTTCAGCTGGTGTTTTATTATTAATTGTGTTTGCACTCCTGTTAATTAAATAGGCAGATGTTAAAACAGCTTCACCCCATAAAACCCGTGGTAGCTGCATATCAAACAGTAATGCTCTAGTTCTTTCCATCAATGACCTATTTAATCGTTCAGCTTTACCATTTAGTTGTGGAGTGTAAGGAATTGTATAGTCAATATTAATTCCTTTACTATTGCAATACATTTTAAATTGTTTACTATTGTATTCACCACCATTATCGCATCTAAATGTTTTTACTTTTGTTTGAAAATGATTTTCTGCCAAATTAATGTAATTTATTATTTTTGAATATGCTTCGCTTTTATTTTTAATTAAAAATACTTTAATAAAATGTGTATAGTCGTCCAAAAATGTTATAAAATATTTGTAACCATCCCATGTTTCAGTTTCAATAGGACCACAAATATCGCTATGTATAATTTCTAATGGTTTAAATGCTTTTTGTCTAATAGTTTTGAATGGTTTTCGGCATAATTTGGCTTTCGTGCAGACTTCGCAGATGTCGGTTTCCTTTACCAGGCCTCTCTCAATTCCTCTAACAAGATCCTTAGTTTTGGCTATAGGTACATGACCTAATGCACGATGCCAAAACATAGAGTCCAAATAAAAAGAGTTTACTGACCTTGATATTACAACTGGCTTTGCATGAATACTTAGGTAGTACAAACCGTCCCGCTTTAGCTCAGCAGTCACTGATTCAGCCTCCGATCCATAAATATCACATCTATTTCTGAAAAATTTTAAAATATAATTATCATCTGTTAGTCTAGATACAGATATTAAGTTTTTCTTTAATTCAGGAACAAAAAGGACATCTCTCAATATAATATTGTGGGAATAGATGTTGCCCATGATGTTTACATAATGAATATTTCCATCAGCTGTCATGATCTTATAATTTGTTTTTCTTTTATCCTTAAGATAACTCTCAGAATTAACAATATGACTGCTGGTACCTGAGTCAATAATGAACTCAATATTTGCTTCTTCTGTTTCTATATTATTAGTAAAATTGTTACTCACGTTCTTCATGTTTAGACAACGTTTTGTGTAGTGCGAGTTGGTATTACAATACATACAGTTGTATTTTTCCTTGCAATCCGCATATCTGTGTCCTGTCTTCAGACATTTGAAACAACTTTGTTGGATGTTCAGTCTGTTGTCACCACTCGATATTGGAGTTCTACAATATCTCGCAATGTGTCCCTTCTTTCCGCATTTGTAACAAGTTTTAATATAAAAACTGGTTGCTTCTTGATTGTTTTCATTATTATCTCTTGATGTTGTTGCTTTTATTTCATCATTTTTATTGTTGTTCTTAATTCTCATTTCTAGACTTAATCTTGAAATTAAATTTATAAGTGTTTTATCAGTCAATGATGTCGCTTCCCATGCTGTGCGGAAGTAACTCATGTTTTCCGGTATACTCGTCAAAATTTTAGTTATAATCTGCTTATCATCAAAACTGTAACCCAAACTTCTTATTTTTGTTGCTTTGTTTTCTATTTCGGTTATGTCAGACATCAGATCATCTCTTACAAATTTATAGTTATAAAACTCCTCCAATTGATGAGAAATTTGTACGTCCTTGTGTCCCAAAAAAATGTTATCAAATTTTTCAATTATTTCTTTGGTGGTTTTGCAGTTTATTGCATAAGACATATATTTTTCACTTAAGGAGCATAATATTATTAATTTTGCCTTCGCATCTTTTTTCTCAAAATCTTTTATATTTTCTTCATCATCTAATACTGAATTTAAATCTTTTGCTCTCAAAATTAGCATAAGCTTTACCTTCCAAAAAGAATATTCTGATTCGCTGGTTAATTTTGACAATTTGACGTATTCTTCTGCCATTTTAAATATTTCTCCTCACACTTTTCACAATTTCTGGCTTTTAGTTTCCACTTTCATACTCCCACTGCGGAGGGCCCATAACCTCTTGAAATCTCGTAAAAGATATTTGCACTCACCCGATCCGATGGAATCCTTTTTTTAATAAAATTACATAACTGCTGTCTTCAAAAATATATTTATCCAAATAAACATCTATACAAATATAGTTGTGTTACTAAAACATTTAAATTTAATAAAGAAACCCCCTTTTATTATCAAAACATATCTGTTCGACTTTTTTACTACAACTGTCTTTTTCTTCAAATAACAAATTCCACTTCAAATATATTTTAAAACCAACGCTCGAAATCAACCATAAAGCCACACCATAGAGTTTATGACTGCCAGTAACAAGGAACATAAAATTCTATAAAGCTATTTCTATAACACTTACCATCTACAGGGCAGAGAATCCTCATCTGTTTAACCCAATTATTTTGGACTTTCTGGAACTGTTTTGGAAAAATTTGATCGGTGCGGGAACTACACCGACTGCGTCTTCAAGTTGAATACCAGTACTTAACATAGAATGACTATCTACATGGCCCTAGCTTAGCAGTTACTGGACAGCATATTATCTATCACTAAGGCTGTTAAATTGATCATGATAACACTTACCAGTGCCACCAGCCATATCCAACAGCTTGGTCTCCTGCCTAGGCGCCAGTCTTTGCATGAAGATATCCTTCCACACTCTATGGATCCCCATGGACATCACGTCATTCATCAGGTCATATTTCTCGGCTACAGTCTCAAATACTTCGTGAACTGGAAGATCACTACACATAAAGTCCTCTGCTGCATAATTATGTCTGTCTGTTTGCGAACTCAAAAAGTAATGCACTGATTTACATGCTGTTTTCGTCAATGGATAGTGTGGTTCTCGAAGAAGGTTTTAGTATATAATTTGTACGCAGGCAAAGCTGCGGACATCAGCTAGTTTATAATAAACTAGCTGACCCACGCAACTGCGTCTGCGTCACATAAGAGAGAAAAACATTTTTCATTCCTGCTTCGCTCCTTATGGTCGTAGGGTGATGTTATATTGCCTAAAGCCTTCCTCGATAAATGGACTATCCAACACAAAAAGATTTTTTAAATTTGAACCAGTAGTTCCTGAGATTAGCGCGTTCAACCAAACAAACAAACTCTTCTGCTTTATAATATTAGAATAGATTTTGAAAAGGGAACAACACCAGTCATTAAGAAAAGATAGTCACCACAAAAAAACTGGTGCTAAAGAAAACTCTTTATTAAAACGACTTTCGGATACTTTCTTGCCATTATTTATTAATAATTAATTATCAATAACATTATAAATAATAAAACCAAGCTGCCCATTAGAAATACAAAGCATAAAAGACATGGTGAACAAAAAAGCTGTTATATTTTTTGGGCACAAAAGTTAGCAAGGATGGAATAATATAAATGAACTTGTGCCGAAACTTTAATTTTTTGGATTACTGATTTACTAGGTATTTTTATTCTATAATAGGTATTTTTATTCTAGGAGGATGAGTGAAATAACCTTTACTTTGAGGTGCAAGGTGCTTTATTTATACTTGAATCAATCGCATTTTTATAATAAAGATTACCTTTTTTGGTTTTCTCGCCTTCATCAACAACTTCAAATCCAAAGTGTGTCTGTCCGGGTTTCATTACTTCGATCTCAGGGCCCTTGGAAGCTGTTTCCGTACTTGTAGAGCGAACCCGTAATGCTTGTTGGACTACACATCTTGCGTTACATAATGTAAATAACCCTAATCTAAGCGCCATCGTTTATTTCTTTTGAAAAAATCCAGACGGACGCACAAAAATTTAAAAACCAGTGCCTTCTTCACCTTCTTCAGCTCAGCTGACTGTCAGTGTCAAAATATTTGAAGGTTAGAAAAAAATTGTCAGTATTTTTTTTCTTTGTTCGACGATAAGTCTTTTCACTATATGGTACCAACACGTTGTGCCTTGCAGCATTTCCTTGAGCTCAACCCTGAACCTACGAAGGAAGAGCCTGTTTATCAGTCAATCTTAGGAAGCTGAAGGTTCGTCACGATAATACCTATAATCTTTTGTGTCATAATATTTTGAAGAGCTCTTACAGACGAAAAGATTATTAATTTGGAGTAGTTTTTAGTTATTTCGTGTAAGGTATCAAATTCAAATCTACTTTACGAACGGAATGAAAAATCTCAATCACTCTGCACTCACAAACATACAGCTATTGGTTCAGCTCCTTAGATAAGGCAAAATTTCACAGAAGTAAACAGTTTTATTCTCTTTAACTCGGATTCTCGGATAAGATTTGGACATGGACCCATCTGGTCAGAATGAAGAGAATAGCTTCCCCTAAATGCACTGATTGCACCTTCGTTATAAATCAGACACAACCACATTATTTTTGAATGTCCAGGCGCACAATGTGAATCGCTTATTGATTGCTAAATTACTTGATACCTATTTACAAAACACCGGCAAACCTCCCGCGCGACATTGAAGGATGGTTGGAGAATTTTTTCTTCATATATTTCCTTATTTAATTTTATTACATCTAGTGGGTGTAAAAGATCGGGACTTGTCCGGGTTGTCCATTGATTACTGGACGGGGACGCCCAGTAAATTGACATAACTTTTGGAAAATGAAGATGAAACTGGATGACAAAAAAAAATTGGATTGATGAAACATATAACAATGAAAATAAGAAGACATGGTATATGCCGTGAATAAAGGATATTCAGATAAGGTTTTACTGATGACTTGGCTTTGGCCTTACTCTCAGACCAAATAAAAAGTACTTTTTATTTGGTCTGAGGCCTTACTATTATTATACGTAGAAAAATATGAAAATATGACGAGGCTGAATGGTCTATAAATCGATGTCTGGCTTTGTGAAGACGAATGAAAAAAAAATGAACACAATCACTTCGAAAAGTCACAACAAACTTTCAAATTGAATGTGTCAATTTCTTTGAAAAGAGGAAAATACTGATAAGCAAACATGAAAATATATTCGATAATTAGAAGTTCCGAGGTAATCAGTAGTTACCAGGAATTCTAGATCAGGCTCTAGTGACAATGTTGGCTCTAAACGAAAGTAAGTTATATTTAAAATACATGTTATTTCATGTTGTTTTTCTTATCAGAATTTGTCAAGTGCCTGTGTATTAAGGCATTTATATTATTACTCTACATTATTACTAGGTACTAGTTTCAAAATAGAATGTAAAGGTAGGTAGTGGTTTCCATAAAATTTTTAAACCTACCTAATGCCACTGGAAAATGTACCCTTTTTTGTTTCTGCCACTGGCTGGTTTGCAATTATACCAGCACAGCTTAAAACTGAACACACGCCACCAACATAAACAACTACACACTACTACAGACTACTAGGACTTTTAATACTAAAATCCATTACATAGGTACATAAATAAAATACATATAGAGTATTACCATCTCTGCAGGATACATAGAACACAATCTAGAACACTACCGGCAGCGCTACAACTGGGACTGTGGCGTGTCGTGTGTGCTGATGCTGCTGCCTACACAGCAGCGCGAGGAGATGCTTGAGAACTTTGAACAGATCTGCCAGGACGAAGGGTTTGGGCAGTCCACGTGGACTATCGATCTGTGCTATTTATTGAAGAGGTAATTATTGTATTTAATTCGGCTGGTGTTGTAACTGCTCATAACCTTTTGACCGACACAGCATAAACGCTTGCGCGTGCCTTCCGCACCAAGCCACAATTTCATCTACTATTTTCACAATATTTGTGTTGTTTGGCGTACAGGGCACGCGCTTGCTTGTCACGTGTATGTCGAGTGTGAATATGGAGTGTGTGGAGTGTGTATATGGAGTCGAAAAGGTTAAACTGGAGAAACAATTACACATGACTGCATGCCTGCTCTTACCACTTGTCTGAAATCCTTACTTCTCATTGTAATATTGCTATCTCTTCTCAATAATTACTTAGAGCCTTGCAACTTTGCTTTAACATTTTGTGAGTGATAAAGTTGGCAGATGTAAGATATTTAACCTCAGAAGGGCCTACTGGCTTACTAAAGGAATTAAACTCATCGCTTGAACATGTTTTCCAAGTCAATTGCTGGTCTGTGATAGTAAGCCCAAAATGAATTGTAATTAAATTAATAATTGTATTTAAAATCTTTCAATGTCTTTTTGTGCAGGTTTGGCATCAGACACTGCATGTACACAACGTTACTTGGTGTGAATGAAGACTACAGGCGACATGGATACTATGACAGGATTATAAATATGGTATTAACCGTTTTTCGCTATCATTTATTAAGGTTAAGGCAAAGAAACCAAGGTGGTCTGAAACCTCATTAGGTTGACAATATCTTAAAAATATAGAAAGGGTGGCAGAAGAAAGGGAGGCCTATATCCAGCATTAGGTGACTTTGTTAAAATGTTCATACATACTAAAAATGTGTTGTAAACTCAAAACTATGCCGAATTTCCTATTCAGTAGAACAACAGAATTTTGAGAAACTGTTTTTAATTTTTCTTTACATCTACTACTTACTTCCTCTCAAGCTCGTGGCTAAATAATAATAGCCGGTCGGGCCAATCTTTAGGTTCAGCCGTGCTTGCCTAGGTTGGTCTGTGGATGGGTGACCACCCTTAGGCGCGGGACAAACACGAGTGGCGTATGGCGGTGGCGCGGCGCTGGCGAGTTGATCGCGTGGCTCCACCGGCGCAGCGCAGGACAAGCGCGTGAATGGCGCCGGAATGGCGTGGCGCGGGCGAATTCTAGTCTTTAAAGTCTGAATTGTTACGTATTTTCGATGTCTTGTTTCCGCCCTGTGCATGCCACTGCTAACTGCGGGTGCGCGGATGGCGAGGAAGTGGCGCCCGCGCCAGGCCCGCGCCATGCTATCTCAGTATGTGTCGCGCCACATCTCTTCTATACATTTTGTATGAAATATCAAAGAAGTGGCGCCACGCCACCACCTCGCCAGCGCCGTGCCACCGCCATACGCCACTTGTATATGACCCGCGCCTTATCCGTGCCTCGGAAAGCACGTAAATCCATCGCGTTGGTCCCAGCTGTCTTTTGTAGATCTTTGACAGTAATTACAGGTAGCCAGTGGCCCGAAAAAGTATTTTATTTAACCAGTCTACCCAGGGGTATCATATTGACCTGTTACTGACTGGGTTGTGGAGGTCAGAAAGGTAGTCGCTCCATGTAACATACTGGTATTCAGCTGCATACGGTTAGACAGCAAACCGAATCCAACATGGTTGGGAAAAGGCTAGGCAGATGATGATCTATACTACTTTCTTCCCAGGACCGAGAACGCGTTAAGCGGCGCTTCGACGAAGCCACGGCCTCCGGCATACACGTTCGGAAGCACTCGCTGACTCACGCAGAGCTGTTGCGGCACCTGACCACTGCAGGCCCGGTCATAATGCTGGTCGACGCCTCCTTGCTCGTCTGTGATCTCTGCAAGCATAATAAGTTGAAGGCTGAGTTCAGGTACTGACCCAATTTTAATATGTAACTTAGAGGTTACAACACATTCATGTGGTAGGTACTCATGAATGCTTTCAGTGTCAGATACAATTTCAACAAGTTGCATTAAATTAAAAATTAAAAATAAACACCCGACACATGGGGCTTAATATAAAATTATATTAAGTTGGTACTTATTTAAATTTTTTGGAACTAAGTCCCATAACGTGGCTAACGGGTAATGCGATTTAGTATAAATCGTCACGTAACGAAATGACGTATGGTGTGTGCAATATAATAATATAATATTCCTCATTCCCTTTCAATACAGTATTCTATTCTATTAGTCAAGCCCTTTCATTTGTGAGATTTCATTCAAATAGTTGTGCGAAAAAAAAGGTTATTCACCATTTTGTGATGGCGGTCATCTTGGATTTGAAATGTATTATAGCGTATAGTATTCTACTAGTCAAGCTTTTTAATTTGATATCCATATTGAGGGAGTTGTTGATTAAATGTGTAATCCGCCATTTTGTGGTGGCGGCCATCTTGGACTGATTTTTATCAAACATAGCTAAGGACATTTTCGTCTAATTCACCTTTCAAACAAAAAAAAAACAAAATCAAAAGCAGTTCATCCGTTCGGGAACTATGATGCCACAGACAGACACACACACACACACAGACATGTAAACTTATAACACTCCGTCGTTTTTGCGTCGGGGGTTAAAAATTATGCTCTACAAAGCCGAAATTACTCTGAAATCCGATGTGCCATAGTAACAACTGCATACAATATACGGTTTCTGCGACGAAGCCCAAAAGGAGGGTTGTTGCTCAGATATCTATATTCTATTATAGTATTGAGAAGTTTTATCATAAAAATTGCATTAAAGTTATGCTTTCAATGCACTCAATCGGTGGATTTGGAGCGAGGTCTGTGTAGGGAAGCCCTAAAACCGTGGGTCGGTTTCCGTAGACGTTGTTTCGGCGGCGCGTACAGCGGACACTACATAGTGGTGGTGGGCGTCAGTGGCGCCAAGCTGCTGTACCGCGACCCCGCGCTGGCGCCGCGCCTGTGCGCCGCGCCGCCGCGCCGTCTGCACGCCGCCCGCACCGCGCACGGCACCGACCACGACGCCGTGCTGCTCTACCGGGACTATACCACTGCGTGATCAACGGTACTTTTATATTATTTATGACTGTATTGTAAAACTTAGATATAATTGACCAGAAGAAACCTGCATGTCCTATACTTGCTGCCAGTCAAAATCGCAATAGCGGTCAATGACCCCTCACCTACATTTGTTAAAGTTCTTAACTTTGAAATCCAAAAATAAGCCTGTTCAAGTCTTGAATCGTCGTCTATCGTGATCTTCAACATTTTTTCTGATGAAAAACGATACGTGTTTCATTTGTTTAGGTTCGTACTAAGAGATATGAGGAAAAGGACAATGACTGCTATTGCGATTTTAACTATAGAACCAAAAATTCGAAGAAATGTGACTTCGACCTACTATCGCAAAGCCAGTTTGGTGGGTTACAGCTTATTCTCTCTCATAGAGAAGAGACCAGTGCCCCAGCAAACAGAACATTAAATGATGATTATGCCATGCTATAATCGACCTTGTATCCTCCCTGACAATAACTAGTCAAGTACAGTGCTGCAAAAATCTTTTGGTGGTTGAATAGCATTTTTAAGAGAGTGCTTTTCACATCTTGAATTTTCTGTGGAAAAGGTATTAAGTTGTAGTAAAAAAACAAAATGGCCGTTCTGGTGCAAATTATTGCCACACTCCAAATGATCCATGTACCACTATACCGGATGAAATGGGGTGAATAGACAGACAAGTCTTTGAAAGAGATTTTAATGTTGAATTAATATGGTATAGTATACATGCTGAGTAAAAGTTTTACAACATTGTTGCAGTAGAATGTTTTTGTTTTGTCTAGAGAGATCTGGAAACAGGTACCTGCCTTGTAACATACCTTACATTGTTATTTGTTCCAATAGCAGGATGTAAAATTGCAACAACAATGTTTTTAATGTTACTAACCATGAATACAGGGCGGTCGTAGTGGTTTTAAGTACAACTTAATTTATTTTAGATATAATATCGTACTGTAGGTACAGTTTGTGACAGAAGTTGGTTCACCAAGTTAAGTTTTAGATGAAATGAATGGATACTTGGCAATTTTATTGTATTTTGTTTGTAAAATTAAAGGGTATATAATACTTTGTAGACATAGTAGGTATATATTTATAGAAGAATAATTTAAAATGTATAGCTTTTTTTTGCTAATGTGTATTTACAATATGAGCTCTAAGTGCTACTTCGAAAGGCAGCTAATTGAGTGACAACTATGAATTTATAGCATTACTAATTTACTATTAATAGTACAATAGATATACATATAATATAAGAATATTCATTCCTTTATTTATTCTTGCATGTACACATTAAATACATTTTTGAATAATACATAAAAAAACAAATTTATTAAGTATCTACAAAAATAATAAGTATCCCCAGCATCGGGAACTGGGTCTTCTACCGATGGTTAGGGCTCTTGAGAGAGGAACCTCCTAACAATACGCTGTGTCCTGTAGTACTGCTTTCTGAATCAAGCCCTTGATCCAGCCGGCAAGCGAGAACATCTTCTGATGTTGGTCGAGGCTATTAGCAATAGGCATTGGTGTTGGTACTAGGTACTCTCATCTTTAGAGGAGGCCTTTGTCGACAGACAAGCTGTTTCACAGAAACATCCAGCTGAAGATCATTCAAATGCAAGTTAGAATTGGTTAAATAAATTTCGTTTTTTAATTTTATATTTAGTATGTAGGCAATCAGGCATCTATTAATAATGTAAGGAAAGAAACAGCATTAGAGGCTATTTTATTTTATAAAACAGTATTACATTAAATTTATTAATTCTCTTAAGAAATAATAATTATTATTCATTATTATCGTTGTGCTATAAATCCCCTCTTAGTGCATAATTTTATAACATTATTTGATTTTTTTTTATTAAAAATACTTATAAGTACCATTTACATTTAATCGCTAGCTACGATTCCTATTAATTTTTTATTTTAAATTTTAAGTTGTTAAGTTTTGATCTGTATTTTAAAAAGAAATTGTGTAAAACTTATGACGTTTAAAAATAACTTTTGTGCAATACTTGAAATAGAAAATACATTTTATTTTTGAAGCTGAGTGACTAAACTCTATCTCTATATAAGAAAAGTCAAAACCGTGAGGATTGAAACCCAGGCAACGCCATGACTCACCGTGATTCAATAGTAAATAAACATTGCTGCAGCATTTGACGCACTTTGCGTGCTGACAAATTAAGGCGTTCAATTCAAATATGTATATAATAAGGATATGTATTAGGGGAAGTACACTGATGAAAACATATCGTTATTAGGGAAGCCGTGACGGTCGGAAAATGACGTCATTGAGGAAGCAATATGTAATATTCATTGCTCAATTAATGTATGAAAAGATACATTTACTTTGGCTGGTTGTTATTTAAAAAAGAGATAGTTAAGTCAAAAGAATTAGTATGATTACTGTGGTAACAAACTGTCTGACAACCAGTCTATCCAAGTGGTATCGTATTACCCAGTATGAACTGGGTTGTGGAGATCAGATAGGCAGTCGCTCCATGTAAAATATTGGTGTTCAGCTGCATCCGGTTAGACTGAAAGCCGACCCAAAAATAGTCGGAAAAAGGCAGGCAGGTGATGATACTGTGGTAACAAAACCAACTGCAGTATCTATCCACATAGATAGATCTAATCATCGATTAAATCAGTTGAATTGCCTCGCTTTAATTGCCACAACATGACATAAAAACATCATCTGTCTGTCATCGTTTTCCAACTATGTTGGCGTCGTCGGCTTCCAATTTAACTGGATGCAGCTGAATACCACTACCTACTAACATGATAGACTGTTTATCTGACAGCCCATTTACTGAGTATAAAGATACCCCTGGCCCTTAATTTGACTGGTTGTCCATTGCAATAACATGGTTAGATGTCATCTGTACTAGGTGCTTGTCAAAATATAACCTCTTGTACTGAAAAAGAAAATGCTGATCTATGCGTTTTTATTTTTCTGTCTGCACAGTCAACATTGAGACTACATGTGGCGGGAATCGGGCATTTCAGATCATGTTCCCTTTCGAACTGTAATTCGGGGGTGTTACATAAGATGTATTACTAGGTTTTTTATCCAAAACCTACAGCAGGTTGAGGGTCAGAGCGAGTCTTAATACCTAGGTACTAATTCTTAATACTAATGCTCTAACTCACCCTTAAATTGAGTGTTATCCACGGCCACGGTTTCACCCAACCCTTAAATGTCATCTACAGTTTCACACTTTCATAACGTCAATTTTCTTCACTTATTTCACAATTCAGTATATTGCTGACACTAAAACGCTTCCATTCACATTTGATTGTTTACTAAAAGAGTCACATACAAACATACCTATACATATGTAGGTGTTAAGTACAATCTCACTTGTCTTTTCTGGCTTGTAGCCCAATTACCTAGCATGAAACATTGCTCCACATTAATAGAAAACCAAGAGTTTGAACTGCCAAAGAATGTAGCAAACCTTTGCTTGGTCTGATATTTAAACACTGGTTCCAAGCACAACCATTAGGTACTCGATGTTCTTTAAGGTTATTAGGCGCTTTGCACATGGAGCAACTATTGGAGCAACTGGCAACTGGCAACTAGCTGTTTACATATATTTCAATTGAACCGCGCACACATAGCAACTCGAGTTTCGAGTTCCGGTAATCGTCAACAGTTTTCAGTTGCTGTAATCGATGACTAAGATAGTTCCTAATTGCCGCAACTAGCAACTGTTAAATATTATACCGGTTTTTAAAGTTGCCGGTTTCCTCAACCGTCAATCGCAACGCGTCGGGCGATTTCACACCCTCCCTCCCCTCTCCCTGTGCCCGATCATTCCAGTCAAGTGCCGCTCAATACGTCGCCGACTACACACGTCTTGACTTTCGTGCGCATTAATATGGCTGAAAACCAAGCCGACGACAGTAGCCGAGACAGTACAAGAGACGGTACATTGAACACAGAAGATTTTATCGAAGAAATAAGAAAACATCGTGCTATTTGGGATTTGAGTGCCGAAGAATATTTTAGTCGCACAGAGAAGATAAAAGCTTGGGAAAAAGTGGGCATAAAGAGTAATGTCACGTTTGAAGATTTGCCTGCAAGGGAAAAAAATAAAATAGGTAATATTTTTTATAACTTTATTTAGGTAGGTACAAGTACCTTTTATATCATTAAATCTTGCCATGGAACCGATCCTTCAGGACTTATAAAATAGTCCTTTAGGATATCCCTAGTATTAATTGACCTTTCAGAACCCATAATACTGTTTGTGTTTGCAAGTGTGTTTGACACTGCATGAAAATGTAGTCCCTCGTGCTTTCGAATCATGTTATGCAGTATACAACATGTCTTAACAATTATTTCTGCAAAATCGGCTGATACTTGCATTGGAGATTGAAATATTCGAAATTTACTGCTTAGTAATCCAAAGGCGCATTCAATACAACGCCTTGCTCGTGATAACCTGTAATTAAACATTCTTTTTGCATAATCCAATTGTTTTCCAGAATAAGGTCGCAACATATGTTTTGATAAACCAAAAGCTTCGTCACCAATAAAGCAATAGTTTATGGCATTAGGAAGTCCCGAAATATATCTGGGTTCTGGTATTTTAAGAGTTCCATCATCAATTTGTTTACATAATTTACTCTCTTTATATATTGTCGAATCAGAAGATTTTCCATAGGCGCCAGCATCGATAAACGTAAATAAACAGTTTGCATCACAAGTAGCCAAAAGTACTAGTGAAAAATAGCCCTTGTAGTTATGATATAGAGATCCAGTGCCCGGTGGTTTGGTTATTCGAATATGTTTGCCATCTATTGCACCCAAACAGTTGGGAAAATTAGCTATTTTTTCGAATCCAGCTGCTATATTAACAAATCGATCTTCATTTAGTTCTGGTATATACTCAGTTTCAAGTTTATTGCATATAAGTTGACAAGTTTCTTTGACTATTCGTCTTGCAGTTGAAGTACCACGTCCAAATGTGTTTTCAAATTCAGCAAAGCCACATCCAGTTACTAAATACCTAAAAAAAAATAAGTATTTTAGTAAGGCGATTAATATACCATACCGCCGGACCGGCTAATACAATAATCCTAGATTCAGGCCCAGCCGTTTTTGAGTTATAAATGGTGTAACTAACCCGACTTTGTTTTATGTATATAGATATACATAATATTATATGGAAACACACCCAGACCAAGATAAATAGATACGTTTATGCACACAAACATTTATATTGTCCAGGATTGGACCCGCTACCTCTGGATTAGTAGGCAGATTCACTACCACTAGATACATCAGACGATTGTCGACATCACAAAATAAATCTGAAATATACATACTTTTTTTTACAATTTTCAGTTGTCGAGCTACAGAAACGATGGAAAAATTTGAAAACATGTTTCAATAGAGAAAAAACTAAAAAGAACAACATGAAGAGTGGCTCAGCTGCTAATTGCAGAAAGGAATATGAATATTACCAGCAAATGTCATTTTTATTAAATGTTTCAAAAACAAGACCCTCTCAGGAGAGTACAACAAAATATGATAATCCTGGTCCCTCAAATACGTCTAAAAAAGACCAGTCTGGAAATAAAACGGAGACATCAGTTGAAGATAAAGAGAGGGAAGTGTTACAAACAATTGCAAATAACTTGAAAAGAAAAAGGGGAGATGGTAATGACCCTGACTTAGATTTTTTGCATTCTATACTACCTCATTTAAAAAAAGTACCCGATGATTGTAAATTGGACCTTCAGACAGATATTTTGAACACTATAAAAAAATATATACCCAATACTAATTATCAATCGCAATATGGTTATTATTCAAACAGATCATATTTACACAGTTCAGAAACTGATGTTCCTGTATCACCGGCAGTTACTAATGTATCTCAAGAATCGGATATAATTGATGATATCTATTTTGATTTGTAAGAAATAAATAATTTCTAATATAACAGGAAATTTTAATTCCGATTCCCTTTCATGTACTACTCATAGAAAGCAAGCCAGTTATTTTCGTTTCGTCTATGTATTTCGCATTGAACTAAATATTTATAAACATTGTTTATAATCAATAATGAACATTAAATTAATATTAATCAATTGTGTGTTTATAATTTATATTGTTTACGTAATTTAAAATTGTTTTTTAAGAATTTTATTACAATTCCTTCACTAATTAATCGAAAGGAACTTCGTTCCATCCGGGTGTCCCTTGACACCTCTCAAGTTTTTTTTTTCGTTATTTACTGATTACCTGAATAACGTTATTGATTCGAATATTTTGGTAAAAAATGTGATTAAAACTATCTAAAATTACCTACTTACCTTATAGTAATAGCAAGTCGTTCGAACGGAGGAATACTTTCCCTCATTGTAGTATCCTGTCGTTTTAAATCACTTTCCAATACTAGCAGCAATCCATGAAATAAGTTAACAGTCATTTTAAAGTACATTTTAAATTTATCATTATGTTTTAGCAGATCTTTTATGTTAATAAATTGGGATCGATCTAGAAAAAAGGGATGAATCCAAAACCGACGATTGCTGCGAATAATTTGTCTTTGTTGGCGCCGTCGACGGCGACGACGTAATAAAATGAGAGCAAGTGCTGCTTCTTCGATATCCATTGTCACACTGAACGCTGATCGCTGCGTAGATTTAGCAACTCGGCTTTGAAAGTTGCTCACAGATTGCCATAAAATTGCGGCAAACGTAAACGTTATAGCAACTATCAACTTTTTACAAGAAACTTTTAAAATGTTGATAGTTTCCTCAACTTAAGTTGCTCCATGTGCAAAGCGCCTTAAAGTACTCGGGAATGTATACGAGTGTTGGCACTGCCACTGGTCTATCAACGTGTTGGCTATAATCTATGCCAAGGGCAGTAGCCCTGCCAAGGCTTAGTTCACAATCACAATGTCAATGTGCCCAGGGAATATATCGCATTGTGGAATTGCCAACGGGGCTGTTTTACGATTTTGTAAACAAAACAAACACATTGGATGACAGCCAACTGAGGGAACATGATTAACCCAGAAACGAATATCTGCTGTCTTGGGTTATTAAAACACCACAGTATAACCGTATCTGACTTACTTTGTCAAACACATCAGTTAAATGAATACCAAATTATGTGAATATTTAAATAATAGTTATGGTTCATAAAAATATGAATCTTCACTAATTAAGATATTATCTTATTACTCTTGTCTGCAAGCATGAACACAGCCTTATCCGGGTATTTGTAGACCATAGACCTCACACATCTATGAAATCTTGATAATTCTTGTCTACTGTTGGGGAATCACCATCAATTGAATATTGCTGCTACTCTGACTTTTAAGTACGACTCAGCAAGATTCGTTATTGCGTAACTGGTTGACTATGTTAATGTTGTTTTGTTTTGTGATACTTATCAATTAATAGTGCGTAGCTCAACCCTCCACGTGGAATCATCCGAGGGCGAGTCGCATTCAGACGTTATTGAAAAGCCATGACCCTATTGAATGAAAAGTTGCTTTTCTAATCGCTTGTTATTGAAGCCAAAGCAACAGATATAATGTGATGCAATAGTGCAGTTTCCTATTTGTCCGATATTAGTAAGTTTGATATCTGTCGAGTATCTCTGTTGCAATCTGTTTATTTGGATAGCACATTGCGTAACAGACAGATGCGATGTTGAAATTGTTACTGCTGCTTGCCTCAGCATACTTAAAAATGTTACTATTACTTATAGATATTCAATGCAGACATTTTCCCGTTGGGAAATAATTGTAATTATTAGTACAAGTGTTACTTTCTTTCATCATGTGTTCATCATGATAATGTAGTACCTAGCATGTGCTTTCTCCGCGAACCAGACTAAATTGTACATTCATGAATACCTGTAAGACCTTTTGTCACGTACGGGCATTGAACCCACGACCCATAGCGCATAACTAATCGGTCAGGCACTGAATGTTATTTTATTAAGTTTTTTTTTTAATAATTGTACTAAAACCGTTGTTTATTTTTTAAATGCCATTATAATGTGATTTAATTGTGCTGTCAAAAAGCAGAAATATTGTTCCTCTTCTACAAGACATAACAGCTACTTAATTCTAGTCTAATTTATCAATAAGATGTAAGAAGTAATATAATCAGACAACTCATCATCCAGAAACATGGAGATGTCAGATGTGATGCTCTCGGGAAGTTTATTAGTAAGCTAAAATAGTAAAATTTCCAATTTCACAACGCGCCCTAGTTATACTAAGTACAGGAAAACTACTCTAATGTCCTCCATATTCAGAACTGTTATAGTCATTTTATACGGGGAAGTTCCTGATATTCATATTTGCTTACCTGTACAGACGACGACAAATCATGCAATGCATTTCCAGTACAGACTGAAAACTTATACCCTAGGTACTGGAAATATTTACAAGACAAAACCGCCGAAGGGAACGCCCTAGATTCTAGAAGGAAATACTTTGACCTCATTGATGATGTTCAAAAGGGTGTGATGCGTATTGCGTAGTAATAGCTCGCTACCGGCAGCTCAAGCAAAAGAAGTACCTATGTAAGAATCGTATTTTTTTAATTGATAGGTAAGTATTAAGTCGTCCAATGTGACAATGTTTTTGATTTAGATATTTTATTTTAAACCAGTCCACAGTGACATTATTGTACATGAACACCTACCTATATATATAAGTAAGTACTTAAACAATTATTGTAAATAATTATGACTTTATTTTAATGAAGACATTATTATAAGAAATTAATGGACTAAATGGAAATGACAAAAAAAATTGGTGAGACTTTGGAAACTATAGAATTCTTAATAAACATTTTTTTTTTATTGTAAGCGATTTTATTTGAAAACTAACACACTACATATAAATATAATGCCCGTCACAGAAGTCCAAACTCAAGATTTGCCAGCGGGCAATGGAACACGGCATAATCTGTGTGAGGCGTTCAGATCGCGTTAGAAACACCAGACAAATTTTTTTTCGGATGGTAAATCATCCAATTTAATACTACTCCTCCCAGAGCGGGAGGGAGTGTCAGACTGTTACTAACTAAAACCCATCCATGTTCCTTCCTCACCCTTTATGTCCCGAGGTTACGTTATCTGTTTCGAACAGTCCCGCAGCCAGAAACACCACCCTGCGTTCCATAACTCAGGTTGCAGATGTCGGAGATAAAATAGCCAAGCTAAAGTGAAGTGGGAGTGGGCTGGCCACGTTGTGAGAATCCACCCGAAGAGGTGCAAAGATCGTCACTCACTGGACGCCTGACGGGGAGAATCGCCGTCGAGGTAGACCTCGGTGGAAGGTGGTGTAACAATATGATGTTTGCGAGGCGAACATGGCCAGATATTGCGATTTGGATGGAGAAAGGGGAAGCCTTTAATGCCCAGCTGTGGGACACATGACATGCTAAGAAAAAAAAAAAACATTGCCTAACATTTGCCAATGTTACATGGGACAGAGAATTAAATAATTGAAACTTGGGGACTAAACCGACCAGAGATATTTTCAAAATCTCACCCTGACGATGACGGTTTTAACCAGACCAGAAACAACAGTTTATTTTTTAAATAATAGGTAACTTCTGAAATCCAGTGTATTTTTCTTATTAACGAAAAATACCAGCGTTGGAAAGAGAGGACTATGCTATATCAATTCCCCTTCGAGCCAACCACTTTTAAAATGATTGATTGCTGAATAAAATGATATGAAAAAGTCTTGTTGTCTCTTTCGCGTAAGTTACAACAACTGCTGTGAAAAGGAGAAAAAATATGATTAAAATAGGTACGTTGAATCCACCTACATAATAATATGATAGAAACACCCACTTGTATGATACAGTCAGCTCATAAAATGGGTTGCGATTCCTTTCGTGCATGTTCTACTATCCAATCTGGAAATGATGATGATTATGTTTGCAATATAAAAAGGGAACTAAGGTGTTAATTCACAATAAGGTATTAAAGGCATTAGGACCATATGTCGGTGTATTAGGGGTTATTATTCACATTATAAACATAATGTGCGAAATATCGAACATGGCTTCATAACGATTGACACAGCACATCTCTTGACGCAGCATCGCCTATTTAACTATTAACTAACAAATCATCAGTTTCATTATCAATCAATCTGTGTTACACAAACTTTGTAACTCAGTTTTGTAAGTATGTCTGCCAGACAGTAAGTATATCCATCTGCCCGAATGTTTGTTGCTTCGAGTGAACGGATTTCAATTTTCCGACCACCATTCAGGCGAACGTCAGAATAAGTTAATTATGTATTTTTTGCTTAGCAACGCGCCAAAAACCTATGTGAAAAGAACAGAGGCGGGTGGCTTGCCACGAAGACAACCAATCTCTGTACACGTTTAGTTAATTGTTGCAAAAGTGCGATCACGGACGACATCCAGTTGAGATTTTATTTTGTTTGTTTATTCAGCAGTTTTATGGAGGTAGTCCTTCCTTCTAAGAACAATAACATTGTTTACAGTATAGCTGTCAATTAATACAGAACGGTATCGTTGACAACATATTTGCTTGACTGACCGTACCTACAAAGCTTTTGTGTGGTGGTACCAACAAGCACAGCGTCATTCTGTCCTTATTCCGATGCAATAAGATCCGTTTTAGTGTCGTTTATTATTACAAATTTTGAGTCCGGTATAAAAGGGAGAGGAGTTTTGAAATCTGTGTTTGTTCAGTGTTGAGGTCGTCGTTGTGAGGTTGTGGTGCCTATGTGAAACTGTGACTTAAACTGACTGGTTAGTGAGTGACATTCATGATGAGTAACGGCTGCGATTGCGAGGTTGTGACCGTAAGTACCTATCTATAGGAACTTCCCTTAATATATTATTTGTTCATATAATATCCAGGTCTGGCTGGTATAAGAAAAACCACGTATTTGGTACTTATTGGTTTTTATTAGCTACAGTCACTTTTTATAAATGAAAAGTTGGTATTTAAAATACTTGATGCTGAGGTTTTTATTGTAATTAGTATGTTATTTAAATGTTGTCAGTTCTGATTAGGTATATCATGCTTTTATGGTAATTTGTCAGGTACGTCCACGGCATCCTTAGCAGTACCTAAGGACTTCCTACAATACGTTAACACTTACTTTAAATACCTCTTGAGTTGGGAAATGGGAAATGATCAAATGACTTCTCCCACTCTGGGCGTAGTGTCAGACTTTTACTGACTAAAACCCATCCATGTTCCTTCCTCGCCCTTTACGTTCCGGGGCCGCGGTATCTCTTTCGAACAGTCCCGCAACCCCGGCAGGCTTCGGCCCTTGCGGGCCCCTCCCTTTCTGCTGACATCTCTTTGAGGCGCGCGTGGAACACGAACGCGCCGTCGACACGGCCTGTCGTCGTTAGACAGACGGACGGCTAGCTAGCCCATAGCTAACCGTCCACAGGCTCTCGTCTACGGTGGCCGGTAGCCACCCCGTTGCCCCGACGCGACGCCCGGTGCGTCTCCCGCGGCGGCTGGGGCGAGAGGCTCTCTCCCTCTCTTGTTCCGCCACCTCGTTCGCTAGCATGACTGCTTTGCAGAAGGAGGTGACGGCTTCCCATTCCGTCTCGCTCCGGGCTATGAATTGAAACAGGGCCGGGCGAGAGGACCCCCATCCTAGGTTTAGGGTTGGGGAGGGTTTCTGGCACTGACGAATTGATCAAAATTACAGTTAGTACTCATTCTTGTTCCAAAAAGGTTTCTAATAGTTTTCTACTGTTAGAGGTCAACTAACTTTTTAATGTACCTACTTACTTTACTACTTGGGTACTGTTTTTTTGTCTTGTTAATCGTCTCCATATCAAATTAGGTTACGTTTCTACACCAACTCTCCCAATGTTCAATTTTATTAACAAAAGATTCCGACGAACATGGTAAGACAGGTGGA
Source organism: Xestia c-nigrum (assembly GCA_916618015.1). Classification (NCBI taxonomy): domain Eukaryota; kingdom Metazoa; phylum Arthropoda; class Insecta; order Lepidoptera; family Noctuidae; genus Xestia; species Xestia c-nigrum. The sequence goes on from OU745263.1 coordinate 22,616,921, forward strand.
TACAGCTGTCACAAACGTGCAAGCTGATTATGAATGTACAGGAACTAGAAATAATAGAGCTCCTTGCCTTGTCATAATTCCTTGTGGTCATCGGTAGTAAATAGTTACTTCAGTTTTGCGCCAGTTCGCTTTAGCCATGGACAGCGCGGTGAGTCCTTTGTCTTACTGCGACCACATCTCGGTGCATACCCACGTTCGGCTTTTAAAAAATATTCTCTGAGACTGCACACCTCGCGGTTGTGGAGGGTCCTCGCATTTAAAAAGTCACGACCCCCGCACTTCCGCGGGATGTACAGTCTCATCACCGATGATCGTGGGTTATGCATGCGGTGTGCTGAAAAATTCCTGATGGAAATACAGAATAATACTTAGCCTGACCTGGGACTCAAACCCAGGAACTTATGAATCAGGATCATACGTTTGGACTGTGCACCTAGGTGGAAAAAAGGCTGATAAAAAAAATCCCAATCAAAGATTTCCATATTGGGAGTTTCAGTATGATGTAGATACTGAATTCGTGGTAATATGAGAGCAGCGGTGGCCCAGTGGTGGCGGCCCCGACTTACGAACAGGAAGTCGTGGGTTCGAACCCAGGCAGGCGCATTACTTGGTGTGATTTATTTCTTTCTCTCAAAAACGGTGAAGGAAAACATCGTGAGGAAACCGGCATGTCCTAGAACTAAACATTCAAAGACATGTGACATCTATACTCAATACTCAATACTCAATACTTTATTGCATTCCACAATGTAGGCTTAGGTGGTAAACATATATTTAGAGACAATTGTGGACCCTGTCGGGCACAGCAAATGTAAGATATGTGGAGAGGACTTATCATATAGAAGTCATTTCGAAAACTCATTTATAAAACTAACACAACACGGATTTTAACGTTACAATTCAAAAATAAAATTAAACACTTGAAAGTTGTATAATGTTTACAATTTAAAAGTAAATTTAAAAAGGATTATTTCAATAGAATAAATCAAGTTAACGAAATAATAAATCATGTCAATTAAAAATAAATCGTGTAAAATAATAAAAAAAAAAATAAAAAAAAATCAGGTGAGTTAAAAAGATAAATCATGTCATTAAAAGATAAATCATGTAAAATAATAAATAAATCATGTGAGTTAAAACATAATAGTAAAATGTCATTAAAAAAAACAAAACACACATACAACCAAACAAAAAACAAAAAGTAGTAGTAGTAAAAAGTAAAAATATCTTATAATCTAACTTATTCTAGAAACAGACACAAAGAACATTATTTTTCCCGTTTTAAAGATTTATCATTTAAATATTCGTCGACATTGTAATAACATTTGCTCAATAACAATTTTTTTAACTTACTAGAGAATAAATTAAGTTTTTTTTCTTTTCTTAATGACTCGGGTAACATATTATATATTTTGATTGACATTACCAGAGGACTTGTAGAATATATTTTTAAGCGGGATGGTGGTAGGTTGAGTCGTGTTTTGTGTCGGAGTGTGTATCTTGTTTGTATGTCTTCTCGTTTAGTGTAAAAATCTACCAACCCGCACTGGGCCCGCGTGGTGGATTATAGCCCATACGCAAAATACGCGCTTTGACGTGTAGTTGCGGACACCAGCCCGTTGTACAATACAATACAATACGGGTAGTATGTTGGTAATCGTTTCTGCGTCGATCACCGGTGTCCCTTCCACCTTGTGTAGGTACAGTTGGCAGCACAGCACACACGATTCACGAATAGTATAATAATTACTAAACTTTAACAAATATTTTTAACGACACGCAAAAACGACGAGGTGTTATAAGTTTGACGTGTAGTGTATGTGTGTATCGTAGCTCTCAAACGGATGAACCGATTTTGTTTTTTTTGTTTGATAGGTGAATTAGTTGGGAGTGTTCTTAGTTATGTTTGATAAAAACCAGTTCAAGATGGCTGCTGCTACAAAATGGCGGTTTACATTTTTATTCAACAACTCCCTCAATATGGGTTTCTCAAGATGGTTGCCGCTACAAAATGGCGGTTAACATTTTTATTCAACAACTCCCGCAATATGGGTTTCTCAAGATGGCTGCCGCTACAAAATGGCGGTTTACTTTTTTATTCAACAACTCCCTCAATATGTGTTTCAAATGAAAGGGCTTGACTAAGAGAATACTATACGCTATAATTAAATACATTTCAAATCCAAGATGGCCGTCACCACAATATGGTGAATAACATTTTTTTACAACTCCCTCAATATGGGTATCAAATGAAAGGGCCTGATCAGGCACTAGTAGAATAATGTACTTGCACTATATTGAAACGTCTCTACTCGACTCGACGTCCACTGCATTGGAATAGGCCTCCCCAATGTCCAGTGCAGTGAACGTCGTTCGACTGAAATGATGATAATTATGTTAAAAATTCACATAGGCCGCACTAAGAATTACAAATTCAAGACGACTGTCAACGACGTCTAGATTCACATCATGTCTGTCCGTTCGGGTTGCCCGTCCCGCACTGATAACATCCATCGCACAGCTGACCTCTACGTTATAATTTTTGTCCCCCGATTTGTTCACAATTTTGCGGTTTCACTTTGATAGATTACAATCTAATAATGCGTTATATTGTAAGCAGTAGGTATGTTAAGTTGACAATATTTGGACAGTTTACAATGTCGTTAGATAGATTACAACCTAACGGTTTTTACAATGTGACGCTGACATATAGATTAGTCTAGAATTCCCATAATTGATATCATGGCAACTTTTTGTTTCACAGACAATGTAGCTGGCAACTAGGCAACCTATTATAACAGTCAGCAAACACATAGACCGTTTGGAAAACAGCATTCCATTGTCGCATCCAGTAGGTAGGTAGGTACGCGACTACGCGTATAAGAAAAACCCAATATCCAAACAAAATTTAAGGTCAGCAAATCGGACCGCACAGCGGGAAAATTAGCATTTTAGGGGATGCCCCCAATAATATCTGATAGTTCAAGATGTTTTGTACCATTCAAGATGCTTTATGAATTAGTGATAAGTGATAAATTTAATTCTGAAGTAGGTACCTACGTAAAAACCAAGTACAGTCCGTAGCGCAATTATGTACCTATCAGGACCGAAAACACTCAGTTTCGTAAAACGGGGTGAATCGAAACAACTTTGAAAGGGATTTGGACGTTAAATCCATATGGTACCTTCGTTGCTGACAAGGTCTTTATATAGATGAATAAAATAGACTACTCACGACACAAGTACAAGCACACAAGCCTTGCTTAGTGTGGCACTAGATGGCGCCGTGTGTAATGTTCAGTGATATTTATTTTTTATTTATTTCTATAATTAGCTTTGTGGCTCTTATAAAAACGACTGCAAACGTTCTAGTATAATTATGAAACGTTCTAGTTCATGTATATGGTCGTTTGACCATAAAGCGAAAGCCGCATCAATGCTCTGGTTGATCTTGATATAAATCTACTTAACCCCTTTTGGCAATAAAGTCCCAGCGGGTTCCATGCAGACACAACTTGATGGGCAGGCTGCATGGAACCTCGATCTTCTCCTATTTAAATTGCCGACATGAAAATCGAAAATGGCAGCTGCAAAAAAGCGTATAATCCGTATGGGGGTCGCTTTTATGGTTTTCGGGGGTGCAGATGCCGATTATAACATAGACCCTTGTAACCGCGGCATTACAATTACTGATATAATAAGACCTTTTTTGTTATATGTAGGTAGACAAGCTTTCTGCCCGTTGCTTCGTCCGGTTGGGGTTCTGTTATTGACCCAAGAGATCACAATACCGGGACAAAAACTACTTATTCGAAATAAATGTTCCAATTTTAGCTAAATCCGTTCTGAAGATTTTGCGTGACAGCCACCCAAACTTTCGCATTTATAATAGGTATACCTATCTATAGTAAGAAGTAAGGGATCCAAAATATCGAAAAAAAAACCGGCCAAGAGCGTCTCGGGCCACGCTCAGTGTAGGGTTCCGTAGTTTCCCGTGCGTCACAATAACTGTTCAATCCAATCCGATTTTAATAATTCTTTTTTTGTTTGAAAAAAGATTCGTTTAGGATAATAAAATATGTAAACGAAGTTAAAAAAAATGCTTGCATATACGATTATACTAAAAACTTAGTCCAGAAATGATTTTGTACAACTTTTTGTCTTTTTTGTACAAAACTTGTTTCCATCCAAGTTCAAAATGATTCCTAGAAAGTCCTTATAAAGTTCTACTTTTCAGACTTTTTTCATAATTTCTAAACTTATGGTTCAAAAGTTAGAGGCAAGGGGCTAGAAATAATCGCTCCAAAAATAAAAAACAATTTCTGAAATTATTGACATTATCAAAAAATTCTTTTAGTAAACCCCTATTCATTTTTTAATAACCTTTTCAACAATATAATAACACGTAAGGGTTGAAATTTAAAAAAAATCACTTCCCACTTTACATATAGGGGGGCTACCACTAATAAAAAAAAAAACACTTTTTATTTTACTACGGAACCCTAAAAAAGAGTAAAATTTCAAATAAGTGTTAAATATGTTTTTAACTGTATTGTTTGTCCACGTAAGTTTATCCTCTCCTGCAAATAATGGGTATTATTTTGTATTGTCTTGATCTGTTGTCTGTATCTGTACCTATTGAATAAAATAAAATAAAATAAAATCTCGCAACTCGAGTATGGTTTGCTGATGAAAACTCAATTCTGAGTTAAGCTCGCCGTTGTACATAAGCTATATGTATATGTCACCGTAAAATTGTCAAATACGTTATATTGTAATATCTCTAGCGATATAGTAAAGTCTAGATATAGTAAAGATCTAGTAAAGTATCGAATTATTGTCAAATGAACATACTGCTTACAACAAAACGCATTATTTTTCGTGAAATGCATGCGATGGTAGTCAACTTACGCGGTGTGGAGGGAAGGAGGGGTCCCCCTTGCCCAGTGGCACAACTCTCATGAAAAGATAATGCACCATTCCTGAGAAATACCGCTTAATATAACATAACCTTAAAACACTTTATATTCCCCCTAAAAAGCGTAGTCGACGGACCCTATTTCAGAGTGCAGGGTTTAAAGGAACCTAACTAACCTAACGAGGGGGTGCCCCAAGTCCCGATTATGGGGGCAGAGATATTTCCGTATGTTCAGTTGACAATAATTTGAGACATTACAATATCGCGAGAAAAAACACGTTATATTGTAATATAACGTTTTTGACAATTTTACGGTGACATATATATTTTAATTTTGTGTATATTTTGGTTTGCTAATTTTTGTGTGCCATAAAGAATAAGAATATCTTGTTCTGCTTATTACAGAAGGAGAAAATCACTGACAAAAGTTGCTACTATGTGTTTATAAGTAGTAACCTTAGAGACTATTCTTAAATGTTTTATTACGGGACTCTCTTTTATTGCTAATTTACCATCTACAGTATTATTTCTAGAGCGGACAAAATTTTATCAGTGATGACTGTAGTTAGTTACCTACTAGTAATACGTACCAGTATATAAACAACGGATTTAATAAGAATTGTATCATTTTGTAATAATGGCTGTCGTAGTCAGTTTGATTATTTTTTTGGCGGTGTTTGATTCGTCTTTATTCTCTGAGGGGGTGAGTTCGCAAACAATATTATTTTAGTTGTAGTTGCGGATGCTTGCGTATTTTTATACGCAAGCATCCGCCCTTCCGGCGATACTGCATCCTGCATCCTAAGTTAGATCGCAAAAATATGTAGTTATTTAGATAACTTTTTCTAAACTTTTTTTTAATTACTTACTTACCTAAATAAAAAATATATACTTAGGTAAATTACATTTTCCGAGATTAAAAAAAATAAGTAGGCAGGTAGGTACAATAAAAAAATATAAAACATCACGAAAACTTCAATTTATAATAAATTAAAAAAAAAACGTTTTAAAAAAAAACCCAATCGTTTTGAGTTCGATAATCGAGTTTATCGCTTTCGGTTCCAGGACGACCTAAAATTGACCGTGTACGGGTAGGTATACCTATATGGGGATAGTCAATCTGCCTTCTTTCGAATAAAAAAAAAATCATTTATTTGCGTAAATAAGGTACTTACAGGATGGTCTTAAAAATAAAAGTAGGTATATATATCATTGAGTATACCTATTACTTAAAAAAAAATGTACCTATTTCTTTTATTCTGCCATTAATTTCGGTGTGCAAATTTTACATAAATAGTTTAATAACAATAGAAAAAATGATTAAATTGAATCATTCATGCAGTTTTCGGCTTTCTTTCATGTCATACACACTAACCGGGCACCACTATTTAGTTTGTAATGGGGCCGCTATGTAAATGCGTAGATCGTAAGTACCTAGTCATGTTTACTACATTACTAGTACCACAGATATTACTAGTACCTACTACGTCTTGCATGTGCAGATGTGAGTGTACCTATAGTGGCCTGATTGGTGCATCCTACACGTGGAGCTGAGGAGTCATTGTGAGGCTAATGTAATACCCAATGTCATGTCTGTTCAAGACATGGAGCTCGTGAAAGCCAAGACAATCAGTGTTATAAATCAAACATACTGACACAACAGTGTACAGAGTAATCTAGTTGCATCGTATAAAACGGTGTTCTACAAATATAACCTAATTATAAATACGACGATTTCTCTTCTTATTAGCTTCACCGTAAGAGCGCTTTTGGACTGCATCCGGCTTGAAAAAATATGCTCCAATACAGAAGTCGAATATTAAATGTAGATATTCGTTCGGGAAAAGTCTGCATTGTGCCGACCCGAGCCGAATATGATTCAGTAGATGCCGATCGGCGTCAACCAAATTAAATGTAAAGGGATTGATTCGGTTTGGCACTATTGTTTAAGAAACACTGACCTGAACCTGGCTGGAGGTCTTACACTCAAGGCAGTACAGGATAGTCCGGTTAAGCAGACAACAAGTTAACAAAAAAATATAGTAAATTATACAACAAGTTAAGAAAAAGGTAATTTAATTCGAGGGTCTAAGTTAGATCCTGAGAGCAGCGAAGGATTCTAGAGGAGAATCCTGAGCGGAGTGAGAGATACAAGAACCGATATGTTTTTTTTCACGAGTTGTGTTTTCTACTTTTACCATTAACTGAGAGAAAGTAAATAAAAGTATACAATTTATTTTTCTCGTGGGTTAATAATAACAGCCAATTTAGTTAATCATCGAAGCTTACCACGATCAGTATGTGGATGGACTACCACTAATTCTTTACACACCGAATTTAAATCTATCGAAAGCGTTTTTTGAAATTCAATGTTATATTTCTTGTCGGCACCTTTTATTGTTCCAAATTCCTTCCAATTCCTTTTATTGTTTACAAACAACATCGTTTTATTCACTGAAATCGATCATTCAACTGCCCTTTTTCGAATGGCGATGTTAAAAAATATATAAAAATACGATTTCATTGCTTGGAGCCGGGTAGAACCGAGTGACCCGGTTCCGACTACGCCTAGAACCGGGTTTCCTTGCGTGATTGAATCTCTAATGAAGACATCCGCAAGAGAACCAAGATTACCGACGTATAGCCCTAAGAATTGCCAACCTTAAGTGGCAGTGGGCAGGGCACATTGCTCGCAGAACGGATGGCCGATGGGGCTGAAAAGTTCTGTAGTAGCGACCGCGAACCGAAAGACGTTGCGTAAAAAAAAAAAAATTGGTCTACAATTTCATTGGTTTAATTTTTCTAGGCCTCCGGTGAAGTCCGAACTTCTGCCGACATGGTGGATACTTATTATGTATGAAAAACCCCCTTTTCCAATGTTCGCGATAAGACGGTAAATACATATTTAATTTACGGTGATAATATTTCTACAAATGGAGTAATATGTATATTGTTGTCATTTCGCATAATATTGTCATCCCTTCTAAGTATTGTATTAATTAAGTTTTCGTCATAATTTTGACGACATGACACAGACGTTGTACGCTACATTTAAAATAGACAAGTTTCTTTCAGTTCAGAATATCCCACTGCTTTATCGTACGCGGTTAACTACGCTAGCATTAAGATTCAAGGGTAGTATGGGTAGTACCTACCTCCTACAGGCACGAATACCTCACACAGGCTAGAAGAACCCCATCTCAAAGGCTTACGAAACAAGGAATTGAACTTAAGACTCCAAGTATCATAGCCAGGTTCCGATTACTTGGCCATTGTATAACGTTTATAGATCTCGTCTATATTTTAATTTAGAAAATACCGTTTTTATCTGTCTTCAGATAAAAAAATGCTTGATGAAAAAACCCACGCCGCGCCGCCGCCGCCGCCGTTGACCTCTTGATACTATGTAGTACTTTTATTGAATAAAAATATTTTTAAATCACTTCCTCGAAAACTGGTTCTTATCGCACAACGATTAGGTTCAACATACAATACAATGTATTTCTTACGCGTGGATTGTTTTCGGCTTATTCGTCAACTACGAATCTGACTATGAATCTCGCGAGTTGGCACTTTCTGATTTTCATATTTTTTCTGTCGTCAACTCGTGCGACCTTGTAAATCTGACGTAAAATACGTCAACTGTACAGTCAGCTAACGTAAACTTCTTATAAAATGTATAATCTAATCATCTGTTTAAACGAGCAATGATTTTTATACAGGGTGTTAAAGAAGTCGCTTGCCATAAGCTTAGGGGTGAGTTCAGTATCGATAAAGGAAACAAGAAACAAAAAACTAAAAATGGTCCTTAGTATTCGGACGACAGAAGTGAAGGACAAGAAAAAAAAAATTCTTTGCTCCATCCCACATTAAAGGCCTTTACTCAAAGCAGGGCCCTTCCTGCAGGGACACTGCCAATCGCATTGTGTGTCTGTGTATGTGTCACCGAAAAATTGTCAAACACGTTATATTACAATCTAACGTGTTTTTTTTTCTAGAGATATTGTAAACTCTCGAATTATTGTCAACTGAACATTCGGAAGTATCTCTGCCCCCATAATCGGAACTTGGGGCACCCCGCCGTTAGGTTAGTTAGGTTCCTTTAAACCAGAGGTTCTCAAAGTTTTTTTCCTGGTAGCATTTTGATTTTGGTGGGTTTTGGCACTTTGAATTTGTTTTGGTGTCGGTGGACCCCCTGTAGCATTTTCTTTCAAGCCTGTGAACTAAAAAAGAAAAGCAAGACATTTGCAATATATTTTTGTCGCACTATCTGTTAGGTTTGCATGAGGATCGTTGTTCCCAAGATATTTTTTTGGCAAAAATCCGAAAATTGTAATCTGGCTTCGAATTTTTTTTTGTTTTTATGACTTAACGCGACCATTTTCACCGAAATACAACCTGTCATCACCAAAACATTTGATCTTTATTACTCTTTCTAGTACCTAGCTTAATATCTGGCTACATTGATCAAACTAAGCCAACATTTTTGTTCTTTGGCATCGAACCCAGGTAAAATTTCGTGGACCCCCACTTACAGCTTGTGAACCCCCACATTTTCTTCAAGCCAATGTAGACCCCCGATGGGTTTCCCGTAGACCCTTGGGGGTCCACCTGGACCACTTTGGGAATCACTGCTTTAAACCCTGCACTCAGAAATAGGCCCCGCGAAGCGGGGCTACGTCGACTACGGTTTTTAGGGGAATATAAAGTGTTTTAAGGTTAGGTTATATTAATCGGTAAATCTCAGGAATGGTACATTATCTTTTCATGAGAGTTGTACCACTGGGCCAGAGGGACCCCTCCTTCCCTCCACACCGCGTGAGTTGACTACCATCGCATGCATTTCACGAAAAATAATGCGTTTTGTTGTAAGCAGTATGTTCGTTTGACAATATTTCGAGATTTTACAATATCGCTAGAGATATTACAATGTAACGTATTTGTCAATTTTACTGTGACATATGCATGCAGAGCCGATATTTTAAGGCCCTGCGGCAGGGTGAAAAATTAAAATACATTTGTTTGACAATTTTACGGTGACACATACACACAATGCGATTGGCAGTGTCCCTGGCAGGGCCTTGCATGCAGTGCTTTGAGTAGGCCCCTTAAGTGGGTTTGGCTGTCTTATTTTCCTGCGCCATGACGTTCTGTCTAGCGTTGTCGGAAAAAAAATAGAAACAAAATAACATGTTGCAAGATCAACCTAATTTAGAACTTACCTAGAATTAAAATTATTTCATGCTTTAATTACTTACTACAAATATCGAACGCGTTGTCGTTTTGTCCTTCACTTCTCGCGTCCAAATACTAAGGGCCGTTTTTTTTTCGCGTTCCTTTATCGATACTGAACTGACCCCTAAGCTATGGCACGCGACTTCTTTAACACCCTGTCCTGTATGTGTATTAAGAAGAAAGAAAAAATATTTGCAATATTATAAACGTACGCCGTGTGTGTGTTTTGTATTGTATGGTTACTGTTTTTTGAAAATGTTTTTCTTTAATTTTTATATTTTTAGTTTTTCCAAATAAAAAAAAAATGAAAATAATGTACCTACAAAACTAATTATGCGGGCGCCAGACAATCAATGAACGAAGATCAATTAGCAGCCATATTTTTTCGCTTTACTTAAGTAGGTAATTTATTTGCTTGTTCGTTTCAACGACCGTCTCAATTAATCAATCTGATATCGTTAGTTGGTACAATACCAACTACAAAACTGAACACCGATGTCCGGCTACATATACCGTCTCTAACCTAACCTTCACTTAACTACACTGTACAGTGTACAATACCTACCTACTTACTGCCGGTCTTTGGCAGCAAATTACTCAATGGGTACCATCATACCCATGGGTTGTATATTACTTTATTCTGGTAATACGGATCGTGACGATTTGAACCTGGAAAAGGCAAATTGTAAACAAAATTGGAAAGCCACGAGGGAAGCCCTATGCCCAGCGGTGGGACAGAGCAGGCTGACGTAAAAAAATCGGATCGTGACGTGACGAGCATGACGAATAAGTATTAATATTTCGCAATATAATTACTAATACGTATGACGTAGACAGCGCGTCTGTCGTTTTTGTAGCTCTTCCGCATAAAACCCGGAGTTTGTATGAAACAGCCACAGTGTTGAACAGACTTTGCAGACATGCGGATTCCCGTGGAAGTGTGCATAAGTAACAGTGAGACTGTAAGTAGTTTTTTATTTGAAACAAACTGAGCCCACGAGCTTTATGGGTACCTATGTGAGGGAAAGGCTGTAAGGTTCGATTTTATGTCTTGTGACTGGGACTGTAGCTACATTTAATTTTCATCTTTGTTTCGACAATTCAAAAGTGCCTGTTATTGGCCTACTTGAAATAAATGCTTTGATTTTGATTTTTTGATGTTCCTCAGTACTCCGTAGAAAAGGGAGGGTCTTCCGATAAGGCGGGTGTATGCCCGACAGTTCTTGTCGGGTTTTCGTTGATGGAGCCGCGAGAAGAATGTTAGTTCTTCAATTGTGTCATAGATGGCGCTGCCGTACTTAGTGTTCTTTGATGCTGGAGTACTTTTTAACCGACCTAAAAAGGAGGTTCTAAATTCGTCGGAACCTTTTTTTAACTTTTTTTTGTTCCCCGATTACTCAGGATCTTATGATGGAATCCTGGAGAAATAGAAAGAACTCTTCAAATTCTGTTTTCCACAATCGCTGCAAGTGTGAACACATAAACACTTGAAGCGATTTGGGTAGGAAGAGAACTTTCACGGAGTGAACCCATTTCAAATCATGTGGAGATCACATGAAAAATTTCGGAGATAGGTAACGCAATTCCTCAATAAATGATAACAAATGTACTGGGATTGCTGAAATCTCATGTCTGTCTATAGTTTACACCAGTTCATAACGTAACATTACGCCGGTACGCTGTGAAGGGGTAAACACATGTGAACCACTAAAAATTAAAACCGTCTGAAGTCGGTGACCTATGTTTGATTGATTTGGTTTTTTGTCACCGACTTCAGAAGCAAAAGTTATTTTTGACGTTTTTGTGTTTTTTTGAAGTCGGTTTTATTTTCTGCAAAAAAGTTTTTATTGTAGTGTCGCTAAAAGCTGACGTATCGGCCATTATATGAATGAATATACCTACAATAATGTGAATATACCTACCTAATATAATTAAGGAAAGTCTACGCGTTGTCTTATGTTTGACTATGAGTGAGTGAATGACATTACTTACTAAAATAATATATGTATTTATTTACGCATCCTCGACATTTGATCTTTGATAGGTAGTCATCCTTACAGATAGTCAGTGGCCCGAAAATCTGACAACCAAGGATCTTACCAAGGGGTATCGTATTGCCCAGTAGGTAGTGGAGGTCAGGTAGTGGACGTCATGTTAATTACTGCTATTCAGCTGCATCTGGTTAGATAAGAAACTGACCCTAACATAGTTGGGAAAAGACATGCAGATGAAGACGCATCCTCGACTGTAGACTGTGTAGTAGGTATAATATCGAGAAGGCGTCAAGTTTCGAACTGAAACGGAGTCCATTCATAAGCTGGTGGTCCCGCGACATGTTATCGTGATTATGCCTTGGGTTGTTCATTCATTCGTATTTTTTGCTTGACCATACTTATTTGTTTTTTTTTTGGCCATTCAGAGAGCAGAGATGTAGGTAACAGTGAATGAGTTCAACGAGTACTAAATAGATGGAAACGTTGATTAATTTTACATTGTGCACTGTGATGACTATCTCCGACGATTTATAACTTCAATAAATTGATGTAATGTTTACTGTCAGTCACGGAGATAGGAATAAATACCTCGTGGGTAATTTGTTGAACGTAGGCAAAGCACCTATTCATGAAAATTAACAACTTTTCTTTTTATTTCCTAAGATTGCATGTAGATCGTAAGTAGTTGCTAAGAGTTTTTGGCGAAAAATGTGAAAATTAGAATCTTAGCTTCGCTTTTTTAAAGGGTTAATACGACCATTATCATCAAAACACAACCTGTCAAAAATCATCGAAAATGTTGGATTCTTTTTACATTTTGCAGTAGCTTATTATCTGCTTAAATTGATAGATAAAACCAAGCCAACAATTTTTGTTCTTTATTATCGAACACAGATAAATTTTCGTGGATCCCCACTTTTTTCCCACGCCAACGTAGAACCCCCAAGTCTCCCGTGGACTCTTGGGGTTCCACCTGGAACACTTTGGGAATCACTGATCTAGCCACACGTCTCAAATCTAATCTAATATGTTATTAATTAGTGGAAGGCTAGCTGTACATATACTCGTATAATTATGAAGTCATTAATTCAAGTTTAGGACACAAAGTTAGTTGCGAGTAGTGATGTGCGAGTGCGACCATCGAGTCGGTAGTTTTGCTTCATGATTCGTTTTATGTCGGGAGATCAAACACACAGGTTGGTACACAGTTATTAATATTATTATAAGCTTATTGTCCTCCGATATGCGGCAGATGTGACCAACCCACTTCCACTTCACTTGGTAGGTACACAGAGTCAAATAAGCTTATCTAGAAAGACCATCTCGCAAAATAGCAAATTAGTTTCTTGTGTGCTTCTTCCGACCCATATAAGGTATCACTTTGTATCCTGGCCAAATTCAAGGGCGTGCTACAGACCATCACACTGAACAGCTTTCTCCATGGGACCACCATCGTAATCGAGAAAAAATAATCAACGTCCTCATACAAAATTCCAATACCTATTCGACCAAATGTATGAGACAGCTGATTATTTTTTTACGATATCGATGCCGGTGGTGGTGCAAAGGTGAAAGTTGTTCAGTCTGATGGTCTTTAGCACACCCTTGAATTTGACCAGGATGCAACCTTGTATATCAGCAGATACTGCTTCACAAAACAGATGACTGTAAAATTTATATTCTCCGATACAGTATAGAGTGACGTTTCCACACCTGTTATCAGTGATAGCGTTATCAATATCAACGCCCGCGCCGGCTGGTTTCATACGCCACACGGGTACATTGTCTCAGTTGTTTGACAACCGGAGAGCATTAGGTATGTTGGTTTTGTTGTTATCCGCGTTGTTCAATATAGTGAAACTTCGTACGTACTATAGTGCTACATAGTTTGGAAACGTTAGGCATCTATATCATCATCATCTCAGCCGAAAGACGTCCACTGCTGGACATAAGCCTCCCCCAAGTGGCGCCACATTGATTGGTCTCGAGCTACTCGCATCTTCGAAATTTCTTAATTAATTAGGTAGGTATATGGACCAGGAGAATGTTAGTTTACACTGGGAGTTTTTGTGATGTCGTAGCGTTGTTGAAGCAGGTGGAATGTATAAAAGAAACTTCGTAAATTCGTTATAACAGGCGAAACATGGGTACCTATTCTATAATTATAGTTTTGCCCAACTCTTCGGGGTATGCAGTGTTTAACCGAAAATCTGTAGAAATAGTGAAAAATAATCTTAAAAAAAAAAACTAAAATGACCACATGAATTATTTATAGGTACACTAGGTAATTTATATTAATAAAGTCTGTGATTTTAAATAGTTATTCATGTTCTATGTACCTACTTAGGTACTAACTTTTTTCTGTAATAAGACGTAAACTGTACCTACCTACTTACTTACTTATCCGTATTTAATTTTGATGAGACCAATGTATTTAATGTCCTTGTGTTACTGCGAGAGAACGCAATCATCATCGCCAGATATAGCGGCATGTTAATGAATGCTAATGAGAACAAAGTCTTTGTTCGACCGACGTGCCGTTATTTAACTATCACCCAAATTAAAAGATGGAAATGTGGAGGTTATTTTTGCTAAAAATGGCGATTTTGTTGCTGTGATTTTTGAACCCATCTAGATAATATGTAGGTATGTTCAATAGTGTCTCCAACAAATCAAAATACTTAGTAACATGACCGATGCCTAGCTCATTGATTTATTCTATGATTTCGAAACATTTTTTTGTTTTAATGTGAGTACGGAGGTAGTTGGTACTACAACCATATGAGGGAGCTTGTGTTTATAAACTTTAAACAACGCATTTTTCCTATGGAACTAGGCAGAACCTACAGAACGAAATCTGCTACGGTCCTTACATACTTCTTTCGCCTCGTCCACGTTAATGCATCTGATCAGTGATCATACACGCGCGTCGGTCGTAACCGAGTACTAACCACCGGAACTTTCTGAAGAACCTTACCAGTAAGGTCAGGTTATTACCTAGGGCGTACTCCGGGCGTTGCCACTCATAGCTGCTGGCACCTTTTGCGCTCATCCTCTCAACATGACCAAACAATCTTAAGTGTTTTATTTCCCTAACGTATTGTGTGACAGCACTTGCAAGTTGGCTTACCTACATATACATAAACGGGATACATATGCCGCTGTGCGCATCTCAATAGAATATTCTAGAACTAACAAATCAATGTATAACCCGAAACTAATCAATTAACACAGATTTAATTAGTGAACGTTATCGCAGGGAGTGGCAACTGGCACCTGATTGTGACAAACAAACACACACACGCTGATAACAGCCCGTAATCAACGATCTCTGCGTTTTACATAATATTATAAAATCACTGATAATGTTTGGGTAAATAAATTACATGGATACAATAATACCGCGAAAGTGGTAACAGAAGATCAAAAACAGATCGCACATTAAATCGTATCTAACGTGGCTATATCTACAACCAAGGGACTAAAGCTAGCGGTGACCGGACAGATTCTCCCCTACCCCCGCATCGTTAGCGTAAGCATGTAGAAATAGCGACATAACTATATATGTATGAAGAACAGGGCGTAAAGTTCCTAATCCTCCAAAAGGGAGGTTTCACCATACGGGTGTGGTGACGGGGTTCCACCCAACAGCTGTTGACGGGCTGCCAAAATGCTAATTCTAATGCGGTTAATTTTGCTCAACGCACGAATAACACCTTACGAGGGCAGACCAAAATATACCACGGATTTTTTTTACAACGTAACGATGTTTTCTCCATCACAGTGTCCACCCGTGTCACCCGTCAAGATGTCGAAGCGCACCGGCTACCCCACCACGACCAAGGGCCTCACCTACCGCGGCCTGGTGGAGAACATGACCATCCCGGCGGAACTGCACGAGAGAGCTGATGGCAAGCCCTACGCCAGCTTCGGGAGCGCAGTGCCCATCCACTGCTGCACTCCAGAACAGGTGAGAAAGAGATGCATTGTCCATTTTTCTTCTTCTTCGTGTGAACTGTGATTTTTGTGAGGCCCCGGCTGCATCAGCACCTAAGGGGCCGCCTCCACGAGCGAGCGAATCGCGGCGATATTTTCGCATTGAAAAACGTTGAATCGCCGCGATTCGCTCGCTCGTTGAGGCGGCCCCTGGTACTGATGCAGCCGGGGCCTAAGAGTCTGACAGACCTCCTAGTCCGCCTCAGGGCGCAGGACATCCATGAGGAATTCCATACGAAATAAAAAGTTTTTATTTAGTTTGTCGAAGTATCATGCGACTTTGATACATGTGCAGTGCAGTAGATGAGTCACTTTCCCTTGTTCTGCTGCAAATGAGCCAAGACATAATCCGTATAAGTTGACGACGTGTACTGATAGAAGGCGTTATGTTTGCAGGTGGAGCGGTTGTCCAAGACGACGCACCACTACTGCGACATCTTCACGGAGCAGCTGCTGGCGCCGCTGGAGGAACTCGTGTACGTCAGGATCGATGAGAACACTGCTGAGAAGGTACGACAATATTCTCAACTCGATATAATTGTCTTCAGAAAATCTATCACAAAAAAACAAGTGCTCAATTTTATTTGAATATAGTAATATCACGTCTGTTATAATAATAATAATAATAATCCATATAATTGTTTATCCTCGAAGGTTAAACAATTTAATAGTACACCCATGTTTAGCCTGCAGTTATGTTTGAGTCTCATATATTATGGGGCACGTATACTGCTTAAACCGAATACAAAATCCCGACTCCGGGATGCTACTTACAAATTCTTGTTGGAAAAACGCAATAACACTTATTCCGTTCTAGGAATCCAACCCAAGCAGCACTTGTTACCCTAAACTACTACGAGTAACATTATCAAGGATCCTAATAGTTGACACACCAATCAATGAGGAAGACAGTTAAAAGCTAATTGTAGATGGCGCCACCATAGCTGGTCTCAATCTGACCAATGAGATCAAGGTATTTTAAAATATGAAATGACATTCCTTGATTTTCAACCAATGACGATGCTTGGAACCAGCTATGCTAACGCCATTAGTTCCACAGTGTGCATCATAGATATAATAAAGTTTTTAATATTTCTGTGGTGTGCATCCCCATTGACAATTTTTTTAAGAGCCATCAAAACGCGGTTCTCTTATCGATTTTGTATAACAAAAGCACGCTGTGACGTCACTGTTTGGTTAACTGAACGACTCAACTATTTATTGATTTCAAAGCAACTAATAATCGAATTTGGCAATTAATTTAAAATAAATCGGGTTTTCAAGCCAATAAAGTTTTTTTTGAGATTGGATGTCTTGTAATTATTGTTTTATGGTGTCAACCCTATTCACATCACTAGCTAGTGATATGAATATAGTAAGTAGTGATAGAATATAGTGACGTGATGGCCTCCTCTCTATGAGAGGGAATGGACTAGGATCCACCACGCGGGCCCAGTGCGGATTGGTAGATGTCACATGGCTTCGATTTTTTTGGACATGCCGGTTTCCTCACAATGTTTTCCGTCACCGTTTTGAGTGTCCGTCTTACGTAGGTTAAAATAAAGAGCTGACGTCCTTCCACCAGGTGTTCATCAACCGCACGAAGCGCATCCTGCTGCGCTCGAGCGACGGCTTGCTGGCGCAGTGGAGGTTCGCGCCCACCTTCGAGTCCGCCAACATGTACATCGCCGGCACACCCGTCGTCAACCAGGCCGGCGAACTCGTGTCCCTCGTCACCGCCAAGAGGGGGAACCACTACGCTGTCTCTACTTTTGAGGTGAGTAAAATGGAGGCAAAACTTTGAAAAAAAAACATCTTTGATATACTCGTAATAGGGAGGACGAAAGAAAAAAATTGGCCGTCAGTTAGATTAGCAACAAATACTTGACCCGTTTTTTTCTTTTGTTACATAAAGCAAAATTGACGAAGATACGACGCCGTTAAAATTCTCAATAATTATGTCACGCCGTGGTATAATTTTTATAAAGTCGAGTTCTGCTGACGTCACGAGCCTCCATTTCCGAGTTTTGATGCGTTTTATCTTTGACAATAGGTATTCAATGATTTTCAAAAACAAAAAAATACGTGTCCATTATTTTCCAATACCTACTCTGACGGACTAAATAAATATGCATTTTTTGCTACTGTCGTCATGCCTCTATTTATGGTTACAGACATGGCTTTTAATTAAGTGTGGCAACATTTGTCACACTCAACAATTCTTTCGTTTTAATTTGTAATCAATCACATATTTTTCTGAGCATTCATCGATCCATTTGGAATCCAGAAAATTCATATAATTAATTATCTAGAAACAGGCCTTTTACAGGAACTCCTGCGACATAGCGTTGTGTACTATATAAAACAAAAATACAAGTTAACCTATAGATACTTACATATTAAAATCTACTCACATAATTTCCAGAGTGAAGGCGGTTACTTCGACACGACAGAGCCCTGGGAAGTGCTCAACATCCCTGAAGGCTCCGGTGTCTACGGAGACAAGACATTCTCCTCGCGCGACGAGCTGAGGGCCTACGTGGCTTCCCTGCCCCCCATCGGGGAGGGACCCTACGGCCCTCCCAGCCCCTTTCTGTATCTAGGACAGACGTCTAGAATCGCCCTCGTGGCTAAAAACGGGAGGCAGATCTCGCATCAATATTTGCATGGAGTTATCACGTCTCAAATTGATTATGTGTGAGGTAGATGATCAAGTGCGTCCACAACGAGCATTCGTTTGCAAGCACAATTTCTTCGTATACCAGGACCAAATCAAGACACATTTATTCAAAGAATCAGCAGTTTTTAAACATCAAAGACGTTCCCACGAACGTTCACCAAGCGACTGTTTGAACTGCAATCATATGATTACCCAATGAACGTAAAATTACCACGCAAACAGATGCTAGCAGTTGGGCGTACCTTCACTAACTAAAGTGGTAACTTTGCCACGATGATCTTTTGTGGGAAACTTGCCACTCATGTTACATTTTGCTGGTAGCTCGTTGATTTTGCTTCGTGGTTTTTAGTATCGATCGATATGTTAATTTAATAAGCCACACAGATTATGTTGTTTATTGATTGTCAGCTACTTAGATAACAAGTCAATTTTCTTTTCTTTTTCATAATTTTGTACATATAAATTATTACGTAAGTAGGTACTTAATGTCTTCGATAGCAATTAGGGGTAGCTATACCTATTATGTGATAGTTGAAAGTATTTAACCAAATGTAACGACAGAACGAACATAAGTCTACTTATATTTTTTAAAGTTTGTATCTATTTAGTCAAATTTGTAAATATAACTAAGACTACACACGTATTTGTATATTACTTATTATACTCCCAATGGTGTCAGTTTCTATTCTTCTTTTCAACCTGTTTCCTACGGATTATAATTATGTTTTGTAAGGGTACGTATCATAATCCCGAATTTTAAAAGAAAGTTTATAATCCCGAAGTTTAAAACCCAAAGTTTAAAAACCCGAATTTTAAAAACCCGTAGTTCAAAATCCCGAAAGCTCATTTGCCCGACAGTTTAAAATCCCGAAAGTTCATTTGCCCGAAAGTTTAAAATACCGAAGTTCAAAATCCCGAAGTTTAAAATCCCGTAGTTCAAAATCCCGTAAGTAATTGTCACCGCATCTGAGAAAAACGTTTTTTTGTAAAGCTAACCTCAAAACACTTTAAAGTTGCCTAGCCAGCAGCACACATGCAGCAGGCATGCTGCAAGCATACAGCAAACATGCAGCAACTATGAAGCAAGCATACAGCAAGCATGCAACCAGCAAGCATGCAGTATGCAAGCATGCAGCATGCAGCAGGCATTGTTTCTGTCACGGCTTCGGCGCTGCGGGGCTCCGGCGGTCACATGCGAGCTTATCGTCGCAGAGGGTTTTAACACTCGCCGCCGCGGCTGAGCCGGCCAGCAAGCCGAAGCGGCGGTGGTGAAAAAGCCACCTGCTCCTCAGCTCGCGGCCCGCCTCGCCCCTCCGCAGGCTTATATTACACTCTAGGGGTAGGGCAGAAAAGACCACGTGGAGTCAGTTCTGCAGCGATTCATTTCTGTCACAAAATTTGTGCTTCTATGAAGCCAAAATCATTTTTTTCTTTTTTTTTTGGTATGGCACAATCAATATTTGTAATTTCGTTGTTTCAAACATTGGTTTATGGTATAAAACGAAAAATAATGAATTGTTTGTCAAATAATACGTTATTAAATAAAAGTTTTCGTCCATTCGGGATTTCATCCATCAGATATTTCGTCCTTTCGGGCATTTGAACATCGGTATTTTGTGTTTCGATATAACGAAAATCGGCATTTAAAACTGTCGGTATTTTGAATTTCGATGTTTTGGACGTCGGTATTTCAATGAACTTTCGGGATTATGATACGTACCCGTTTTGTAATGTGTTCTGATCGGGAAAGTTTAAAAAAGACAACTGTTTCCTACGGCTTTTGAATATCCCTTGCTTACCCAATACTGAATGCAGTTCCGTGCAAGTTCTGAGCAATGAGAACCGTCTGCGTGTCTGTATGTTTTTCTTTCGTTCCCGGCGCGGAGCGGGGAGGTTGTGCCAAGCTTCCCGCGCCGCGCTGGGAAGGGAAGCACAACATACAGACGCACAGGGGGTTCCCAATGCGCGTTACTTGTATCCCTCCGTACGGGAACACCCGAGTACTCCAAAATATGTATTCTATTACGAAATTCGATGTTCCGATTATTCTAAGTCCGAATTTCATAATACCGAAGAATTATAATATCTATTATTAAAGACCCCGAAATTGATTTTACCGAAAGTCGTAAATATACGATTTGTTAGTTGTCCGATTGTCATATGTCGGAAGAATCAAATTGTTCCATGGATGACCGATGGTCCGAAAAATGACATTCCGATTTTCAATACTTCGAATAAACTGCTACAAAAATAGAATACTGATTGGGATTCAATTAGTACTCCCTTTCGTAGAACTTAGTATTGTTGTGCTTTTCTGCATTGGGTCTTGGTAGCTGGGGTGAGGAGCGTAGCCCGAATGCGAAGCAACGACGATTTGTGCCAGAAAGTGGGTGTGTAATGTAAAATGCGAGCGTAGCGAGCGCGCTTCACATAGTCGAATTCTAATTAATCGATGTTATAATAATCGGGATTCGTATTTTTTGTTATCCAAGATATTAAACTCGGTTTTTTGACAATAGTAATTATGAATGTTCAGAAACGACTGCTGGCGTCATCTATGCGCCGCAGCGGACAACTCTGCACAATTCATCTGTCGCGCGCTCCACACTGACTGAGCCCCCCCCCCTCATGGCATCGTCGTCTGCAACGTCCGTTTCCGAAATACATACTTGTTCTTACGAGGTCTCTGGGCGGCCGCGCGTTCGCGTCGTCCTTATACGTTTAAAATATTTTTTGTAATTTTGATATACTTAGTATTCAAACCTTCATTGAAAAGACCCGCTGCGCCCCGCACACATCAGGACACATAACCCCAACACTGAACGTTACGAATATTGAAATGAAAAGGATTAATGATAATTCGGAGTTGATATATTCGGAATTTTAAACCATTCGGAGTTATGAAAATCGTTATCTTGAAATTCGGATTTGTTACTGTCGGAATATTTTTTTTTTTTTCGTATTTATGTAGTGTACCTCCCGCCGTCCATGTAACCGTCTCATTACAAAACATCTTACTCTAGTCCAAGCATCGAGACACGTTGTATTGTCGACAGGTTCAATGATACTTGCAACTCGTAAAACGCAAGGTTTCTGTGTGTCACGGTACTGTTAGTTAGAGTCAAACTTAGTACAAGTTTTAATTTAAGAACTGAAAATTGTTATAAATATTGATAAAAATGTCAGGGGTTTATTTATAAACTTTCAAGTAAACTACAGTCTACCTAAAAGCATTCTTTTTCTTAAAAGAAACTCATATGACATCATAGTTTTGTTGTTCTTCGGAAATTAAGTTAAATCATCGTTACCAACATTAATTATCATCTCTCTGTTCATAAGAAAAACCTTAAAAAGATATAATTAATAAAAATGGATTGACATTATTCCTCATATTATTTACTATCTAGTGTATTAAGACTTAATTAAAACTGGCACGTTGTGTACCATAGACCAGATAAATGAGGTTAGAAAGGAATTAGTTCCTGATTTGTATTAGAACGCGTGTCGCCGCTTGTCTCCCACTCTTTAACTTCATTACACGCATGAGCAACCCACACGTACGTGCATTACGCACACAAATAAACTACTCACAGTTAGATCGCGAGCTTGCTATAGTTTGTGACACTACGGGCCTGCGCAGACGACGGACTTATTGTGCGTGACGGACAAAAAGACTGCGACAAATTTTCGTGATTAATTGTGTTTCACTACTTTTTTGTCCACTATAAGGATCTACTGATAGAAAGGCTCCTACTGATTGCCTTTTAGTCGACAAAAAAGGACAAATAAGTAGTCAAATACATTAATCACCCAAAATTTGTCGCAGACTTTTTGTCCGTCACGCACAATAAGTCCATCGTCTGCGCCGGCCCTAACGCTAACACAGCTTGGCGTGCACTCACACACGCACACAATAAGAGCGCGACCGTTGCTCGATTAACATATGAGCGTTCACTTATATGAGCGGCGCTTGTGCCCACAAGACCCTTCTCACCTCTTTTATCTGTTCTGTGTTGTGTACTGTACCATTAAAGATTGTTACTTTTGTTACGAAAAATAAATTAAAAACAGAATTATCAGTCATATTTTTTATTTAAAAAAAACCATAACAAATTGAGTTATAATTCATACCTATGTACAAGATATAATAACTTAATTCCTTACACAGTAAGGCACCACAATAATGAAACATTAGTAATGCATAAAATAAATAATATTACTAAGCCACTTAATCATACGTGGAATATTGAGCCTTAATTCTTAAGTGGTAAAGTTCTAATTATTGGTTACTGGTCACCAAGTTAACCACGAATGCTCAAACGTAATTTTAAAGTAAAGGCACAAGACGAGCGCGACTGTAAGCCACAACACGCCGCACTCACTCGACTGGATGATATCAACAAATAAATATCGCTGGACAATACACACAGCGCCATCTAGTACCACACTAAGCAACGATGCTTTTGTGTTGTGGACACCAGATAGTTGATAAACTACTTGATACTTTTTGTTTGTAAATAAGTAATAAATAAAGGGTGTAAAACACCCCATAACGAAGCCGAAAGGCACTTGTTCTCCCCGTCATTCCGATATTTTTTTGTTCTACACCATACCTGGGAACCTTCTAGTTACAGAGATAGGGGGGGTCAAAGTTCCAACTTTTTGACAAGTTTAAAAAAAAATACAATTTTGTATTGTAAGACTATTTCTTTAAACAACTCTACGACCCCCGTAATATTCAATCCATCCATCAGCATAATGTTTTAAGAGCGTTACATAGACTTCTACCACAAAACGGTTTTTCACCGCAAAAAAAAAAGTTGTTTCCCTGCACTAATTTTGGCGTAAAGTTACTTAGTTTGATGTACAGAACGCTTGGTTGACGGCTTCGTGATGAGGTGGTTTACACCCTGTATACATATAAAAAATCCATGACTCGGAAATTAATGTTCATGCTCATCAAACAAACATTTGCTCCTACCGGGATTCGAACTCAGGACCTTAAGAACGTAAGGGCTGTCTTACTACCGCTGCGCCATTCGGGTCGTCAATATGTAACCGGGAACGGCAACAGGCGGCCATGTCCATCCACCATCCACCATCTGCGGAAGTATTTTGTCGAGTTGGTTAGGTCGCAATATAATATTAAAATGTAATAAGGCATAAATATTTAAATATTGAACTGATGTGTACACACTTGCTGACCGGGCAGGCGGTAGTGTGGACTCACCTCAGTCGAGGTACAGGCGCACCAGCTCGCTCTCCGCGGCGACACACTTGCTGACCGGGCAGGCGGTAGTGTGGACTCACCTCAGTCGAGGTACAGGCGCACCAGCTCGCTCTCCGCGGCGACACACTTGCTGACCGGGTAGGCGGTAGTGTGGACTCACCTCAGTCGAGGTACAGGCGCACCAGCTCGCTCTCCGCGGCGACACACTTGCTGACCGGGCAGGCGGTAGTGTGGACTCACCTCAGTCGAGGTACAGGCGCACCAGCTCGCTCTCCGCGGCGACACACTTGCTGACCGGGTAGGCGGTAGTGTGGACTCACCTCAGTCGAGGTGCAGGCGCACCAGCTCGCTCTCCGCGGCGACACACTTGCTGACCGGGCAGGCGGTAGTGTGGACTCACCTCAGTCGAGGTACAGGCGCACCAGCTCGCTCTCCGCGGCGACACACTTGCTGACCGGGCAGGCGGTAGTGTGGACTCACCTCAGTCGAGGTACAGGCGCACCAGCTCGCTCTCCGCGGCGGGACATTTGCTGACTGGGCAGGCGGAGTGTGTGCGCATATGCCGTGAGATGCAGATGTAGCAGAATACGTAGCTAGAAGAATATTCATTAGGATTTATTAAATGGTCATAATTTTGTAAGCCAGAATCATCTTTAGGCATAAATTTCATATGCATTCGTCCGTATCTAGGCGTCATACGGTGCGCACGCGATGTCGCGATTTCTAAGTTGCCAAATTCTCGCGAAGTTGTCGTCCTGATACTGGACTGTGTTGTGTTGTGCACTGCCAATACAAAAGTGTCGTGAGCTATGTCACTCCTTACTGTGAAGTGTAATAGCTGCAATGTTGTTATTAATGAGTTGTTGGCGTTTCTGCGAAACGTGTTGGACGTTATGGATGAAGAGAGTGTGCACCAGTTGTGTACCTCGTCTTTCTCTGCAGAAGAAATAGTGAAGGCGAAGACTTTGTTGTTTGAGTCGGTGCCTACTGGGAAGAAGATGCCTGTTCGAAGAAAGGATGGGAAGAAGAAAATGTCACGAGACCTTGATGACATGATTTGTCTGTTAAAAGGATCTAATCCCGACCTTTTCCCGATATTTGTGGCTAGGGAGCTACATAGGCTCCCTCCAGTCTCCTTCGACCATGTGGATGTCACCCGACTCCTAAAGGACGTAGCGAAACTGCAGAACAAGGTTAGTGTTTTAGAAGAAAAAGTTGTAACAACAGAACAATTTGATCGCTTTAAGTTAGAAGTAGAAAACATGAAACACGCATCGTTAACTGATACTTACACGATAGAAAGAAACATAAATAAAAGGAGAGGAGCATGTTTACAAAACAGTATTACTCTGGACAGTGGCCCTATAGGCTTAGAATATGTGCCCATAAAATATTCTCAGGTAACAGCTGATTCAAATGTAAACGGCCGACCGACAAAAAACACGCTGACAACAGCTGATCAGTGTGATTATAGCTGCGTCTCTGTTTTACAAACACAACAAAGGGGGACAGAGAATAGTGGGCACTCAAGCGACTTTGGTGAGCGAGACGGGCTGGCAGCTGCGCAGAGTGTGAGTGAGACCGAGTGCATGACGAGCAAAATTGCGACGTTGGGCGATAAGGAACAGGTTTCGTCGCCGCCGGCGCCGCCGGCTACCTGTACGAAGGTGTCCCCTACCAGTGGTCAGCGAGTGAGTGTAAAGGCGTTGCCTTCGCCCGCGCCAGCGCCACCTGTGGCAATGACGGCGGAGCGGGAGGTTCCGTGCGCGATTTTGTGCGATAAACAAGTGAGTAGTGATCAAGTGGTAGGTGATAATGAATGGAAGTTAGTGCAGAATAAGCGATACAAACAAAATAGGATTTCGAGTCAGAAGGGAAAGGCTTTAACTGCGCCAGAGGGTAAATTTCGGGCCGCGGATATAAAAGTGCCGTTGCTAATTTCTAACGTCAGTACGGAAGCCAGTGAAGTTGACATTATTAACTATATAAAAGACAAAACAAGTGACATAGTATCTCTTAAAAAGATAAACACAAAGTCATATAAAAAGTACAATGCGTATAAACTGTATGTTTCCAAATGTAAACTGGACTTGTTCCTAAATAATGAGCTGTGGCCTGATGGCATTGTTTTTAGGCGTTATGTGCATTTTATGTACAGAACGAAGCCCCAGGAGTCTATCATCATCATCATCATCAGCCTATAATGTTCCCACTGCTGGGACACGGCCTCCTCTCAATGAGAGGGAATGGGCTATAATCTACCACGCGGGCCCAGTGCGGATTGGTAGATGTCACATGTCTTCGAATTTTTGGTTCTAGGACATGCCGGTTTTTCCTCACGATGTTTTCCTTCACCGTTTTGAGAGCAGCGGTGATGAAATAATTTACACAACGCCTGTCTGGGTTCGAACCCACTACTTACTGTTCGTAAGTCCGGGCCGCCACCACTGGGCCACCGCTGCTCTCCAGGAGTCTATAGTTAAAGTTAATTAATTACAATGATACTTATGGGTACAAAAAGAATTAACAATCTTAAATATGTTAGTTTTAACTGTAAGTCGGTTAAGAGATCGATAGATAATATTAAGGATTTATGTATGTGGTCTGATGTGGTGGCCCTACAAGAGACTTGGTTACTTTCCCATGACATTCCAATCTTAGGAACAATAAGTCCTGACTTTGATTATACTGGTAAGTCGGCTGTGGATTCCTCTGAGGGCCTTTTGAAAGGAAGGCCTCATGGTGGGGTAGCCATTCTCTGGAGGAAAGGCATCTTCGATTCGGTGTCTATTGTTGACTGTAGTAGTCCTCGCTTGGTGGCCATCACAGCATCGTCGAGGGGTCGTAATATTCTTGTATTTTCGGTGTATATGCCTACAAATTGTTCAGACAACTTACCAATTTTTACAGATGTGTTGAGTGAGATTAGTGCCACCATAGCGAGCTGTGATATTGAAAATGTTTTTATGTTAGGCGATTTTAATGCGCACCCTCATGAGCTGTTCTACAGAGAATTAATAAACTTCTGTTCTGACCAATTTTGGATTTGCGCTGATGTAGAGAAAAGGGGGTTGGACAGCGACACATACACATTTATAAGTGATGTTTATGGGTGTAGGAGATGGTTAGATCACTGCTTGGTATCTGTATCAGCGTGGCATACAATCGTCAGTGTTGACGTATCCGAGGATATTTATGTGTCGGATCATCTTCCAATTTGCATAGAATGTGATTTGGAGGTGGTGCGGCCTAAAATGATGCCGCGGACCATCTGCCGGGATTCTGTGGTGTGGGGTGAGAGATCTAAGTCTGAAACGCTAAACTACCATAATATTTGTAGCAGTAAGTTGCGAGATGTTGATTTCCCCCAGGATTTTCAGAGTTGCGGTAGTGGATCGTGTAGTTTGGCTGCACATAAGTCTGTTCTGGACAATTTGTATAGGCAGATTGTAGAAATACTTTATGTGGCGGCTAGGCAGTCTAAAGTAACACACGACAGGGGACCGAGACGGGGCAAGCGTGTGTGTGGATGGAATGAGCATGTAAGGGACGCTCATCGCGAGGCCAGGAATAGTTTTCAGACCTGGAAAAATAACAAACGTCCTTCTTCGGGATCTATCTATGATGAAATGCGTGAAAAGCGAAAATGTTTTAAAAGCCGGCTGAAATACTGTCAAAACCATGCTGAGCAGATTATTATGGATAGGTTGGTCGAACAACGTGCCAGTAAAAAGTTCAGCGATTTCTGGAAAACCACTGCTAAGTTGGATGGTAAACCGGGACTCCCTACGGGTGTGGGAGGCATAAATGAACCTAGTGGCATCGCGAATATGTTCAAAGAACACTTTCGGGTGCAGTCCCCTCTCGGTCCCTCAATCGTGAAAGTAGGTACGGAGTCCAGTAGTTGTGGAGTTAAACCTCTAATGCGATTCACAAGTAAGCAAGTAAGTGCAATTATAAATGGTATGAGCCGAGGCAAATCTCCAGGACATGATGGGCTCAGTATTGAGCACTTGAAGCATGCAGGTGTTCACCTGCCGCGAGTCTTGTCCATGTTTTTCACAATGTGTATTAGTCACGCGTACTTACCTGCTGATCTAATGAAGACCATTGTGACTCCGATTGTGAAGAATAGGACTTAGTATAGGATCCCGCTATACAACGACCTTCACCGAGATGCTTATTTAATGAGACGTATTTTTTATGTTATTAAATATGCCAATAAATATATCCTATATGGGTTGCCTAACAAATTTCAGTCCAGAGTATTTTTAATTAATAATTTAAAAACATTTTTTTTTTAAACATTGCACCGGTGTGATTATTAAATAAATTTGATACCAATCGAAAGTTTGAAGCCCATAGAATATGCAAACGTTAGGTTGCCTATTTTTTTCCGGTCACAACCACGGGTTGCCAGGTGTAAACAGGTAAATCTATAGGTACTAGCATTTTGCAACGGTCTGATTATTGAATCAAACTTAGATAAAATGAAAGATTATTTCATAAGGAACACGGTGGTATAGGGTTGCCTGCGAAAAATCAGTCCCGAATTAGGGTTGTCGAATTTTAAATAATAAAATATCGCTGCGAGTGAATGTGTGCGAGAGAGAGGTCCCAGACCAACCATCCCATGCGGTAGAAAAGGACGCAGCGTAGCAGCTGTTTAAAGTCCGCCCATTTAAAGAAGGAGAGTGCGCAATTGCGCATGCTATTTGTGCTTGGAAATGAAAAGGATAGCGATAGACTCGAATATGCTGTGCATTATTTTGGAGTCATAGATATAGTATTATATAGATGGCGAGAAAGCGTGTCGCTGAAAGGGACAAAAAAAAAGTACTAGTACTAGTAGGAAAAATGTACCCCATAATTAGTGATAAAATTAGAAATAGGTACATACACAAAGCCTGAAGTTTAGGCCGATGAAATCTGTGTCATCGAAAGCGACAGAAAGAAAACCGGGGAAGGGCGAGTCGGAGTCGCACACCGAGGGTTCCGTATAAACTTACCAAAGAAAACAGTTCCCGCAAAAAAAAAAATTGTGGAACTACAAATTTTCAGTTTTCGGATTTCAGAAATAAAAAACCGATGTGACTTTAATTGATTAAAAAATAAAAAAATAAATAACTATTTCTGTATATTAATAATTAACTACTCCAAAATAATGCACAGCATATACGAGTCTATCGCTATCCTTTTCATTTCCAAGCACAA
Organism: Xestia c-nigrum; assembly: GCA_916618015.1. Classification (NCBI taxonomy): domain Eukaryota; kingdom Metazoa; phylum Arthropoda; class Insecta; order Lepidoptera; family Noctuidae; genus Xestia; species Xestia c-nigrum. Next base: position 22,646,188 of record OU745263.1, read on the forward strand.
ATAGCATGCGCAATTGCGCACTCTCCTTCTTTAAATGGGCGGACTTTAAACAGCTGCTACGCTGCGTCCTTTTCTACCGCGTGGGATGGTTGGTCTGGGACCTCTCTCTCGCACACATTCACTCGCAGCGATATTTTATTATTTAAAATTCGACAACCCTAATTCGGGACTGATTTTTCGCAGGCAACCCTATACCACCGTGTTCCTTATGAAATAATCTTTCATTTTATCTAAGTTTGATTCAATAATCAGACCGTTGCAAAATGCTAGTACCTATAGATTTACCTGTTTACACCTGGCAACCCGTGGTTGTGACCGGAAAAAAATAGGCAACCTAACGTTTGCATATTCTATGGGCTTCAAACTTTCGATTGGTATCAAATTTATTTAATAATCACACCGGTGCAATGTTTAAAAAAAAAATGTTTTTAAATTATTAATTAAAAATACTCTGGACTGAAATTTGTTAGGCAACCCATATAGGATATATTTATTGGCATATTTAATAACATAAAAAATACGTCTCATTAAATAAGCATCTCGGTGAAGGTCGTTGTATAGCGGGATCTTAGACTAACTGGAGATATTTCTGATCAGGGTAACTATCGTCCCATTTCTCTGGCGACTATAATAGCAAAGGTGTTGGACGGTGTGCTTGATACTTGCCTTAGTGACTATATACATCTTCATGATGCGCAGTTCGGGTTTCGTCCCGGACTTTCAACTGAAAGCGCTATTTTGAGTCTCAAGCATACAGTTCAATACTATGTAGATCGCGGGACGCCGGTGTACGCCTGCTTCCTTGATCTCTCCAGAGCCTTCGATCTTGTCTCATATGATGTGCTCTGGGAGAAAATGGCAAGCAGGGGTATACCCGCGGAAATATGTGGGCTATTCCAGTATTGGTACGGCAACCAGACCAATCACGTGAAATGGGATGGTACGCTCTCTGAGCCGTATAGGTTGGAGTGTGGGGTGAGACAAGGAGGGCTGTCGTCTCCCAGGCTCTTCAATCTCTACGTAGATGACCTCATAGAGGGACTCAGCAGCATGCGTGTCGGATGCAGCGTTGGTGGTGTTAGCATTAACAACATCAGCTATGCGGACGATATGGTGCTGCTGGGTCCGTCTGCGGGGGCAGTAAGGAAATTGCTTGGGACTTGTGAAGCCTACGCTGCCGCACATGGTTTAACATATAACGTTAAAAAATGTGAATACATGGTCTTTAAGGTCGGCGGCAAATGCCGGAAAGAAGAACCCGAGCTGCTTTTATACGGGTCAGTGATCCGTAGAGTATCCACTTTTAAATACTTGGGTCATTTTCTGTCCGACGACCTTAAAGACGATGTAGATATAGAAAGGGAGCGCAGGGCACTAGCTGTCCGGTGCAACATGTTGATCCGTAGATTTGCTCGGTGTACGGACCTAGTTAAAATCACTCTTTTCAAGGCCTACTGCCAGAGTCTGTACACGGGTAATCTATGGGTCAATTACACCAAAAGGTCGCTAGATGCCCTGCGCGTCCAGTATAATAATGCCTTCAGGATGTTGTTGAGACTACCTCGCTTCTGCAGTGCGTCGGGGATGTTTGCGCTAGCTCGTACCGACGGCTTTCACGCGATAGTTCGCAAAAAAAGTGCCTCGATACTCAGGAGAGTGCGAGATAGTCGCAACAGCATCCTGAGAACTGTAGCGGAGAGCTACAGCTCTCCAATTGTAAGATTTCTTGTGCAGAGAGTAATTGGTACTAACACTAGATAATAAGTTATTTTATATTATGTTACTAACACTCTATGGATCTTTTTGTGTCCGAATTAAAATAAATAATAAAATAATAATAATAAGATTACAAAGTAGAACCATCTTATCGCAGAAAGTTCACAGTCAGAATCAACTTTTGGCATAATTTTCATATCGATAGTCTTAAAAGGCAGAACTATCATATCTCAGAAAGTTCACAGTTAGAAGTATTTTTTGGCATACATTTCATATCCATAATAATGGAATGACTCATCTATCAAATTACAGAAAATTCATAAAATCAGTTGATTGCGAACACTTGGTTTTTATTTCCCTGTTAAAAGCAGGCAAACATGCAAACAAGCATATATCGTGCATGTAGCAAAAGTTTACCGCCGTGTCTGTCTGTCCCTATGTATGCTGAGATCTTTAAAACTACGCAACGGATTTTGATGCGGGTTTTTATAATACTCGTAGATAGTGTGATTCATGAGGAAGGTTTTTGTATATAATTTAACGCGGGCGAAGCTGCGGGCATCGGCTAGTATTATAAACAATACAATTCTGCCACTTACAGAGTCATACCATTGTTATTTTATGATTTGACAACGTGACAGGGTACCGCAATTAATAAAGCACTCTTCCATCTAAAACTTCCATCGTTATCATAAATATTTGCGTCCTCTTGTTTTATTAGCTTCATACTTTATTGGCGTTTTGCCTCTTAAGATTTGATATTATTTATGTAAATGGATATCTTCCATGATTATTATTTTAAAACTCCTGATATTTCGACGCTGTTGCAAGCGCCAAGATCGCGGGTTGACTGGAGAATGCGGGTGGATGGCAAAACTTGTTAGGAGCAGACAAGTCTGTCTACCCTCTTTCTTTGTCTTTTACTACGCGCACTACTGGAACTCGAGACTCAGTCACGGCAAAATACACTCACAGTATCACCAGATTTTTAGAGTCCTTATTATATCAAAATAAATAACAATCACGAAAGATATCCCGTAAGTGAATTTTAAGTTTAATTGTGAACCGTAATAGCTTAAAACATTATTTATGTATATGTCTAACAGTGAATTCCCGAAATTAACTTCACCTTGTGTCCCTCCCCTGTCCCTTAGCCTCAAAGGACGGGATAGGGCCAGGACAAACCCGATATTGGGAATCAGTACTCTTGTCATACGGACGACAGACGTGCCACAAATCTTGACGACGTAAATAGCGCCCTACTGCAGGTTCATAACTGGTTTACCGCTAATAATTTAGTACTAAATGGGAAGAAAACTAAGTGCATAAGATTTGCTTTACCAAATGTCAAAAGTAGTGATTGTGACATAGTATTGAATCAAGAGAAACTTGAATTTGTCAATAAAACGGTTTTCGACCGAACGTTTTCGGTTTAACGACTGAGCTCAGCAGCGTATGCTGTTAGAAAAATCCGTCAATATACTGATGTTGATACGGCGAGGATAGTCTATTTTAGTTATTTTCATAGTATTATGTCATACGGTATTTTACTATGGGGACGGGCTGCAGACATCGAGTCTATTTTTATTCTGCAGAAAAGAGCCATCAGAGCCATATATGAATTACGTAGACGTGATTCTCTAAGAGAACTGTTTAAGGAAATTAATATCATGACAGTACCTTGTCAATACATCTATGAAACCATCATGTATGTTAGGAAAAATCTGCAATTATTCAGTAAAAGAGGTGACAGACACCACTATAATACTAGAAATAGGGACCAACTAGTTCAGCCAGGTTTCAGGCTTGCTAAAGTGGATTCATCTTTCATGGGGTACTGTTTAAAATGTTATAATAAAATACCTCCCCACATTCTACAACTGAATGAGACGAAATTTAAATCTTGTGTAAAACGCACACTATGTAGGCAAGCATATTATAAGCTGGGGGATTACATTGAGGATAAAAATGCTTGGCTAAATGCTGGTCCTGCTCCGCAACCATAGGTGCAACCTTATTGGACAACTATTGTGGTAGCTGCAGAAGATTGTAAAAGTATTCTTGCATTGTATAGAGTCCATCTCTTAGTATTGTATAATTGCATAGCACATGTGTGAGTACCATGTACTGTAAAGCTTCCATTTGCATTTAGTTATCTTTCATTGACTTGAATATGCCTTGGTGGCTGAGAGAATGTCATGCTCGTTTAAATGTCTCGCTGATGGTGGCGGGTGAGTCGGGTCATTTAGTTCCCTTCAATATGGTTGAATTGAATGGCGCTGATCCATGCGTCATGTTCGTGAACGGGCGCTGTCAGTCAGGACTGGTCATCTCTTAGCTGCCACGGATCATTTGAATTGCTTTATTTTAAATTGTTGATTTATTTTTTTACTCTGGACGCTCTTATTATGCACGTCTTTCTACATCGTTCTCACATATATGTATAATCTCAACATGAAAGATGTAACCAAGATTTTGTAACAACATTTTTGATTGAAAAGAGTGTCCATGGAGTTTCTTGCCCGTTCTTCTCCATAGAGATCTACGCTAGGGAATGGGCAACTACAGTACTTTCTCAAGTTATTATGCCTTGTGTCTGTGACTGTAGCTTTGATTTTTCTTTCAATTTTTTGACATTCAAAAGTGCCGTAATGGTCTAGTTGAAATAAATGATTTGAGTTTGAGTTTTGAGTTTGAGTTTGTCAGTGGGAGGCCGACCAGTCAGGGACGAAGCCTACAGAGTTTGTTCGGAAGCTGACCATAACACTAATATTAACCGGAATGAGGAAAAACGAAAATTTTATCAGCCTAGTGTCATTTCGTTACAATAGCAAACTACGCTATTATTGAGTCTTATTACAAGATATCATTTTTTATTTATTAACATGTTCAGACGAAGTCGTATAAAAAAATGTCTGTTATAAATTGACTTGAAACTATTCGATCCCGATTCGATATTACACCATTTAACTTTGAACACACTAGTGATCATTTAATTTTTACGACGATTTTTATCAGCTGCTTAAACTTTTTTTATTCTGCAAGTGAATGTAATTTAAATAAGTAAAGGATGCTCACCCAGACACTGGCAACACTGTGGGTATCTTCCACGACTGTAGACACAGAGGGCACTTATTCTTCCAGCGAAGGGCTCGTTCATCTCTCTATGAACATAGATTATTATTAGGCACACACATAAGAGGATAGGTAATAAATATTCTGGGAACAATATTTTGGTAGTTTCTCGGGTTTTCTAGAGGTCTCCGGGGTCTACAAAGCAAATCGAGTCAATATGGTGGCCGTACTGACTAGAACCGCGCTGCAGCCGCCCCGCGCTTTCGCGTTCCCGGGGCACGAGTACGCATGGCGTATCCGGCTCGAAGGACCGCCACTTTTTAAGTACGGCTCAGAATAGAAGTTGCAGTGTAGGCGAGTTCCGGGGTGCGGGACTGTTCGAAAGAGCCCCGAACCGTGGCCCCGGAACATAAAGGACGAGGAAAGAATATGGATAGGTTTTAATCAGAGTAGGAGGTGAGTTGACCGCACTCCCACCAGCGCAGGAACTGCACGCCGAACGCGCCGTACTATAGAGCATTAGAGTGACTCACAGCGGGTGGAGGCGGGGCCGGTAAGGTCTGCGCGGGCGCCGCTCGTGCGTCCCACCAGCGCAGGAACTGTACGCCGTACTATAGAGCATTAGAGTGACTCACAGCGGGTGGAGGCGGGGCCGGTAAGGTCTGCGCGGGCGCCGCTCGTGCGTCCCACCAGCGCAGGAACTGTACGCCGTACTATAGAGCATTAGAGTGACTCACAGCGGGTGGAGGCGGGGCCGGTAAGGTCTGCGCGGGCGCCGCTCGTGCGTCCCACCAGCGCAGGAACTGTACGCCGTACTATAGAGCATTAGAGTGACTCACAGCGGGTGGAGGCGGGGCCGGTAAGGTCTGCGCGGGCGCCGCTCGTGCGTCCCACCAGCGCAGGAACTGTACGCCGTACTATAGAGCATTAGAGTGACTCACAGCGGGTGGAGGCGGGGCCGGTAAGGTCTGCGCGGGCGCCGCTCGTGCGTCCCACCAGCGCAGGAACTGTACGCCGTACTATAGAGCATTAGAGTGACTCACAGCGGGTGGAGGCGGGGCCGGTAAGGTCTGCGCGGGCGCCGCTCGTGCGTCCCACCAGCGCAGGAACTGTACGCCGTACTATAGAGCATTAGAGTGACTCACAGCGGGTGGAGGCGGGGCCGGTAAGGTCTGCGCGGGCGCCGCTCGTGCGTCCCACCAGCGCAGGAACTGTACGCCGAACGCGCCGTACTCCACCGCGCGGAGCGCCAGGCTGCCTAGCATCGGGAATGTTACCACTGCGTTCCTGGCGGGTAATCAAAAAGCACTTTTACTAACCTTTTATATCTTTATTTTAGTCTAGAGCCATCGCTAAGAAAGGATATAAGAAAATATCTCCTCCAAAGCTGTTTGAGGAAGGAGTTTTATACTTTTTTGCTAATCTACACTGCAAATAAATTATTTTGGTGTGTATGTTTGTTATAAATAAACTCAAAAACTACTCTGCCGATTTCACCATTGGAAAGCTACCCTGAGTGACATAGGCTACAATTTATGCCCGTGCTCCCACGGGAACTGGAACTACGCGGGTGAAACCGCGTGACGTCAGCTATGTACAGATAAATTAGAGGTACTCACCCGATCTGTCCAGTAGCGAGGCTCCTGGCCAGGTCCCCCCAGGTGTGGTCGGGCGGCGCACGCGGCGGAGCGTCCCGCAGCGCCAGCCCCAGCGCGTGCAGTGCGGGCGCGTGCGCGGGCGCGCGGCCCGCCAGGTAGCGCGCCAGCTGCACTAAGCGCACGCACGACCACACACAGTGCAGCACGGAGTACACCTGCACGCCGGCGCGTCGGGCGCTGGCCGAGCGGGACTGCGGTCAGTAACAATTCAATTAATGTTAAACTGAACAAAACCGCCCACGAAGGGTTCCGTACCATTATATACCATTAGACAAAACGGGAAAAAATCACGTTTGTTGTATGGGGGCTCCCTTATATATTAATATTAATTTTGTTGTTTTTAGCGTGCTATCACCGTAGCCGCTACTTGACTCCTTGTACAAATCTCCCATCCAGTCCCTGTTTTGCCATTCTCCTCTTTCTGGGGCGGCAATCTTATAGCCCATCTCGCACGGTGTGCATGGCAACACAGCACGGCTTCGCTGCCCGTCCGCTGGTCCTCTTCTCTCTATGCCGCTCCTTATTGCGTGCCACTTGTGGGCAAAATGTTTGAGCCGCCGGAAATTCTCCTCCGAGGCGACGAGGTGACCGTAGTAGGCCGGGCCCTTCTCCGCGCGTGAGATCCCATCCATCATATCATCTCTTAATTACTCATACAGCGAACATTGCCATAATACATGGTCCTGGCATTCATCCTCCTCAATGCAGTAGCATACACTGTCCTCACACAACTTCATATCAAACAGTCTCTTTCTAAAACATCCATTCTGTGAGACTTGGTAGTCCGGCTCGATCCAAGTTGCCTTGAGTTTAGCCGCCACGTCGGTGAAAAATCGATGTAGCTCCCTTCCCTTATCCTCCGATTCCCACCTCCGCTGACAGTTGACTACGGTATCGTTCGCGATGCCCCGCCTCCTCGCCCTGAACGCGTCCGGAGGCAATTGCCGGATATCATCAATCATGCCCGCACGGATAACCTCGGGGTCAGCAGGCAGCACTCCTTTCAGGACGGACAGACAGAGGAGCCTTAGTAATAGGTCCCGTTTTGGTGGGTGATTCACACTAGGTTAGAACATAGCCTTCACAATTCGCCACGCGGTGGCGAATTGTATGTTGGTGGCAGCTAAATCAGAGCGACCCGAACATGTGTATCATTTGAAAACACACAAGTTTAGTTGGTAATTTTGCTTTTCGAATATTTCATTACAACTTATAGGGTGGACGACAAAACAAATCGAATTCGTCCGTCAAGTAGATTATTATTATTTATTTTTTTTGTTATAATTTATTATTGACGAAGATACTACGCTTTTAAAATTCCCAATACGTCACGCCTAGGTATAATTTTTAGATAGTTCTGACGTCACGAGCCCCTTTTGATGCGTTTTATCTTTGTCAATGAATCATTATTCTTCAATATCATTATTCTTCAATACTCTAACTGACAGACTAAATAGGTTTACATTTTTTTTATACTGTCGTCATGCCTATTGAAAGTGCACATAATGTAACTTACAACATAAACTGTGCACAATCTGTCATCATCTTTAAATTATAACCTCACCTTCCCCAGCCTGCCATCCTCATCGTCCTCCCTCCATTGCTCCACGATCCTCTCGAGCCTATCCTTCAGGTAAGGCACCAGCACCAGCAGGGCCAGAGAAGCTCGCTCCAGGAACACTGGTAACTGCTGCCCATTGTTGAACTCATTCGACGATGAAATGGGAACGCGGATCAGGTCATAGAAGCTTTCAGAGAATGATGCAGCTGGAATGTGTGAGGAGTAGTTAGAAGTATGAAAGAGTTAAAGACAAGAGTAACTTTATTTTGCAAATATGGGTAACCTCAAACACTGACAAAAACATAAAATAGTACAGCAATATTTTACCACGTAGGCATGCAAAAGAATGAAATGAATAAATATGTAAATTCTAGGATTTGTTACTTCCATGCAAAATAAAGTTCAAAATATAGTTTGAACTGGCGGCTTGGAAGTTAGCAGCGAGTGACAGCAAGCAGATATAATGGTTCAAACTTTATCGCGGCTCGGAACATGTAACTAACGTGAGCTGACAATTTTAGGCATCAGAGGGGCGCAGAGGACCCATTATCTGGACTGCATAATGGGCAGACCATCACTCGCAGGTAACTTTCACAGGAAACAACATCAAGTTATTGTTTTATTTTAACAGAATATGGTATGATCACCAGTTATTTCTTGAACTTTAATTATTTGAACATTGACTGTTGACACACCATAAGACACAGCCAATGGCAGTAGGTAGTTGGGTACAAAAAATATGCAGTACGTTTTTTGAAAAGGGTAAGCCCAAACTCACCATAATGTTTGATGTAATAGTACTGTAGACAGTAATCAAACAACAAGTACACTTCATCATACCAGTGCAGACACCAGCCACACTTGTTGGGGTAAGTTGTTGCCAAGAACTGGAAACAGAATTCATTGTAAAGTTATGGGTTGTCACATAGGAAGGATTTCTTGTGGCTGAAATAGTTCAGCTATACACATTTAATTTGAGAGCCTGTTTAGTAAAACTGAGGGAGAAGTAGGTAGGTTTGTTTTTGCTAGGTAAAGGAAAACCCAAAAATTTCCTCAGCGCTATCTTGGATTTTCATTTTGTCTTCATTTTCGTTATGCATTTCAAGGCAAAATTTACATTGAGCACGCCCAGTTTAGGTATTTAAAATGTCGGCTTTCTAAAAGGTCAAAGGAGTGCAAGTTCTGTACGTTTTCTATTCTGTGGTTGTACATTTGAATTGGAACAACACAAGATTCTCAACCCCTGTAAGTCTAGCCGACTGCTACTACGATACTCTACCAATATAAGCAAGTATTGCTTAACGGTCCACTTAGGTAACAAGTGTCATTATCGCTATTGAATGAACTATATTATGATCTTAACTGCACCGACTATAGTTTTCCTCCTTTAGCATTTTTGTTTTATTCATTTTTGCAGACATATTATATTTTAGTAATCCAAATGTAAAATGTAAAGATAAAGTGGACAGTAAATCAGATAAGTATGATTTCAATGCTAAATTATCAAACAGACATTATAAAAATTTAAGTGCCACAATCAATTTAATCTTACACATTGTGTCTCGTGAATAACTGGTCAGGTGAACACTAAAGTAAATAGTTCTTGAATGGTATGACCTTTCTTATGAATATTTGATTATGTCTATGATTACCTGCTTTTATTATTGAAGAAGTATAATGGTCTCCTGACAGTACTTAGATAGAACCCTTGTATAATACTAAGGTGTCCTATGTGTCTGACAGTTTAAACTAAACAGGCTTGTTTTCGTGTACGAGGCTGGCTGATATAATGATGTATCGGTTAAAACTTTCCAGTTACTTCTCCACCATCAATTATTAGAATTACTAGTGCCACAATATTCACAAGCTTACCTCTACAACTTTCCGCAGCGCAGGCTTTACTGTAGCCCCGAGGGCTTCTTGCGCCGTCACTTGGAACACGGTCGGCGTACCCTGCAGCGTGCGCGTCAAGTGAGCCGCGTACACCGCCATGCTTCAATATTTACTACTGTTTGTTGCTAACCAGACAAATAATCAGTATTCACAGTCCATGAGTCCAAAAGTTTGTTTATCATTTTTCGGATTAGTTATGGATCACTCACAGAGTATATAATCACTAAGGTATGTCATCGAGCAGTCGAGCACGTCAATGTCAAAATAACCACAGATTAGATATTAGTAGCTAGAAAATAATTTTTTTTATTTGTTTTGTTTTGCTAATGTCGGTGACCATGCTACCCAGTCATCAGATAATCAAAATGAGGGATTTTCTTTTTCAACTCTTTCCTAGTCGCTGATCTGTCATCTGACTACGTTACTGCAAGGAATAGAACGTCACATAATATCACTTGGACCTAATGATTATATTCGGAAGCTTATGCAAACGAAAGTGTCAGTCAATGAGCGTGTGTGACGTGTTTTCACAATCGTTTTGGCTTTGGCACCCAGTAACGTCGTCGGATCAACGCCATCTATCGCGTTCATGGAAACTATTTTTTTTTAATTGTCAAAAAGAAAACCTCTCATTACATTGTCACTTGTCGTTGTCAATGTCAGGTGACTTGAGATGGTGCGTTTAGAAACAAGAGGACAAATAAAACGCAAGGTTCCCCGCGAATTTAGGTACTTTCTTGGCCAACTTCCACAAAAAAAAAGAGATGGCGCTGTGCATGACTTAGTGTTAAAAAAATTGTTTTCGGGGTCCAGTCGTGGCCAAGTCAAGTTTTTACGTGAAGCATATTTAGGGGTGATGTCGGAAATTAATTGGGCCAAAATTATAATAATAATAATATAATAATCATTTTATTTCAGACAAATTTCACATCCATAACAATTGTTAGTAAACATGACCTTAAAAAACTATGTTAGTGGAACATGTAGGCTAGACATACACTGCATAAAGGGGCAATCAAATTTCCCCGCAATGACATTCAGGAGACTGTTAGAGCTGCCCCGGACCCTCTGCAGTAGCGACGCCGCACGCTTACGTCTGATGGCTACGAAGCCATCAGTGTGCGCATCAGCAAACATTCCCGACGCACTACAGAAGCGTGGCAGCCCCAGCAGCATCCTGAATGCATTGTTATACTGAACTCTAAGAGCATTGATGGCTCTCTGCGTACAGCTTGTCCAAAGGTTACACGTGTAGAACGTCTGACAATATGCTTTGAAAAGCGATACTTTCACTTGACATGTACAGCGAGCAAACCTACGGACAAGCATGTTGCATCGAACCGCCAATGCTCTCCGTTCCCTTTCTACATCCAAATCATCTTTGATGTTTGCGGTAACAATATGGCCGAGGTATTTAAATTGTTGAACACGGTTTAAGACACTACCTGCTAGCTTTATGGAAGGAAACCTATCTGAGGACTTTGCTCCAAAAATAAGAACCTCACTCTTTTTGGCATTATATCTTAAACCGTGCACTTCAACATACCTCTCACAAACATCTAACAGCTTTCTCAAACCTGATATTGAAGGGCTCAAGAGTGCCATATCATCGGCGTAACTAATGTTATTAAACGCCACTCCATCTAAATAACAACCGGCCTACAAGCTACTGAGCTCACTAATGAGACCGTCTATGTACAGGTTGAATAAAATCGGAGAAGTCAAACCACCCTGTCTGACCCCGCATTGCAACCTATACTCCTCAGAACTAGCATCCGCCCAACGCACAGAGTTCACTTGGTGACCATACCAGTACCTAAATACATTTACCAGCTCTAATGGCATTTCCGCTTTGCGTAATTTAGCCCACAGTATATCATAATTGATCATATCAAAGGCTTTCGACATATCAAGGAAGCAAGTAAATACAGGACTTTGATTATCTATGTAATACCTCACTGTCTTTTTTAGACACATGATGGCAGTCTCAGTTGACAGCCCCTGCCGGAAGCCGTGCTGTACATCATGTAACTTAATATTCTTCCGTAGAAAGGTGTTCAAGAGACTGTCAAAAACCTTTGCGATAATCGTTGCCAGGGAGATCGGTCTGTAGTTTGACTTATCCGACATGTCACCAGTCTTATTTTTAATAATCGGCACCACTACAGTTTTCATCATGTCACTGGGCAGATAGGAATGTGAAATACAAAAATTATACAGCAAAGCTAAGACACGGGGCAGATGCTTGCCAGCGTGTTTTAAATGTTCAACACTGAGTCCGTCGTGACCGGGTGACTTACCACGCTTCATCTGACCAATTGCATTTCTTACCTCCTTAGTTGTAAATCTTATGGTAAGATTGGTCAGTTGTGACGACGCGGTACTAAATTCAACGTCACCCGACGACGGCGAGGGTCCCAGCGGAGGATCAATAGTAAAAACATCTTTAAACAAGTTAGAAATATCAGTGGCGTCAGAGAGTCCATCGACGCTCACCGGGAGGACAGGTGCATGATTCATGCTTACACTTTGTACTTTGTGCTTTGTACTTTTCCAAAAATCCCGAAAATTATTTTTATCATGAAGTGAGGCCATCCGATCCATTACTATTTGGTCCTGGTTATCTTGGCACCATTTAATTTTAGCTTTAAACGCCTTTCTAGCTTTAACCATATTATTGTACAATTCACCGCGGGAGGGTTTACCCGCTGACACCCATACCAGAAAACATAGTCTGGCCTCCCGATGAGCCCCGCTAACATGCCGATTCCAACCTTTAATATAACCACCTTTTCTTTTACAATGCGGCCCATCAAATGAAGCAACAGCAGCGTTGCTCAGAATCATTATTAAATTATTATATAATTGGTCAATAACTAAACGATGTTCTAATATATTACAATTCATGTCACAACAATTACGGAAGTCATCAGGAAAATCAACAAATTTTAAATCATTATTACATAATTCACTATAGAAAGTCAGTTGTTGCAAATGTCTGTTACCCCATAATACTTTATTTATTTTACAGTTACTATTATTCATAGAATTTAAAATTGGATTAATAAAAAATGTGATGTGATGTGTGTGATTATGTACAGACATTATTTGTAAAAGAAAGAATAATACAGAGCAAAGCTTTATTTATTTATTTAAAACAGCTTAAACCATCTTTACAGGGATCACCCAAATGCGACAGCTAAGAAAATACTATGAACCTAAACTACATATTACCAAATACAATACCAATATACACGCTGAAATTTTAGTGGTTGTTTTCCCGAAGCGAAATGAGTTTGTATCGGTAATACAATCGATTAATATATTAAAAAAAAAATTGACTCGGTAAATGGCTGATTAACAATGGTGATAAACAAAACTCGAAAGTGACTTGAACCAACAGTATACCTACGCGGAACGCGGGTCGGGCGCGGGGGATGTCCAGAACAGCCGCGCGGTCGTTGCACTTCGCGTATAAATCAACTGATCACTATTCCTGACTTAATAAAACACAAAACCCAATAAGTTATAATAATAATTTGAAAAAAAGAAAACTTTTTTTTAAGTTTAACTTTGCACGTCGATAGTGCTACTGATGGGTAATCGTCCTGCCGCGGGAAAACAACCATTAAAATTTCACGCTGTATATGTTATGGACCAGGTGATTAATGCGGGCATTATACATAATGTTCAAGCATTATGAATAATGGCTATCTCTATCGGGCTAAGTGATTAATACTATCTTAACTTCATTATTTTTCACATTGCACGGTCATTATTATATTGCTAAATAATAATTGGGCAATTTGATAATAAAGCCAAATTTGACGCGGTGTGAGGGCGGGGAGCATGCATAGCGTAGCACGCTTTGACCAATCAGAGACCGCCATGCAGCGCGCGGCTCGTGCGGCTGACTTCAAGCGCTATTGTTTTTGTTTAGTTTTGCAATGTAAGCGAATATTGACGGACGCGGATGGGTTTCAGTTTCGTAACTCAGTGTCAACGCGACTGTGTTAACACTGCATTACGAAATTAAGATTTATTTTGCCTGAAGATGTTCCAGAGACAGAGATTTCGCTGAGAAAGTGTTGCAGAATGTCCTCTAAATGCGGAGGGCAAGGTTATAATATGTTTATTTTCTCATCACAAACGTTTATAGTAGATGTGGTTGTAAAAATGGTTGGAAGTCTGATAATGTAGTTGTCGCCAAGCCAAAAAGGCAAAGGCAAAGGTTCGTGGTTAAATTATAACAGCCGCTCGGGTCGATCTTTAGGTTAAGCCGTGCTTGCCTAGGTTCGTCTGTGGATGGGTGACCACCCTTTCATACCGAGTTTCTTTGTGCCTCGGAAAGTACGTTAAGCCGTTGGTCCCGACTGTCATTTGTCCATCTTTGACAGTCGTTACAGGTAGTCAGTGGCCCCAAAAGTCTCACACCAGTCTTACCAAGTGGTATTGTTTTCCTAGAGTTAACTGGGTTGTGGAGGTCAGATAGGCTGTCGCTCCATGTAAAATGCTGGTATTCAGCTGCATCCGGTTAGACTGGAAGCCGACCCCAACATAGTTGGGAAAAGGCTAGGCAGATGATGATGATGAGTAGGATAAGTAGGATAATAATAAGTAATTCTATAAAACAATATTAGACATAGACATGTTGTAAAAAAAATATTTTTTTATTGTTTTATGTTATATTTTTAATATGATTTGATTAATCATAATAATGAGTCTGATTATTTAAATGGTTCAATATTTATGACCATAACAATAAAGAAATAGTAATTAAATATGTTTGTATTACTCTGCCCAAAAGGTGATGGACAATATGTATAATGCCCGGTCAATTTGATTATTTGAATAATTCTTATCAAATTGCACTTTTATATTGGCCATTTTTCATAATGACCGGGCATTATATATAATGCCCAATTCATCACTTCGTCCATAACATATACACTTATAACCAAATTACAAAAAAAAAAAGAAACATTATTATTTCTTAAAAAAAACTAACAACATTATTAAAATTAAAATCACAAAAACATTATACAATTACTAACAAAAACGTAGTACAAAAATTAAGATAAATTATTATTATTATACTTGTAGCATAGTATAAATAGTAATACCTTTGCGAATTCACTAAAACAACATGTAAACACATCAATCTGAGTTTGAAGGTCGTTGATAGTACGGATAGCTCTGGTAAGGGGTGCCTTGGCAAGTAGGTTAGTTCTGGCTGTAGGTACCAGTAGCAATGGCGGGCTGTGCCGTCTCCTCTCCACACGTAGCGGTCCGGCACACACAAACCCGGGTGACTCTCCACTCCACGAAGCACCTTCAAAAATCAAAAAATCAAAAAAAACCTCCACGAAGCACCTTCACCAAGTAGGTGACCAGCGTAAACTCCCGTCGGACATGCAGTTGATTACAGCCAACCATGCCCAGAATAAACAGAGTGGGATACATCAGTGGGTAAAACGGATATACCCCATAATAATTTCCGGTACAAATGGCGCGTGAACTTGTTCTGAACGCGCTCCAACATTAAAGAATACTTAACTACTTACTTACTTACTAATACTTAGCTTTATGTGGAGCTTGTGCGCTCACGTGGAGTGACAGCGAGTAGCTATGCTTTTAGTAGTCAATAATAATAAATAAATTGGGTATAATAATCACTGGTGCCGCCGCCGGCCGACTGCTCGTCGCTGCACTCGCTGCGCTTCCTCACGCCCCCGCACCGCGGTGTTCCACCTGCGGGAGTGTAGTGATGTGCGTCGCTCACGCTAGGGATGTGACGTATTCGGTGTCCAAATATCCAGCGCCACGCCAGGTCGTTTTATAGAAATTATAGCCAAAATGAAAAAAATGGAATTGCTAGGCAACAAAAGCGCAAATTGAATGAAGAAAGACGACCACACACAAACTAGGAAGAAACACCTTTGAAAGGTAGTAAATGACAGCTCCATACAGCCAAAAATTTTTTTTACACTATACTGCGCCACATATAATTTTTTTGGTGTAACTGGCGTATACCTCATTATTTCCTTGGTTTTTTTTTGCGATTCGCAGGTCGGTGTTAAAAACAATAGTAATATACTCGTACCTAGTTCTTAATTTTTTGCGCTCGGTTGCCGGCTTTTAAGGCGCCTACTCACCGCGGCGCACGGATAGGATACGCACGTGTACCTAAGCTTCGCTAGGCATGAAAATGTATGTGATTGTCCACTGCAAACCACAGACACGCTATGCATAAATTGACGTCATTAGTACATACGTGGCTTGCTCGCCTTATTCGAGTGGAAAAAGACGCTCACATAGCTCAACGCTGTCAGCGCCAGCCATGCACGTTGTGCATGCGGTACACACTATGCACGTAGTCTTGATAAAAATACGTATGTAGCCTCTCCATGCGCAGCGTGGTCCACGCACGTCTACTGTAGTGGAGTGTAACGTAAACCCACGTTGTCAAAAAACTGAATCCACGCAGTCATAAAGGCACAAACCCACTGCGGTTGTTGTCCGCGTGCCCGCGCACAACATGCTCCGCGGTGGGTTTGTGCCTTTAAGACTGTTTGGCAAAACAAAAATAAATTTAAATAAAATATTTCATTTATTGTTAAAATTTACAATATTATATAGTACACAAAATATTTAACTACAAAAGCATTCATATAGCACCTATAATACAATTACGAAGCGCATATTACTGACTGTGCATGTGTTACATCAAGCTGATGCCTGTGATGTCTAAGCACATTATTAATTAATCCTTACAATATTAACTGCAATGCAACTTTCTATAAACACAAATAATATCAATAGACAGGGCAAAATGGCCGTCCAACGAACCGTGGCGCCATCTTTACAAACCAAAGCTGTATTGCTCCCGTTCGTTGAATCTTTTTGAGCCTTTTTTAAAACGATCTTCGGTATTCTAAAGCATTTAAAGTAGTTCTAGCTAACTGATTTCTTTGCCAAGACTAGGCAATTATTTAAAAAAAAGTTAGATCATAACTAACGCATCTTGAAATAGTATCCCGCCAAAATGTTGAGATCGCAAACATATTTTCACATTAGCTTAGTCATACCATCTTATCCTAGTACAGTATTTTAATTTTAAAATTAAACTAATACACCCCCGGATCCCGGCGCTTCCACCTTAATAATTTTGGTCCATTTATAAAATAACAAAACAGCGTTACATGCTTTCCTAAGTGACTCGCAATTATGGCTTGTACAATAGGAACGTTATCTTATAAAAATACGAAGCTTGTATTCAATGCTTCTTACGTAATTATCTACTGGCGACACTTTAGGGCCGGCGCCCACTGCCGGCATGGCACGGCAGATTGTGCTGGGGCATCCCGTGGTATTCCGTGGCATTTTGCTGAAAGCTCAGCCACTCTGGCATCAATCAGTTTTGGTCCGCGATTCAAAGATGTTTGTGTCGTTATGGTTGACTGGGATTTAGTAGGTATTAGGTAATAGGACTTCTAGCTGAAAAGACAATTCTGGATGCATAATTTGTGGAGAACCAGATCTACAAATGGTGAATTCCGGAACTTGATTAATGATTTGAGATACGACATGCGAAAGTTCTATGATTAGATACGACCGTAATGACCGCTGCACAAGTTACAACCTTATTTCGACTAGTTTAGCAATCATAATTCCTCGAAACAAAGTGACCCATACGTCTCGCGAGATGCAATGGCGTGCCGCGGCAACCCGTGGAATTAAACGGCATGACTTGTCATGCCGCAGCATCCCGCGGCACGTCGCGGCGTCGTGGTATCAAAATAAAGTAATATGAACTCTTAACTCGTTGAAATAAGATTCAAAATAACTTGATTAGTAATAAAATCCTTGGCCATGCCATGCCGTGTCGTGCCGGCAGTGGGCGCCGGCCCTTAGTGTCCCAACACTCGCCTCAAGACAACGAATTGCTTGGTGAAGTCGACCGCACGTAAGTTTTAACACTTTCATAACTTTAACTTCTAACAGTGCTTTCAGTATGAAATTGTGATCATGGACGTGCAGTTTACAGAATTCATTACTAGTTACGATTTTTTTTCAGTGAGCTACACTACAATAATATAGCCTTAGATGCTATACATACATACTTACTAGTAATTGCAAATTACAAGTAAAAGTTAAATATTCCGTACATTTAATATTTTACAGACACAAGCTTACAACCTAAGGCTTATTACAGAATATTTGGGTTGCTAACTTATTGGGTTTCAGTACTTTTAAAAATACAGCCTTATCTGCATAGCGCGACAGGCCTTCGTCAAAAAATAAAATATACTCTTTTTTGATGTTTTCTTAATAATTTTACAAAAAGGAGTACTTATTCTATAGTAATTTCTATTACGAGTGACAGTGAAAATAAATACTTAAGTAAGTATCAATCAAGTTGAACCTAGAGGAAATAATATAGATAAATATTAAGTACGGGGACATAAAAATAGAGATATTACACTTAGGTTAGTTTAATGCAGTGTAAAAGTTGAAAGTAAGTAGAAATTTAGCCAAGTTCAAAAAGACCAGGTCCCCTACAAAAGGGTATTTAGTGTAGTGTGTCACCGTTTCATGTTTTAGTAACAAGCATAATGTCGCGGCAATAGTAGGTAATAGGTACACAATCATATTGTTGACAGACATTTCATTACGAAAAAAAAACCAAGTTAATCTACAATTTCTTGTCCGACCACCAGCATGTTTCTATTAAACCGTGGTTCCTCTCTGATCGAAAAAAAGTGGTTAATATAATCGCAGAAGCTTCCAAAACAACGCTACACACGGGCAAAACCTCGCTGCACACAGAAATGCAAGAGTCCCACTAACCAATTGAAAAAAAAAGTAAAAGCACTACTACACGACTATGTTTTTGATACACACGCAGTCTTTAGGACGAGTCGTATAGAACGCGTCTGTCACAATCACTAGATGATCCGTCAGTGTACAGTCTCGTCACTAGCTGGCGGAGTTGTTGTACTGCGTGCGGCCCGCCAGCTCCAGCAGGTATCTGTCCGGGTGCTCGATCCAGTCCGCTGCTGATAACTTTACCTGGAACAACAAATAAACAAAACATAATATATCGAACAAAAAACTATACCGAAAAACATACAAAGAGGTAGACGACAAAAAAAAATCTAATAAGTCCGTCTGTTAGATTATCAAAAAAATATTTGATCCGGGTATTTTTTATTTTGTTAGATAAGACCCTTTTCAAATTTTGAGTACGTCACGCCTTGGTATAATTTTTAAAGCGCACTGACGCCATGAGATGAGGCCTCAATCCAGAGTTTTGATGCGTTTTATCTTTGTCAACATTCATTGATTTACAAAAACAAAATACGTGTTCATTACTTTCCAATACTCTAACTGATGGACTAAATAGATTTGTAATTTTTTGATGCTGTCGTCATGCCTATTTTGTGTTTTTTCGGTTTTTTGTTTAAAAAATCTCTATACAACGTGTAACAAAAATGGTAGAGTAGGTGTTGGAATTTTGTATGGGGCCGTTGATTCTTTTTTCGCGATTACGATGGTGGTCCCATGGAGAAAGTTGATCAGTTTGATGGTCTGTAGCACGCCCTTTCATATATCCTTTTTGTTACACGTTGTATACTCGTATACGCCTAGCCTCGTATGCGTTATTCGATCTAGCTTTGCTAGGTTTCGGTTATGGGGGATATTTTTTTTTACCTTCTTTTAGTGACTATTTCGTTTGTTAGTTTTTATTATTCTATGCACGTATAATTTAAAGACTTTTACGTTCTTTCTTTTATTTCAACATTTATCATCTTAGTAGAAAGTAAGGTGTACTCACATGTCGCTGCCTCTCGGCCTCCTTGACTTGCCACTTCTTGATCTCTAGCTGCACCTCGCGCGACGTCTGGTCGCCGCAGCCCCACACCTACGGTATAAACACAAATCGAATAGTAGCAATACAAATAAAGAAATAAGGGATTCAATCCCGTTCGGAGGATTTGATTGATCTCTGGCGCAGCTATGAGCCAATAAAGAGTTGTTCTGTCTTTGTTTAGAGATTAAAACACAATTGCGTTGTCTTTGTTGGCACATACATATTTATTTATTTGGGCCGTAACCAGTTAAGAGGGTTGGCAAAAAAAAAATCTATGGACTCGTAATTACGAAAGAAACTCTTTTAGTTAGTCGTCTTGCAAAACTATGGGAGTAAAATGATTTTTTGAAAGTGTTGGAGTATCGTACCTCTATACTCTCGAGCGGGTAGGGAGTGCCCTGGAACTGCAGCGAGTCGAAGTCCTCCGGGATGATGAGCAGCGGCTTGCGCGGGTCCGAGCCGGCGCGCAGGCCCTTCGGGTAGCCGCGGATCGACGTGTTCAGGTACAGCATCTTAGGTGCCTTCTCCACTATTGAGAACCTGGAAGTGGGACAACTTGCTCACTCATTTATTGTGACGCCTCAAACTAAAGATAAAAATGCACTCTCTACCGGAAAAAAAGTGACAAATCTAAATATATACTTAAAAGAAAGTCGTGTTAGTTACACTATTTACAACTTAAGAACGGCTGAACCCATTTGGCTCAAAATTGGTGAGGAAGTAGGTTAGAACCAGGAGACGGACATAGGATACTTTTTTTTAAAATTATTAATAGGTAGGTATTAGGTAGGTAGTGGGTAGGTACGGGGTAGGTTGTGGGTAGGTACAGAGTGGGTAGTCGGTAGGTAGTAGGTCAATTCGAATTCAATATTCACAGTTGACAGGACAACGCGTATGTCGGGTCGGCTAGTTTAAAATAAAAACAAATTTCGAAAATATTGTGCAGGCACGTGCGTTGCATATAAGCAGTGCCTACCTCATAAGACTCATAACATAAGGCTTTCATTTTAATATCCTTCTCTTGTTAACACGAAGTGTTTGTGAGACACATTACACAAGCTGAGAGGTAATTTCGGGCGTGTATAGCCATGATTTCTTTCAATGAGAATCGAATTGAAATAGGCTTATGCTTTATAGTAGCCCGCGAAATTCAAATCATTTTACGTTTTTAGGGTTCCGTAGCCAAATGGCAAAAAACGGACCCCGTATGGATTCGTCATGTCTGTCTGTCTATCTGTCCGTCCGTATATCACACCCACTTTGTTTCCAAACTATAAGAACTAAGCAGATGCAGTTGAAACCTGGTAAGTAGGTGTATTCTGTGAACCGCATTAAGATTTCCACCAATCCATTTTCACAAAAATTAAAAAAAAAAGGAAATTTGGGGATTCCACATAAGTACGTAGTAAATGTAAAAAAAAACTGTTTTTACAACCCTGGTTGGGTTCATTTCACTTTCGACAGTTGTTATCAACGGTTGTGTGATAGATAAAGATAACACCTCTCCCCCATTTAAAATAATAAAAATGTCAAGTCCAGGGCGTAAAAGCATCCAATAAGGGAACAATTATTCATATCAAAAATTAATATATACAAAATATTATACAAAAATTGTTTAAGGTGATTGGATGATCGAGTTCTTTGCCATTTTGTCGCTAGATGGCGACACATCCATAGTTTCGAACATTTTCAATTTTTACACCTAACATAGATATTTTTAATAGACAACTTTATTAAATGCGAAACCTAGGGCATTAACTTGATTTTTTTAGATAATCACTGTGCTTGTTAACTAGTATCATGCAAAGATTTCATCAAAATAAAGATTAGCCGCTTGAATATGCTCTTTACACACACATGCAAAGTAAATAGTAGTAACTTTCGACACCACTAGATGTCGTTTTATTCAAACATGGTTGGAAAGGACCAAATTATATAAAATATGAATGTCCTTACATTATAGCAAACAAATTTTAATTTATTTACTAAGCATACTATATACTACTAGAGGTTAAATTGTTATGTTCCAATCCATTCTATGCATACTTTTGTTTCTTTCTAGGCTCGATATCCGATACCTTTCACCATAACAGTATTATAATATCTGTGCCATAACAAATTATTCAGATAAATTATTGTGGGTAATAAAGGTACGTTGTACTTCGTTGTACTGAACTTGTTGTTGGGACACATATTGATATTCAAGTTCCGGTTTCGGTTGAAGCAGCAATAATATTCTGACATTGTGAGATTGAGATCTACATATTCGCTACGGTTTATATCAAGCCGGCTGGTCTAGGGGCACGGCGTGCGGTTGAAACCTTGCGACTTCGAGTTCGATCCCAGCTAAGAACAATTGTTTTTGTTTTTACGATATTTTTACTTTTTGTTTTCTCTGTTACTTTTATGTTTTGTTTTTGTGTGTTATATGTATACCCGGACATCACACTATATAGGTTGTTATGTGACTGAACCTAAATAGTACATAACGTGTAAATAAATTGTGATGTGTACTAAATAAATAAAAGATATTTTATTCAATTGTAAAGCTTTTTATTGTAAGTACCTTTACTATAAATTAATAATATTTTTCTATGGTTCATATTTTCATACAAATAATCGTTTTATTCACTCTCAGTTTCTGGTTGGATTCGAACCATCGACTCGTACCACCATACAAAGATAACATAGTTTTTTTTAATATTTTGATATTTACAATTATGATTCTGAATTTAGTATTAGAAAGAATTATGTACGTAGATTACAATTTATATAACATCGCACGTAAGTGTATATAACGGCACATGTAAGTATCTTACTGTTTCGGCTACCTGACTCTAAGTCGAGGTACCTGGGACAATCTCCCAATAGTAGACGGGCGCTCCTTGCGGAGTAGGCTGGTGACGCTCGTCTCCACGCACCCCTGAATGCGTAGGGGGGGGGGGGGTACCGGCGACTTCGTAGACTACCACGGAGACCTCGGGGGAAGAGGGGGCAGGCAGGAACAGGGAATAAAACTCCGATTTTCTTCTAGCTGGTTATCCCTAGGTTTCGGCTTCTTGCTTGTTCTTGTTTCTTCCTCGATGGCTGGGCTGCGACTGACGACCGTTCGCCGTTGTTCGCGTCTTATATACGGCCCTGTCCGCCCATAACGAGAGCCGCGATTTTTAAGCCCAATTTCGCGTTTGTTTTTGCGAAAGCCGAAACCTTTGGAGCCCCATATTTTATTTATTTATTTAAAATAACCCTTTCAATATATACATTTTTACATAGCTTATTATCTGTACTACCTTATAAAACAACAATATTGCACCTTACATTAATTACAGAAAATATTCTAGAACAAAAACTATAAAAATTACGATGGACACAATTTTTGCTATCTAATTTTCCTTATATTTTCTGAACCACTGGGCCGATTTGCATAATTTTTGTATAAATATCGGTTTTAGACCAAGTTCAACCTTTCTACACTAATTAAAAAGTTCTAACTTAATAAACAAAAAATCACATTTTCAACTTACGTAATTATGAGACAAAAATTTTAATTTGCAATTTTCTATGTCTTATTGGAATTTAAAACTGGTATCATGGCATTTTTTCATAATTCTATGATGATTCTAACTAGATTCCGTTAAAATATTTACTTATTTTCACCATCAATTTTCATAACAAGTTTTCAAAACAAACAAAACTAATTTCCTACTACGAGTAAAACGACTCACGATGCATTATTTGTACGTCCACTACTTGTACCCTGGTGTGGAGATATGGTCTCGTCGCCGACAGTCTCCCCCTCGTGCGTCGCACCATCCTCCAGGCTCGGCGACACTCCCGGCACCAACAGCACCACTCTCGAACTGGGTCTTCGCAGCACTCCTCCCCGCGTTCCGACGTCGACGATTCTTGTTCGCCCATCTGGTCCAGGATACACCTGCAGGATTCTGCCGCGTGGCCAGGTGTACCTCGGCAGTCTGTGGTCGACGATAAGCACGATGTCTCCCACTTGCAGGTCTGTGGTGCAGGTTCTTCCCTTTGTCTTCCTCGGCAGTAGTGTGGGCAGGTATTCCCGCAGCCAACGTTGCCAGAAGTGATCGGCAAGTCGCTGTGTCGTCTTCCAGGTGTGTTTGCCCACGAGCTCGTCGTCTTGGAAGCTGCCGACTCTCGCCGCGCCGCAGGATAGCCCGATGAGGAAGTGGTTTGGAGTGAGTGCTTCTTCTTCAAGGTTCTCGGAGAGATGAGTGAGAGGCCGAGAATTAACAATGTGCTCGGCCTCCAACAGGAGGGTGTGTAGTACTTCCTCCCGCGGATGTTTTTCGTTGAGTGTGGCGTTTAGTACGGTTTTTATTGATCGCACCAAACGTTCCCATGCACCGCCCATGTTAGGTGCACCAGGAGGGATGAACTTCCACTGCACGCCAATCTTCTCTGCTTCTAAGGTGAGTGTCTCTTGGTTCATGATGTCTAGTGTTTCTTGCAGCTCTTTGTCGGCACCGACGAAGTTAGTCCCGTTGTCACTGTAGATTGTCTTTGGCATTCCTCTTCTTGCGGCGAATCGCCGTAGCGCCATGATCATGCTGTCGGTCGAGAGGGAGGGAGTGAGTTCGATGTGCACAGCCCGTGTTGTTAGGCATGTGAATAGGGCGCCCCATCTCTTCTCTTGACGCCTTGCTACTGTGATGATCATGGGGCCGAAATAATCGACTCCAGTGCACGTGAAGGGAGGTTGTCCGTGCATCAATCTTTCAACAGGTAAGTTACCCGTCGGTAGCTCTTGAGGTTTTCCTTTCTTCGTTTTGCACCACTGACATTGATGTTGGACTGCCTTCATAGCTGACCTCAGCCCCAGTATCCAGAAGCGCTGCCTTAACTCGTTCATTACTGTCGCGTGATTGCCGTGATTAAAACGGCAGTGAAATTCTTCTATGATGAGTCGCGTAGTCTTATCCTTGCTGTCGAGTACGATGGGTCGCTTGTAGTCTCTGGTCACGCCCTGTATCGCGTCGATTCTTCCTTTCATTCGTAGGAGGCCCTCTTCTAATACTATGTCGAGTTTCTTTAACTTGCTGCTGGCTTCTATCTGTTTTCCTTGTTGTATACTTCTGATATCTTCTTTGAAGCTTCTTTCTTGACTTCTTTGTAGCAGAAGAGTTTCAGCTCGTTGAAGCAGGTCTTCGTCTATAGGTATGCATATTCTTTCTGGTACTTTTGAAGGTCGGTGTCGCTTCTCCATCACCTTCTTTTTTCCTTTCGTCAGTTTCCAGGCAGGATCTTCTCTGCTGGCATGGACCTTTTCCTTCGTTCTGCAGAGTTGTATGAACTGCAGTACTCTTGCTGTGGCTCGCCAAAGTCTCTTCCAGGAGAAGAACCGTTCAGGATCTGGTGTTGGGTGCGTGATTCGTGCTGTTGTCACGACGTCCGTAGCTTTTTCTTCACCGGTGGTTTCCCTTTTGAAAGTTCTTGCCGCAGGCCAGTATTCTTCTGCTTTTCTCAGGAACTCTGGTCCAGCATATGTCGTATTACTTATCCCAGAAAATAAAAAATAGGTAACACAAACAAATAAATTTATTTTAAAAAAGACCTAAACATAAATGCTGCTCAGAATGGACTTATAGTAGGTAGTTTTACTGTACTTGACTTGGGCTTGGGACGCGTCGGTGTACAGGCAAGGTAGACTTATGAGGTCCCGCACTGGAGACAGATGACCAGCTTCCGACTTGCAGGGTACTGAAGACCGACGATCGGCTTCCTTGTCGGCTTCAGGTCTTGGGGCGCGACAGTGGACAGGCAAGGTAGTTCTTGAGACAGGCGTTCAGCTGCTTTAGGGCTTGGGGCTCGTCAGTGAGCAGGCAAGGTAGACTTGCAGACCGGCGTTCAGCTACCACGTACCGTTGACTTATAGACTGTCAGTAGTGACGATATACTATATATCTCGTATGAGATCCCGTTCCAGACTGCCGAATGTGACAGAAAGTCTCCTTTTATAGCCAAAAATCCGCAGTTTTTCCATATCAGTTGTTTCAATAAAATTCTATAATTCTCCCTAGAATTATTTGACTTTAAAATCAAAAATGTCAGTTGCCAGTATTTAAAACAGCCAGTAATAATCAGTAAAAACTTCCTCGAAGAATTCTGAGAGCGTGCTAATTAATTATATAAAAGTAAGATAAGATACTGTTATTTAGTAAACAATCGTAATTATCTCTAAAATACATTATTTGAGCTAATATATTAATAAAATAAAATTAAATTATATAAATCAAAAGAAACCTTCATAGGCCTAGGCCAGTAAGAAAATTATAAGTAGAGGAAAAGTAACTGACAGCTTGACAATTGACGTAATGTCAACAAAGTAAATATTGAGAAAATAATTTTTATTTCAGCGAAATCAATGTTAAAACATCGTTTTAGATCGAATCTAACGCAAGCTAAAATAACTACTGCCAAAGCGCGACGTAGATGTATAAAAATATGCAAGGATAATGAAAATGAATGATGGTATAAAGTGTAAGTACCTATAGTGTCTAAATACTATATTTCCTCACAAGTATAAAGTGTCTGAAATATGAAAATACTATATTTCCCCATCGACCCCGAGAAAATTTTTGGTCTAGAACAAAAATTTTGTAAGGTTAAAGTATAACAGCATTCACAAAACGTACATACTTCATTCAATCACACCGACATCTTACGTAGTTAGTCAGGTAGGATTCACATTCAATGACCACTACTCAACCTGATAAGTCAATAACTTTAAGGCTTCTTTTTGGAGTTGTAATCCGCTCTCGTCTAAAACCCATAATGAAATGAAATAGACTTTAGTAGCTTTATAATAAGGGCTTATTTTGAATGGAGTTATCAGCCGCTCCAATCAACTTTTAGAGTCGATAGTAAGAAACAAGTCATACTAACTTGTAGAGTTAGTTGACACGAAGGTTAGGTAACTTGTACCTAAAAGCACTTCTTAAAGATATCTGATCGGAACAGATAAAAAGAAAGATTAAAAAATTATCAATCAACTTTTAGAGTCGATAGTAAGAAACAAGTCATACTAACTTGTAGAGTTAGTTGACACGAAGGTTAGGTAACTTGTACCTAACAGCACTTCTTAGGGATATCTGATCGGAACAGATAAAAAGAAAGTTTAAAAAAATAATAATCTAGTAATGGTTTAAGAACCGATGAATGAATTATAAAATAAATAGAGTTTTTAATGGGCCGCAAAGAACTCTATTAAAGAAGAAGGAAAGAAGAAAAAGATGAGTCATAAGTATGAAGAAGGAATGTATTTACATAGTTTTAACATTGAATCTAACGCAAGCTAAAATAACTACTGCCAAAGCGCGACGTAGATGTATAAAAATATGCAAGGATAATGAAAATGAATGATGGTATAAAGTGTAAGTACCTATAGTGTCTAAATACTATATTTCCTCACAAGTATAAAGTGTCTGAAATATGAAAATACTATACATACCATCGATGATTGCAGCTAAAGTGTTCAGGAACGTCGCGTGTTGCGTCGTCGGCAGGGTTCTGTGCCGTGGGCACCTATCTCCATTCCTGTGGTTTGGCGAGATCTTCTATTTCCGCCAAACGATGAGCCACGAACGTTTTGAAAGTTCGGGGGTCAGTCTTGATCCAAGATAGTACGATGCTGGAGTCTGTCCAAAACGTCTTCTTTGCTATTTTCAGGTTTATTTCTTCCGCCACCGAGTGTGCTAATCTGCTTCCTAGGAGGGCTGCTTGCAGTTCGAGTCGCGGGATCGATACTGGTTTCAGTGGAGTGACTCTTACTTTCGCCGCCACCAGGCTGACGTGGTAAGTTCCATCTTGATCTTCTGTCCTCCAATATACAGTCGCTGCATACGCTGCTTCACTCGCATCTGTGAACGTGTGCAGCTCCCCCTCGGTGCGATGTGGCGCCAGACACCTCGGAATATGCAGGTCTTGGAGCAGCTTCATCTTCTCCAGGTAGATTTTCCAATCTTCGTACTCTTTATTTTCTATCTCTTCATCCCAGCCGACGCCGCTTCTCCATATGTTCTGCAGCAACTTCTTGCCTTGGACGAGGACTGGTGATGCTAGGCCCAGCGGGTCGAATGTTGACATGACTGCGCTGGTGACTTCCCTTTTTGTAGGTATCTTGAAACCGAAGGCTATTTCTTCAGGCGTATTACGTAAGTTTGCCCTGAAGCCGATGGAATCCCTTTCCGTGAACCAGCGTAATCCCAGTGTCTTTTCTTCTTTTTCACCAAGATTTACTTCTATTTTCTCTGTTGTTTCAGTCTTCACGCCTTGTAGTAACTCAGGTTGATTTGATGCCCAACCTCGGAGTTCGAAGCCTGCCTTCTTGTGTATGAAGTCTACTTGTGCTATTATCTTCTTGAAATCTTGTTCTGAATGGAAACTATGTAGATAGTCGTCCATGTAGTGGTTCAGTTCGACAGCCCTCGTAGCCTCTGGATATTGTTCTTTGTAGTCCGCTGCGTTTCGGTTCTTCACATATATTGCTGTGCTTGGAGATGAGGTTGCGCCGAAGATAACTGATGTCATCCTATACTCTTTCGGCGGCACGTCGCGGCGATCCCCACGCCACAGGAACCTCAGGCTATCTCTATCTTCTGGCCTGATGCGAACTTGTAGGAACATTTCTTTGATGTCGGCTGCCACTGCTAACGGACCTTGTCGAAACCTCAATAGTACCCCGAAGAGTGACTGCAGTAGATCTGGCCCTGGTAGCAGAGCGTCGTTGAGACTTCTTCCTTTTGATTTTGCTGCAGCGTCGAAGACGATCCTTATTTTCTTCTTTAATGGATGTACCACAGAGAAGTGAGGGAGGTACCACTTCTTCTTGGAGTCTTCTTGTCCAATTGGTGCTTCTTCCGCGTACTTGCTGTCGATTAGATGCTGGATCTGTTTGTTGTACTCTGCTTTCAACTGAGGATCTTTGTCGATCTTCTTTTCTATGTTAGTCAGTCGGTTTCTTGCAGACGTGTAGCTCTCTGGCATTTGTTCATCTTCATTTTTCCACAGAAGTCCAGCTTCAAATCGTC
This sequence comes from Xestia c-nigrum, assembly GCA_916618015.1. Taxonomy (NCBI): domain Eukaryota; kingdom Metazoa; phylum Arthropoda; class Insecta; order Lepidoptera; family Noctuidae; genus Xestia; species Xestia c-nigrum. Next base: position 22,675,021 of record OU745263.1, read on the forward strand.
CATCTTCTAATCTTCTGCAGGTTTTCTCCAGGATGGTGAGTGCTCTTCCTTCTGAGTCTGTAGTGGGTCTTCTTGGTTGCACACCGAGTGCCTCGATCGCGAAGTGATCCTTGATAGCTTGATGCATCTCTTCTTCTGGCGTGTTGATGTGTAGACACGTGTTTAGGAAGTGTACTACTTTCACACCTCCGACGTCTGACCCGTGGAGCACCCATCCCAGCCCCGTTTTTGAAGCTACTGGTTCTCCTGGTTTCCCTCTTCTTACTTCTCGTGTCACAATCAGCTCCCAATTGTCTTGACCGATGAGTAGCTGAGGTGACTCCCCTACATAATATAGAGAGTCGGCGATCTTCTTTAAATGTTGGCATTCTTCTATTCTTTTCTTCTCTAGGAACTGTGGTGCAAGCTTCAACTCGTCGATTGTGCGAACTCTTCTCAGGATCTTCTTATTGTTTTTATGAACCCCTTTGACTGTGAGGTCCAGCGTTTGAGAGTTCTTCTTCCTTAGTAGCCTGCCCCCTACTGTCTCGATGACCAGTTCTTCTTTATTTCCTTGAGCGCCGACTTCTTGTGCCACCTTTTCGTCTAGGAGTGACACTGTTGACCCTTCATCCATGAGGGCCAATATCTTCTTTGATCCTTTTGACCCGAAGACTTCTACAGGAATCATCTTCAGGTATGCCCTTGCGTTGTTGACTGCATTCACTGATACTGTAACGGTCGCTACTTCTTGTGGTGCTTCCGTTTTTTCCCCCGAGGTCTTGTCTTCTGGCTCCACGTGCAGCAGGTGATGATGCCACCTTTTGCATTCCTTGCACGGCGGCTTCCTGCAGCTCTCCTTCCGATGTTTCCCTTGTAGACATTTGAAGCAGACGTGACTCTTCTTTACTATTGCCCAGCGATCTTGTACCGACGTCTTCTGGAATTTTGGACATTCGACGAGGAAGTGTTCACCCTCACATACAGGGCAAGTCTTCTCTTGTTGTCTTGAATCTCTTCCTCTGGTGTCCTTTTCTTTGGAGTCTTTTTCTTTCGTAGAATGTGTTGCTTGTCGAGTGTTTCTTCGAGGTGCACTCTTCTCTTCTGATGTTGCAAAGGCTCCACACTTGTCCGCTTCTATGTTCAGGAACCTGGATACCAGTGTCAGGTCGGAGAACTCGCCTTCTTCTGATGCAGCAGTGAAGTCGTACCACCGGAACTTGAGGATTGTTGGTATCTTCTCGATTATTTGTTTCACTATTTCAGGTGAATGTAGGTACTGAGGCTTCTTTAACCCCTTGATTGATGCCACGCTGTTGTTGATCTGACTTGCGAAGACACATATGTCCCTTGGATTTTCACATATCTTCGGTAGTGCCTTGACCTTGTCCAGTTCAGCCAGCACCAGCGCATCAGGTCTTCCATATCTTCTTCTAAGGGCTTGCATCACTTCCACCGGAGAGGCTTCGGAGTACAGCAGACTCTTGATAGCTTCTCTTGCGTTGCCCTTCAATGCTCTTCTTAGTCGAGCCATATTTTGAACTTCGTTGAACATAGGTGCTGTATCTTCATAGACGACTTTGAAGGCCAACCACTCGCTGCTGTTGCCGTCGAAGTAGGGTAACTCGTGGATGTACTTCGGCTGTGCCACTGGCCCTCCTCTTGTGGTGAAGGCTTCTTTCAATGCTGTTGCTAGACCTTGAATTTCAATCGTAGCTCCTTTTGTTGAAGAGTTCTCTTCTGGCTTCACTTTCTGGGATTCCGGTGGCTGCTGACCTCGTAGCTCTGGTTGTTCTTTGTTGCCTTCGCCTAATACAGATTTCTCGATCCAGTTCTGCACCTGTGCTGTTCTGTCTTCCTGGTCTCCATCCACGGAGTCCTCTTCGTCACACTGTGCCAGCTCCAATCTGACACGAGCTAGGTTCGCCGCAGCCCGTGCTTGCTTCAGCTCCAGGCGTGCTAATTCTTCTCTGGCTTCCAGCTCCCGTCTTCCGGCTGAGGAACTTGTGGTCTTCGTAGACCTGGCGCGACGACTGACCCCCGTCAGCTTCAGGGTCACGTCTAGATCGCGAACCCCTTGTTCCGGAACATCTTCTGGGATCTTCTCGGTCGTCTTCTTCTGGGCGGTGTCTTCCTTCTTGCTCTTTTCTGACTCCGCTGTGGTCGTGGTCGCAGTCGCAACTGTGTTCTCCGTCGTAGTAGTCTCTGTGGCCGTGGTTCCCGAAGAAGTGTTCGTGTTTGAAGTAGCTGCTGTTCCTGATGACGCGGACGCTGACGTGACCCCTTCTGACCCTGACGTTTCTTCTGTCGTGTCCCTTTCGGAAGGACGTGACTCGGGCCGGGAGGAGGCATCCTTCTGCTTCCTAGTTACTGGCATCTTGAAAGGAATCTTCTGTTTCTTCTGAACTCTTCTGTCTTCTTGCAGGGATCCGGCTCGAAGGACCAACTGTTTCGGCTACCTGACTCTAAGTCGAGGTACCTGGGACAATCTCCCAATAGTAGACGGGCGCTCCTTGCGGAGTAGGCTGGTGACGCTCGTCTCCACGCACCCCTGAATGCGTAGGGGGGGGGGGGGTACCGGCGACCTCGTAGACTACCACGGAGACCTCGGGGGAAGAGGGGGCAGGCAGGAGCAGGGAATAAAATTCGGATTTTCTTCTAGCTGGTTATCCCTAGGTTTCGGCTTCTTGCTTGTTCTTGTTTCTTCCTCGATGGCTGGGCTGCGACTGACGACCGTTCGCCGTTGTTCGCGTCTTATATACGGCCCTGTCTGCCCATAACGAGAGCCGCGATTTTTAAGCCCAATATCGCGTTTGTTTTTGCGAAAGCCGAAACCTTTGGAGCCCCATATTTTATTTATTTATTTAAAATAACCCTTACAATATATACATTTTTACATAGCTTATTATCTATACTACCTTATAAAACAACAATATTGCACCTTACATTAATTACAGAAAATATTCTAGAACAAAAACTATAAAAATTACGATGGACACAATTTTTGCTATCTAATTTTCCTTATATTTTCTGAACCACTGGGCCGATTTGCATAATTTTTGCATAAATATCGGTTTTAGACCAAGTTCAACCTTTCTACACTAATCAAAAAGTTCTAACTTAATAAACAAAAAATCACATTTTCAACAAGACTTACGTAATTATGAGACAAAAATTTTAATTTGCAATTTTCTATGTCTTATTGGAATTTAAAACTGGTATCATGGCATTTTTTCATAATTCTATGATGATTCTAACTAGATTCCGTTAAAATATTTACTTATTTTCACCATCAATTTTCATAACAAGTTTTCAAAACAAACAAAACTAATTTCCTACTACGAGTAAAACGACTCACGATGCATTATTTGTACGTCCACTACTTGTACCCTGGTGTGGAGATATGGTCTCGTCGCCGACACTTACACAACAACACACAAGTGGTTGCTAGCTAACCATTTCATTTATGTTTCAAGAATACCTACTTATTATACAATTTTGAACTTCAATAAATATTCTTTTACAATTGAATTGTTAGACTGATACCTAAATACATGAGTGAAACATATCTACATAGAAAATTCTTATAAACTAACAAATAACACAATCTATACATCGCTACGTTCAAAAATAGCATAATAATAGTTTATAATGTTCTCACTGCTGAGACTCGGGCCTCCTCTCAACAGTGGTGATGAAATAATTTACACAAAGCAAAGTCGCTTGGGTTCGAACCATCGACTGGTACCACCAGACAAAGATAAGTAGGTACATAAAAAATATTATAACTAAATATCTTCTCTTCTACGCGCTACTTTTTGATGTTGCTGCCGTCGCCGTGCAGTATTAATCTTCTACTTGTCACTTTTTACTTCCATTTATATAATTTCCGTGCGATCTCTTCCGAGAATCAAATGCTGGAAGAAGCAGTTTGCCCTGCAACAAATGAATTTACAGTTTTGTTAGACTATACTTACTGAACCTCAGAGACCTGAGGAATAAGTTAGGAAATGAGTAAGACATAATATATTTTTCATACCTTTTAATTCCTTGATGTCTAGACATTTGGCATTTTTTTCAACTCGTCTCAAAATAATTTCCGGCAGTACACATGTTTTAAAGAAAGTTACCAACTTCGGCATCATAGCATTGATAAATTCCTCATCCCGGTTAACTTCTATTACAGTCAATGGTTGGGTGACAGATATAAAGCAAATGAAATAACATTTATTCATTTTGGTTGGTTTTTTTTCACGTTCTGGCATTCTCTCTCATCTCCAAATAAAAATCATTTTATCAATCATAAAATGTAAAATTATCGGGCAAACCCGCGCGCTAGCGCAAACTTGCTGAACACAATTTTGATTCGCAAGATGTCAAGACAATTAATAACGCATGGGCCGACCGACTGGAGAAATATAACCTTGGCGCTTGTTCGAATTTTCGGACAGCGCCATCTATAAATAATAAATGTTTACCGAACGTAAACCCGTATTACAACAGTTAGGTACGAACTTTTTCTCGTGGTTCTAAATATTTCTGTCAGATGGCGCGATTCAGTTCACTCACACATGTAAAGATTTTTCGTTTTTTATTGGGTCAAATTCTCCTAGAAATACTGTTTTTTTTATAAAATTTGGGCGATTTGCGACCATAATACATTATAAAGTACCATTATACTTGCTTTTATTCTGCAGAAACCGTTTATTTACGGAGATTACAGAGCTTGGAAAATGTATGGCAAGGTCTGTCTAGGCATTCACCTTAAAGTTGATTAATTAAAAGAAATAAGGAAAAAAATAACTAGTAGGTTTTCATTTATTTTTGCAATTAAAAATTGGTTTAGCCCTGTTTTTTTATAACGTTATAAACATTATAAAACATATAAAACATAGTGAAATAGGGGTATTTATCGCGAATTTACCTTTAATTTAATCCCGACGTTTCAAACAACAACATTGTTTAAAACATGTTTTAAACAATGTTTTCAAACACCTAATAAAAGACAATGTTTTATTTTAAACTGTTATAAACATACAATGCTTAGAACTGAAACTCAACAATTTTTTTTCATCAAACCCATACGTGTGCGGTATCTATGGATAGATCTTAAAAATTGATATTGAGGTTTCTAATATAATTTTCTTTTAAACTGATTAGTTTGCGCGAGCGACACTTGCTACCAAAATGGTAAAATGTGTAACTTTTAAAATAAGAGCATGGTAAAACTAAAAAGAATATATGATGTACATTATTACCATGTAAACTTCCACCGAAAATTGGTTTGAACGAGATCTTGTAAGTAGTTTTTTTTTAATAAATACGTCAGAAATCGGTAACCGTTTACCTTTCATTCAATTATCTAACTTTTATATTATTTTACTTGTTGCTACGGAACCCTTCATGGGCGAGTCCGACTCGTACTTGTTTTCATTTTTGCAATTTGGAGCCCAGCGAAATAAGATTCGCGACTGTAAGACGTATGTACTTAGTTACAGAATTATAATCACCAATACAACCCTCCAAGTTCATAAAGGTTGCGGAATGTCTTTGACCTTGAAAAAATCGTTCCTAGAATATTTGAACGATTTTTTCAAGGTAAGTATATAATTTTATAATTTCGTATTATTATATTTTTTTTGTAATAATGTTTTAGGTCGACACTGCGTCATCGACGACGATACGTTCCGCAGTGAACGGTTACAGATTTGCAGATTTTATAGAACAAATATTACCTACAATAAAATATATATGTCACCGTAAAATTGTCAAATACGTTATCTCTAGCGATATTGTAAAATCTCGAAATTTTGTCAAACGAACATACTGCTTACATAGGCCAATAAAATTAGCTTAACCCGGACATAATTCTATAACTGAAATTTTCTTTTTCTATAACATAGAGCAGTGTAATTTATAATGTAATTTATAAAAATTAAACATTTTTGAGATGCGCGTCAATAAAAAAAAAAACGAAAAACTAAATTTTAAGAAATTAACATTTCTTGTCAACAGCATAATAGATAACTTTGTCTGAATACTTATTTTATGTTATATTACTTGAACACCAGTTATAGAACACAAAATTAAACAAATTAGTCATCCGTGACTATCATTAATCAAGGGGGTTCGCAACATTTCATATTTTTCGGTTTACTTAACTAGGCATTATAGATAACTGCAGCCCAACAATCTATTTAGGGCAGTTCGCTATTTTTATTAACCCATTTAATAAAATTAAACAAATTCTTTTTACGGATTTTTTTAATTAAAAATATTTGTATTTTTGGGAGAACCAAAATACGTAACTATTTCAAAAGTTTTTAATTTAAGCTTAAAAGTTATTACTAATACTATGGAAAACAAATTAAACAATAATAGTCCACGGATATTTATTTATAGAAATATTTAATAAGTCACATTGTAATATAGACGTTATAACGTACGACATGAAGCCGTAATTGGTTTGTATCGAGACCGCGGATGGCTTGTCACAACGCCGTCACGTGTGTGTGCGTTCCCGAGCGATTCGCATTTTCTATACCTAAAATGACGTAAATATTACCGTCTTGTTACACTACTTGGTTGAGATACGAACAACGAAGTATTTCATTATAGAAGAAGAATAAGATCGTATCTCGTTATTTTATTGTATTCTTTTATATTAGCACGTAGGTACTGATAAGTATTTTTACCTAAAATATTTACTTACCTCCAAAAGCAATCAATCTAAAGGAAAGTGAACAACAAACAATCGAGATTCAATGTTCGGGTCTTAGAGCATGAATGGACTAAAACCTACCTTTGTGATCTGCTTTCCATACGAAAAATAAAATCACTCTTATTTACCAAATTAATATCTTAAAAAAACTATAGGTAGGTACTACTAGCAGTTTGTAGCAGCTGTTTGTTTACTTGATTTTTATATTGAGCCGTCGTTAGTTTTTTTATTGTTTTGTATTGTATACGTTTCTAGTACATCAAAAGTAACTTTTCCTTTGTTGTTTAAGATCTAGGTAGTAAGGTACCTATTTAGGTTTTTAGATCGGACACCGAGGACGCACCACAAAATATATAGGTACAGAAGTCAATTTTCATACAAAGCGCGCTCGAGCAACACACACATAGACACCGTTTACTTTTACGAAATCGGGGCTCAACGGGGCTCGCGGCTCTCGCGTCGTAACTCGTACCTACAGTTCCCGCTCGAACCGTTATTAGTGTGTGTAAACCGAGCGTAGGCATAAAAAAGGAAGTACATCATGAGATTGTCTTCAAAAAACATTCGACGCCCGGACGCCGCAGCGTGCACACGTGGTACGCTCCGCTCCCCACCGCCGACTCTCCGCGCACCCCGCGCCCCCCGTCTTGTTCGCCGCAGCTTCGCCGCTACGCCGAGCATCGAAAGCCCCGTGCCCGCCGTCCCGTAGTGCATAGTGGTTCTTGACGGTAAACCTGACGGTGCTAACGAAATCAAGAGGGTGGTGACCCAATCCAACCCGCCGGACCCCTTCAGGGTGAGGCATTCCATTGGCATCGGGAGCTAGGACCTTGGCCTTGGGGGCTTCCCTCGTCAAACCTAGTCTTCGACTTCGTTCACAGCTACACACCTGGTGTCGGTTGGGAGTGTCTACCCTTTCGCACTAGAGCCCCTTGCGGGGCTAGGGCCTTGTCGCACAATAAGACTGGCGACAGGATTACAAGCTTAGGGCACACCTTAGGTACTCACCTCCCTGTTCGCATAAGTTCAGGGAGGCCACACATCCCCGGGCGCACCTACCCGGGGAGCTAGGTGTTAAGTGATAGGCTTTTAGCTATTTTCAGGCCCCTCTGGCCAATCAGACAGTAGTGTAGCTGGCGAGTTTGTTTGTGTTTTTCTTCTCGCACAGCATAGCACTAGGAAAAACACTGGGTGGGTTCGTTTTTCGGGGAACTGTCTTCCCGAGGGGTTCACGTTTCGACGTACCTCCTCGGGACTAGGATTTCTTAGGACATGAGCTTAACTCTCATCCAGTCCCCGCCAACAATGGCGCAGCCCAATAAGTGGGCCGTCCTTTTCGACGCGCTCATTGAAGTCCTCCTCAAGGACAACAATGAGAAATACGCGAAAATTCTCGCCCCCTTCCGCGAGGAGAGCAATCGACTCAAGGAAGCGGAAACCGTTGTTGAGGAAATACCCTCGACTCTTATGGAATTCAGCGACGCGCTGAATTCCCCCGCTGACCCCGCGTCCGCGTCCCAAGCCTCAATAGAGGCCCCTCCCAGCGAGGAAACTCCTTCCCCGATCGAAGAGATGGACACAAACATCTCTGATAACGAGGCGACCTCCGCCTCAAATGATTCGGATTGCTCCGAAACATCGTCGCCCACCTCATCCTCCGAAGACGATTACCAAATCGTCACAAAGGGGAAGAGGAAGAAGGGCAAAGCCCCCGCCAGCAGCTCCGCCAAGAAGCCGGCAACTCAGGGCTCACGCTCCCCCAATTTGGCTGTAGGCTTAGCCTTTTTTTATTTTTTTTTTAAGGATGGGAAATCATCAAATGACCCCCCCCACTCTGGGCGGAGCGGGAGGCAGTGTCAGACTCTTACTGACTAAAAACAATCCATGTTCCTTCCTCGCCTTTTACGTTCCGGGGCCGCGGTATCTCTTTCGAACAGGCCCGCAACCCCGGCAGGCTTCGGCCCTTGCGGGCCCCTCTCTTTTTGCTGACATCTCTTTGAGGCGCGCGTGGAACACGAACGCGCCGTCGACACGGCCTGTCGTCGTCGTTAGACGGCCGGACGGCTAGCTAGCCCATAGCCAACCGTCCACAGGCCCGCATCTACGGTGGCCGGTAGCCACCACGTGGCCCCCGACGCCCGTTGCGTCTCCCGCGGCGGCCGGGAAGAGAGGATCTCTCCCTCTCTCGTTCCGCCACCTCCTTCGCTAGCATGACTGCTTCGCAGAAGGAGGCGACGGCTTCCCATTCCGTCTCGCTCCGGACCATGGATTGAACCAGGGCCGGACGCGAGAGGTCGCCGCCGCCGATCGCCGCCACGAGGACACGGCGGAGCTCCGCCCACGCAGGGCAGACTTCCACCGTGTGCTCCACCGTGTCCTCCGGTCGATCCTCGCAGTGGAGACACCCGGGCGATTCCTCCCGCCCGATTCGGTGCAGGTACCTCCCGAAACATCCGTGTCCGGTGAGGACCTGCGTCAGGCGGAAGGTGAGGACGCCGTGGCGCCTCTCTAGCCACTCCTCAAAGAGGGGACTTACCGCCACTATCGTGGCGTGCCCTGCACGGGGTTGCGACAGTCGCTCTCTCCATGTCGCCATGAGATCGCGCCGGAGGTCAGTCCGCTGAGCGGCAATTTGCCGCGGCAGCGGAGTTTCCCCCCGGCGTAGTACCTCCGCGCGCCACTCATGCAGGCGCGCGAGGACTATCGCCTCCAGATCCCACGGCGGCAATCCGGCAAGCAGGCCCGCCGCCTCGCGAAAGATCGTGCGGTACCCACGGACCATCTTTACGGCCACCACTTTTTGGGGCGCGTTCAGATAGTGAGCGGCACGCCGCTTCAACGAACGCGCCCACACTGGGGCCCCGTAGAGGGCCATGGACCGCACGACTCCCGCGTAGAGCCTGCGGCAGGAGGCGTTCGGCCCCCCAAGTTTGGGCAGGAGCCGCCTGAAGGCAGCCCCTGTCCGTTCCAGCCTGGGGGCACCTCAGATACCCTGACATCCAGATAGCCATGAAGAACCTCCCCTACTTAAACTATTATGGATAAGTCTCTCCGCAGTAGGTTCAAACCGACTTCCCTTAGGATAGGGACCTTTAACGCCGAGAGCCTAAATGGCCAACGTGATGAGATCGCAACGACATAACTCGCTGTCACAGAAGAGGTACTCTGATTTACTACAAATCTAGCTTGTACTGCATCCCCTTAGACCCCCCCTCTCTTTCCAAGTTAGAAGTCTCCGTCTGCCGGCTGGGCATGACAGGGCACCAAACCCTCACGATCGTATCGGCTTACATCCCGCCCTCAGAAGCCGGCTCCCCGGTCGCGAATAACGAAATGAGCGATGACCTCAAAGTTCTTTTCGATCTAAGTGACTCCGTCCTTCTGGCGGGAGATCTTAATGCTAAACACCCCGCGTGGAATAGTAATGTATCAAACAGCATGCCCTATATAATCTCTGCTGTTCTCTCAACTTCGATGTCATCGCTCTGATGAATCCCACCTACTATCCTAATAACCCGGATCGCAGACCCGACGTACTAGATGTCGCGCTTCTAAAGAATGTAAACTTACGATTACATTCTATAGAGACGATCGACGAGCTCAATTCGGATCACAGACCCGTCGTAATAGAGTTTACCCTGAGAAACGGTCACTCTGACCCTTCTCAGCCCCCTCCCACCAAAGTGATCACGGATTGGAAGAAAGTAAGCGAACTGCTGAAATCCACCGAATCCCCTCACTTGGACAAAATCCCCGACAATATCGCAACTGTAGCTGACACGAAGGCCGCGATCAACTCGTTCACAGAGCACGTACAGTCAGTCCTGAACGTTTGTTCAAGGGAAGTTCCAGCGGATGGCCACCGCTGGAAACTCCCGGACGATGTACGTGACCTGCTGACCGAGAAGAACGCGGCCGTCCGTGCTTATACTTATTTTCCCTGTGCGAGTAGCAAAGTTTTTATGCGACGTTTACAACGCAAAGTAAGCAGAAGCATCAAAAACTTCGTGACGAGCAATGGGACAAGATGCTCAGCGAACTCGAACCGACCCACCAGGCATTCTGGGAACTTCAGAGGAAAATGCAATCTTCCTCTAAAGTTGCCTCCATGCCTCCCCTCACGCGCCCCGATAATACCGTCGCATTCGACGACGTCGACAAAGCCGAATGCCTAGCCGATAGTCTTGAAGAGCAATGCTCCCCCAGTACCCAGCCAGTAGACCCAGCCCACCTCGCCGAGGTGGATGCTGAAGTCGAACGCAGGACCTCACTACCCCCCGTAGAAGACCCTGATAATCCCCTACCCTCAGTCACCCCTGAAGAGGTAGAGGATATAATCAAGGGCCTTAAACATAGGAAAGCCCCTGGCTCAGACGGAATCACCAATAGGGTATTCAAACTCTTCTCCCCAGCCCTTATAGTGCTAATGACCGCTATCTTCAATAGCGCCATGGCCAATAACGTGTTCCCACAAGCGTGGAAACAGGCCACAGTAATAGGCATTCCCAAACCGGGTAAGCCCAAGTCCTCGCCGAGTAGTTACCGGCCCATTAGTTTGCTCAACGTGTTAGGTAAAATCTATGAGAGACTTATTTATAAGCGACTCAAAGATTTCGCCGAAGCTAAGAGCTTAATTCCGACAGAGCAGTTTGGTTTTAGACCTCAACACTCCTGCGTTCAACAAGTGCACCGCATAGTCGAGCACATCGGTGCCCGCTTCCAGCGGGGACTGATGACCGGTGCCTTGTTCTTCGATATCGCGAAGGCATTCGACAAGGTCTGGCACAACGGGCTGATATACAAGCTATACCAGCTCGGTGTGCCAGATCGTCTCGTACTATCTACGAAACTTCTTGTCGAACCGCACATTCCAATACCGTATTGATGGTGCACTCTCATTCTCTCATCAGATACGTGCAGGCGTCCCACAGGGATCGGTGATGTCCCCACTAGCCTTCACGCTTTACACCAGCGATATCCCTAAGAGTAGAGCAGCCCAGCTAGCCTTGTTCGCCGACGACACGGCCATCTACTACTCTGGTAGGAGTCCATCCAACACCTGCCGTATTCTCCAAAACTCCGCCAAAGCCTTAGGCGATCGGTTCCGGAAATGGAGAATAGAGGTCAACCCCGATAAGAGTCAGGCGGTACTTTTCTCTAGCCCCCGTGTAAGATTCCCCCCATCCCCTAGTCCGATAACCATGTTCGGCAAGCCGATCCCCTGGGAGAAGCATGCCAGATACTTAGTAGTCATTCTCGATAGGCGGCTAAGATTCGGTGAGCACATCAAGACGGTACGTTCGCGTGCCGCCTTCGCTCTCGGTAGGCTCCACTGCTTGCTGAATGCACGTAGCAAATTGTCACTCAAGTGCAAATTGCGCATTTACATCGCGTGCATTCGGCCCATCATGACGTACGCGTGCCCCGTGTTCGCGCACGCCAAACCCCATCTCCTTCATAGGATGCAGACCCTCCAAAACCGATTTTACGTAAGGCCACGGGAGCCCCATGGTACGTTAGGAATGAGCAACTTCATGTTGACCTCAAGATCCCCACCATCCAGCAGTGTATGAAGCGACTCACTAACCCGTTAGTCGTTTCAGCAGCTAGTTATGTCCCCTCCGCGATATCTAGGATCCGACGCCCAAGGTCCACCCTCCTCCAACCCGATGACCCCATCACTCTCTTGCAGGAAAGTCGTAGGGAATCCAGCACTCTTAGAAAGCACACAAGACGACACAAATACAAACCACGAATCCGGTCTCCGGTTAAACTTTTATAGAAGTATTTGAATGATGCGCAGTATTGGAGTGCATGCGTTCGCTGAATGAGATTTTAAAGACAAAATGAAAAAAAAGGCGTGTTGAGTGAAGATCTACCACCACGCATGCGCGAACATATGTGCGCGTCCTTCCAAGCCTTCCAGTCTCATTTATTTAAATTTCAAATCAATTAACAATGTCTCAAATAAAATAACCTACGTATACGTAACACTCTTAGTGTCACGTATAACTTGTGTAAATAAATAATATAATTAAAATTGGCTTAGAAAGTCATTCTCTCTCATTTGCACATTAAAACTGTGCGAGAAGGAGAATGACCTTCTAGGCCCTTTGTTGGTTTAGTTGGTTTTTCTCAGCACTAATTAGAACGTTCATTGGTATACACCGCTCTGCACTTACTGTGTAATGTAAATTTTCTTCAAAAATTAAAAATATATCGTCCCTACGCCTTTTACTGGCAGCAATTAACTTTTTCTGTCCCTTTTCACCTACTTTAACTAGATCGAAGTTTAAAGCGCACTGGCAAATCTTGCAATTAGGGAACTCCATTTTTTCAATAGAAATCACGCGCGCACGCAAACGACGAAATGAAGTTATGATGAGGTATCGAGCGGCGCGCCGCGCCGGCGCGCGGGCGGTGGCAGAACGCGACGCCGCTGTGTCTCCCCGCCCCGCGCCTGCGCCCGCCGCCCCGTTCACTCCGGTCGCCCGCGCGTATTTTCAATATTTTTGAAAATGTCAAAAACGTGTCATTAAACTGTATAATTTTGATTAAAACATGATTGTAGAGCACAAAAAATTATAATTAAACAAAAATTTCGCAGTTACGATTTTTAACTATTGAGAAATAACTTTTTCTTTAAACGTTAAAAAATAATGTTTAATTTTTGTGTTATGTATCTATAAATACTCCATTAAGCTTAGCACAAACATAACATCGTAGTTATTATTTTTGCTTAACGATATATATGCACAAAATGAATACTGGTAAAAAAAACACATAAACGAATTTAGGTTTTGTTTAATTTTCATATCAGGTGGTAGCATTTGACTACAGCTGAAAATTATACTAACAAGGTTTTTGGTTACGTATTTTACTTTTACGTTAAAGTTTGGCAATCAATGAAATCGTATGATTTCTAATAAAAAAAATGACCACCCCGGACTTTTAACGACACGGTATTCATTTACATTTGATACTCAACACAATATCCGAAAAAAAAGCAAAAACTTGCAGTTTATGAATTATGTCCGGGTTAAGCTAATTTTATTGGCCTAACAACAAAACTCATTATTTTTCGTGAAATGCATGCGATGGTAGTCAACTCACGCGGTGTTGAGGGAAGGAGGGGTCTCCCTTGCCCAGTGGTACTACTCTCATGAAAAGATAATGGTACATACCATTCCTGAGAAATACCGATTAATATAACCTAACCTCGTTTTTAAATAGCTGATTAGACATTTATATTTTTTTTGTAATTTGTACATTTGGCTTAGTATTATTTTTTTTCACTATGCAACATGTTTCTATTAAGAAATGTCAAAAAATTACAAAAATAAAATTGTTTCATTCGTGATTTCTACTATGAGTCTTGAATTTTTTGAACGTTTAATTATTAGCAAAGGTCTGCTGTGTCATCAGCTATGATAATAACTTAATTTTCAGTACATTCGCGCCGTAAATCGTTTTTAAATTGGCTTTAAATGATTTAATCTGGGATTTTTAACTCAAAAACCACTGAATTTCGGTAGAACATTTGACGGCTGGGCGTTAACCTAAGCTAGGTTACGGAGAGCCGTTAGCTCGGTTACGGAGAGCTGTAAGCTAGGTTACGGAGAGCCGTTAGCTAGGTTACGGAGAGCCGTAAGCTAGGTTACGGAGAGCCGTTAGCTAGGTTACGGAGAGCCGTTAGCTCGGTTACGGAGAGCCGTAAGCTAGGTTACGGAGAGCCGTTAGCTAGGTTACGGAAAGCCGTTACCTAGGTTACGGAGAGCCGTAAGCTAGGTTACGGAGAGCCGTTAGCTAGGTTACGGAGAGCCGTTAGCTAGGTTACGGAGAGCCGTTAGCGCGGGAACTGCAAATCGACCACGCACCGCACCGCGGTTCTTGAGCTTGTCCCGAGGCGAAGCTATTACGTTACGATTCTGATAAGTGTGCCTTGCAGTAGGGAAAGTTGGGTGGAGTTTCATACAAATAATACTGAACGGCTCGAGTTGATACGGTGACGATCCCTTTCCGATCCGGTACGTGTGCTACGACCCTAAATCGAGCGTCTTAAAGCAAAAATTGACTCTGTAATAGTTTTTTTGTTGACCGTTTATTGATGTTACTTGGGTAAGCAGGAGCTGCTTTTTGTATTAGGCTTATTGACAATTCTGCTTTTTTCCGATTACGCGGCATAATTGTTGGCCAAATGACGGTGCTCTTGAAACCATCTCCAAACTTCATCGAAGCGTGATCCATCTGTGTATCTACAGGACGACAAAGTAGTTTTCTAGTCGAGATATCGAACAGATCAGTCCGCTTAGCATGACCACCGGAGAAACGAGAGAGACTCGACAAATCTTTTGTTCATCTGTCATTGAATCGACAAAATGACAGATAAACAAAAGATTTGTCGACTCTCTGTCGTGTCTACGGTGGTCATGCTACGCGGGCTGGAGAACCGTTTAAAGGAGATAACATATAAATATGCGGTGAGGTAGTGACTCACGTGGGATGTATCTGCAGCAGCGCGCAGTCGGGCCCGCCCCAGTACTGGTGCGTCTCGCGCCACTCCTGCGACGCGCACACCACCAGCAGCAGCTCCTGCGCCTGGATCAGCACCATGGAGGGTCCCCTGCACATACAGGAAAACTTACACTTAAACTTACACTTACTTACACACTACACACTACATGTGTAGTGTGTCTATACCCGTAGGCACCGCGCACACCACGCCGTGGTGACAGTGTATTAGTGGGAGTATAGGTACCTGTAGGCGAGCGTGTGGTGCAGGAAGCGGTTGGCGCCCATGCCGTGGTCGCGCGACGCGTACAGTGGCACCCAGTGCGACGGCACCGCGCACACCAGCCGCGCCAGCCACGCTGTGGACGCCAGTCCGCCGCCGCCTGTATAGTGTATGTGCGTACTTCGTGTAAGGAATTATATTAAACAAAGAAGTTGACAGAGGACACGGGCAGTGGGTGGTGAGAGGTGCGTACCGTGCGGCTGCGGCGGGGGCTGCGTGGGGCGCGAGTAGAGCGGCGGCGCCGTGCCCGCCAGCAGCCACGCGCGCGACAGCGGCAGCAGCAGCGACGCCGCCTGCCACGCGCCGCGCTCCAGCACCGGCGTGCCCAGCTCCAGCCCCGACCCCGTCCCGCCCGCCCCGCCCATAGTCACCGACGCCTCCATGTCGCGGTGCCGCGTCGCCAGCATGTGCACGCAGTACCTGACCATATCAAGTACGACTAGATACTAGTAGATCGTGAAGGATATGAAACGATCACAACATTTATTTACTCGCGCGAGTCGCGGTTTGAAGCACCTGTTTAGATTAAGGTGATAGCGAAAACCCCAAATCTGTTTTGAAGGTGCAAAAATGACCGGAACGAAACCCTGAATGCCTATCAGAAGTGAAAGTGACCATAATTATCTTACCTATGAACAGGGAATATTAGCCTGTGACAGTGTTCCTCTAGCCAGCGCACCACGAAGCCGACGCTGTGCATGTCCTTCTTGTTGAAGCACCCGTTCACTACCACCGACAAAGTCTTGTTGATCTGAAGGCAGACAATATTGCCAACATGGATGTTTGTGATTATGATGTTATTATTTGTTACAATCTGTGATAATGTGTGAGTATCGGATCCCTCGGGGTGTACAGCGGGCGGAAGTCACAAAGTCCTCGTCTCCGCACCGAACATTCTAAACTTAAAACTATACACTCACCATGAGACAGGTCTGCGGGCCCTCGGGGTAGTGGTCCATGGACAGCTTGTAGCTGGTGTACAGCAGACTACGTAGACCCTCGGTCGTCACCATGGTGTCGTCCGTTTCGGCGCCGAACATTCTACAAGTGGAGGCGAGAGATATTAGGCCAGGTTTCCAACAAAGGACAGACGACCGGAGCATTGCAGTGTCGTGACGTGCCAAGATTTGACCCAACACGGAAGCGACGAGAGACGCGGTGTGATTTTGTCTCTACTCAGCTTGTCTCTACTTTGCTGGAAACCGGGACTCCCTACAAACGGATTTCTAAGCTCGATCTAGCACGGCACAACTCGAGATATTACTTTCCGTGGCAAGCCTGCTCTAGGGCAATTTTATTATTGATGACTTTTCGTGTCATGCATTTTCAACCGACTTCCAAAAAGAGGAGGTTAGCAATTTTTTTTTTTTTTTTTTGTGTTTGTTACCTCAGAACTTTCGACTGGGTGAACCGATTTAGATGATTCTTTTTTTGTTTGAAAGCTGGTGCTTGTCGATTGGTCCCATTTTAATTAGTTGAAGATCTGATGCTCATCTTCCGAGATATACAAAGGAACTCTTCAAAAATAGACGGCAAATCTGCAGTAATTGCTGCAATCGCTTGTAGGTTCATTGCTCATAGTACATCATGACGTAACATCACGCCTGTATGCTCTGAGGGGGTACGCACATGTGCAAAACACACCCAGATTTCGAAAATGTTTGTTACCTCAGAACTTTCGACTGGGTGAACCGATTTTGATGATTCTTTTTTTATTTGAAAGCTGGTGCTTGTCGTGTGGTCTCATAATCATCAAATCAGTATCTGATGATGGGATTCCAGAGAAATAGAGAGAACTCTTCACATTTTATAGTCACACTAGAAGGGATTTGGGTAGTTTTAGGAAGTGTACTTTTTCGAAGTGATCCCATTTCAATTTGATGAAGATTTGATGAAGAACTTCGAAGATACGCAACGGAACTTCTCAATAAATGATAGCAAATGTACTGGGATTGCCGAAATCTCATATCTGTCTATTGTTTACATCAGTTCATAACTTAAAATCACGTCGGTACGCTTTAAAGGGGTAAGCACATGTGAACCACTAAAAAGCGAAAAATAAAAGCTTTTTTACAAAAAATAAAACCGACTTCAGAGAAAACAAAAAAGTGAAAAATAACTTCAGAAAAAACGCTTCAGAAGTCGGTGACAAAAAAACTAAATCAATCAAACAAAGGTCACCGACTTCTGAAGCGTTTTTTCTGAAGTTATTTTTCACTTTTTATACAATTCTTGTTAAATTAAAACTTGCTAACCGAGACTATTGTCCCAAACGTAACCAAACTATGACTTTGCCAACTTGGTCATCCAAGTTATGGTTACAATAGTACTTGCATTGTATCATTTCTGTAGAGTGAACACAAGTTAAACATCGCATTGTCAGAAGGTAAACTAAGCCGAATCTGAACTAGCGACCTTCCAGTCATTTATATCTTATTGTCCTCGTAATAATGAGTGGAGACAAAATACTGGTCAACATTATGTCAAGCTAAACTGAAAGGCAATTATTGTTAACATGATGATTTACAGACATTGATTGACATTAAAAACTGAGTGGAAGCGGAAAATTATAGCAAATAAATATGGAACCACGGGACACGGAACAAAGTTTCCATTGCAACGTGAAATTTTACAGTTTTATTTTGTTTTAGCTGGTATTGTGGTAGGTAGCCTTCCTTGAGGTAAGTGATCATTGCTTCTTATGGATGGGATTGCCATTTACAGACGGCATCACAAACGCATTGCCATCCAGCCGCATACGTTAACCCTTTTATCTACCCAAATATCATAAACCCTCTCTAATGCGTTCAAAAACCATAGGCAATAACCAGCATTACCAACCTGCAGAAATAAACGGAACTGTAATGAACTCATAACGCAACTGAAAACAGTAGGTTATGAGTTTTAAATTTGGAACAGGTGTCAAATTCAAGTGAGGGTGCTATTCTAGTACCTATCTACATTAAATCAGATATCGATAAAAAAAAACCCCAATTCAGTATGATTTTAATTATAAATCGCACGACATTTTGATCTCGTGTGACACAAGAATAGTGACTTTGTTCGTTTGCCCATGATTTAAAAAAAAATGACAGATATCCGAAACGCCGCCATTTCGAGCTGTCATTTGTTCGTTAGCTTTTTATTTCCAGTAATCCAGTTACGAGTACAAACATTTTCTGATAAGTTCTTTATTTCTGTCGAAAATGAGTGATAGTGACTCAGAAATTGACATGAATACTCCGCCAGATATCGTAAATGCAGCGACGAATGCAACTAATGACCTGTTGGCACAAAAATCAAGGGCCAAGTAACAATGCAGGTCATTTCCCTATGGTTCCTGAACCCATCACTGATTATTCTGATTTAGTCTGATTTATTCTGTAACGTACCCTCTCAAGGTTCATTGGAAGACCAGCGTCAGACAGCTTCATCACCTGTCTGGCATGAATGCTGAAATGGACCTTTTTGGCGCAGCCGTGAGGCACACAGCACATTACTACTAAGTCCAACTTATTGTTTTGTATCTTTTTTATTTAGTATTGTGTGTGCTTCATTAACTGACGTCAAATAAATATTTTTTTCTTTCTTTCTTTCCATCATAGAGCCCTTATGATATTTGGGTAGATAAAGTAGTGTATGCAACTATACATAATTAGGCATTACAACACTCGTGTGATGCTATTAAGAAACTCGCCTTCGGCTCGTTTCTTAAACCCACACTCGTGTTGTAATGCCCTTCATTATGCACAGTCGCATAAACTACTATTCCTGTCCCATGAGCCACATATGGTTCAGAGCGATTGTTTAACTATTGTTTCTTTTCGTGGACAGTGAATGTGTTAAGCTAAAAATGATGTATGTGCTGTACAGTCTCCACTGCAAACAGGTTTTGTAGTCGCATTTTATTTTACACAAATAAAACGCACGTGTGTTTCTTGTCTTACCTGACATAGGTCTCGATAATCATGGCATCATCGAGCATAGCCAGGATCTTCTCACACTGCTGCCTGAAGGTGGACAGCGGGATGTGCGAGTTTTTGCACTTGCCCACACGGTGGATGTACTTGAAGAACTGGCGCGCCAGCTCTGGGTACAAGGGGAACAGGTATTTCTGGAGACAAACACGGTTAGGTACTTTTAAAGGCTCTCGAAAAAAGTTCATTCAGCAACAGAAAGCTTTATTTCGGTTCCCTTGGCTCCGAGCAGTTTTAGCGGCTATTGATCTGTATCCAACTGTTTAAAGAACTTACTGTAAATGATTTTTCTGTGACACCATTGACTCCATCTTCTTTTTGTGACCTCTGAACCAGTAACTGTAACAAACAATAATAATAGTTATTACCTTGGCCAATACTTAACATGAAATAGAATAGAGACCTGAAAGTTTAAGGAAGGACCGACTTCTTAACAGAATTAAACTCGAGTTCTTTTAAAGCCAAAATTGAAATCATTGATTTATGGCAAGTGACGAAAGTTCTTATATAGGGAAACAAAAACGGATTCCAACGTCATCGGCATCTCGCAGCAAGCAGGCGTGCCGCGTGATTGCGTATAATATTACTAGCTGACCCGCGCAACTTCGTCTGCGTCATGTACCTAAGAGAAAGAGAGGGTTACAGAGAGTGGATCGTAAGCACCTATAATACAATTTTCAAAGAGCACACATCCTTCCGCATAATGAATATGCGCGCCCGGTACATGATCATTATTTTGCTGCGGAGTTATTTAAAACGGTGTATCTTAGGAGATAAGTATGCATTGAAATCAATTTACGTGCAATACGAAACGCGTCCATTAATTCTGTTAATATTGTTGATAACAAAATTTGAAGTAGATTGGACCAAGGAATCACGTTTTTCCATACAAACTTTGCCCCCTCTTTTCATCCCCCTATGGGTATAATTTCAGAAAATCCTTTATTATCGTATGCCTACGTCATATAAAAAATTCACCCTCCACGTTTCAGGTTTCTACAATATGCGGTTTAGGCAGTCCTTCAAGACAAAGCATTTTTTATTTGTAGATAGTATAGGATTTGTACTCGTTTGTACTTGTAACTTTTCCGGCTTTATGTCTGATGTACATTCGTATAGTCTACATTTTCTTCGTAGTATTATTTTATTTGTAAATACAGGGTGGAAACGATTAACGGGGCAGAAAGGGGAGCTTCCTTAACCGTTCAGTATTAGAAACAGGATCGATGGGCATCAAAAAATTGTTTTATGTGAAAATGGAAATTTTCTTGCTAACTGCACTTTTTTAAATTAAATCTGTGAATGGGGATCAAAATTTAGCGTAAAAATTATGGATTGTTTGTATGAAAAATGTTGGGGTAAAGTTTGTATGAAAAATATTTTTTTGATTGTTCTAGAATCATGAAACTCAGAGTAAATACTTATTATTAAAAATAAAGAAATACCTGTTTCAGCCTTTTTATAAAATTTTATCCAGAGACGTAAACAAGAGGGTTTTGTGTTTAAAATTAATTAACTTCATACATCTATAGAACAAAATCCAATTAAGTGTAAAACTTTAAAAGTTGCTGTAAATACTTCAAATCTAATACAGATAAATATAATTTCACAATTTTCTTAAAATTTGATTTTTGAAGTGAATACGCCCAAAATAGCGGGACTCAAGAAAATCGGCTTTCCTCGGTAAAAGTAGTTGATACAGGGTGGAAATGGTAAAAGGGGGCAGTAAGGGGAGCTACAGCTACACGAAAATGGTCTTAGAAACAATCCATAATTTTTACGTTAAATTTTGTTCCCCATTCACAGATTTCATTAAAAAAAAAAAGTGCAGTTAGCAAGAAAATTTCCATTTTCACATAAAACAATTTTTGTGATGCCAACAATGATAAACCTTAACCGCTGCAGTTACATGAAAATGGGCTACATGAAAATGGTCTTAGGAAACCATCCGTAAGTTCTCGTGAAATTTTGATCCCCATTTAAAAAAAAAAGTACAGTTAGCAAGAAAATTGCTATTTTACACAAAACATTTTTTGATGCCAATCGATCCTGTTTCTAATACTCAACGGTTAAGGAAGCTCCCGTTTCTGCCCCGTTAATCGTTTCCACCCTGTATTTAGAAATAAAATAATACTAAAGAAAATGTAGACTATACGAATGTACATCAGACATAAAGCCGGAAAAGTTACAAGTACAAACGAGTACAAATCCTACTATCTACAAATAAAAAATGCTTAGTCCTGAAGGACTGTCTGATGGATCAACGCACAGCCTAAACCGCATATTGTAGAAACCTGAAACGTGGAGGGTGAATTTTTTATATGACGTAGGCATACGATAAGAACAGATTTTCTGAAATTATACCCATAGGGGGGTGAAAAGAGGGGCAAAGTTTGTATGGGAAAACGTGATTCCTTGGTCCAATCTACTTCAAATTTTGCTATCAACAATATTAACAGAATTGATGGACGCGTTTCGTATTGCACGTAAATTGATTTCAATGTATACTTATCTCCTAAGATTGACGTTTTAAATAACTCCGCAGCAAAGAAATGATCTTAAGATGAAGATCAAAGAAGTATGTGTGCGATGTGCTCTTTGAAAATTGTATTATAGGTGCTTACGACCCACTCTCTGTAACCGTCTCTTTCTCTTACGTGACGCAGACGAAGTTGCGCGGGTCAGCTAGTATTTAAATAGATTAGTGAAGTTTTCATCAAAATCCGTCCAGCAGTTTTGACGTGATGCGCGGTCAAACAAACAAACAAACACGAATTTTAAAAATGGTTTTAATATG
Source organism: Xestia c-nigrum (assembly GCA_916618015.1). Lineage (NCBI taxonomy): Eukaryota > Metazoa > Arthropoda > Insecta > Lepidoptera > Noctuidae > Xestia > Xestia c-nigrum. The sequence goes on from OU745263.1 coordinate 22,697,289, forward strand.
TTCAGTTACTTATTTTAAGTCACCCTGATCGGTTTTTTTTTATTAAATCTTCAATGTACAGATTTTTTGGTCTCAACGATTTTATTATATGTATAGTTGATATAGATGTTCTTGTTACTTCTCTTTATAAGAAGGTTTTTTTAAGAACCACGATGAGGGCAGGATGTATAAACCTAAACATAACTAATCAATGCATTGGTTGGTGTCGGCATTTAATAAATGCGATATCGTGAGTCGAATTCAATGCTCTAATAAGTTGTACAAACTCATAAGTATACAAATTATTAGACTATTTGCACAACAAATTTGATATACGTGAGTAGAGAATTTGAGGACTGAGCAACATCTCCAAAATTTGTAACATCTGTGATTGACTGTTTCTGGATTCTGTGAGTCATATATTATATATTTTGCATAAGAGACAGTTTATGTCGTAATATCGATAGCCAAAAAGAGGGTTAATTCAAAATTTGAGATCCCACAATCGGTTGCGGTAAAGAGTTAAAGTTGTCTTGTTTGCTTGTTTTCTCAACTTAACTACAGTTACTGCACTTAGGCCAAAAAGAACCCGCAAACTCAGATATTTGATTCTGCAAAATAATAATGAATCACGCAGAATTCGCCGGAACAACTGCTAGTGCAACCATAAATTAACTTTTAAAACCAGTCCATGTTATAGATAAAAGCATAATTCCTAAATCTGTTTATAATCTGGGCGTATTAATAGCATTATGGCGATGAATGTCAAGTTTACGCTGGCGTAAAATTGGTTTACACTAGATTATAGCTGTGACGTCACGGCAGACAATGGAAACTCGTTAATCAGCTGATTGCATCGTCATACACTGTGGAAACATTCACCGCTTCACCGGAGAAATGTGCTTAATTGAATCCAGTACCAATTTTCTGTTTAGCCCATGGTGCAGCGTATTGTTTTGACGCGTGGGTTCAGTTGGAACTATCGCCGGCTAAAAATTGTTTTTCCATACAATTTCTACAGACAATTTTACATTGAGCTACTAATCCAAACTAATATTATAAATGCGAAAGTAACTCTGTCTGTCTGTCTTTCTGTCTGTCTGTCTGTCTTTGCTTCACGCCTAAACTACTGAACCGATTTGTGTGAAATTTGGTACAGACGTAGTTTGGAACTTGAGAAAGGACATAGGATAGTTTTTATTACAAAAAATAAAATAAAATTTATTCCGGACATACAGCGCCATCTATTGGTCAAGAGTCGGCAATGTGGGTAAAACGAAAAATCTGCCGGAAGTCACTATTCCACGCGAACGAAGTCGCGGGCAAAAGCTAGTATCTTATAATAGTCATTATCCTCCGAAAATGTCAGTCAAGCACCAAAAAACCCGTGCTGTACTATACCCATTCCTATGACGCGCGCGACGACTTTTCTGTTAATTGTTGTTGCATTGCAAAAAATATAGTATAGTATATGGTTATAGCCTCCAAAGGACAATCTAAACATCTACAACACCAGAATGGTATGTGCTATTAGAAGACTGTGACATCCACTTACCCGCTCTGGTCCACGTGGTAAATAATTGTTATAGCCCATTCATTCTGACATAGGGATGCTCTGTATCCTAGCAGGGGAGAGGGAATATTCTGAATATATGATGATTACCAGAAACAAGAATAGACAACTTGAACCACAGTTGGAATGAGGGAGAGACGATTTCGACAGAATGCTTGGAGTTTAATGTAGCCTGAACATCACAGATTAGAACTAAAAGAAAGACTAGTTTTTCGGGTCATTCTTTATAGTACCTATTTCAAGTTCGACTGCATGTGCAAAAATATTCGTTATCAGACATTAACAGCGATTACAAGCCATCCATCACAAAGGTTTGTTGATAAATACAGTAATTACAGTATTTTTGTGTCGGAATACGCGCAAATGACTTTTGGCAGTTATATTTTAGACGTTTTAGGAGCTGGATGTAACCGGAGCCGCCATCCGACGTACCTACTTAGGCTTTACCAATTAGGCATGCTGACGAACCACAAAGGCATGCTTGAGATGTCTATGAATGAATATGGGCCTCTGCTGATTTAACGATACCTGTAGTTAAGAGGATTTTTTCGTACTTTCGGTGTATGATGTAAGAATTCGTAGATTCAAGAAATCCCTCAAAATACTCATGTTGCTATTTAATTTTATTCTTTGGGACACAAGCCCGCCACAATATCCCCAAACCACTGCAACTCCTGAAAGCCAGAATCAACAGTGGCGACCACCAGAAAAGCGCAGAGACAATGAAGCTCAAGTCCCAAATAATGAATTTAACTCCCGCAAGAAAGTATAGCGGAGGAGTAGGAAAAAACCGTAATTTTCACTATCCTTCATATCAGTAGGAGAAAGAACGAAACAAGGCCAATAGGCAAAAAGGGACGTTAACAAGTGGGATAGGCCCAGTTGCCTAGCACCACGGATAAATATCAACATTAATGGGTCCTAAGTTGTGAGATGTTACATTTCGTGTTGCTACTTTACATCAAATTACCTATTATTAGCACATCTTACTCGGAATTACATCTGGGAAGTAGTCCAGAGGACCTTGGCGACTCTTTGAGGAGTACTAATGTCAAGTGGTACATTTGTATCGGCTGAATGGCCAAGATGATGATGTGTCCAAGACTTACGTACTTTGCAAGTAGGCGAAGCAGTCTTCTTTTTCTTAAGCCTGCTCACTTGTATGCCAACAACAGAGAACCTCATGTTTTTCACCTTCCCCTTCCACCCCTCCATGTCTGCGCACTTTTCCATAATTACGCGCGTCAAACTACCACTGGGCGTAAATAATTATTATTTATTTGTTAAAAAGTTTAATGTTTATGTTTGATCACTCTTTGTTTGTTATATTGATTTTCCGGTTATTTTTTATTAGAAATTACCGTGGAATTGCCATACGAACAAAACTAACGCAATTACGAAGACTATATTTGCAGTATTTTCTATTTGTCTCACTGTTATTTCCAGTTTTCTTATGCGTAATGTATTTATTTAAACACGTAAACATTAGTCGACGTTACGCTTAAGTCAGGAGGGCATGGAATCACAGCGATCAATCAGGGCGTAGATAAGATTGTCGGCGAACGAATTACTGGATATTAACAAACATTAAGATATGTTGTTCCATAGTGATGATAGTGATAATGAACATCAATCCGATTGTATCGATGAACTATCGAGTTCGTTTATTAGGTAGGATTAAACTTGTCTTTGCAAAAAGGAAATAACCAATAATAGATCCATACAAAAAGGAGGCAGGGACAGTAGCCTGAATTAGTTAGAGACAAGATTTCTTGCCCAAGAAAAAGGATTAGCCAGGGTAAAGTGAAATCTGTAGCTATTGCTTGTAGATATAGCCTCAAAAAAGATAGATTCAGGAGTAGACGAATGTCAAGCACTACCTGGGTAGTCAGTCACCTATGTCGCTGGTTCATACATGCAAACGAAATCTCATGAGGAGTAGCGAAGGTTGTGCAGTGTGCTCACAGAATATTCCATTCCCTGGTCGCTCCGAGACGAAAGCCAAATTAAAGATTTGGATACCTACTGAAAAATTACACGGGAAATCTGGAACCCTCATTTTGTGTGCCCATAGCCCATACACACACAGACTGAGAGTTCCAGAATCCAAAAAGAAAAATAATAATCAAAGCACTTCAATCATAACTTCATGAGGATGCTTTAGGAGAAGTTCAATCATCCACTGGGTACCAAGAAGTGGTAGTCAATTAGTCAAATAGTCACGCTTGAACATAGAAATCGCCATAGAACAAATGAGACCATTTCTGTATAGTGCAGTCATTTCGAATCGAAGTGCCTATCGATTCTGAAATTCGATATAAACAATATCGCATCGTATCTTACTTAACAAATACGGGACAGCTCGAGCGCTCATCAATTAGTGCACCTCTACCATTGAGCGCGTCAATCAGCCGCGTCGCGCTTCATTAAGCGGTACAACGTCATGTGACGGCATCACATGATGGACAAACATGTGATATGCGTGCTAACACACACACTGGACAGGTGAGATTTCACGATTATTTCGGGCTACAAAGTTGTAAATATGTCTCCGTCCAGCTGTTTTGATGGCTTAGAGGTCGATGGTTTTTTTAGATGCAATCGGCGCAAGACTGTTTGTTGTGGCGATGCTTGAGGGACGACTATGCCTAAGACGGAGGCGTTGGTATTTCAGAATGTCAACAGCTAACGGCGGGCAGTCGGCGCGCCTACCGCTACCATACAACTCGACTCACGGCGGTGATTTTTAGTGGGTGCAGGCTAGGGCATACAGGGCTCGCCATGATGGTGGCGATAAGTCCCCTCGTTGAGGAGTGGGTTGAGAGGCGCCACGGCGTTCTTACCTTCCGCCCGACGCAGGTGAGGACCGGACACGGATGTTTCGGAAGGTTCCTGCATCGAATCGGGCGGGAGGTAACGCCCAGGTGTTTCCACTGCGAGGATCGATCGGAGAACAAGGCGCAGGTTTGCCCCGCGTGGGCAGAGCACCGTGTCCTCGTAGCGGCTATAGGCGCCGGCGACCTCTCGCGTCCGGCCCTGGTTCAATCCATGGTCCGGAGCGAGACGGAATGGGAAGCCGCCATCTCCTTCTCCGAAGCAGTCATGCTAGCGAAGGAGGTGGTGGAATACGAGAGGGAGAGAACCTCTCGCCCCAGCCGCCGCGGGAGACGCACCGGGCGTGAGGAAAGAGATACTGTGGTGGCCGGAACATAAAGGGCGAGGAAGGAACATGGATGGGTTTTAGTCAGTAAAAGTTTGACACTCCCTCCCGCTCCGCCCAGAGTGGGAGAAGTTATTTGATGATTTCCCATCAGAAAAAAAAGGCTTGTTGATAAAAAAATAAAATAGGCCAATGTTCTCCAGATGACCATCTTTGTCTATTCTGCCCTCGTAATTCAAAACACAATAACTTCTGTGAATGCAACGTTGGAATTTTAACTCCTAGCACCAACCCGTGTAATAATAAAAAAATAAAAAATATATATATTTATATTGATGCTAGGTGTTTTCCAGTGTTGTAAAGCTACTGGGTTAAAATAAAATATGAAGTGTGTGTGCTCAAAAAATAAGTTTAAAAATGAACCTCGGGCGCCAGAGCACACACCATGCTTACGGATTGTTCAGGCAGCAGGCATTAAAAACCTTTAATCTGCTAGCGGGGGGCATCAATAAAAGTCGAACATAGTTATAAGAAAAATCTAACTTTATTTGCCCGTAGGCTGCTGGGCTTAAAACTAAACAATTGAAGATTCCTTCCTAAAGAAACGAGTATTTAAAACTAAGAAAGAGGATCAGATCATTATTGCACTTTTTAAATAATAAAGTTAAAATTATACCAAGGCCAGAAAAACCAGCCCACCACACATGATGCTCATCTCATGGGTCCTCCACTCAGGCGTGCGTCCCAGGTGAGTTGGTAGGAGCCGCGCGTCCAAAATTTAAAGTTGTGGAAGGAAAAGGAAACACCTCATTGGGCTGCAAATACGAACAATTTTGTTAGATGACGCCATTACCAAAAATATGGCGTCGCACGCCTCCCGAGAATTTCTATCAAATATACTACTTACTGTTTCCTTCAAAATACAAATGATTGTCCTCCTCATGCAGGACATCCAGATTAGCTATTAAGGGTATGATTCCTGAAACAATGTAATATTTGCAACGATGAGCGTCAGACACCACGCAAACACAATTTTGAATTTGTATTGGAAAATACGAAGAACTCGCTTACCATTGAAATAAAACGGAATCCTAGGGGGAACCATGGAAGACTACCGGCAGCCAGCACATTTTGGACTAATTTCCGGTGTCTTGTAACCCGATTATACGGATTTATTATCGAGCGATCTAGATCACCGCCATTCTTCCAAAATTTTCAGTCGGAAAGTGACAGTTGTCAAAGACAAACTCCACAGCTAAGAAAAATCAGTGTGACCACTACACAAAAAAATAATTTTAAAGAAATAAATCCGCTTTCATGTAACAGGCTTAAAAGACCCGTTACATTACATCCCTCCCCGAAAAATAAAAGAAAGGAACTTTCTTTTATTAGAAAGCAATCTTCAACCAAATAAACCAAACCTAATTACTTTCTAATTCCAAATAAAAAAAATCATAAAAGATTCAAAGTGTAAATGAATTCTGGAAACGTCAAGCGACTAAGTATCAAGAACTCTATAAAAGCAAAAAATATAAATAACAAAAAAACAAAAAGGAAATCTGTGAAAAACAGAATAAAAAATAAGTTATAAAAACTTAGATAAATGAAACGAAGAGAGCAATCTCTTACCGCTTCCAAACTACAACCTTTAGTGCAGTTAGGCACCTTCGCCACTGACTAAAAATTTCGAACAAACTCGAACAATATACCAAAACAAACTACAACTTTTGGTACAATTAGGCACCTTCGCCACTGATCAAAAATTTCTAGCTAACAATATACCAATACAAAACAAACTACAATTTTTAGTGCAGTTAGGCACCTTCGCCACTGACTAAAAATTTCAATCCATTTGGAACAGCACAACCTTGAGTGCAGTTAGGCACTATCGCCACTGACTACTAGGTCAGCTGCTTCCAACTCTACCATCTCTAGAGTGCAGTTAGGCTCTATCGCCACTGACTAACTCCGTGTTCTACAATCCAAAAAATATTTGAAAATCCAAACAAAAGTTTTCAAATAAAGCTGAAGGACTTTATTTAAAAATATTGTTACAGGAACAACCTGCAACAAAACAAAGAAAAAGCGTATTGTGATCGGCTCATCACCACCGAATTCCCGAGCACAACAGCTGCAAAAGAATGTGAATGCTGTGACTGGCTCAACACTACCAATCTCCCAGACACAAACAAATTCACAAAAAAACATTGAGGTCTCCAATGAGAAATCTCAATAACAAAAGGGCGAAACCCAAAGTTTCACAATGCGATCGGCACACCACCACCGAACTTCCGAGCGCAAAGAAAAAGAATGACGAAAGTCAAAAAAAAATCCCGCATTGTGATTGGAACAACAATGTCTAACACAATGGAAAAGGAAAAAATATGGCCGGGGCCAAAATCCCACATTGTGACCGGCACAACACCACCGACCTTCCGAGCACAATGGTAAAAGAGTCGAAATCAAGGTCAAAAATTACACCAAGATCCAAAAAAATGATAAGGCATTTTGCAACAAAAGTTACAGAATGACCCTAAAAAGCAAAGTCCAGAATGAACGCGTTTCTAACAAAGTCAAATCCGATCATTAAAAAGAATGAAACTCTAGCAAAAATGAGAAACAATTCTGACAATGAACAAAACAAAATAGATTTAAAAATCGATTACTATTTATAACGAAGAGGAAATAGAATGATTTTAAACTATGAAAAAAAAAGTGAAGATTACAAAAACTTGAAATTGAATTTAAGTCTTTTAATCCCAAGGTAAAATTACCTGAAGTGTAGGATTATATAAGATTCTAATAAAATGTAAACAGGTAAAAAGGTTACCCTTAAAAAGAAAAGAGAATCACATATAATCCAACAAAAACAAACAAAACATAAATAAGATCCTTCGATGTGAAAAATAGTTAGTGTGAAAAAAATAGTATTAAATTAACCAGAATGACCTAAGCTTTATTTTAGAAAGAATCGAATTGGAATCTAATAAATTATAGTGAAGTTACCTAACATAATAATAGGTTTCAAACAGCGATAGCCTTTCATACATCATTCTAACAAAAGCTGATCTTCACACAAAAATACTCAATAACAAAACAAAGTCTAAAAGTTCCCAAAATTAAAATTTAATAATATCTTTAACATGATAACGCCCCACTGAACCTTTATCTAAATCTTTCAAAACATAGACGTTATCTGAAACCTTTTCAGTTATTTTACACTTTACAAACTTAGGTGCAAGCTTAGCCGAAAAATATGCAGGCGCATGAGATTGAACAAAACTTCTTCTCCACACCATATCACCCACATCAAAAGAAATGACTTTCCGACCTTTATTATAATAAGCGGCATTTCGCTTATACCCCTTTAACAAGTAAGCTTGAACTTTAACAAAAATATCACTAAGTGAACTAAGAGAAACTGCATAAGCATTCCTATTTGAAATTTCTAGTTGAGTTAAATCTTCAACAGAACTACTAAAATGATGTAATGACGCATCAAGAATAAGCTCCCTACCAAACATCAGAAAGTTAGGAGTAAACTCAGTAGCAAGGTTTACACTATTATTTAAAGCTAATTGAACATTGGGCAAAAAACTTGACCAAGTTCTATGATCATCTTTAACAAAACACGATATGCAGGTTTCGACCGTTTTATTATACCTCTCAACAGGATTATTTTGAGATGTATACAAAGTATAATAAAATATTTTGGTTATATTAAAACCTTTCATAAAATCTACAAAATGTTTTGAAGTAAATTGGGTTCCATTGTCACAGACTACTATTTTTGGACAACCAAACTTAAGAAATATTTCTTTTTCAAAATGTTTACAAATTACTCTAGTGGTAGCATTGATCATTGGAAAGAACCAGCAATATTTAGTAAAAACATCTACAACCGAAAGTATGTATCTATGACCAGAATAAGTTTTAGGTAGAATTCCTATGATATCAACGGATAGCATCACTTTGTTTTGTAAAAAGAATAGGAGCTGAACGGTAAATGTTAAAAAAAGTTTTTAAATAATCCAACCAGTTTGAGAAATCTTTGTCACGAGTAACATCATCCGGCTTGTGACTTCTAATTAATTTTTCACACATCGAGGCACGCGAAGTTTTTTATCAAAAATGTGGGCTCGATGCAACCGAATTAGTTTTTTGACTCTTGCGAGCTTTCAGCAGCCGAATTACAAACGTCACCAGTCTTAGAAGTGACCCCTGCCTTCTGACACTTAAAACAAACAATACCCGATTCCTGAAGCGGCGGAAACTGAACTCCCTTGTCCATGATTAACAAAACAGCAAGTCGAATAAGAAGCGATAAGCAAGAACTAAACGTCAAAAAGTTTTAAGATTTGAAAATAAATTCTCAAGTTTGAGGTTAAGTATGAAAGTCAATGTGGTTTGCCCATGAAAAATTACTAAGTTAAATATTGTTTTAAAAAAGTGCAATAATCACTTACAAACAGCTTAAGTCTAGTTAAATTAAATGTACAATATTGTACTTAACAATTAGATTAAATTAATTACATACAAAGTTAAACTTAGTTTTTTAAAATAACTTTCCTGTTGAGTGCAACAACTAAACGCGGTCTATACTATAAATATGTTGGTTTTGCTAAGAAAAAACATGTTATTAAAACAAACAAGTCAATAAACCAAATTATCAATTGTAAACACCAAACATTGTTTACAAAGATTCACCAAAATAAGTTAAGTACTACTTATGAGTCAAAAACTAAAATAAACACAAAGTTATTAACATAAGTTATTAAAATAACAATGATGAACAAACAAAAGACTCATAGGTTAATTAATTATTGTGCAATAATGACCGTATACAGGGTGTCTCATTGAAATCGGTCAGTATGGGAAAGTCTGAAACTATAAGACATACGAAGATCTGTTCTGAGGAACCATGTTATCGATTTTAATAACAAGAAAAACTGCATTCATACATTTTTAAAAATACCAAGATTCACCTATCAAGATTCAGATATCACAGTTCAAGCACCTACTAAAATAAATTAAAGTATGTGGAAACAATGCATTTTATTCATTTTAGACATCATGTTTCATACAGACATTTGCTGCTTAAGACCTACACAATCGATATCTAAATAGAAATAGAGTAGGTTTTTTTTTTTCAAAATAACCGGGTTCGATTCCCGAACGGAGTACAGATGTTTTTTAAAATGTATGAATGCAGTTTTTCTTGTTATTAAAATCGATGACATGGTTCCTCAGAACAGATCTTCGTATGTCTTATAGTTTCAGACTTTCCCATACTGACCGATTTGAATGAGACACCCTGTATACTCATAAACAAGCACCAGACAACCTACTTCAGGTCCCTGTTCGCTGAGCGACAATTGTAATAATAAAAAAATATAAATATTTATATTGATGCTAGGTGTTTTCCAGTGTTGTGAAGCTACTGGGTTAAAATAAAATATGAAGTGTGTGTGCTCAAAAAATAAGTTTAAAAATGAACCTCGGGCGCCAGAGCACACACCATGCTTGCGGATTGTTCAGGCAGCAGGCATTAAAAACCTTTAATCTGCTAGCGGGGGGCATCAATAAAAGTCGAACATAGTTATAAGAAAAATCTAACTTTATTTGCCCGTAGGCTGCTGGGCTTAAAACTAAACAATTGAAGATTCCTTCCTAAAGAAACGAGTATTTAAAACTAAGAAAGAGGATCAGATCATTATTGCACTTTTTAAATAATAAAGTTAAAATTATACCAAGGCCAGAAAAACCAGCCCACCACACATGATGCTCATCTCATGGGTCCTCCACTCAGGCGTGCGTCCCAGGTGAGTTGGTAGGAGCCGCGCGTCCAAAATTTAAAGTTGTGGAAGGAAAAGGAAACACCTAATTGGGCTGCAAATACGAACAATTTTGTTAGATGACGCTATTACCAAAAATATGGCGTCGCACGCCTCCCGAGAATTTCTATCAAATATACTACTTACTGTTTCCTTCAAAATACAAATGATTGTCCTCCTCATGCAGGACATCCAGATTAGCTATTAAGGGTATGATTCCTGAAACAATGTAATATTTGCAACGATGAGCGTCAGACACCACGCAAACACAATTTTGAATTTGTATTGGAAAATACGAAGAACTCGCTTACCATTGAAATAAAACGGAATCCTAGGTGGAACCATGGAAGACTACCGGCAGCCAGCACATTTTGGACTAATTTCCGGTGTCTTGTAACCCGATTATACGGATTTATTATCGAGCGATCTAGATCACCGCCATTCTTCCAAAATTTTCAGTCGGAAAGTGACAGTTGTCAAAGACAAACTCCACAGCTAAGAAAAATCAGTGTGACCACTACACAAAAAAATAATTTTAAAGAAATAAATCCGCTTTCATGTAACAGGCTTAAAAGACCCGTTACACCCGAGAGTAAGAATTTACTGTTCTCGATTACGTACGAGGACAGTATTTGTGTATTCTATTCAACTGCTTTTTTATTTGGACTTGCTTAAATGGGGTCTCTGACCACATAGGGCAAACTAATTGCAACATTCCCTTTGTCGACCCTGTAGATGTTACCGTTCTGCTGTTTTTAGAAGGTTTATTTGCCACCTTGTTTGCTTGTATTTTCTATTGGATAGTTTTGAACTTAAAGAATGGAGAAAAGGTATGTAAAAATAAGGGCTTTGTGTTTCGTGATTTGCAATTGAACCCTAAAGCTGTGCCAAACAGCCAGTTGCCGACCTACTCATATATTTTGTTTCAGAAAGTCCTCATGCATCATCGTCATCATCAGCTTATTTAATGTACCCACTGCTGGACACAGGCCTCCTCTTTATGAGAGGGAATGGCGAGGCCCTGTGCCGATTGGCAGCTATGTCACATGTCTCTGAATGTTTGGGTCTAGGACATGCCGGTTTCCTCACGATGTTTGCCTTCACCGTTTTGAGAGCAGCAGTGATTAAATAAATTACACAAAGTAATGCGCCTGTCTGGGTTCGAACCCACGACTTACTGCTCATAAGTCGTAAGTGGCCGCCACCACTGGTCCACCGCTGCTTAAGAAAATCGAATAAAATCAGGAAAAAATCCACAAAATAGGGACCCAATTACCATCAACTGAACATAGAAATTCCTGATGGACGAACCAAACATCACTTTCACCAACCTGGGAATCGTACTTAGACGCTCATATGCGGCAGTAGCTCTTCCAACAACTAAACCACTTGACCAACTAATGGGTTGATTTGAAAACCCCCTGCTGAAAATTAGCTTAATATTACTTGATATTAAAGGAAGAAAAGGGTAAAATACTTACCTAAAATCAAATTGCAATCAATACCATAATTCCAACCAATTAGATTAAACTATACACGGTGTAAACAGACACTTCATGAAGCCGTCAACAAAGCATTCTGTACATCAAACTAAGTAACTTTACGCAAAAAACGACTTTTATTTTGGGCGAAAATCATCATTTTACTGTTGAGAAAACTTGGAACTTTGACCACCAATATCTTCTTAACTCAAAGGTTCCCCCATATGGTCTAGAGGAAAAAAAATATCTCAATGACGGGGAGAACAAGTGCCTTTCAGGTTCTATTTACACCCTTTACAGTGCAATGTACACTGCTCAGGACCTGACTATCTAATATAGTACCGCGCTCACTGACACTCAACCACTTTTGAAACTTATGACTCAGGGCATTAGGGTGGAAAGTGGTCAACTGTCCGTACACACTCAAATGAATATTAAGAAAACAATTTAGGTACTACCTACCTAAATTGTTTTTTTAATATTCATTTGAGTGAATAAACAAGTTGAGTTGAGTAGGATGCTGCAGTTTATTCTAAACTGTAATAACCACTTGGACTCATTTTAGAACTTGCACACATACTGACAAACATTTTCTGACCATACCAGGCTTTAGTGTCAAATTGGATGTGGAAATTATTCACATTTTATATTAATTTTTAATCTTGTGAAGAAAAATTAATATTAATTTCCAGTTCTGAAAGATGTTAAGAATAGTTTAACAGTACTGACTATATTGCAATACATTAAATCAAAGATGTAGGGGTGTGTAGGGGGTAATTTTCGCCAATATAATAATTTATATCATTCTAAAAATTGTTTCACTAATGGCAAGCTACATTGCTGTTGATTCTATTGTGCACAAACTAAACTCAATTTAGGCTATTGCTTTTACTAAAAGGCAGTGCAAGAAAAGGACGGTCATAGCTATGAACTAAGTTAGAGATGTCTAACTAGTTTATGCCTTGCGCTTCACCATGTTTTTAGTCTACATGTTTTTACATGCACCCTTCAATTGTATTGAAATATTAGTTCTAATTAAATTTGAGAACTCTAAATTACATCCATCTCTTTCTCGTCTTTTAGTGAGAAAAAGATAGTAATAGCCTACATTAAGTTTAGTTTATGCACAACAGAATCAACACCATTATCTCATGGTCTATGCTAAACTTAAAGTATTCTAAGTATTCGATAATTTGCAACCATAATGCTAGCAAAACCATAGGTGAAAACTAGTTTTTTATCATTTTATTTTGGAAAATTGAGTAAGTAATTTATTAATCAGAAAAATTATATTTTAGACAGATTTGTGACTTTAAAAACTTTCAGAAGACTTTGAGCATATTTAACTGTGGCATCAAAAGTAAATGAAGCAAAGAAATTTAAACAAACCATAGTTTTATTGACCTTTGTTAGAAGACAATCTAAATGTTCTAATGTAGTGTAAAAATTATGATCAGAGTGCCAATTATTCATGAAACTCGAAACCTACCGGCTTCACTTGGGAACAACCACTGTACTGGAGTCTACTATTGCTAAAAGTAAAACAATGTAAGTAATTCAGTTAGGACGTGATTGCCCAAATATGACTAAAACTACAAATGGTTTGATATATGGTTTTTTAAAAAATTATTAAAAACACACACCGGGCCGGCTTTCTCCATTACAAAAATTTACTCTTTGCTACTGCTGATCTACCTACATACAATTAAGACACAAATACAAATAGTAATTTATGATTTTACGCACTTTAAATTAACCATAATGTAGAAGTGAGGACAACCTTGAGTACTGAGGTCACTACAGAGACCTCTGAGAGGTCGCTGTCCAAGGTCAAGTTCAGCAGGAGTCTTTGATAGGCTACTACAATGTTCAGTATTGTTTCTTTTATTTTCTTTATAGTCTGTTATAGACCAGGGTTTATTTTTTTGGTTTCATAAAAAATCTGCCTTGTACTGTTGCCAAGCAAAGCAGTTTTTATATCCTTACTAAGAACATAACTCTTAATTGTTTAACTAACAAGGCACTAGCTTTAGATATAACAGATAAAGAACAGCAGTTTTCTTGTGAATCATCTTTATCTAACACTCATAAATATCACTCAACTTCTAAGATACGAAACTTTTTTTAAACACGCTCTTATTACAATCATACAGTATCTATTTACAAATATTTTGCTACCCAGATATTAGTCACTTAAGTTTCCTAAAAACATTCCATGATTCAATCATTCATGACCCAATCCGAATCTGTCAAACGTCGGAGATTTACCCATCCGATCGTAATCAACGCGAATCAAAACAAACATCGAACAGGAAACGTCAATCTAACCCTGACGATGACCCTCGCTAATTGAATGGACATACGAGTGTATCCTCACCTTGCCGAGCTTCTCTACGGGCACCATCGACGGCGGCGGCTTCTCCTTCGACTCCGCTAAGCCTTGTAAATCACCACCAGATCCGGAACGAGACCCAGCGCCTCGCTGGGACCCTCGCGGTGTGCTGGTACCACTGCCAGATTGATCTCCCCCACCCTTCGAGTCGTGGCTATGGTGGTTCCCCATCACTTCACCGCACTTCTAACACCTTAATAACGTAATTTACGCAGGAGTGAACCCTGCAATCACAACAATTTGCGAGATATTGGCGTAGCTAGCTGGTCTGGTGATCACACGAATAAACGTCACACGCATGACAGACAACTGACGTCAGTTGTCAATGTCAAGTGGGTGCGTTCGGATACACATGGTGAATTATTACTGAGTACCGAGAGCGAGGAGTGATTGATCAACAAATGCACGAAAATAGAGTAATGGTAAAAAGCTTCACGTACTTAGTAAAACATCTGCGGACTAGACAGTGTTTATAATAAAACATTGATTTCATACGTAGCTATTCTCTAGTAGTAAAATGAAAGCATTTACAATATAAATGGGTAAGAAAGATAAATATTTTGGAATAGATTGTTAAGTGAAATAATAACGGTTTATTCCGAACTTGACCCGAAATCCTAACCCGGTCGCGGGTTAGGTTAGGAACATAGAAAAAAAAAAGATTTTTATTCCGAACGTAACCCCCTTCGTTACCTGACCCGAAGTATCGTTTCCGGTCAGTGGGTCGTCTTAGGGGCGGATTTTTGAGTTGGAGTATACGCTTAGGGGCACTATGAGCAGCAAAGAAAACCAATAAAAATTTTTTTTGGTTAAGAAAATTTTCCGAGATTTTTTTTTTTTTGGTGTTTTTAGTAGACGCTTAGAAACACTATGAGCAGTAAAAAAAATAAAAAAAAAAATGGGTAAACAAAAATTTTTTGGACTTCACACATATGGACGACACTCCAACCTCGTTTCCTAACCTAACCCGAATGGCGATATCGATACCTAGATTTTTCTGTTTTTGCCTCCCCTCTTTCTCGGGTCGATCTTTAGGTTAAGCCGTCGTTACAGGTAGTCAGTGGTCCAAAAAGTCAGACAACCAGTATTATCAAGGAGTTTCGTAAACCAGACCTAACAAGATTGTGGAGGTCAGATAGGCAGTCGCTCCATGTAAAATACGAGTATTCAGCTACTTCCGGTTAGACTGGAAGCCAACCCTCACTTGGTTGGGAAAAGGCTGGGCAGATGAAAAGGATTCATTAATTAGAATTAAAAAAAGCTCGGTAGTATTTAATTGTAATTATCTAATACGTTGTTATTTTGTTTAAATTATTAAATTACAATACAAAATATCACAGACGAGAACCCCTTAAACCTTATCTTAACATTTCACTTCCACTAAGAACAGTAGTTCGTATAATGTGTAAAAAATAAATATACACAAGAAAGAATAAAATTAAGATTTTAGCGACTTATGAGGTCAAAGATTGTAGAAACCTCATTGTCGGTAGTTCTATAAATAAATGCAGAGGTAACGCTGCCCAGTAGGTCAGGAATATTGTCGACAGCCAGTGTCCGCCCTGCAAGAGAAAAATGAAATTAAAATAAAGTACATGGGCACCACACACCCAATAATGTTACAGACTTGGACTTTCGGTGCCAGGAGAGATTTTGTAACAATATTTTGATTGAAAAGAGTGTCCATGGAGTTTCTTGCCCGTTCTTCTCCATAGAGATCTACGCTAGGGAATGGGCAACTACAGTACTTTCTCAAGTTATTATGCCTTGTGACTGTGACTGTAGCTTTGATTTAGTTTTGTATTTTTGACATTCAAAAGTGCCGTAATGGTCTAATTGAAATAAATGATTTGAGTTTGAGTTTTTGAGTTTGGAGGCATCACATTTCACATAATGTTACTGCAGCCTTTAAATCCGCTCCATTTTTTACATGACATGACACAATTCTCCCATTGTAACTAATTCCCCCTTTTTTAAATTTCTGTAGGTGTTGACTTGTGGAGACAGTTCTCTGAAAAATAAAAACTTACAATATCAAAGACGGAAGCCCTGTTGGTGTTGGTGCGCTGAGCCAGCAGCGTGAGGGAGAACAGCCAGTGGATCAGGTAGATGGAGAGCGACATGCGGCCCAGCACCTCCCAGCCGCGCCACGACAGGAACTTCCACCACAAACCTGCGCATCATCGAGGTTACGTTAGTGTTGTAGCAGTTACGACCAAGAATCCATCGTGTAACTTCGTCTAGTGGTGTTTCTATGAACACCTAAGTACTCATAACGACTTAAGGGGATGCCCCAAGGTAGCCCGCGAAATTCAAATTTTCTTACGGTTTTTGCAATTTGCAGGGCAGTGCTAAGTTTTATGTTGATAAACATATCGGTTGCGACTGTAAGACGTATTAATTCACAGAATTATATTCATCATAATCATCAATACCACCCTCCAAGTTCATAAGAGTCGAAAAAGGACTTATGAACTTGTAGGGTTGTATTGATGATTTTGATGATTTTCTGTAACTTAATACGTCTTACAGTCGCGACCGATACTTTTATCAATATACAACTTAGCCCTGCCCTGCAAATTGCAAAAACCGTAGTAAGTATTTTGCGAAATAAAAAGAGATACTAACTGTCAATCTTATTGAAGAACCCGTACATGGCGAAGGTGGTGAGTGTGGTGAAGACAGGTCTGTCGAGGGTCGCGTAGAGCGTGACCAGCACGGGGTGGGTGACGTCCTTCATCCAGTAGCCGCCCAGCGTCCACAAGAACATGCACGGCACGGACAGACGGTACAGCACCCGCATACACTACGAAACGAGAAAATCAGCTTCATTTTACAATTCATCATCGTTATCATCACCTAGATCATCCACAACTGAACAAAACTCATGTAAAATGTGATCCGTTGCGTCATCATCTTCTAGCACTTGTCTGCTTTTCCTCATATACTTGGCCTCGGCGTAACATGTTTTCTTTTTTCATTCTCCCCTGTCAGACGTCACGGCATCATTTATTCCTTTTTCTTTCATATCATTCTTCTCCCACTTCAACCATTGAAATTTATGTTCATCACTCTTTTAGTAACATGCGTTTCATCCCTCCTCATTGCAAAAAAAAAATGAAAATGATTTCGGGACGACTGGATTGCGCGATCGTAACCCGGTGCTGCAAAATTTCTGCTGGACCTGCAGTACCTATAGTTATGTGTCCAATTTTAAGTTATATAAGTTTTGTATTTAATTAAGTTTTACTAATATAGATGCAAGTGAAATTGTTACTAACACTATGAGTTACTATACTTGAATAAACAATTGAATTATTAGATAGGTATTATTACATGCCCATAACGTACATATGTGATATTGGTGTGGGTTACATGTTTGTGTTCTCTAGTTTTTAAGAATTTTATGTATTTTTGTAGCATGTAACTGTTTTATATCCCTAATAAATAAAATAAAATTAAAAATACCAAGATAGACTTCTGACCCGTTGCTTTAAGGGGGTTAATTTTTAAAACTTAACCTCAGGTTTTCAAAATGGTGGAGGAAAATATTGTGACGAAATAGACATATCCTACCTACATCCAAAAGTCCGATGTCATGTCGTTTCAGCCAAATCGTACTGTCCTCTCGTGGGGAAAGGTGGATTATGTCCATATCCCTCTCGCAAATAATGAGGCCTTGTACGGCCGAACCAGTACGGTTAAACTGTAAAATAGCTTGTTCGACCGTACCGTTACAAATTACTTTGTTCCAGATTTTCTTTTTCAGATCTAAACTTACCGTGCTCTGTGCTGGTCGGTACTCATCCACTTGATGTGAGCGGTACACGAAGGCCATCAATAGACCGATGAGGGCTGAAGGTAGACTATCCCAGGGAGCGGAGTACAGCCACGTGAAGGATCGCTCACCCGGGAACTGGGTCCTCATCAACCTGGAGAAATAGAAGAGGTCATTTGGTACAGCTTATAGCGTAAGGGAGGTACAAACAGACAATTTAGTTTTCACTTCTCATGCTCTAAAACTGTGGTTCCCAACCTTTCTTAGACCAGGGACCACTTTGGTATGTTCATTGTTAACAGGGACCATAGGGTCCTAGATAAACATGGACACTAACAGGAATACAACTAGGGGAGTGAATCTTTAACTCACACTATACGCAAATTGGATAATGTGATGAGAACCTTTAGAATTAAGATAGTGATGGATACAAAAGCGATCGAATTCAGCTTGAAAAATTTAGTAATCATTTAGTATGAGATTCTCAAAAAATATTACAACTTTGCCTCTGATAGTTTCAATTAGGTTGGGTTGATCTTGCATCTTCTGTGCAAGTTTAATCTTTCGCGGACCGTAATCGAGGCTCCTGCGGACCACAGGTTGGGAACCAGTGCTCTAAAAGTATTCCAATATAGCCCTGCGAAGCGGGATTAAAGTGACCATTTATTTCCTAGGGAGTAAAAAGTATTAAAAAATGGAACGATGTTTTACTCTGAAACATATTATAGTACTAGCTGACCCACGCAACTTCGTCTGCGTCAAACTGTAACAGTACTACCTACCTACCTACTACTACCTACCTAGTACTACCTTCCTACCTACTACCTATGGCATTAAGTCCGCCTCTGTACTTTTGTGCTTGAAGTGTTAATAAATAATTAAATAAATACTACCTACCTACTAAAATTTTTTTTTCATAAGAACCTTTTCCTGACAATAACAAACACAACAAAAAAAAAATTTGTGAAATCGGTTTAGGCGATGTTGACTTATGCGCCAACACATTTTGCTATTCATTTTTATACTCGTACTAGCTGACTCGCGCAACTTCGTCTGCGTAAATTGAGATTTAAACTATCCTATCTCTCAAGTTGGATCGAACTGCACATGGTGTGCGAATTTTATTATAATCGGTTAAGTGGTTTAGGAGTCCATTGAGGACAAACATTGTGACACGAGATTTATATATATTAAGATTAAAGTGACCATTTATTTCCTAGGGAGTAAAAAGTATTAAAAAATGGAACGATGTTTTACTCTGAAACATATTATAGTATATTTTATAACGAGGGACTAAACGAAGCCATTATATACCCGAGGTGGTTTGCAATGAAAAGCGAGGGTATTAATGGCGTTTAGTCTCGAGGTGCAAACTGTACTTTTCACTTCGAGTGCGAGAAAAATTCCGCTGTCTAGCCTAATCAGCTGCGCAACAGATGCAAAAACGTTCGCGAAATGCGATCCTATCCGAACGACCGGCGCGACCGATTAATGTTGTCCGACCGTTGCAATAAAAACACCTGTAGATCGCAAACTACAAGTGCTAGAGCAACTTAAAAAACATGGTTGTAAAGCTGAATACATAAAGAATCTATTTAACTAAAAACCAAGAAATATAACATTAATTTAATACTCTAAAATAAATGTAAAGTTTGAAAAACAGTCACGAAAACGGCTATTTCGCGATTAAAATATTTATTTTACGAAAATCTATTAACTCCTTATCAATAAAAAAAATCTTATTAGAAACTAGATTATATTTCCTTTCCATTAAGACCAAAATCTTAGTAACGTGTTAATTAGAAACCATTTAGAATCTAACTGGAATGTGGAAACTCAGTTTGTTTTGATGCGGCCGGCGCCCGCGCACGTTTTTAAAACTCAAATATTTACGTAACTTTAACTCTAAGATACCTCTTTTTGTTTATAAAATTAAAGAATATACTCACCATACTAAATAATTACTATTTATCCGTTATTACACACGTTTTAATCACATAAAATTACTTATTCAATGTTTACACACAGCACTATAGGTATACATACCTATCAGTTTTTCACAGGCAAATTACTGCAACTTTGAGATTCGGAAACTAAATTACTTTAACATAATATTGTAGCACGGTTCTTCACCTTCATTTTGATGTATAATACTATACTAAAATACGACTATTTCGATAATAAAACAATTTAAATACGACACTGCGCAGACGCAACACGGGAAAAAATGGCCGGGTTTGTTTACACTAAATTGTTTATATTATTTTGACGTCTGTCGATGCCTTTGGGCATAGATAAACGGTATAGAGTTGGGACATATTGTATTAAAGAGACTGTAGACGATCAATGCATGGAAATAGCAAGTTTTGATGATTTTTAAAGCATTTATTTTTAAAGGTGCGTTTTGTTTTTTTGCGGCAACTATGATGGCCGACGGCGTCGTCGTTTCAAAAGTATTGGGCCATGATAGTTGCCAAATGCGTATTAGAGGGGGCCCTATGATGGGTTCAGGAACCATAGGGAAATGACCTGCATTGTTACTTGGCCCTTGTTTTTGTGCCAACAGGTTATTAGTTGCATTCGTCGCTGCATTTACGATATCTGGCGGAGTATTCATGTCAATTTCTGAGTCACTATCACTCATTTTCGACAGAAATAAAGAACTTATCAGAAAATTTGTCTACTCGTAACTGGATTACTGGAAATAAAAAGCTAACGAACAAATGACAGCTCGAAATGGCGGCGTTTCGGATATCTGTCTTTTTTTTTAAATTATAGGCAAACGAACAAAGTCACTATTCTTGTGTCACTCGAGATCAAAATGTCGTGCGATTTATAATTAAAATCATACTGAATTGGGGTTTCGTATCGATATCTGATTTAATGTAGGTAGGTACTAGAATAGCACACTCATCTGAATTTGACACCTGTTCCAAATTTAAAACTCATAACCTACTGTTTTCAGTAGGTTATGAGTTCATTACAGTTCCGTTAATTTTTGCTGGTTGGTAATGCTGGTCATTGCCTATGGTTTTTGAACGCATTAGAGAGGGTTTATGATATTTGGGTAGATAAAATAAAAAAGGCATTGGCGCAAGTAGGATTCCTTTTTATCTCCTACGCTTACCCCACAGACGACATAATATACAGGATGTAAACCACCTCATCACAAAGCCGTTAACCAAGCATTCTGTACATCAAACTAAGTAACTTTACGCATAAATTGTTGCTGGGAAACATTTTTTTTTTTGAGGTTATAAATCATGTTTTGTGGTAGAACTCAATGTAACGCACTTAAAACATTGGGCTGATAGATGGATTGAATAGTACGGGGGTCGTGGAGGTGTTAAAAGTCAAAATATTACAAAAAAAAATACTTGTACTTATTTTAAAAAAAAAAGTTGTCAAAAAGTTGTAACTTTGACTCCCCATATCTCCGTAACTAGAAGGTTCCCAGGTATGGTGTAGAACAAAAAAATGATCGCAATGATGTGAAGAACCTTTCGGTTTCGTGAAGAGGTGTTTTACACCCTTTATATATTCGTCTTCACAGAGAACTGAAATTATGTTGCCGGGAAAAAACATCTCATTAAATTTGATTTGAACAACAGTACAAATTGTACATTTAATTGGTTATTTTATTTTCTCGCCATCGCGGCATTCGTAGTGAAAAGTACGGTGTAACACACGGTGCTAAAATTCTATTATAACTCGGTTTCTATTTACTACCTCGCTAAAGCTCGGTAGTAAAACTACCTCGTGTATAATGGGTCATTTTAGCCCCTTGTATTACAGTGTACTAAACCTGTGACTGACCTGATACAAGAAAAAACTGACCGCATAGTTCAGAATTTTTGTCGAGTGTAAATTTGTTCGGTTTTAAATGACTTATTTTCTCGCACTCGAGGTGAAAAGTACAGTTTGCACCTCGAGACTAAACGCCATCGCCAATTTAATATACCCTAGTCAAACCACCTCGGGTATATTATGGCTTCGTTTAGTCCCTCGTTATAAAATATACTATATATTAGTATAGATATTATATCAATTTTATAGCTTTATTTAGTAAAGCCATTACACCCGTAAACGTAGTGGGTAACTATGGCACATGGCCTTATAAAAGTTATCTGTAACATTGTTTCTAATAAAAAAGGAACCTTAAGGCTGAACTAACGAATAAGTATGCTTTCGATGTCACCTTCGAATAAAAGGTTGAATTGCTTTATGGATTATTTTATTGTACTGCTTCTTTTTAGGATTAACATGGTCCGTTTTTTTAAGAGGCCTACCTATCACTAAATTGCTGAGTTGTCCACCGCAGCCGCAGCGCAGTACGCCGCGCGCGCCGGCAACATTCGACCCATCGCAATATAAGGTATAATTTTTTAAGTTACACATCTCTGTTTTAAAAAATACCTATGTTTACTTTCTTGTAAATTAACCGTTACAATGGTAGTAAATAAGTTAAGTAAAGAGTTAATTACAGTTTATTCAGATCATTTTTAGATGTTTAATGGTGTTGAACGGGATTGTTATAAGTACCTGTGCCTTGTAACACTCGAACTTTGTTAATTTTCCAAAATACGAGGAGATGAAGTATTTTTTTTGCACGGTTAAAGAAAGACGAATAATAATCAGAAAACATCACTAGGATCCCGACACGGGTGATGCCGTTCCGTATAATAAAAGAAAACATTCAACAGAACTTACTTGGGAGTCATAATCAGCACCATAGGCTTGAGCTGCCAGTTATAAATGATGGCGAAGTTGACCAGCATCGATCCGAGGATCATGCCTCCCAGCACCTTCACCGCAGTGCGGGGCCACTTGCCCAGCAGCAGGGTCAGGACCGAGCACACGATATACAGCTGCATGTCCACGGCCAGGAACCTGGAGATCAATAGAATTGTTACAAATACAGAAGTAGGTTAGGTACACCTAACCTACCAAACAATGACTCACAAGCTGTAAAGGGCCTAGAACAGGCTCCTGAGGTACACCTCAGGAGCCTGTTCTAGGCCCTTTACAGCTTCTATACGCCATCCTATCATTAACATCTTTCAAAGAAGAGAAAATAGTACCTACCTTTTGATTAAAACTTAATCATTAATCGCGAACAAAGCGAAATCAGAATATTCATATTTTGTCGCCTTTCAAAAGAGAGAGGCAAAAAGACTTCGACAAAAAATAAAACAAGTACTATAGATCAATAAGTTTAAGTACTTAATAAGACTTCAAAGTGTTAAATTTATACATGTAAACATAGTAAGTTATTACGACCAGGGAAGTGCAGAAATTACGATATGAAAGTTACAATTACATGAATCAACTTGCGCGGAAAGAACATTGAGGTGATTTAAGAATCAAAATCACAAACAAGATCTCATAAAAGGCGCATCAGAATCGATTAACAATAATTTTGAATGTACAAACTCATAAAGTACTGAACGATGTACTTTTCCTGTCGATATGTGTTTAAGCAAAGCTGAAGGCACTGATAAGATTTATTTATAATTTTATTGATATACTTCGCGGGTTTTAACTTGAACTTTTTCCTAATGTTCAAAAACCAGCCTTGAGATAACCCCTAATGCGAGATGCTTTTATTTATCTGACCTATAAATTAGCTAATAAGAAAACCTAACTTTTTTGGTGTTGAGATGGCGAATGAAGGTCAAAGCCAGATTTATTTGGGCACAGGCAAAATGGTTAGCTACCTAAAAGTTTAGGCATCATCCTCATTGATGTTATAAGGTAGGCAGTTATTCGATAACACTAACCTCAATCCACAAACAACAGTTGCCTAATATTTTTTTCCTTATTTGCGGCCATTATTTCGTAATTGATATGGCTTTATAAGCATAATCTTAAGGCTCAAGTCTCCCTGGCTTTGGCAAATATTAGTCTGAAGACCTTCACAAGATCAACTGATTGAGAACAAGCTGATTTATGCTTTTACTTTTAAGGAACCGATTATGGAGTCGTTACGCAAAAAGTTTGGAAGTTTCCGATGTCAAATGTGTTGTAATTTTTTAACTTGTAGGCACGGTACTTTCCACACGACATAGGTGTGTTGGATAAATAAAGTAATAAAAATATCTACATCACAAACTCACCACGTATGTATGAGACACTTATCGTCGGGTTGTACAAAGTTGTTGATGTACAACGCCTGTGCCCACCACTTGCCTCTGCAGCGGTCTGCCTCGGCCTCCATCACGGGGCCCCAAAGTGGACCGTCGCCAGCATGCGCCCACCAGGTCGTCGTCAGACCCAGGACGAACAGGTACAGAGGAGATGTCCTAGTTAATGTGGTAAATGTGAACGATATGCACACGGAAAGGTACTAACTGGGTCGTGGAGGTCAGATAGACGGTCGCATATCAGGTTAGACTGGAAGTTGACCCCAACATTGTTGTGAAAAGGCTAGGCAGTAATGATGATGATGATGAACCTATTACGATTCTTCTAAATGGGTCATTCCCCAGCTAATCACGAGAAATGAAACAAGAATTTATGTAACCCGACTACTAAAAAATCACGAATTAAGAATTAAATTCGGGGTTGGGGGAAAATCAACGCCTTTTGAACCTTTTGACCTTTGTGAACTTGGAGGGTAATATTCATGACTTTGATGAATATACATCTGTAACTACATACGTTTTACAGTCGCGAACGATATTTTATCAACATACAACCTAGCACTACCATGCACTTTTCAAAAAACTTAAGAAAATTTGAATTTCGCTGGCTATCTTGAATCATCAACCTTAAATCTACATTATGATCATGTTACGAGTACCTAGCGATCCTGTGCATCAAAAGCTGAGGCATCATCTTGATGTTGAGCTTCTTCTTGGGGTGGTCCGCCACGTGCAGCAGCAGGTTGTAGGCCAGGAGGAAGCTGGACGCCATGATGAACGTCTGGACTATGGAGGTGCCGTTCTGCATGAATATAGACAGGATATGGTTGCTGGTCTGGAAGAATAGGGTGGACGTATTCACAACCATTTAATCACGATCGAAGGATATTTAAAAATTCATTAATTAAATCTTATTTGCTAAAATTGTTTGTCGACTGTACAACCCAATTAGCACATTAGCGAAAAATACAGCCAAAAAGGCCTAAAATGATTCTTGCAACTGTATGAGGGGTGATCTCTACACTGTAGAATAGCACAGCTGGCTAATAACTGTAAAATGGTGAAAAAAAAAACAAAATGCTTGTTAGTAGAATTTAAAAGAACTATTGTCCAGCTTTGGCTACGAATAGTGCTACTAGCTGGTTAAGACGGCCAAAGCTCCTTAATGGCTTGTTAACGGTACTAAACAGCACCGCAGCAGCTAAGGTGCTGTTTAGTACCGTTAACCAGCCAGCGGTGCTGTTTAATACCGTTTAGTACCGAGCTTTGGTCGTCTTAACCAGCTAGTAGCACTATGTACAGTTTCCAGATGATGAATAGACATAAATATGGCCATTAACCAGAAAAGAGTGGGACAAGAGTGTTTAGTGGGAAATTTTGTTGGATAACAAATTAAAGCCATTTTAATATAAACAAGCAGATTACATATGAAAAGAAACACTGATATCTGTAAAATTTTCATGATATTTGAGAACCATTAAGATAAAAACACTTTATTTCATTGTTACAAATAGATATTTATCATATGTCATGCACAGAAAAGTTTAGAGACTTTGACGTACGTAGCATTGCACGAACTTGTTAAAGTTTTTGGTTCCTATATTTCTTTGTAGATTTAACATCAGCCGTTAGTAAGCCATAAGCCATCTCCTGGCTGTCTAAGAGAATTAATGGAGCTGGACAGTGGATAGGAAGATAGCTAGTCCAGCCATTGTGCAGCCGCTGTCCTGCTCATCCAGTGCTTTAAAGTGCTACTAACGAGCTATTGTATCGCTCAGCGCTGGTTAATTTGGGGCCAAATTCAGAGATACAAGGGACTGCGTAGCAGGCTATCCAGAGCCTGCTACGCAGTCCCTTGTACAGCAAAAATAATAGCCTCGAGTGTTCAAAAATTCTGGTGTCCAGTCTTTAACCAGCTATTTGTGTTAGTTGGGTATCATCATTTTTTTTACAGTTGCTAAAAGTAGTATGCAAAATTATAGATCAGATTAATAAAATAATTGAAGCTAATGTTATAAACTATTTATTGACAAATCATTGTCATTCTTATTATTAAAAGTTATAATAATAAGAATCCCAACAAAAAAAATAATAATGAATGAATGAATGATGAATGTGAAAACAACTCAACCCAACTGGCACACAAGCTCTACAACAAGCCGTACAGCGGGCGGTTAGAGGTTTCTAATAACGGCATAGGCTCTACAGATAAGTTCTACAGTAGATGTACAAGCGGCTATAGCGCCGCTGTACGCCTGAAAGAGGCCCACGCAGTACCGCCTACGGATCTACAATGTCTCTACAGTGGTTGTACAGAGGTGTTAGTACGGCGCGCTCTACCGCTCGCACCCTTTGTAGCAGCCTTGGATCTACAAAGGTGCTATGTGAGCGGTACAGTGCGTCTCAGGATCTAAAATAAGTTCTTATAGCGCGACTGTAGAGCTCGACTCGTATTTTAGGTGTTAGTACGGCGCACTCTACCGCTTGCATAGCACCCTTAGATCTACAAAGGTGCTATGCGAGCGGTAGAGTGCGCCTCGGGATCTAAAATAAGTTCTTGTAGCGCAACTGCAGAGCTCGACCCGTATTTAAACGCGACTGTTTCTCTGAAATGAACAAAACTAATTGAAATTTTAACTTATGTGTGATTGATGGATGATTTGGAAAATAAACAACAGTAGTGTTGATTTTTCCTTTTATGTATGCAAAATACCAGTGCGAGTGCCACTGTATTGTCAATATACAACCTTATTTTTTGTTTATACTAAACCCGAAAAGGGGTCATTGTACTCATCATTTTTTTTTTTTTTTTTTTTTTTTTCTTCTAATTATTATCTGCAATCAGTCCTCAGACTATGAGCGGATGAGTTCCGTGTTGCTTGTAGTGTAGAGTGTGGCTTCCAGTGATGCCATCTACTCGCAGGTGTTACGGCTTTACTGCCGGTCTTCTAGTGCCATGATATTGTGGCGCTTCAAGCGGAGCACGTAGTCTCGTTGTGTCAACTGACGGGCTAGCTCATTTGGGTGGATGGCTAGTCGTTCTTTATATTTCCCTGCTACACTCCGAATCTCCTCAGCAACTGTGGGAATGACTAGTTGTTGGTGGATTTCAGCGTTTGTAGTAAACCATGAGACATTGGCTATTGTGCGTAGTATTTTATTTTGTTGACGCTGCAAGATGGCTATACTGGAGTTACTTGCGCTTCCCCAAAGCTGTATCCCATACATCCATACGGGCTTCAATACTACTTTGTATATTAGGAGCTTGTTATCTAGTGATAGTCTGGAGTTACGGCCCAGTAACCAGTGAAGATTTTTTAATCTATATATGAGTTCGTCTTTCTTGGCTCTGATATGTTGTTGCCAGGTCAATCGACGGTCCAAATGCATTCCCAGGTATTTTACACAACTTCTGTGTGGTAGGGTGGTATCTCCTAGTTTGACCGTTGGGCAGTCCTCCTTTCTGAGTGTGTAGGTAACTTGGACAGACTTTGCAGCACAGGCCTTTAGTTTCCACCTTTTCATCCAAGTGTGTATTTTGTTAAGTCCACTTTGCAGAAGACTTGATGCAACTTCTGGGTTTGTGTGGCTAGACAATATAGCCGTATCATCTGCGAATGTTGCTACAACAACTCCAGGTTCCGTCGGTAAGTCAGCTGTGTACAATATGTAAAGAATTGGCCCCAGGACAGAACCCTGAGGCACACCAGCTTCAATTCTGTGAAGGGCTGAGGTATTACCTGATTCTTTTACGTAGAAAAGTCTATCTGTGAGGTAAGAGTTCAGAATGCTAAAGAACGGGTGGGGCAGATGCTGTTTGATCTTGCTTAGGAGGCCCTTATGCCACACCTTGTCAAAAGCCTGCTGGATGTCCAGAAACACTGAGGAGCAATATTTCTTTTGTTCCAGTGTTTTTCTTATGTGTTCACAGACCCGGTGTATTTGTTCTACTGTTCCGTGTTGTTTCCTGAAGCCAAACTGATGGTCAGGTAGTACGTTTCTCTCTTTAAGTATTGGAGCCATCCTATGCAGCAGCACTTTTTCAAATATTTTGGACATTGTCGGCAAAAGGCTTATTGGTCTATATGACGTTTTTTCTTGGGCAGGTTTCCCGTGTTTGTGAATCATTACAATTTCTGAGATCTTCCATTGGTCAGGAAAATATTGCAATCTTAGCATGGAGTTCAACAAGATTGTTAGCATAATTATGCCTTTGCGTGGCAGTTCTCTCAGTACTTCCTTCGTGATCAAATCATAGCCTGGTGCTTTTTTATTGTCAAGGCATCTTATAGTCTTTTGGACCTCTTGGGGTGTAACTGGTTTTGGTGGGAGACAAAGTTGAAAGTCTTCTTTTAAAATAGAATTAACGTGACTTTCTACATCCCTGTCGTCAGTTTCATCATTTGGTTTGAAGACCTGTGACAAGTGTTTTGCAAAGATGTCTGCCTTTTCTTGGCCTGTTTTAGCCCACTTGTCATCATCTTTTATTGGGGGTTTTTGTTCATGAGGCCTGTCATAGGCTTTGGTGAATTTCCATAACGAGTAGTTGCTTTCTTTCGTTGCAGTAAGGGACTCTAGTTTAAGTTGGAGGGTGTCATCGGTAGTCTTTTGAATTAGTGTTTTGAGTTCTACTATCGCCTTATTCAAAAGGGCTTTGTCTGAAGATAGTCGAGTCTGGTGCCAATTCCTGCGTAACCTTCTCTTTTCTAGGATTTTAAGCTTGATCAGTAGTGTGAGGTTAGTAGAGTTTCCTTTATGTCTGATATCTGGTGTATTTCTCCAACAGGCTTCCTGAACTGTGTTAGTAAAGTTTTTTAGGGCAATGTCAATATCTTCAGTGGTTTTCAGCCTTATATTTAGCTGGATGTTTTCTTCCAGAAATTCTCTGAAGGATTCCCAATCCGTGTGATGATTATACAGCGATTGTGGCATTTCAGTCTCAATAACAGTAGCACTAGTGGTTAGTATTACTGGCGTATGATCAGAACAGGTGTCAAGACAGGATTCAGTTTTAAAGTAGTGCCGAGAGAGTCCCATGATTACAAAGAAATCTAGCAGATCTGGGATTTTTTGATGGTCTGCCGGCCAGTAGGTAGGTTCCGCAGTCGTCAGTATCTTTAGGTTGTTTTCATCTATGCATGTCTTCAGCTGTCTTCCGCGCGTCGTGATTAGCCTGGAGCCCCAATGAAGGTGTTTGGAATTCCAATCACCACCCGCGATGAAACGTCCCCCAAGTTGTTTGAAAAAATGAGAAAACTTGATGGAGTCTATTGTATGTCGTGGTGGGCAGTAGACTGCCGCCACATTAAAATGCCCACATTCATCTTCTACTGCGATAACAGTGGCCTGCAAGTGATTGGTTTGATAACTAGGCAGTACATGGTGTTTTACATTGCTACGAACAATGATAGCAGTGCCCGCATGTCCTGTACCATCTGGATGTGTAGTGATATAGGTGAAGCATCTAGGTATTTTAATGCAGCTGTTTTTAGTGCAGTGTGCTTCAGATATCAATAGAATATCAACTTTGTGTTCTGCCATTAGTGGTATGATTTCATTTTGGTTAGGAGTTAATCCATTTATGTTCCAAGCCATAATACGGAGACCTATTTTGAGAGCTTGTCTACAAGGGTTGATATGAGCCCCATTAGGGTACCCATTTGTTGTAAGATTATCTCAAACTTCTCTGATTGCTTGAGAAGTATGTTTTCTAGTGACGGACTCAATGTTGTAGAACTCCACTTGCAGTCGTCTTTGTTACTGTGTTCTGTGTATTTCACTGCATCAGAATACGATGTTTGCTGATTTCTCATGTCTCCTGGTTTGTAGGCAGTTTTGGGTTTGTCTTGTCCCTTTATTTGATCGTGTGTTTGCTCTTTATTCTTTCCACTTCTGAATTTATAAGCATTGGTAGCTTTCCTTGCCGAAATTTCTTTGTATACCTGGCATCCTTTATAGTTTGCCGGGTGCGCGCCATTGCAGAGCACACATTGGGCTGGGGTGTTTCGATCCCGTTTGGGGCAGTCCGAAGTTTTGTGAGACTCTGTGCATTTGACACATCGAAATGGCCTCATGCAGTGGTTCTTCGAGTGCCCATACTGCTGGCAACGCTGACATTGGACTATGCTTCGTCTCTTCCTGGGATCTTCTATAACTACTACTTGATTATATATGTACTTGAGGTCTTTTGCAGCTTTGTTTTGGGCATTTGGCATAAGATTCACGAAAAATGTCGACGTTGGCTTCTTTTCTGGTCCATATTTTGCATTTATAATCTCTCCTGTGACAATATTTCCAGTCTTTTCGATTTCTTCTCTTATAACTTCAAGGGGTGTTGAAGGATGAAGGTTACGAATTACAATTCTGAAGCATCTATCCTCTTTTCGGTTGAAGGTGTGTCCAATGAGTCCATTTTCGCGAATTAGTGTTATAAGTTTCTTATGAACTGCAACGTCGCCACAGTTGATGCGCAACTGGTTTCTGTTTACAATTTTGTACGTGAATGTGTCTCTTTCAATGGTTGTTAGTAGGAGCTCTGTTAATTTATTGACGTCATCGATTCCATAAAGTATGATAGGAGGCGGTTTGCTCGGTTTCTTTTGTTTAGGTTCTTCTTCGGTTAGGTCTATAGGTAAGTCACTGTATCTATTGCTGGTTTCAATTTTGGGAGGAGGTGAGGGCGTCTGTGCTGTCTTTTTTCTTTTGGCTCCTCGCATGGCAGGGATTCGCTGCCACGGTGGTGGACAAGGTTCTGTTGATTTTTCATTGTTTCCTGGTTCTATTTGTTGATTAGGGAAACTTCCTAATGAGTTGGACCTCTGTCTGTTTATAAAGAGGCCAGGGTGAAAAGCCTGTTGGACCAGCTTTTTTTGTGTGGACGATGCTGGTGTTGCGGCAGATAATGGTTTTGCATTTCTTGTATTAGGCAAAGTTGTGCCCCCCCCAGAATACGAGGGGCGGCCTGGGCTCAGTACAGTCGGGTTACACTCGGCTGTGCTCAGCCCAGAGAGGGATTCTCCGTGGTTAGCGGTACCCTCCTGGGGTAGATTCTCTTTCAAATTTGCTTCCATACTTGTTGCTCCTCCTCACTCGAGGCATTTTAGAAGATATTTAGTCTTCTAGGCTCGCTTCAGCCTCATCCAGCCAGTTGCCCGGCTGGGTGTATGGTTATACCGCCATTGCTCGGTCGCCAGGGCCCCGTTTGTTGTCTAGCAGGGAGCACCACAATATCCGTTAGGACATTGCCGCCATCTGGCGCGTGCAGGGGGGGTTGACGGTTGGGCTGGATAAGATGTTAGTTCCAGTCTCCCCTTGCTCCCCAAAAAAAAATCAGCTATTCCCTACATTTATGTTCGCATAATTCGTCAAAATGTAGGGAACAGCTGATTTTTTTTTCGCGATTTCAGGGTTCGTCCCATAGAAAAAGTTGTTCAAAATGATGAGTACAATGACCCCTTTTCGGGTTTAGTATAAACAAAAAATAACCCTGTATACATACATATGTTTTAGCCAAAATTTTCACGCGCCTGCTGTTTATGCAGTTTTTTGGCAAAAAGGTACATTTGATTAGAGTTTAAGTATTATAGTAAATCCCTTGAACGGCTATTGTAGAACATTCAGGTTGTAAAGAAGTGATTGAAGCAGCTTGTGTGCTAGTTGGGATTAGAAGGTGATCGTTTCCGTAGGTAGTAGGTACTTACTTTCTCAAAGAATTGAGGATTGTAGATATATGTAATGTGGTAAGCCAGCACCGAGTGTGCCATCATCACTAAGAGCAACGTAATGGCTCTGAAACAGACAGTTCATAATGTAATTCGAAGCTAGAATATATTAATGCGAGGTTAGGTTTGTAATTAGGAGTACTCCTTACTTCATTCCGTGTACAGGCTTAAGAGCTGACAGCCTCGGGTCACCGTCCCTATGATCTGCCGTCAACCGGTTCCAGTTTGCCACCAAGGACCAGGCCACCAGCTGTTTGATTGCTGCAAAGGACCAAAAAAAAGTATAACAATTTGTTCATCGTTAAAATAGTTCTAAAGCTACTATAAGCTGAATAATTATTTTTTTCCAGCAGCAAAGTTTATTTAACAATGTCAATTTCATGTTTTTGTAAGAAAAGGTCATCAATAAAGTTCGTCAAAAACTGACCCCTACCACGATAGATGGCGTTGACGTCGAGTTAGATCTCGCTATGGTTTCGTTACATCGGAAACACGACTAGCGCGCGCGCCCGCTGTACAAGTTGCCATCAGAAGGGTCTTAACTGACTCGACTGAACAGCGAATGACGAATAAGGAAATGATCATTGTGATTATAATCCGCTCGCTCGTTTCTCAAACTATCGCAGAGATTCGAGTCGAATTACTGACGCTGTTTTTGGCCTATTTTATTTAAAACTCTAATATTAAAAATAGGAGGAGGCTCGAGGAGGAGCTCGTGGCTAAATAGTATCAGCCGCTCAGGTCGATCTTTAGGTTAAGCCATGCTTGCATAGGTTGGTCTGTGGATGAGTGACCCTACATACCGAGTTTCCTCCGTGCCTCGGAAAGCACGTTAAGCCGTTGGTCCCGGCTGTCATTTGTCCATCTTTGACAGTCGTTACAGGTTGTCAGTGGCCCCAAAAGTCTGACACCAGTCTAAGTGGTATCGTATTTCCCAGTATTAATTGGGTTGCGGAGGTCAGCTAGGCAGTCGCTCCATGTTAAATACTGGTATTCAGCTGCATCTGGTTAGACTGGAAGCCGACCCCAACATAGTTTTGAAAAGGCTTGGCAGATGATGATGAATCCGCCAGGTAGCGCTACGATATGGCAGATCTGAGATCTGTCTGAGATGTGTTCCGAGTTTCCTCCTAGGCACTCCAATACTTAGAAGACCAACTCCTTGTTACAATAGTAGGTTCCATGATTTCTCGAAACTACCGTATTTTTGTTAATTTTACCTACTAATTGGTTTTAGTTTTTTATTGAAAAACAATGATCGTGACGAGACAGAGTTACGGACGTCATTTGTAGTCTTTTATTTTAATAACCGGTTATTTTTCGATAATAGATGCCTATAAATTGTAGTTTGAAACCGTTAATCTAAAATAGTCTTTTTGTCGTAACAGTTGTTTACTTACGTGTTTTGGAAGTTCCAAGGTTGCGTTATCTTATTATAGAACTTTCCGTCGATAGCGGTTTTATATTTGGCGTAGTCACTGTACCAACTGTAAAATTAACTGTTTTATTTGGGACTCATAAAAAAGATGGTCGTGTGCCGGTGTTCTTTTCCACTAATCCTTATGGATGAATGAATGTTTGTTTGTAACCCTTTCACGCAAAAATTGCTGAACAGATTGGGATGAAATTTTGTGCACATATAGTTTATAACCTATAGAATAGAAGCTAGTTAGTTATATTTATGAACATTCATACTTAGATAGATAGCTAGTCAGTGCCCCGAAACTCTGACAATCAGTTTCACCGAGGGACGTCGTGTTACCCAGAACAAAGTGAGGTCAAGTAGTGTAAATGATGAGTATGATGGATGACAGATACTGAGGTCGGTGAAACAGTTAACGATATCCCGAGCTTACGAGAATATACAGTTACTATAAAAAAATACTTCAATACCAAAGTACTTAAACCATAATCAACCGTCAATCTTATTGATTTAGGAGATTGATTAAATAATTTAGTATGAATAAAAAGCCTGAAGGCATTTTTTTACGCCTAATTTATAGCAATTAGCAATTAACGTACCTACTTATTCGGCACACTCTGTGTGTCTGTCTGTAACGTTTGTGACATACTTATAGGATACTTAGTATCACGGTACAACGTCTCCGTATAGTCCCCGATGTTCCGCGGAATGCGGGCAGGCGCTAGCTAAACTATGAACAAAACAACATCAACTCACGTTTCCCCTCGCCGTCGCCGCTCCTCAGCACGTCATACGCCGTGCCCAGCACGTTCATGGCCACCACGAGCCCGAGCACACACGCGAAGGCCAGGTCCCAGTCATCCACCGTCCTCCTGCTCCCCCCCGCCTGGCAGTACTCCAGCTGCGTGAGGTTGGCTTCCAGCCTGTGGCGGGCGCGCGTCACGTTGTTCACGCACAGGTTGAAGCGCTCGCGGGGGGCGGAGCCCTGGATGTGGGCGCACGAGGTGGCCAGGCAGAGCCCGCGGTGGATCAGCGAGTGGTTGAAGTGGTAGCGGTCTGCGGATACATGCTGGAAGGAAAGCGTTATGTCTAATTCAAAAGAGTAAAACCTGATCTAACGTAAGCAAACCTTTTTTTAAAAGGTACTCGTTACTAAAACATCTTCTGGCCAACCCTCGAAAAAGGTAAATGGAAATCAGCTGTTCCTGCCATATAGCGAACATAAAATAAATGTAGCAGATGATTTACTTTTCCGCTACTCATGAGTGCAATGACTTTTCCACGCCTCTCTTATGTTTCCAGGTATTAAAATTACCTACACCTTGTATGTGCAGTATGCGGCTAAATTGGCTCTAGAAACAGGTGAATATTTTTGAAAATTCTACTAAAACAAAACTAACTGCCAATAGTTCCTTTATGACTTAGCATTGAAGATTATTTAAATGGGGCACCAAAGAGTGGTTCCTTTCAGAAGTTACTAATACATACATCTTGAGATTGCATTATTGAAAGGTAGTCTACCTCTATAAGAGTGAGGAGTCTGTCGTTCCGGTACGGCATCAGCTCGAAGGTGCCGAGACAGAACACCCCCCGCCTCGCCGCGCACTCCTCCCAGTCGTCCAGGTGGAACAACTTCGGCATCTCGTGGTAATCCTCATCTGCGAGACAATGGTAATTAGTAAACATACATAGGAACATGGACTGCTAAAATCATAACCCTCCCTTTTGGAAAATATCGCCAGATCGCTGTTTTGCCCCTGGATTAAGCGATATTGAACAGTCATAACATCACAACTTCGGTGTTCAAGAAATTTTAATATGTTCTATCTATCTATCTATGACCGTTTCGTTAGATAAGATAGAGATAGAGAGTAGTTTCGTTCGTTCCGATCGTTTGGAATAAAATTAGCTTAGGAATAAAGGTTCTGTTGGCAACTTGTCTCGCCATCATCGTCATCTATATCGATACTTAATACTTAATCTACACTAATATTATAAAGAGGAAAATTTTGTTTGTTTGGTTGTAATAAACTCTAAAACCAATCTGCCGATTTAAAAAAATCTTTTACTATATTGGAAAGCTACATTCACCCTGAGTAACATAAGCTATATTTTATCCCCATACTCCCACGGGAAGGGGAACTACGCGGGTGAAACCACGTGACGTCCGCTAGTCAGGTATAAAGTACCTAAATAATAAAATAAGTCCATCTAGGTTTTACCGGTTTTATCCACAACTGAATAAAACCCCGGGGTCAACTTACTGTAAGAATAGTAACAAGAAATATATTTTAAGATATCCGACATAATCATTGACATATTTATGTATTTATAGATGTAGTAACAGCAATTGAACCGAAAGGTATATTTTTAGTTTGACACTGACCAGATAAGGGTTCACAAACTTCAAACTGAGTAGTAGCGGACAGTCACCTACAGAACACTGTTGTTTATTGCGTTGAGTTCACTTCCGCATGTCAAGTGCGACACTCCTACCAAGTCCACTTCCTGTAGTTGTAGGTACACTTTTACGTAGTAGGTACATGACATTTGTATTTGAGCCTTCAGGGTTGGTTATTAGCATGTATGGACTGCAGGACCATGTGCTGGGTCCGTTGAAACAGGTGACTTGACTTTTAATGTAGGATGTTATTCAAACGCTTTACAAAGTTGAATAATATCGTTACACAGACCCGGACTGGCCATTCGGGCAAATCGGCCAAATGCTCAATGGGTCAAACGCCCGGTGGACCAGTGTAGTCGGATGGCGATCGAGCTACTTTTGTTATTTAACAAAAACGCATAATGTCCTGTACCGTCAAGTCGAGTATCCAGTATCTGTAGTAGTAGTACATCCCCTGAAGGTTCAGAATTATTTTTCTACAGTTGGTTCAAAATTTACTTGAGTGGTTTTAATTTCTCTTGAGAGAAGAGGGCCGACCGTCTCGTCTCTAACAGGGCCGGGCCGGTTTCGGGTCCCAGGCATACTGAACAAGTCTACTTAGTGCCCTTTAAATTTAATCACTTTTTACACCTCCCACACTACGGAAGCGAGGATCATTATAACCTAAAATAAGCCATTTACTATCACCGCCATTTATTAAAATGTGCCCATAACATTCGGGGTCACGGCGACAATGCCTGCGTTCATATCATAGTTCACAATGAGCAGTAAAGCCGATATTGTCCGGATAATATAAGGTGTTGGCGGACAGTTATGGTGGTTCCTTAC
The DNA here is from genome assembly GCA_916618015.1 of Xestia c-nigrum. Classification (NCBI taxonomy): domain Eukaryota; kingdom Metazoa; phylum Arthropoda; class Insecta; order Lepidoptera; family Noctuidae; genus Xestia; species Xestia c-nigrum. Next base: position 22,734,005 of record OU745263.1, read on the forward strand.
TGACGGGTAGTGTGCCGGTGCGCAGTGAGTCAGCTGCCTTAGTGGGTGGTTATAAGATGATCATTACATAATTACTGAATTAATTGACAAGTAATTAGGAGTCATGGATGTATATTTGCATAAGTAATTTGTTGATTTTATAGATTAACTAAGCGATGCCACCGCCTCGCCGCGCCAGTGTAAAATTATAAACTAAATCCTTCCTCTTGAATCACTCTATCTATTAAAAAACCCGCATCAAAATCCGTTGTTTAAATAGGGACAAACAGACGCGGCGGGAGACTTTGTTTTATAATAATGTAGTGATGATTTGTATATTTGGGACTTTGTTGGTTCACTGAATCTGAGTTCGTGGGTTCGATTCCTTGGTTGGGTTAAGTTATAAAGGGTTTACCCATATGGGGTTACTTAATAGACTAATACACTCAATAGAGTCGGGAGTCGTGCCTATAGTTGATGACAATAAAACAATCGGCGAAATGCGACAGTCCTTCGCTTTCCGAGAATACAGTTGTAGTTGTAGTCATTTGTGATTCGATTCCGTACATAAGGTATATGTAACATTATTGTTTCCATTATAATTCTCTTGCACTTATCCCAATTTGGGGTCGGTACAGCATGTCTCCTTCTTCCGTAATATATGTATTTACGCTGAAAAAATATTTCACAGAAACGGCTTACCATTTATTTGAAAGCCAGCGGCGGCCACCGCCATTGCGGTCAGAACCCAGAGGACCACCATCACTGTCACTCAACGTCAATGGACTCTTCTGAAGCACTGCACGAATCTATCGAATGTTTATTTAATGTAAGGTACACTGATAACGACCAACACCCCACTGGTGGCTGCCCTGCTTATAGGTCTGAGTAAATGACCACCGGTGGCTGCGGACAGTTTTATATAGCGATCTGTGTCACGACTGCACGTGGCTCCGAGAGCGCGTCTCTGCGAGTAGTGCAAGGACTAGACGCGAGAACCTGGCGACTGCAGATCCTGCGGCGAATTGCGTAAAACGCTCACTATGCCAATGCCCTTCAATTTGATAGTTTAACAACTTTCATCACGAATCCGCAACGAAATGAAAATGAATCAAACCAAGTGTTCCACAACCCTCTCGAGACTAATGAAAAGTTAATTTGAAGCCATTTTGTCATTTCAAAATCTTGGCAAGTGATCTTAATTTACTGGGCGTTTGAATGGGTTTATTGGCTCTGTATGAAGGTTACTAGGGTTTTAAAATAGCGTAGTAACAGCGAGAAATGTATCATATTTGTAATTAAATATTCCTTACTTTGTCATAAGTTAATAAATGAGGTTTTCGAAGAGTGCATCAATTTAGATTTTTACGCTCTCCTTGAAATTTTTGTGTGATGGAACAGGCGATTGAAGGAAGGTTATGTATTGCGTGAATTGCGTCGTTGTCGAGCGCACCACTTTGAACATGAAGCAATTAAGTAAGTAGGACTTTATTGCAACCTCCTTCGGATTGTGATTGGAAGTGTGTTACAAAATTGGGGTGCCGGGTTTAACCCACTTCTGTTGTTTTACTTATTTGAGTGCGGTTGAGTTGAGCCAGTTAATAAAATGTATGGTTTTTGTACTTTTATTTTGTAAGTTGGTATCCGGCTAGAACTAGGTTGTAGAGTTTTTAAAAGAGATGAATGCCAGCTACGGATACTGATACCTACTGGGCTGTATGTCAAGGTGATTTGAATAAAAGGTACAAATACAAAATATTGTAAAACATATCGAAAGAGATTGAGATCTATCCTCTCCATATCGAACTACATACTGGATTATAGTGTTATATTTCCTTGTTGTTTCCGTGAAGTTAGACTGAATATTATTGTTTGGAAATAGAATTATGTAGTTTATTTACCAGATATTAATACGTAAGTAGTCACACTATTACTCTACGATACGAATTCGTCGAATTTGAAGTTATTCATGAACGAAGACGAAAATATTCCAAAGGAAATTTAAAAAAAGGTCGCTTTTTCTCTCCTCTAGGAACTCAATAAAATAAATCCCATGAAAATCCGAGCACTAAAAACTTCGTTCCACGTTATTGTTTAATTGCACTCGACTACTTTACATAGGCCAAGATGGCGTTGGTCCAGATGAACAGGGTATTAACTCAAAAAAGCATAATTATTTTTCAGGAGAGCGATTTGAAGTTTGCAAATCAAGATAGATATTTCTATTTTATAAATACCTAATTGGTTAACCTCACCTATGTATTTTCAAGCTTTCTTTATTGATAACGTTTTGTTCACTTCATGAATTTCTCACTGTGCTATTAATGAGAAAAAAATAAAATTGTTAGGTTAACAATCGTAAATTTTGAGTTAATACTCTGTTCATCCAATGGTGCCCTGTTCGTCTTGGTCGTTTCGATGGAGAACCATCCAGAAACTCCATGGTTATTCTTTTCAAATCATTTGGTATTACAATATCATTATGTTACAGCATTAGTACTAAAGTATGGGGGGACAGCGTGGGCCCCACAATAGGTCAATGCTATAACTACTTTTACAAATAAGTTAAAAATTATAAATGTCACCGTCAAATGGTCAAACACATAAGATTGTAATCTTTCTAGCGAGATTCTAAACTGTCGAAATATTGTCAATTGAACATACTGCTTGCAATAAAACGCATTATTTTTCGGTAGATTGTTATCTACTAATTATGCCCCCATAATTGGGATTTGGGGCACCCTCACGTTAGGTTAGTTAGGTTCCTTTAGACCCTGCAGACAGAAATAGGGGCCCCGCGTAGCAGGGCTCCGTTGACTACGCTTTTTATGGGAATATAATCCCTCCCCCTCCCCCATACCGCGCGAGTTGACTTCCATCGCATACATATTTTCACAATATTACGGTTTCATTTTTCGGTAGATTACAACCTATCGAAGGTTGTAATCTACCGAAAAATTGTAAGCAGTATGTTCGTTTGACCATTTTTCGAGAGTTTTCACTTTTTTGTGTATTTGTTTGAAGTCGGTTTAGTTTTACACGACTGTCAAGGATGTTTTTAGTATCTTGTACGTTTTATGTTTTATATGTCACCTCGTATCTTCCAAATGGCTGAATCGATTTCGATGATTAAGGTATCATTAGATTTCTCAAAAATCCAAGTGTCCTTAGACGACTGTTAAATATAAAGATATAATAATGGATATTTGGCGCTAAATTGTAAATCGTTATATTTTTTTTCAACCAAACCTATCAAGTAGAGTATCAAACTGAAGAGAATTGGAATGAGATTGCAAATATACAGGGTGCATTTTGAAGTGGGCATGGATTGCCAAATACAAACTATGAGGTACAGCGAAAAATGCTCAAAGGAGTCTCGAGGTCGATTTTGATGATTGTACCATGATGAAAACTAAAACTACATCTTTAGATTTTTGGAAAATCAATATTCCTAACCAGGAAACGAACCAGTTGATTTTGAAAAAAAAAACAACACACACTGTACTAATTTAATACACCACTCAATAGTATCGCTAATAGGGTTCAAATTCTGGGACGTAATGACATGCGGCAAAGAGGTAAAGGTTATAATATATTGTATATTTTTTCGCATTTATAGTATATTTTATAACGAGGGCCTAAACGAAGCCATTATATACCCGAGGTGGTTAATGAAAATGTTAAATTATTAAGAGACAACATTATTTTTAGCGAACAGCTGACCCATCAACCTCACCTACCATTAGCTCAAATACAAGTTTCAAAAGTGCTTGAAAACCAACTAATACTAAACACACTAATCCAACAAATGTTGGATAATTTTGACAACAATATTCTTTTTGAAAATGAAAGCGAGGGTATATTAAATTGGCGTTTAGTCTCGAGGTGCAAAACTGTACTTTTCACTTCGAGTGCGAGAAAAATAAAAACCGAACAAATTTACACTCGACTAAAATTCTGAAGTGAGCAGTCAGATTTTCTTCTATCAGGTCAGTCACAGATTAACAATTTAAAACTCAACACACACTCGCAACATTCTCCCAATGAAGATGATCCACACTCCACAGATAATAATAATTATAGTACTTACATTACTGCCGCAGCTAGCAACAGAGGCATTCCGCATTCCACATACTTTTTCAAAATCAACGATATGCACACAAACACCCATAAATTTTCCCGCGTTGAAGAGTTCATTTGTTTTTTTTTTTCAACAGTTATCTTCAGAACATTTTGTTCTCTTCGCGGTTGCACGCAAAAGTTAAAGAAACAAGTAAAATTAAATTAAAAACTTAAAAAAACCCCGACACATAATGTAATGTACTAAGAGTTAAATGTAAAATAAGTCGTTGATCGTTAGTTCTTAGGTATGTCATCAATTCACTTTATTCATCTTATTTCGTTAGTTAGTATTCCTCATTCCCTTTCAATATGATTTACATTATCGTACTAGTCAAGCCCTTTCATTTGATACCCATATTGAGTGAGTTGTTCAATATATATGTAATCAAACATAGCTAAGAACACTCCCGACTTATTCAAAATCAAAATCGGTTCATCTGTTCGGGAGCTACGATTTCACAGACAGACACACACAGACACGTCAAACTTAAACGCGCGCGCGCGCGGGTTAAAAATAATAATAATCAGAATTTACTAATAAATTGGCGCCAATAGTGATTTCGATAAAGGTTTCGTTGATTACTACAGATTATGAAAATTCCTTCAATACATAGCAGTATGCTGAACAAACACTAGAACGAAAAAAATTCTGAAGGCGTGCTAAAGTCATTGCTCTTTTTGAGTCAGGAAAATGCCCGAAAGACCCTAAAAGACCTAAACAAATCATTTAAAAAATTTGAAAGACTTTTAAATCGCCTTAGGTATTTTTTTTAGGATGGGAAATCATCAAATGACTTCTCCCACCCTGGGCGGAGGGAGTGTCAGACTCTTACTGACTAAAACCCATCCATGTTCCTTCCTCGCCCTTTATGTTCCGGAGCCGCGGTATCTCTTTCGAACAGGCCCGCAACCCCGGCAGCCCTATTAACGACCCCTTAGAAATTGACAGACAAGGAATAGCATTCTTCGTCGCCTGACATCCACTCTATTTCCTTTTCGGCTTAAATAGGTTGTAAGGTTGCAAAACAATTAACGAAATCTATCGCAACGTCACGGACTGCTAAGACTTACCCCCCCTTGCAATGTTGTTCCTGTGGTCAGGTATTTTCCATTCGATGTACGCCAAAAAAGGGCAACTCACATAGAAAAGGGAAAACAGGAACGAGACCACCGCCACCCCCTGTACGGATAAGAGCCGTAAAAGATTTTTAAGGCGGAGGTTTCTTGAAAACGGTCCAAAAGGCGGTTTTTAAAGGCACTGTATCTCTAAAACTGTAAATAACTTAGACAAATAAAAAAACTTTACATTTTGAAGTCCTTTTTGCATACACTGATGGAACTCAAAACATAATTTAATTTGACAAACTTTAAGGCACCAAAAAATTTTTCAAACATACCTCTTAATTTTCTTTCAAAGCAGTTTAGCCCTTTTATTGACAATGATAATTATAATTAAAAATATAACATAAAATTTCAAATGCTAAACTACATCTACTGATGGATTAATTATTATTAAATAGTTAAGTTCTAGTTTTAAATCGATCGAAAATACTCATTTCGCACTATTCGGCCCACAGTGACTGAAGTAAGAACCACTTTGTAGTGCAAGCTAATTAGAACTTTATTCTAACAGTATTTCAAACGAAGTTTGAACCACCACAATAATAGAGTTGCTTATTTAGCTGATGTCGTCGCCTTAAGATATATGACCTTCTTAGAAGAGTGTATCAAACGAGAAATGCGAACATCCCATCCCTCCACATTCCATTAAACCGTAAGAACACCTGCCGCCCAGACAGAAGCTGCAGCCAAGCTGGAAGTCCCTTAAAAGATTGCGAGCCTAGGTTGGCCGCTGTAGATATAATCTGGCAGAATAGAGTATCCTCGATCCATCCCAAACAGATTGGCAGTGTGGAGCCCCTCTGAAGGATATGCTCCACCTCCTGTCCTGCCCATCCTGCACAACCACTTGCACCTATCAAGAAATAATCGAAGCTAATTTTAGAGTTGTGCAGGTGGTTACATACTGGTGTAACACAATTTGAGTTCATCAAGAAGTAAAGAAGACTATTTGCATACTGTTACGTATTTTATGGTTCAAACTTGGTCTTACTGAAAAGAAATTTCTTTTCAGTAAGACGCTATTAAAGATCAAATTAATTGCGACGCTATGAAATGGTGTAATCATAGAGTGTGCGTTTTTTTTTGCATAATCAAAGGATTCGATTCCTGGATAGGGATATTGATATTCAAAATATTCAATGTTGCAGAGTTAAGCTATTGCATAGCTTCTATCGCGGGCCTTGAGCGTAGAGACCGAATCCAGAAATTCCGTAATGAAAATAACCTAGCGGCAGTCCCATACGTCTTTTTTATCAAAATCGGGCTCGAGACTCCTTTGAGCAGTTTTCGCTATTTCTCATAGTTTCAGATTTAGCCCTACACGATCCACGTCCACTCTAAAAATTCACCCTGTGTAAATATAGGTACATTATATATAATTGGTAGTCGGGTTTTTTGATTTTTTTTATTGAATTACTTGTTGCAAAAAAGTTTTTATAGATCGCGCAGACAGCCCTCTTTTGTAGAACCATGACCACCATGTCAAACCATGTCTGGTTTAATGGTACAAAATTAACATTACCTGTATTGAGACTATACCTATACATATAATAAAATCACTGAGACCAAACACAAAAAAAATTAATGAAAATTGAGCCAACGTCTGCTGTTGTGGAAATAGGTCTCCCTCCAGGTCCCACCGGCGGAATAACTGCCTTATTTTCCTTACTGCATATGAGCTCAACCTACCCGAAAGAGTTGTAATATGCGCGCCCCGCTGCAATTTTGAATCGATAGTAATCCGTAAGAATACAGTTTTTGCTATAACATCAAGTTTATTGCCGTCAAGATTTAAATCTAGATCACGTTGTGGTACAAAACTTAAGGGGAAGATTTATAAAACAATGGTTAGACCTGCTCTGTGGTATGGATCAGAACGTTGGGCCTCAAACAAGATGAATGAAAGGCATCTGCATGTCGCGGAGATGAGAATGCAAAGGGGGATGTGTGGTGTTACGCGAATGGATAAAGTAAGGAATGAGTATATTAGAGGAAGTCTGAAAGTGGCACCGGTGGCTGAAAAGTTGTGGGATAATCGGTTTTCGTGGTATACAAAAGTTTTGAGTATGAATGTGGATGGGTATTTGAGTAGAGGGACACCAAAGAAACGATGGATGGCCTGTGTTAAGAATGATATATGATAAGAAAAGACGTGTCTGATGAGATGATGAAAAA